>OZ012739.1:132516054-133116054 GCA_963859935.3 Lathyrus sativus
TTCTGCAGACTCAGCAAAGATACCCTTCTTGGGCATATGACTCTCAAACCACATATACAACAAGGGTACACGACAAGAGACGTTCTTGACCCTCCTATTCTCATTCTTATAATGCAGTGAGTGATAGAAGTCTCCAATCAGGGTGGGCACAGGATTGCTTGAAGCAAAGATATGGAATGCATCCAAATCAACGAAGTCAGGCATATTATGGAACAGTACAATGCAATAGATACACAAAGCAAGGATAGCATTAAACACAACCCAACAACCACTCTTGGTGTACTCTTGTGCTTTTCCAACTAAGAACTTGAGAGAAAAACCAGAAACTCCATCCCACGAGGTTAACAGCAGTTCTGAGGGGTCTAAGTGCAACACAACAGCCAAATCCTCCCGTTTGGGCTCAGCACCCATATGAATGAAGGGCACCTTGTTCTGAATAGTCAACTCCAAGATCTCAGCATATTCTTCCATGGTTGGAGCCAGAATGAAGTCAGGGAAAGTAAAACACCTCAGCGGGGGATCATAGAACTGCATCAGTGCGTACAATCCGTTGTGCTCGTGCATGGATGGTTTCTAAACCAGCCTGAGCAGTTTCCCATAACTATTCCTAAAGCTTCTCTTCACCTCATCATCAGCTAGAGATATCAAACCAAGTAGCGAAGAAACATCGGGAGTAGGCAACTTGTATGCGACAGTCTTCCTCAAAGTACTCATAATAACAGATGGAAGTCCGGAGCACTAGAATCGGGAAGTATGAAAATGCACCTGCAGCACAGACACACGTTAATGATATGCACATGATGATGCAAACAATGCAATATGCAAGCAATGTAACAAGGGATCACGTGCCCCTGGTTGAGAAATTCAATCCACAACATTGGCCTCGAATAGACCCTTAAACTGCTCAAGATCATGCACGATGCTCCAACCTGGTCTCTGACAGACCTGATAACACTCTCCTCAAATACCACTGAATCTCAAACGAGAAAACCGGTAATCTGGAGGTCGAGTTACCTGCATGTCCTATGCGGTCGTCGGCGTCACAGACTTTCAAGACGGATGATACGATACCCAGAAGGTGTGGCATCATCATGTCCTGAAGAGGCCTCACTTAGCCAACTTCCAAATGATCGGTCCCCGGAGTCGACAATCCAACTAACCAACAACCCTCTCAACCCAAAGGGTTGAAAAAGAAGTCAACCAGAAGAACCTCATCCGAGTGTGGATTTCATGAGCCACTAGTGCCTGCAAAGCATGCACGCGCCCACTAATTTCCACTCTAATTCTAGGTGCACTCAAGCCCAGGTCTGGCTTATCTCTCAATCATAGAACCCCCTCATACCCACAGCAATAATAACAATAGTATAATGCTGAAAGTAAATGACTGAAAAGTAAATCCATACAAAATCCTCGACGGGAAAACAAGCGCTAAGATTGACTCGCGTAGGGAATCGTTGGAGTCCCCAGCAGAGTCGCCAGCTGTCGCTACTGCGAAAATCGGCGCCGGCTGAACAGAAGAGTCGCCACCGTGCGTTATTTATCCCAACGGAGGGAAAGGAAACGCTCGAAGTAAACCTACCGCAAAGACGGGAAAGGAATGATCGTCGCAACCAAATCCTGGATTCGAGAGTCGGTTACGCAAGGGGAAGGTATTAGCACCCCTCACGTCCGTCGTACTCGACGGGATCCACGCTTGTTTTCTGGTACGGATTGTTATTATATCTATTCTACAGGGCTGGGGTTAAAAGAAAATAAAATGACTCGGCAAAGTATCGCACTTTATGCCTACGTATTCCCGTCTGGAACGAGAAATCAGAGTCAACGTAGTTCGCCTACCTACGGGAAAGGAGGGGAAGGTTGCTCGCTAGGATATCGCATCCTATGCCTACGTATTTTCATACAGTATGAAAGATCAGAGCAAACGTAGTTTGGGCCACGTACGACACAAGTCTGTCTTGATTGTTTTTATCCTTCTGAAAAAGGTTTTCTCCTGATTATGGGTCCAAGCGGACAAAAATGACGTTTTTTGATTGGTTTACAGTCTTTTACGCAAGAACTGTCTTTTATGGTGTTTGAAATGTTTATTGTGTTTTTTGATTGTTTTGAGATGAGAAGAGAAAGAAGCTCTAAAACCTAGGGTTAAAAAGGGAACCCAAAATCTACCCTAATTTTGTCATGCACAGATGAGATCTTAATGTCTGTCATATTTCTCTCTTGGGCAGAGAGAAACAGAGATCCTAAGGGGATAAAAGGAAAAGCAACAACATATATACAATAAAGCAGTAAAATGCATGAATGCAGTAGTACAAGCGAGGCAAGGGAGTCCCACTCAACCTCGAACCTAGAAAACAATGAGCAAAGTGAAACAGCTTCAACTCAATCTCAAGGGGAAAATTAACAAACAATACAGTCAAGAAACTCAAACAATACATCAACAGCTCTAAACAACACCAACAACTCTAAACAGCAAAACCTAACAGCACAAGCTCCTTCTTCTATCAGTCTTCAAGGCACTGAACTTTATCCTCAATCTTCAAGGGCTTCTTCAAAGCAAGCTCTCCAGCAGAGAGATGATGGCAAGAGGATTTAGAATGATAAACAGTCTGCTGAGCACCAAAGGTGGCCTGCAGAAAGTTAACATAATACAGACTGTTTCTCTCAAAGTTCTATCTCCTAGATACAGTCACTAATCCTTCCAAAGGAGGGATGTGAGTATTAAGGAGAGACTTTTAATCACAGAGAAGAATGGAGACAAAAGAAACCATCCATGTTTATGAAGAAAATTTCTACTCTAAGGCTCTACCTATACCCTATGTCCTATGGTCTTCAAACAACCCCAAGCAAGCCAAGCAATCTTCATCAAGCTTTGATTTTGATCTTCAACTTTGTCTTTATTAGGCTCCACCATCATGCTCTTCAACCCAAGAAAAAGCCCAAAAAGCCCACACAACAAAATAAACCCCAAAAGGGCAAACCAAACAAACACACAATGGTAAAATATACTAAAAATAGTAAAACAATATTTACAAGTCTAATATTAATTCTAAGGGAATTACTATATCTACCCTATATACCCCATAGGTCCCATACTCTAATTCAATCTAAAAACCCAAAAATAAAATGTTCAAGTGCACCTATGTTGTGTATAAACCCTAATCTAACCATCCTAATATCATCTAATCAAAACTAATCAAAAACCAATTATAACATCATGGAATAAATCCAAGGGTAAGTTCAAGTTTATATCTAATTACCCTAAAAAGAATAGCACTAAAATGTAAAGGGAGCTAGCTAAACAAAAATCTACAAAATTATGTACCAACTATATTCAATAAAAAACAACTAAATGCAAAATATTCACAAAAAATATAAAAAATACCTAAACTAATATTTTTATTTATTCACAATATTTTTGAAACAAATATCAACATGTATCAAAAATTCCCATATTAACATGACCATTTTTCAATTTTATATGAATTTTCAAAGTTGTGAAATAAAATGAGCAAAATGAATTAAAAATGATAAAAAAAAATGGTGCAGATAGCAATAAAACATAACGCAGCAAGCATCTGGGCCCAGATGGGGGGTGCGCGTAGCAAAGCGCCCTAGGCCCATTTACACTTCAGAAAATGAAACGAAAATTCAAAGAAAAAAAGAAAAAACTTGGTGTAAATAGCAGTAAAAACGCGCTCATTCCTAGTGGGCCTCTCAGATAGGGGTGTGCATAGCAAAATCCACTTAAGCCCACCAGCATCAACTAAATGAAACGACTGAGTTTCAAGCTCAGCAATAATTCCTTCACAAACCGAGAATAGATCTCATCCACACGATCCAGTATTTGGTCCAAGGTCAGCGCACATCCAATGGCTGAGACCTTATCTTCCCCATTTGAATCAAATTGGAGCCAAAACTCCATTAATGGACCTCCAAGAACACTCAGAATGCAGCCAATCGAACCTCATCAATTCTTGATCAAAAATCATAAAATAAAACCCTAACATGCTCTATTTCTCACCCTGATTTCATCTATGGCCTTGAATTCAATTGATATCATCTCTAACAGCAAACACGATTTCATCTCCAAAATTAATCAGAAAATCAATCATCACCAATCCTCAAATTAAGTGTCTCAATTTCTTCCTTGTTCATCACTGGTCAATTACAACTAAAAACCTAAGGTTCTACTTGCATATCCATGGAGTTCTAGGTCCAAACAGAATTTGTGTGCACATGTCAACCTTCACCAAATCGTGTCAAACTTGCCAGGAAGCATCATCTAACCACCTACATTGCTTCTAACCTAGAGATTCTTCCTAATTTGAGCTAGAAGAAGAAAGTTACTAACCTGTGAAATTGATGAAAACAGATGATGAAATGCTTCGATCCACTGCTTGCAAAGCTCCAGAATCACTCAATGCCTTGATATCTTGCTTCTGTATGCACTAATTCTTGATCGAAATGCTTGGATCACAATAACAGATTTTCATTTGCAGTTGGATGTGTGAAAACTCAAGAACACAATTTGGCCAATGATTCACTCTGGTTTTGATCTCTACACACTCAGTGATGATTATAGAACTGAATTGAATCAAGAAGTTGAAGAAATGATGAAGAAATGTGTGAATTCGATTGTGATTTGCAAAGCAAAAGTGTTAAATGCAATCTCAGAGTTTGGCACCAAAATGAATCCCAACCTTGGTTTAGATCATCTCTAATGGTTATATAGGTGATGTAGGAAGGATCTAGAAAGTGCTGGAAGGATCCTATAAGAAATTGAGTATCTCATGTCATGGTAAATCCTTTAATGAGTTTCAAAAAACCAGTTGGAGCTTGGACTGTTACAGCACATGAACAAGGCCTGAATTTCTCTCCAAATGAGAATTAGAATGTGCTTGGATGGTTCCTTGCATTGTAATTCACTCCTAGCTTGGTTTGGCAAGTGTAGCTTCTTATGTAAGTAACCAATGATAAGTCCAAGTTCTTGATCTCAAATTCAAAATCCAATGGTGTCAATGATCTCAAAACATGTTTTCCCTTCAATTTGGTATATCACATGATGTATTTTGGCTTTGGATCAAAAAATCCCAAATTTGGTCACTTGAAAATGGACTTTTACCTTCCATATTTGGTCATTTTTATCATTTTGAGTTCCATGCATTTCCAAAACATCATGACCTCTTTCCTAGACTCAAAACATCATTTTGAGCAAGTTTTATGTTGAACATTTTTCTATTTGAAGCTTGCAAGTAGGAGTTTTAGGCATATGCTTGAAATGACCTATAATCTTACTTTCCCAAAATACCCATGGCTTGTCAAGATCATAAGTAGAGTTCCACAAATCAGATTGAGGCCTACCATACCTTTCTAGAAATATAAGATCATGAGGAACAACTTTCATGTTGGCCAAAAATCGATTTGAAAATTCCTTATGGGGTAAAAGTTGCTTGGAAGTCAAGTAACTTTCACAGATAAATTTCAATGTCCTCAGATGACCTGTAACTTGCAAGAACCATACCTTGAGTTCTATAAATCTCCTTGATGCCTTCCACCACTAAAATTAAAGGTCTTGAGATGCTCTACAAGTTTCATGTTGGCCAAGGATCCATTTGAGACTTGCATTTTGAATTATTTTGCTTGGAAGTTTGACCTAAATCAGGGAATTTTACTCAGAAACCCTAATTTAGAAACTTCTCTTCTTCTTGATTTATTTTGATTTCTCCTTGGCACAACACCACATCCATATCCACATATCAAATTATGAATCCCACATCCTTCAAATAGGCCTTGATGCCTTTCAATCAATCATTAGACCTAGGGTTGACCTAGGTGAAACCCTAGTTGACTGTCTTCAACTGCAATTCTTGTAACCACACCAATGACTTGTCTTACTTTCAAAATGACCCTCTAGGTCTTCCATGATGTCTACACACATTCCATGCCTCAGTCCACAGCTCACAACCTCTATGATTATCTTCAAATTCCCCCCAGACAGGCTATAAATCCACTGCTTGATCTATTAACTTCTCAGTGCTTCACCTTCTTTCTTGGTGACCTGAATGGGCTTGAATCTTGATAAAAACCTTTTGGATATACTCCTTGAGATGAAAATAGAACTTGATCCCTTGTTGGATGACTTGCCCATGCTATGCTATGCAAATGAATGAACTATGTATATGATCTACTATGCAAATGATAAAGCTATGAAAACACAAATCAAGTAAAACCAGTTGGTCAAATTTTAGGGTGCAACATCGTGATTGATGTCAGATTGTGCGACGGTGTTTATCCTATCATCCTTTTGGTGGTAGTGACCGGTGTGAGTTTTGCTCCGTCATCCTTTTGGTGGGGGGGTCTGTCATCTGGATTGGTGTATGATTGTGAGATAGTGTTTGTCCTATCATCCTTTTGGTGGTATTGGCCAGTGTGAGTTTCGCTCCGTCATCCTTTTGGTGGGGGGTCCTTCATCTGGATTGATGTCAGTTTGTGTGATAGTGTTTGTCCTATCATCCTTTTTGTTGTAGTGGCCGGTGTGAGTTTCGCTCCGTCATCCTTTTGGTGGGGGGTCTGTCGTCTTGATTGATGTCAGATTGTGCGATGGTGTTTTTCCTATCATCCTTTTGGTGGTAGTGGCCGGTGTGAGTTTTGCTCCATCATCCTTTTGGTGGGGGGTCTGTCATCTGGATTGGTGTCAGATTCTGAGATAGTGTTTGTGCTATCATCCTTTTGGTGGTATTGGCCGGTGTGAGATTCGCTCCGTCATCCTTTTGGTGGGGGGTCTGTCATCTGGATTAATGTCAGATAGTGCGATAGTGTTTGTCCTATCATCCTTTTGGTGGTAGTGGCCGGTGTGAGTTTCGCTCTGTCATCCTTTTGGTGGGGGGTCTGTCATCTGGATTGGTGTCAGATTGTGAGATAGTGTTTGTCCTATCATCCTTTTGGTGGTAGTGGCCGGTGTGAGTTTTGCTCTGTCATCCTTTCGGTGGGGGTCTATCATTTGGATTGATGTCAGATTGTGCGATAGTGTTTGTGCTATCATCCTTTTGGTGGTAGTGGTCGGTATGAGTTTCACTCTGTCATCCTTTTGGTGGGGGGTTTGTCATCTTGTTGGTGTCAGATTGTGCGATAGTGTTCGTCCTATCATCCTTTTGGTGGTAGTAGCCGGTGTGAGTTTCGCTCCGTCATCCTTTTGGTGGGGTTTTGTCATCGTAATTAATGTCAGATTGTTCGCTAGTGTTTGTCCTATCATCCTTTTGGTGGTAGTGGCCGGTGTGAGTTTCGCTCCATCATCCTTTTAGTGGAAGGTCTACCTTCGTGATTGATGTCAGATTGTGCGATGGTGTTTGTCCTATCATCCTTTTGGTGGTAGTGGCCGGTGTGAGTTTTTCTGCGTCATACTTTTGGTGGGGGGTCTGTCATTTGCATTGGTGTCTGATTGTGAGATAGTGTTTGTCCTATCATCCTCTTGGTGGTATTGGCCGGTGTGAGTTTCGCTCCGTTATCCTTTTGGTGGGGGGTCTGTCATCTGGATTGAAGTCGGTTTGTGCGATAGTGTTTGTCCTATCATCCTTTTGGTCGTTGTGGCCGGTGTGAGTTTCGCTCCGTCATCCTTTTCGTGGGGGGTCTGTCATCTGGATTGGTGTCAGATTGTGAGATAGTGTTTGTCCTATCATCCCTTTGATGGTAATGGCTGGTGTGAGATTTGCTCTTTCATCCTTTTGGTGGGGGGTCTGTCATCTGGATTGATGTCAGATTGTGCGATAGTGTTTGTGCTATCATCCTTTTGGTGGTAGTGGTCGGTGTGAGTTTCGCTCCATCATCCTTTTGGTGGGGGGTCTGTCATCTTGTTTGTGTCAGATTCTGCGGTAGTGTTTGTCCTATCATCCTTTTGGTGGTAGTGGCTGGTGTGAGTTTCGCTCCGTCATCCTTTTTGGAGGGGGGGAGGGTCTGTCATCTAGATTAATGTCAGATAGTGCGATAGTGTTTGTCCTATCATCCTTTTGGTGGTAGTGGCCGTTGTGAGTTTCGCTCCGTCATCCTTTTGGTGGGGTGTCTGTCATCGTGATTGATGTCAGATTGTGTGATGATGTTTGTCCTATCATCCTTTTGGTGGTAGTGGCCGGTGTGAGTTTTGCTCCGTCATCCTTTTGGTGGGGGGTTTGTCATCTGGATTGGTGTCAGATTATGAGATAGTGTTTGTCCTATCATCCTTTAGGTGGTATTGGGCGGTGTGAGATTCGCTCCGTCATCCTTTTGGTGGGGGGTCTATCATGTGGATTGGTGTCAGATTGTGCGATAGTGTTTGTCCTATCATCCTTTTGGTGGTAGTGGCCGGTGTGAATTTCGCTCCGTCATCCTCTTGGTGGGGGATCTGTCATCGTAATTGATGTCAGATTGTTCGCTAGTGTTTGTCCTATCATCCTTTTGGTGGTAGTGGTTTGTGTGAGTTTTGCTCCGTCATCCTTTTGGTGGGGGGTCTGTCATCTTGCTGGTGTCAGAATTTGCGATAGTGTTTGTCCTAGCATCCTTTTGGTGGTAGTGGCCGGTGTGAGTTTCGCTCCGTCATCCTCTTGGTGGGGGGTCTGTCATCGTAATTGATGTCAAATTGTTCGCTAGTGTTTGTCCTATTATCCTTTTGGTGGTAGTGGCCGGTGTGAGTTTCGCTCCGTCATCCTTTTGGTGGAAGGTCTGTCATCGTGATTGATGTCAGATTGTGCGACGGTGTTTGTCCTATCATCCTTTTGGTGGTAGTGGCCGGTGTGAGTTTTGCTCCATCATCCTTTTGGTGGGGGGTCTGTCATCTGGATTGGTGTCAGATTCTGAGATAGTGTTTGTGCTATCATCCTTTTGGTGGTATTGGCCGGTGTGAGATTCGCTCCGTCATCCTTTTGGTGGGGGGTCTGTCATCTGGATTAATGTCAGATAGTGCGATAGTGTTTGTCCTATCATCCTTTTGGTGGTAGTGGCCGGTGTGAGTTTCGCTCCGTCATCCTTTTGGTGGGGGGTCTGTCATCTGGATTGGTGTCAGATTGTGAGATAGTGTTTGTCCTATCATCCTTTTGGTGGTAGTGGCCGGTGTGAGTTTTGCTCTGTCATCCTTTCGGTGGGGGTCTATCATTTGGATTGATGTCAGATTGTGCGATAGTGTTTGTGCTATCATCCTTTTGGTGGTAGTGGTCGGTATGAGTTTCACTCTGTCATCCTTTTGGTGGGGGGTTTGTCATCTTGTTGGTGTCAGATTGTGCGATAGTGTTCGTCCTATCATCCTTTTGGTGGTAGTAGCCGGTGTGAGTTTCGCTCCGTCATCCTTTTGGTGGGGTTTTGTCATCGTAATTAATGTCAGATTGTTCGCTAGTGTTTGTCCTATCATCCTTTTGGTGGTAGTGGCCGGTGTGAGTTTCGCTCCATCATCCTTTTAGTGGAAGGTCTACCTTCGTAATTGATGTCAGATTGTGCGATGGTGTTTGTCCTATCATCCTTTTGGTGGTAGTGGCCGGTGTGAGTTTTTCTGCGTCATACTTTTGGTGGGGGGTCTGTCATCTGCATTGGTGTCTGATTGTGAGATAGTGTTTGTCCTATCATCCTCTTGGTGGTATTGGCCGGTGTGAGTTTCGCTCCGTTATCCTTTTGGTGGGGGGTCTGTCATCTGGATTGAAGTCGGTTTGTGCGATAGTGTTTGTCCTATCATCCTTTTGGTCGTTGTGGCCGGTGTGAGTTTCGCTCCGTCATCCTTTTCGTGGGGGGTCTGTCATCTGGATTGGTGTCAGATTGTGAGATAGTGTTTGTCCTATCATCCCTTTGATGGTAATGGCTGGTGTGAGTTTTGCTCTTTCATCCTTTTGGTGGGGGGTCTGTCATCTGGATTGATGTCAGATTGTGCGATAGTGTTTGTGCTATCATCCTTTTGGTGGTAGTGGTCGGTGTGAGTTTCGCTCCATCATCCTTTTGGTGGGGGGTCTGTCATCTTGTTTGTGTCAGATTCTGCGATAGTGTTTGTCCTATCATCCTTTTGGTGGTAGTGGCTGGTGTGAGTTTCGCTCCGTCATCCTTTTTGGAGGGGGGGAGGGTCTGTCATCTAGATTAATGTCAGATAGTGCGATAGTGTTTGTCCTATCATCCTTTTGGTGGTAGTGGCCGTTGTAAGTTTCGCTCCGTCATCCTTTTGGTGGGGTGTCTGTCATCGTGATTGATGTCAGATTGTGTGATGATGTTTGTCCTATCATCCTTTTGGTGGTAGTGGCCGGTGTGAGTTTTGCTCCGTCATCCTTTTGGTGGGGGGTTTGTCATCTGGATTGGTGTCAGATTATGAGATAGTGTTTGTCCTATCATCCTTTAGGTGGTATTGGGCGGTGTGAGATTCGCTCCGTCATCCTTTTGGTGGGGGGTCTATCATGTGGATTGGTGTCAGATTGTGCGATAGTGTTTGTCCTATCATCCTTTTGGTGGTAGTGGCCGATGTGAATTTCGCTCCGTCATCCTCTTGGTGGGGGATCTGTCATCGTAATTGATGTCAGATTGTTCGCTAGTGTTTGTCCTATCATCCTTTTGGTGGTAGTGGTTTGTGTGAGTTTTGCTCCGTCATCCTTTTGGTGGGGGGTCTGTCATCTTGCTGGTGTCAGAATTTGCGATAGTGTTTGTCCTAGCATCCTTTTGGTGGTAGTGGCCGGTGTGAGTTTCGCTCCGTCATCCTCTTGGTGGGGGGTCTGTCATCGTAATTGATGTCAGATTGTTCGCTAGTGTTTGTCCTATTATCCTTTTGGTGGTAGTGGCCGGTGTGAGTTTCGCTCCGTCATCCTTTTGGTGGAAGGTCTGTCATCGTGATTGATGTCAGATTGTGCGACGGTGTTTGTCCTATCATCCTTTTGGTGGTAGTGGCCGGTGTGAGTTTTGCTCTGTCATCCTTTTAGTCGGGGGTCTGTCATATGGATTGGTGTCTGATTGTGAGATGGTGTTTGTCTTATCATCCTTTTGGTGGTATTGGCCGGTGTGAGTTTCGCTCCGTCATCCTTTTGGTGGGGGGTCCTTCATCTGGATTGATGTCAGTTTGTGCGATAGTGTTTGTCCTATCATCCTTTTGGTGGTAGTGGCCGGTGTGACATTCGCTCCGTCATCCTTTTAGTGGGGGGTCTGTCGTCGTGATTGATGTCAGATTGTGCGATGGTGTTTGTCCTATCATCCTTTTAGTGGTAGTGGCCGGTGTGAGTTTTGCTCCGTCATCCTTTTGGTGGGGGGTCTGTCATCTGGATTGGTGTCAGATTGTGAGATAGTGTTTGTCCTATCATTCTTTTGGTGGTATTGGCCGGTGTGAGATTTGCTCCGTCATCCTTTTGGTGGGGGGTCTGTCATCTGGATTGATGTCAGATAGTGCGATCGTGTTTGTCCTATCATCCTTTTGGTGGTAGTGACCGGTGTGAGTTTCCCTCTGTCATCCTTTTGGTGGGGGGTCTGTCATCTGGATTGGTGTCAGACTGTGAGATAGTGTTTGTGCTATCATCCTTTTGGTGGTAGTTGTCGGTGTGAGTTTCACTCTGTCATCCTTTTGGTGGGGGGTCTGTCCTCTTGTTGGTGTCAGATTGTGCGATAGTGTTCGTCCTATCATCCTTTTGGTGGTAGTGGCCGGTGTGAGTTTCGCTTCGTCATCCTCTTGGTGGGGGTCTGTCATCGTAATTAATGTCAGATTGTTCGCTAGTGTTTTTCCTATCATCCTTTTGGTGGTAGTGGCCGGTGTGAGTTTCTCTCCATCATCCTTTTAGTGGAAGGTCTGCCTTCGTGATTGATGTCAGATTGTGCGATGGTGTTTGTCCTATCATCCTTTTGGTGGTAGTGGCCGGTGTGAGTTTCGCTCCGTCATCCTTTTCGTGGGGGGTCTGTCATCTGGATTGGTGTCAGATTGTGAGATAGTGTTTGTCCTATCATCCCTTTGATGGTAATGGCTGGTGTGAGTTTCGCTTTGTCATCCTTTTGGTGGGGGGTCTGTCATCTGGATTGATGTCAGATTGTGCGATAGTGTTTGTGCTATCATCCTTTTGGTGGTAGTGGTCGGTGTGAGTTTCGCTCCGTCATCCTTTTGGTGGGGGGTCTGTCATCTTGTTTCTGTCAGATTATGCGATAGTGCTTGTCCTATCATCCTTTTGGTGGTAGTGGCCGGTGTGAGTTTCGCTCCGTCATCCTTTAGCTGGAAGGCCTGTCATCGTGATTAATGTCAGATTGTGTGATGGTGTTTGTCCTATCATCCTTTTGGTGGTATTGGCCGGTGTGAGTTTAGCTCCGTCATCCATTTGGTGGGGGGTCGGTCATATGGATTGATGTCAGTTTGTTCGATAGTGTTTGTCCTATCATCCTTTTGGTGGTAGTGGCCGATGTGAGTTTCGCTCCGTCATCCTTTTGGTGGGGGTCTGTCATCTGGATTGATGTCAGATTGTGCGATAGTGTTTGTGCTATCATCCTTTTGGTGGTAGTGGTCGGTGTGAGTTTCACTCTGTCATCCTTTTGGTGGGGGGTATGTCCTCTTGTTGGTGTCAGATTGTGCGATAGTGTTCGTCCTATCATCCTTTTGGTGGTAGTGGCCGGTATGAGTTTTGCTCCATCATCCTTTTAGTTGAAGGTCTGCCTTCGTGATTGATGTCAGATTGTGCGATGGTGTTTGTCCTATCATCCTTTTGGTGGTAGTGGCCGGTGTGAGTTTTGCTCCGTCATCCTTTTGGTGGGGGGTCTGTCATCTGGATTGGTGTCTGATTGTGAGATAGTGTTTGTCCTATCATCCTCTTGGTGGTATTGGCCGGTGTGAGTTTCGCTCCGTCATCCTTTTGGTGGGGGGTCTGTCATCTGGATTGAAGTCAGTTTGTGCGATAGTGTTTGTCCTATCATCCTTTTGGTGGTAGTGGCCGGTGTGAGTTTGGCTCCGTCATCCTTTTCGTGGGGGGTCTGTCATCTGGATTGGTGTCAGATTGTAAGATAGTGTTTTTCCTATCATCCCTTTGGTGGTAATGGCTGGTGTGAGTTTCGCTCTCTCATCCTTTTGGTGGGGGGTCTGTCATCTGGATTGATGTCAGATTGTGCGATAGAGTTTGTGCTATCATCCTTTTGGTGGTAGTGGTCGGTGTGAGTTTCGCTCCATCATCCTTTTGGTGGGGGGGGGTCTGTCATCTTGTTTGTGTCAGATTGTACGATAGTGTTTGTCCTATCATCCTTTTGGTGGTAGTGGCTGGTGTGAGTTTCGCTCCGTCATCCTTTTGGTGGGGGGTCTGTCATGTGGATTGGTGTCAGATTGTAAGATAGTGTTTGTCCTATCATCCTTTTGGTGGTAGTGGCCGGTGTGAGTTTTTCTCTGTCATCCTTTTGGTGGGGGGTCTGTCATCTGGATTGATGTCAGTTTGTGCTATCATCCTTTTAGTGGTAGTGGTCGGTGTGAGTTTCGCTCTGTCATCCTTTTGGTGGGGGGTCTGTCATCTTGTTGGTGTCAGATTGTGCGATAGTGTTTGTCCTATCATCCTTTTGGTGGTAGTGGCCGGTGTGAGTTTCGCTCCGTCATCCTCTTGGTGGGGGATCTGTCATCGTAATTGATGTCAGATTGTTCGCTAGTGTTTGTCCTATCATCCTTTTGGTGGTAGTGGTCTGTGTGAGTTTCGCTCCGTCATCCTTTTGGTGGGGGGTCTGTCATCTTGTTGGTGTCAGATTTTGCGATAGTGTTTGTCCTAGCACCCTTTTGGTGGTAGTGGCCGGTGTGAGTTTCGCTCCGTCATCCTCTTGGTGGGGGGTCTGTCATCGTAATTGATGTCAGATTGTTCGCTAGTGTTTGTCCTATTATCCTTTTGGTGGTAGTGGCCGGTGTGAGTTTCGCTCCGTCATCGTTTTGGTGGAAGGTCTGTCATCGTGATTGATGTCAGATTGTGCGACGGTGTTTGTCCTATCATCCTTTTGGTGCTAGTGGCCGGTGTGAGTTTTGCTCCGTCATCCTTTTGGTGGGGGGTCTATCATCTGGATTGGGGTCTGATTGTGAGATGGTGTTTGTCCTATCGTCCTTTTGGTGGTATTGGCCGGTGTGAGTTTCGCTCCGTCATCCTTTTGGTGGGCGGTCCTTCATCTGAATTGATGTCAGTTTGTGCGATAGTGTTTGTCCTATCATCCTTTTGGTGGTAGTGGCCGGTGTGAGTTTCGCTCCGTCATCCTTTTGGTCGGGGGTCTGTCGTCGTGATTGATGTCAGATTGTGCGATGGTGTTTGTCCTATCATCCTTTTGGTGGTAGTGGCTGGTGTGAGTTTCGCTCCGTCATCCTTTTGGTGGGGGGTCTGTCATCTGGATTGGTGTCAGATTGTGAGATAATGTTTATCCTATCATCCTTTTGGTGGTAGTGGCCAGTGTGAGTTTTGCTCTGTCATCCTTTTGGTGGGGGTCTGTCATTTGGATTGATGTCAGATTGTGCGATAGTGTTTGTGCTATCATCCTTTTGGTGGTAGTGGTCGGTGTGAGTTTCACTCTGTCATCCTTTTGGTGGTGGGTCTGTCCTCTTGTTGGTGTCAGATTGTGCGATAGTGTTCGTCCTATCATCCTTTTGGTGGTAGTGGCCGGTGTGAGTTTCGCTCCGTCATCCTCTTGGTGGGGGTCTGTCATCGTAATTAATGTCAGATTGTTCGCTAGTGTTTTTCCTATCATCCTTTTGGTGGTAGTGGCCGGTGTGAGTTTTGCTCCATCATCCTTTTAGTGGAAGGTCTGCCTTCGTGATTGATGTCAGATTGTGCAATGGTGTTTGTCCTATCATCCTTTTGGTGGTAGTGGACGGTGTGAGTTTTGCTCCGTCATCCTTTTGGTGGGGGTCTATCATCTGGATTGGTGTCTGATTGTGAGATAGTGTTTGTCCTATCATCCTCTTGGTGGTATTGGCCGGTGCGAGTTTCGCTCCGTCATCCTTTTGGTGGGGGGTCTGTCATCTGGATTGAAGTCAGTTTGTGCGATAGTGTTTGTCCTATCATCCTTTTGGTGGTAGTGGCCGGTGTGAGTTTCGATCTGTCATCCTTTTGGTGGGGGGTCTGTCATCTAGATTGATGTCAGATTGTGCGATAGTGTTTGTGCTATCATCTTTTTGGTGGTAGTGTTCGGTGTGAGTTTCGCTCCGTCATCCTTTTGGTGGGGGGTCTGTCATCTTGTTTCTTTCAGATTCTGCGATAGTGTTTGTCCTATCATCCTTTTGGTGGTAGTGACCGGTGTGAGTTTCGCTCCGTTATCCTTTTGGTGGAAGGTCTGTCATCGTGATTAATGTCAGATTGTGTGATGGTGTTTGTCCTATCATCCTTTTGGTGGTATTGGCCGGTGTGAGTTTCGCTCCGTCATCCATTTGGTGGGGGGTCGGTCATATGGATTGATGTCAGTTTGTTCGATAGTGTTTGTCCTATCATCCTTTTGGTGGTAGTGGCCGGTGTGAGTTTCGCTCCGTCATCCTTTTGGTGGGGGTCTCTCATCTGGATTGATGTCAGATTGTGTGATAGTGTTTGTGCTATCATCCTTTTGGTGGTAGTGGCCGATGTGAGTTTATCTCTGTCATCCTTTTGGTGGGGGGTATGTCCTCTTGTTGGTGTCATATTGTGCGATAGTGTTCGTCCTATCATCATTTTGGTGGTTGTGGCCGGTGTGAGTTTCGCTCCGTCATCCTCTTGGTGGGGGTCTGTCATCGTAATTAATGTCAGATTGTTCGCTAGTGTTTTTCCTATCATCTTTTTGGTGGTAGTGGCCGGTGTGAGTTTCTCTCCATCATCCTTTTAGTGGAAGGTCTTCCTTCGTGATTGATGTCAGATTGTGCGATGGTGTTTGTCCTATCATCCTTTTGGTGGTAGTGGCCAGTGTGAGTTTTGCTTCGTCATCCTTTTGGTGGGGGGTCTGTCATCTGGATTGGTGTCTGATTGTGAGATAGTGTTTGTCCTATCATCCTCTTGGTGGTATTGGCCGGTGTGAGTTTCACTCTGTCATCCTTTTGGTGGGGGGTCTGTCATCTGGATTGAAGTCAGTTTGTGCGATAGTGTTTGTCCTATCATCCTTTTGGTGGTAGTGGCCGGTGTGAGTTTCGCTCCGTCATCCTTTTCGTGGGGGGTCTGTCATCTGGATTGGTGTCAGATTGTGAGATGGTATTTGTCCTATCATCCCTTTGGTGGTAATGGCTGGTGTGAGTTTCGCTCTATCATCCTTTTGGTGGGGGGTCTGTCATCTTGTTTCTGTCAGATTGTGCGATAGTGTTTGTCCTATCATCCTTTTGGTGGTAGTGGCCGGTGTGAGTTTCGCTCCGTCATCCTTTTGGTGGAAGGTCTGTCATCGTGATTAATGTCAGATTGTGTGATGGTGTTTGTCCTATCATCCTTTTGGTGGTATTGGCCGATATGAGTTTCGCTCCGTCATCCATTTGGTGGGGGGTCGGTCATATGGATTGATGGCAGTTTGTTCGATAGTGTTTGTCCTATCATCCTTTTGGTGGTAGTGGCCGGTGTGAGTTTCGGTCCGTCATCCTTTTGGTGGGGGTCTGTCATCTGGATTGATGTCAGATTGTGCGATAGTGTTTGTGCTATCATCCTTTTGGTGGTAGTGGCCGGTGTGAGTTTCGCTCTATCATCCTTTTGGTGGGGGGTCTGTCAAATGGATTGATGTCAGATTGTGCGATAGAGTTTGTGCTATCATCCTTTTGGTGGTAGTGGTCAGTGTGAGTTTCGCTCCGTCATCCTTTTGGTGGGGGGGTCTATCATCTTGTTTGTGTCAGATTGTGCGATAGTGTTTGTCCAATCATCCTTTTGGTGGTAGTGGCTGGTGTGAGTTTCGCTCTGTCATCCTTTTGGTGGGGGGTCTGTCATCTGCATTGATGTCAGATTGTGCAATGGTGTTTTTAGCTATCATCCTTTTGGTGGTAGTGGTCGGTGTGAGTTTCGCTCCGTCATCCTTTTGGTGGGGGGTCTGTCATCTTGTTTCTGTCAGATTCTGCGATAGTATTTGTCCTATCATCCTTTTGGTGGTAGTGGCTGGTGTGAGTTTTGCTCCGTCATCCTTTTGGTGGGGGGTCTGTCATCTGGATTGATGTCAGATTGTGCGATAGTGTTTGTGCTATCATCCTTTTGGTGGTAGTGGTCGGTGTGAGTTTTGCTCTGTCATCCTTTTGGTGGGTGGGGGGGGGGGTCTTTCATCTTGTTGGTGTCAGATTGTGCGATAGTGTTTGTCCTATCATCCTTTTGGTTGTAGTGGCTGGTGTGAGTTTTGCTCTGTCATCCTTTTGGTGGGGGGTCTGTCATCTTATTGGTGTCAGATTGTGCGATAGTGTTTCTCCAATCATCCTTTTGGTGGTAGTGGCTGGTGTGAGTTTCACTTTGTCATCCTTCTGTTGGGGGGCCTATCATCTGGGTTGATGTTAGATTGTGCCATATTTTTTGTCCTGTCATCCTTTTGGAGGTAGTGGCCGGTATGAGTTTCGTACTGTCATACTTTTACTGGGGGGTCTGCCATCTTGTTGGTGTCAGATTGTGCGATAGTGTTTGTCCTATCATCCTTTTGGTGGTAGTGGCCGGTGTGAGTACGCTCCGTCATCCTTTTGGTGGGGGGTCTGTCATCTGGATTGAAGTTGGTTTGTGCGATAGTGTTTGTCCTATCATCCTTTTGGTGGTAGTGGCCGGTGTGAGTTTCGCTCCGTCATCCTTTTTGTGGGGCGTCTGTCATCTGGATAGATGTCAGATTTTGAGATAGTGTTTGTCCTATCATCCCTTTGGTGGTAATGGCTGGTGTGAGTTTCGCTCTGTCATCCTTTTGGTGGGGGGTCTGTCATCTGGATTGATGTCAGATTGTGCAATAGTGTTTGTGTTATCATCCTTTTAGTGGTAGTAGTCGGTGTGAGTTTCGCTCCGTCATCCTTTTGGTGGGGGGTCTGTCATCTTGTTTCTGTCAGATTCTGCGATAGTGTTTGTCCTATCCTCCTTTTGGTGGTAGTGGCCGGTGTGAGTTTCGCTCTTTCATCCTTTTGGTGGAAGGTCTGTCATCGTGATTAATGTCAGATTGTGTGATGGTGTTTGTCCTATCATCCTTTTGGTGGTATTGGCCGGTGTGAGTTTCGCTCCGTCATCCATTTGGTGGGGGGTCGGTCATATGGATTGATGTCAGTTTGTTCGATAGTGTTTGTCCTATCATCCTTTTGGTGGTAGTGGCCGGTGTGAGTTTCGCTCCGTCATCCTTTTGGTGGGGGTCTGTCATCTGGATTGATGTCAGATTGTGTGATAGTGTTTGTGCTATCATCCTTTTGGTGGTAGTGGCCGGTGTGAGTTTCGCTCTGTCATCCTTTTGGTGGGGGGTCTGTCATCTGGATTGATGTCAGATTGTGTGATAGAGTTTGTGCTATCATCCTTTTGGTGGTAGTGGTCGGTGTGAGTTTCGCTCCGTCATCCTTTTGGTGGGGGGGTCTGTCATCTTGTTTGTGTCAGATTGTGCGATAGTGTTTGTCCTATCATACTTTTGGTGGTAGTGGCTGGTGTGAGTTTCGCTCTGTCATCCTTTTGGTGGGGGGTCTGTCATCTGGATTGATGTCAGATTGTGCGATAGTGTTTGTGCTATCATCCTTTTGGTGGTAGTGGTCGGTGTGAGTTTCGCTCCGTCATCCTTTTGGTGGGAGGTCTGTCATCTTGTTTCTGTCAGATTCTGCGATAGTGTTTGTCCTATCATCCTTTTGGTGGTAGTGGCTGGTGTGAGTTTTGCTCCGTCATCCTTTTGGTGGGGGGTCTGTCATCTGGATTGATGTCAGATTGTGGGATAGTGTTTGTGCTATCATCCTTTTGGTGGTAGTGGTCGGTGTGAGTTTCGCTCCGTCATCCTTCTGGTGGGGGGGGGGGGTGTCTGTGATCTTGTTGGTGTCAGATTGTGCGATAGTGTTTGTCCTATCATCCTTTTGGTTGTAGTGGCTGGTGTGAGTTTTTCTCCGTCATCCTTTTGGTGGGGGTCTGTCATCTTATTGGTGTCAGATTGTGCGATAGTGTTTCTCCTATCATCCTTTTGGTGGTAGTGGCTGGTGTGAGTTTCGCTTCGTCATCCTTTTGGTGGGGGGTCTGTCATCTTGATTGATGTTAGATTGTGCCATAGTTTTTGTCCTGTCATCCTTTTGGAGGTAGTGGCCGGTATGAGTTTCGTGCTGTCATACTTTTGGTGGGGGGTCTGCCATCTTGTTGGTGTCAGATTGTGCGATAGTGTTTGTCATATCATCCTTTTGGTGTTAGTGGCCGATGTGAGTACGCTACGTCATACTTTTGGTGGGGGGTCTGTCATCTGGATTGAAGTCAGTTTGTGCGATAGTGTTTGTCCTATCATCCTTTTGGTGGTAATGGCCGGTGTGAGTTTCGCTCTGTCATCCTTTTGGTGGGGGGTCTGTCATCTGGATTGATGTCAGATTGTGCGATATTGTTTGTACTATCATCCTTTTGGCGGTAGTGGTCGGTGTGAGTTTCGCTCCGTCATCCTTTTGGTGGGGGGTCTGTCATCTTGTTTCTGTCAGATTCTGCGATAGTGTTTGTCTTATCCTCCTTTTGGTGGTAGTGGCCGGTGTGAGTTTCGCTCTTTCATCCTTTTGGTGGAAGGTCTGTCATCGTGATTAATGTCAGATTGTGTGATGGTGTTTGTCCTATCATCCTTTTGGTGGTATTGGCCGGTGTGAGTTTCGCTCCGTCATCCATTTGGTAGGGGGTCGGTCATATGGATTGATGTCAGTTTGTTCGATAGTGTTTGTCCTATCATCCTTTTGGTGGTAGTGGCCGGTGTGAGTTTCGCTCCGTCATCCTTTTGGTGGGGGTCTGTCATCTGGATTGATGTCAGATTGTGTGATAGTGTTTGTGCCTATCATCCTTTTGGTGGTCGTGGCCGGTGTGAGTTTCGCTCTGTCATCCTTTTGGTGGGGGGTCTGTCATCTAGATTGATGTCAGATTGTGTGATAGAGTTTGTGCTATCATCATTTTGGTGGTAGTGGTCGGTGTGAGTTTCGCTCCGTCATCCTTTTGGTGGGGGGGGGTCTGTCATCTTGTTTGTGTCAGATTGTGCGATAGTGTTTGTCCTATCATCCTTTTGGTGGTAGTGGCTGGTGTGAGTTTCGCTCTGTCATCCTTTTGGTGGGGGGTCTGTCATCTGGATTGATGTGAGATTGTGCGATAGTGTTTGTGCTATCATCCTTTTGGTGGTAGTGGTCGGTGTGAGTTTCGCTCCGTCATCCTTCTGGTGGGGGGGGGGGGGGGGGGGGTCTGTGATCTTGTTGGTGTCAGATAGTGCGATAGTGTTTGTCCTATCATCCTTTTGGTTGTAGTGGCTGGTGTGAGTTTTGCTCCGTCATCCTTTTGGTGGGGGGTCTGTCATCTTATTGGTGTCAGATTGTGCGATAGTGTTTCTCCTATCATACTTTTGGTGGTAGTGGCTGTTGTGAGTTTCGCTTCGTCATCCTTTTGGTGGGGGGTCTGTCATCTTGATTGATGTTAGATTGTGCCATAGTTTTTGTCCTGTCATCCTTTTGGAGGTAGTGGCCGGTATGAGTTTCGTGCTGTCATACTTTTGGTGGGGGGTCTGCCATCTTGTTGGTGTCAGATTGTGCGATAGTGGTTGTCATATCATCCTTTTGGTGTTAGTGGCCGGTGTGAGTACGCTCCGTTATCCTTTTGGTGGGGGGTCTGTCATCTGGATTGAAGTCAGTTTGTGCGATAGTGTTTGTCCTATCATCCTTTTGGTGGTAGTGGCTGGTGTGAGTTTCTCTCTGTCATCCTTTTGGTGGGGGGTCTGTCATCTGGATTGATGTCAGATTGTGCGATATTGTTTGTACTATCATCCTTTTGGTGGTAGTGGTCGGTGTGAGTTTCGCTCCGTCATCCTTTTGGTGGGGGGTCTGTCATCTGGATTGAAGTTGGTTTGTGCGATAGTGTTTGTCCTATCATCCTTTTGGTGGTAGCGGCCGGTGTGAGTTTCGCTCCGTCATCCTTTTTGTGGGGCGTCTGTCATCTGGATAGATGTCAGATTTTGAGATAGTGTTTGTCCTATCATCCCTTTGGTGGTAATGGCTGGTGTGAGTTTCGCTCTGTCATCCTTTTGGTGGGGGGTCTGTCATCTGGATTGATGTCAGATTGTGCAATAGTGTTTGTGTTATCATCCTTTTAGTGGTAGTAGTCGGTGTGAGTTTCGCTCCGTCATCCTTTTGGTGGGGGGTCTGTCATCTTGTTTCTGTCAGATTCTGCGATAGTGTTTGTCCTATCCTCCTTTTGGTGGTAGTGGCCGGTGTGAGTTTCGCTCTTTCATCCTTTTGGTGGAAGGTCTGTCATCGTGATTAATGTCAGATTGTGTGATGGTGTTTGTCCTATCATCCTTTTGGTGGTATTGGCCGGTGTGAGTTTTGCTCCGTCATCCATTTGGTGGGGGGTCGGTCATATGGATTGATGTCAGTTTGTTCGATAGTGTTTGTCCTATCATCCTTTTGGTGGTAGTGGCCGGTGTGAGTTTCGCTCCGTCATCCTTTTGGTGGGGGTCTGTCATCTGGATTGATGTCAGATTGTGTGATAGTGTTTGTGCTATCATCCTTTTAGTGGTAGTGGCCGGTGTGAGTTTCGCTCTGTCATCCTTTTGGTGGGGGGTCTGTCATCTGGATTGATGTCAGATTGTGTGATAGAGTTTGTGCTATCATCCTTTTGGTGGTAGTGGTCGGTGTGAGTTTCGCTCCGTCATCCTTTTGGTGGGGGGGTCTGTCATCTTGTTTGTGTCAGATTGTGCGATAGTGTTTGTCCTATCATCCTTTTGGTGGTAGTGGCTGGTGTGAGTTTCGCTCTGTCATCCTTTTGGTGGGGGGTCTGTCATCTGGATTGATGTCAGATTGTGCGATAGTGTTTGTGCTATCATCCTTTTGGTGGTAGTGGTCGGTGTGAGTTTCGCTCCGTCATCCTTTTGGTGGGGGGTCTGTCATCTTGTTTCTGTCAGATTCTGCGATAGTGTTTGTCCTATCATCCTTTTGGTGGTAGTGGCTGGTGTGAGTTTTGCTCCGTCATCCTTTTGGTGGGGGTCTGTCATCTGGATTGATGTCAGATTGTGCGATAGTGTTTGTGCTATCATCCTTTTGGTGGTAGTGGTCGGTGTGAGTTTCGCTCCATCATCCTTCTGGTGTGGGGGGGGGGGGGTCTGTGATCTTGTTGGTGTCAGATTGTGCGATAGTGTTTGTCCTATCATCCTTTTGGTTGTAGTGGCTGGTGTGAGTTTTGCTCCGTCATCCTTTTGGTGGGGGGTCTGTCATCTTATTGGTGTCAGATTGTGCGATAGTGTTTCTCCTATCATCCTTTTGGTGGTAGTGGCTGGTGTGAGTTTCGCTCCGTCATCCTTTTGGTGGGGGGTCTGTCATCTGGATATATGTTAGATTGTGCCATAGTTTTTGTCCTGTCATCCTTTTGGAGGTAGTGGCCGATATGAGTTCCGTGCTGTTATACTTTTGGTGGGGGGTCTGCCATCTTGTTGGTGTCAGATTGTGCGATAGTGTTTGTCATATCATCCTTTTGGAGTTAGTGGCCGGTGTGAGTACGCTCCGTCATCCTTTTGGTGGGGGGTCTGTCATCTGGATTGAAGTCAGTTTGTGCGATAGTGTTTGTCCTATCATCCTTTTGGTGGTAGTGGCTGGTGTGAGTTTCGCTCTGTCATCCTTTTGGTGGGGGGTCTGTCATCTGGATTGATGTCAGATTGCGCGATATTGTTTGTACTGTCATCCTTTTGGTGGTAGTGGTCGGTGTGAGTTTCGCTCCGTCATCCTTTTGGTGGGGGGTCTGTCATCTGGATTGAAGTTTGTTTGTGCGATAGTGTTTGTCCTATCATCCTTTTGGTGGTAGTGGCCGGTGTGAGTTTCGCTCCGTCATCCTTTTCGTGGGGCGTCTGTCATCTGGATAGATGTCAGATTTTGAGATAGTGTTTGTCCTATCATCCCTTTGGTGGTAATGGCTGGTGTGAGTTTCGCTCTGTCATCCTTTTGGTGGGGGGTATGTCATCTGGATTGATGTCAGATTGTGCAATATTGTTTGTGTTATCATCCTTTTAGTGGTAGTAGTCGGTGAGAGTTTCGCTCCGTCATCCTTTTGGTGGGGGGTCTGTCATCTTGTTTCTGTCAGATTCTGCGATAGTGTTTGTCCTATCCTCCTTTTGGTGGTAGTGGACGGTGTGAGTTTCGCTCTTTCATCCTTTTGGTGGAAGGTCTGTCATCGTGATTAATGTCAGATTGTGTGATGGTGTTTGTCCTATCATCCTTTTGGTGGTATTGGCCGGTGTGAGTTTCGCTCCGTCATCCATTTGGTGAGGGGTCGGTCATATGGATTGATGTTAGTTTGTTCGATAGTGTTTGTCCTATCATCCTTTTGGTGGTAGTGGCCGGTGTGAGTTTCGCTCCGTCATCCTTTTGGTGGGGGTCTGTCATCTGGATTGATGTCAGATTGTGTGATAGTGTTTGTGCTATCATCCTTTTGGTGGTAGTGGCCAGTGTGAGTTTCGCTCTGTCATCCTTTTGGTGGGGGGTCTGTCATCTGGATTGATGTCAAATTATGTGATAAAGTTTGTGCTATCATCCTTTTGGTGGTAGTGGTCGGTGTGAGTTTCGCTCCGTCATTCTTTTGGTGGGGGGGTCTGTCATCTTCTTTGTGTCAGATTGTGCGATAGTGTTTGTCCTATCATCCTTTTGGTGGTAGTGGCTGGTGTGAGTTTCGCTCTGTCATCCCTTTGGTGGGGGGTCTGTCATCTGGATTGATGTCAGATTGTGCGATAGTGTTTGTGCTATCATCCTTTTGGTGGTAGTGGTCGGTGTGAGTTTTGCTCCGTCATCCTTTTGGTGGGGGGTCTGCAATCTTGTTTCTGTCAGATTCTGCGATAGTGTTTGTCCTATAATCCTTTTGGTGGTAGTGGCTGGTGTGAGTTTTGCTCCGTCATCCTTTTGGTGGGGGGTCTGTCATCTGGATTAATGTCAGATTGTGCGATAGTGTTTGTGCTATCATCCTTTTGGTGGTAGTGGTTGGTGTGAGTTTCGCTCTGTCATCCTTCTGGTGGGGGGGGGGGTGTCTGTCATCTTGTTGGTGTCAGATTGTGCGATAGTGTTTGTCCTATCATCCTTTTGGTTGTAGTGGCTGGTGTGAGTTTTGCTCCGTCATCCTTTTGGTGGGGGGTCTGTCATCTTATTGGTGTCAGATTGTGCGATAGTGTTTCTCCTATCATCCTTTTGGTGGTAGTGGCTGGTGTGAGTTTCGCTCCGTCATCCTTTTGGTGGGGGGTCTGTCATCTGGATTGATGTTAGATTGTGCCATAGTTTTTGTCCTGTCATCCTTTTGGAGGTAGTGGCCGGTATGAGTTTCGTGCTGTCATACTTTTGGTGGGGGGTCTGCCATCTTGTTGGTGTCAGATTGTGCGATAGTGTTTGTCATATCATCCTTTTGGTGGTAGTGGCCGGTGTGAGTACGCTCCGTCATCCTTTTGGTGGGGGGTCTGTCATCTGGATTGAAGTCATTTTGTGCGATAGTGTTTGTCCTATCATCCTTTTGGTTGTAGTGGCTGGTGTGAGTTTCGCTCTCTCATCCTTTTGGTGGCGGTCTGTCATCTGGATTGATGTCAGATTGTGCGATAGTGTTTGTACTATCATCCTTTTGGTGGTAGTGGTCGGTGTGAGTTTCGCTCCGTCATCCTTTTGGTGGGGGGTCTGTCATCTTAATTCTGTCAGATTCTGCGATAGTGTTTGTCCTATCATCCGTTTGGTGGTATTAGCCAGTGTGAGTTTCGCTCCGTCATCCTTTTGGTGGAAGGTCTGTCATTGTGATTAATGTCTGATTGTTTGATGCTGTTTGTCCAATCATCCTTTTGGTGGTAGTGGCCGGTGTGAGTACGCTCCGTCATCCTTTTGGTGGGGGGTCTGTCATCTTGTTGGTGTCAGATTGTGCGATAGTGTTTGTCCTATCATCCTTTTAGTGGTCGTGGTCGGTGTGAGTTTTGCTCCGTCATCCTTTTGGTAGGGGGTCTGTCATTTGGATTGATGTCAGATTCTGCGATAGTGTTTGTGCTATCATCCTTTTGGTGGTAGTGGTCGGTGTGTGTTTCGCTCCGTCATCTTTTGGTGGGGGGTCTGTCATCTTGTTGGTGTCAGATTGTGCGATAGTTTTTGTCCTATCATCCTTTTGGTGGTATTGGCCGGTGTGAGTTTCGCTCCGTCATCCTTTTGGTGGAAGGTCTGTCATCGTGATTAACGTCAGATTGTGTGATGGTGTTTGTCCTATCATCCTTTTGGTGGTAGTGGCCGGTGTGAGTTTCGCTCTGTCATCCTTTTGGTGGGGGGTCTGTCATCTGGATTGATGTCAGATTGTGCGATAGAGTTTATGCTATCATCCTTTTGATGGTAGTGGTCGGTGTGAGTTTCGCTCCGTCATCATTTTGGTGGGGGGGTCTATCATCTTGTTTGTGTCAGATTGTGCGATAGTGTTTGTCCTATCATCCTTTTGGTGGTAGTGGCCGGTGTGAGTTTCTCTTCGTCATCCTTTTGGGGGGGGGGGGGTCTGTAATCTTGTTGGTGTCAGATCGTGTGATAGTGTTTGTCCTATCATCCTTTTGGTAGTAGTGGCTGGTATGAGTTTTGCTCCGTCATGCTTTTGGTGGGGGGTCTGTCATCTTATTGGTGTCAGATTGTGCGATAGTGTTTCTCCTATCATCCTTTTGGTGGTAGTGGCTGGTGTGAGTTTCGCTCCGTCATCCTTTTGGTGGGGGGTCTGTCATCAGGATTGATGTTAGATTGTGCCATAGTTTTTGTCCTGTCATCCTTTTGGAGGTAGTGGCCGGTATGAATTTCGTACTGTCATACTTTTGGTGGGGGGTCTGCCATCTTGTTGGTGTCAGATTGTGCGATAGTGTTTGTCCTATCATCCTTTTAGTGGTAGTGGCCGGTGTGAGTACGCTCCGTCATCCTTTTGGTGGGGGGTCTATCATCTGGATTGAAGTCAGTTTATGTGATAGTGTTTGTCCTATCATCCCTTTTGTGGTAATGGCTGGTGTGAGTTTCGCTCTATCATCCTTTTGGTGGGGGGTCTGTCATCTGGATTGATGTTAGATTGTGCGATAGTGTTTGTGCTATCATCCTTTTCGTGGTAGTGGTCGGTGTGAGTTTCGCTCCGTCATCCTTTTGGTGGGGGGTCTGTCATCTTGTTTCTGTCAGATTCTGCGATAGTGTTTGTCCTATCATCCTTTTGGTGGTATTGGCCGGTGTGAATACGCTCCGTCATCCTTTTGGTGGGGGGTCTGTCATCTTGTTGGTGTCAGATTGTGCGATAGCGTTTGTCCTATCATCCTTTTAGTGGTCGTGGTCGGTGTGAGTTTTGCTCCGTCATCCTTTTGGTGGGGGTCTGTCATCTGGATTGATGTCAGATTGTGCGATAGTGTTTGTGCTATCATCTTTTTGGTGGTAGTGGTCGGTGTGAGTTTCGCTCCGTCATCTTTTGTTGGGGGTCTGTCATCTTGTAGGTGTCAGATTGTGCGATAGTGTTTGTCCTATCTTCCTTTTGGTGGTATTAGCCGGTGTGAGTTTCGCTCCGTCATCCTTTTGGTGGATGGTCTGTCATCGTGATTAATGTCTGATTGTTTGATGCTGTTTGTCCTATCATCCTTTTGGTGGTATTGGCCGGTGTGAGTTTCGCTCCGTCATCCTTTTCGTGGGGGGTCTGTCATCTGTATTGGTGTCAGATTGTGAGATAGTGTTTGTCCTATCATCCCTTTTGTGGTAATGGCTTGTGTGAGTTTCGCTCTGTCTTCTTTTTTGTGGGGGTCTGTCATCTGGATTGATGTCAGATTGTGCGATAGTGTTTGTGCTATCATCCTTTTGGTGGTAGTGGCCGGTGAGAGTTTCGGTCTGTCATCCTTATGGTGGGGGGTCTGTCAACTGGATTGATGTCAGATTGTGCGATAGAGTTTGTGCTATCATCCTTTTGGTGGTAGTGGTCGGTGTGAGTTTCGCTCCATCATCCTTTTTGTGGGGGGTCTGTCATCTTGTTTGTGTCAGATTGTGCGATAGTGTTTGTCCTATCATCCTTTTGGTGGTAGTGGTCGGTGTGAGTTTCGCTCCATCATCATTTTGGGGGGGGGGGGGTCTGTCATCTTGTTGGTGTCAGATTGTGTGATAGTGTTTGTCCTATCATCCTTTTGGTTGTAGTGGCTGGTGTGTGTTTTGCTCTGTCATACTTTTGGTGGGGGGTCTGTCATCTTATTGGTGTCAGATTGTGCGATAGTGTTTCTCCTATCATCCTTTTGGTTGTAGTGGCTGGTGTGAGTTTCGCTTCATCATCCTTTTGGTGGGGGGTCTGTCATCTGGATTGATGTTAGATTGTGCCATAGTTTTTGTCCTGTCATCCTTTTGGAGGTAGTGGCCGGTATGAGTTTCGTGCTGTCATACTTTTGGTGGGGGGTCTGCCATCTTGTTGGTGTCAGATTGTGCGATAGTGTTTGTCATATCATCCTTTTGGTGGTAGTGGCCGGTGTGAGTACGCTCCGTCATCCTTTTGGTGGGGGGTCTGTCATCTAGATTGAAGTCAGTTTGTGCGATAGTGTTTGTCCTATCATCCTTTTGGTGGTAGTGGCTGGTGTGAGTTTCGCTCTGTCATCCTTTTGGTGGGGGGTCTGTCATCTGGATTAATGTCAGATTGTGCGATAGTGTTTGTACTATCATCCTTTTGGTGGTAGTGGTCGGTGTGAGTTTCGCTCCGTCATCCTTTTGGTGGGGGGTCTGTCATCTTGTTTCTGTCAGATTCTGCGATAGTGTTTGTCCTATCATCCTTTTGGTGGTAGCGGCCGGTGTGAGTACGCTCCGTCATCCTTTTGGATTGGGGTCTGTCATCTTGTTGGTGTCAGATTGTGCGATAGTGTTTGTCCTATCATCCTTTTAGTGGTCGTGGTCGGTGTGAGTTTTGCTTCGTCATCCTTTTGGTAGGGGGTCTGTCATCTGGATTGATGTCAGATTGTGCGAGAGTGTTTGTGCTATCATCCTTTTGGTGGTAGTAGTCGGTGTGAGTTTCGCTCCCTCATCCTTTTGGTGGGGGGTCTGTCATCTTGTTTCTGTCAGATTCTGCGATAGTGTTTGTCCTATCCTCCTTTTGGTGGTAGTGGCCGGTGTGAGTTTCGCTCTTTCATCCTTTTGGTGGAAGGTCTGTCATCGTGATTAATGTCAGATTATGTGATGGTGTTTGTCCTATCATCCTTTTGGTGGTATTGGCTGGTATGAGTTTCGCTCCGTCATCCATTTGGTGGGGGGTCGGTCATATGGATTGATGTCAGTTTGTTCGATAGTGTTTGTCCTATCATCCTTTTGGTGGTAGTGGCCGGTGTGAGTTTCGCTCCGTCATCCTTTTGGTGGGGGTCTGTCATCTGGATTGATGTCAGATTGTGTGATAGTGTTTGTGCTATCATCCTTTTGGTGGTAGTGGCCGGTGTGAGTTTCGCTCTGTCATCCTTTTTGTGGGGGGTCTGTCATCTGGATTGATGTCAGATTGTGTGATAGAGTTTGTGCTATCATCCTTTTGGTGGTAGTGGTCGGTGTGAGTTTCGCCCCGTCATCCTTTTGGTGGGGGGGTCTGTCATCTTGTTTGTGTCAGATTGTGCGATAGTGTTTGTCCTATCATCCTTTTGGTGGTAGTGGCTGGTGTGAGTTTCGCTCTGTCATCCTTTTGGTGGGGGGTCTGTCATCTGGATTGATGTCAGATTGTGCGATAGTCATTGTGCTATCATCCTTTTGGTGGTAGTGGTCGGTGTGAGTTTCGCTCCATCATCCTTTTGGTGGGGGGGTCTGTCATCTTGTTTCTGTCAGATTCTGCGATAGTGTTTGTCCTATCATCCTTTTGGTGGTAGTGGCTGGTGTGAGTTTTGCTCCGTCATCCTTTTGGTGGGGGGTCTGTCATCTGGATTAATGTCAGATTGTGCGATAGTGTTTGTGCTATCATCCTTTTGGTGGTAGTGGTTGGTGTGAGTTTCGCTCCGTCATCCTTCTGGTGGGGGGGGGGGGTGTCTGTCATCTTGTTGGTGTCAGATTGTGCGATAGTGTTTGTCCTATCATCCTTTTGGTTGTAGTGGCTGGTGTGAGTTTTGCTCCGTCATCCTTTTGGTGGGGGGTCTGTCATCTTATTGGTGTCAGATTGTGCGATAGTGTTTCTCCTATCATCTTTTTGGTGGTAGTGGCTGGTGTGACTTTCGCTCCGTCATCCTTTTGGTGGGGGGTCTGTCATCTAGACTGATGTTAGATTGTGCCATAGTTTTTGTCCTGTCATCCTTTTGGAGGTAGTGGCCGGTATGAGTTTCGTGCTGTCATACTTTTGGTGGGGGGTCTGCCATCTTATTGGTGTCAGATTGTGCGATAGTGTTTGTCATATCATCCTTTTGGTGGTATTGGTCGGTGTGAGTTTCGCTCCGTCATCCATTTGGTGGGGGGTCGGTCATATGGATTGATGTCAGTTTGTTCGATAGTGTTTGTCCTATCATCCTTTTGGTGGTAGCGGCCGGTGTGAGTTTCGCTCCGTCATCCTTTTGGTGGGGGTCTGTCATCTGGATTGATGTCAGATTGTGTGATAGTGTTTTTGTTATCATCCTTTTGGTGGTAGTGGCCGGTGTGAGTTTCGCTCTGTCATCCTTTTGGTGGGGGGTCTGTCATCTGGATTGATGTCAGATTGTGTGATAGAGTTTGTGCTATCATCCTTTTGGTGGTAGTGGTCGGTGTGAGTTTCGCTCCGTCATCCTTTTGGTGGGGGGGGTCTGTCATCTTGTTTGTGTCAGATTGTGCGATAGTGTTTGTCCTATCATCCTTTTGGTGGTAGTGGCTGGTGTGAGTTTCACTCTGTCATCCTTTTGGTGGGGGGTCTGTCATCTGGATTGATGTCAGATTGTGCGATAGTGTTTGTGCTATCATCCTTTTGGTGGTAGTGGTCGGTGTGAGTTTCGCTCCGTCATCCTTTTGGTGGGGGGTCTGTCATCTTGTTTCTGTCAGATTCTGCGATAGTGTTTGTCCTATCATCCTTTTGGTGGTAGTGGCTGGTGTGAGTTTTGCTCCGTCATCCTTTTGGTGGGGGGTCTGTCATCTGGATTAATGTCAGATTGTGCGATAGTGTTTGTGCTATCATCCTTTTGGTGGTAGAGGTTTGTGTGAGTTTCGCTCCGTCATCCTTCTGGTGGGGGGGGGGGGTGTCTGTCATCTTGTTGGTGTCAGATTGTGCGATAGTGTTTGTCCTATCATCCTTTTGGTTGTAGTGGTTGGTGTGAGTTTCGCTCCGTCATCCTTTTGGTGGGGGGTCTGTCATCTGGATTGATGTTAGATTGTGCCATAGTTTTTGTCCTGTCATCCTTTTGGAGGTAGTGGCCGGTATGAGTTTAGTGTTGTCATACTTTTGGTGGGGGGTCTGCCATCTTGTTGGTGTCAGATTGTGCGATAGTGTTTGTCATATCATCCTTTTGGTGGTAGTGGTCGGTGTGAGTACGCTCCGTCATCCTTTTGGTGGGGGGTCTGTCATCTGGATTGAAGTCAGTTTGTGCGATAGTGTTTGTCCTATCATCCTTTTGATGGTAGTGGCAGGTGTGAGTTTCGCTCTGTCATCCTTTTGGTGGGGGGTCTGTCATCTGGATTGATGTCAGATTATGCGATAGTGTTTGTACTATCATCCTTTTGGTGGTAGTGGTCGGTGTGAGTTTCGCTTCGTCATCCTTTTGGTGGGGGGTCTGTCATCTTGTTTCTGTCAGATTCTGCGATAGTGTTTGTCCTATCATCCTTTTGGTGGTGGTGGCCGGTGTGAATACGCTCCGTCATCCTTTTGGTGGGGGGTCTGTCATCTTGTTGGTGTCAGATTGTGCGATAGTGTTTGTCCTATCATCCTTTTAGTGGTCGTGGTCGGTGTGAGTTTTGCTCCGTCATCCTTTTGGTAGGGGGTCTGTCATCTGGATTGATGTCAGATTGTGCGATAGTGTTTGTGCTATCATCCTTTTGGTGGTAGTGGTCGGTGTGTGTTTCGCTCCGTCATCTTTTGGTGGGGGGTCTGTCATCTTGTTGGTGTCAGATTGTGCGATAGTGTTTGTCCAATCATCCTTTTGGTGGTATTGGCCGGTGTGAGTTTCGCTCCGTCATCCTTTTGGTGGAAGGTCTGTCATCGTGATTAACGTCAGATTGTGTGATGGTGTTTATCCTATCATCCTTTTGGTGGTAGTGGCCGGTGTGAGTTTCGCTCTGTCATCCTTTTGGTGGGGGGTCTGTCATCTGGATTGATGTCAGATTGTGCGATAGAGTTTATGCTATCATCCTTTTGATGGTAGTGGTCGGTGTGAGTTTCGCTCCGTCATCCTTTTGGTGGGGGGGTCTGTCATCTTGTTTGTGTCAGATTGTGCGATAGTGTTTGTCCTATCATCCTTTTGGTGGTAGTGGCCGGTGTGAGTTTCGCTTCGTCATCCTTTTGGGGGGGGGGGTCTGTAATCTTGTTGGTGTCAGATTGTGTGATAGTGTTTGTCCTATCATCCTTTTGGTAGTAGTGGCTGGTATGAGTTTTGCTCCGTCATGCTTTTAGTGGGGGGTCTGTCATCTTATTGGTGTCAAATTGTGCGATAGTGTTTCTCCTATCATCCTTTTGGTGGTAGTGGCTGGTGTGAGTTTCGCTCCGTCATCCTTTTGGTGGGGGGTCTATCATCAGGATTGATGTTAGATTGTGCCATAGTTTTTATCCTGTCATCCTTTTGGAGGTAGTGGCCGGTCTGAATTTCGTACTGTCATACTTTTGGTGGGGGGTCTTCCATCTTGTTGGTGTCAGATTGTGCGATAGTGTTTGTCCTATCATCCTTTTAGTGGTAGTGGCCGGTGTGAGTACGCTCCGTCATCCTTTTGGTGGGGGGTCTGTCATCTGGATTGAAGTCAGTTTATGCGATAGTGTTTGTCCTATCATCCTTTTGGTGGTAGTGGCCGGTGTGAGTTTCGCTCTGTTATCCTTTTCGTGGGGGGTCTGTCATCTGGATTGGTGTCAGATTGTGAGATAGTCTTTGTCCTATCATCCCTTTTGTGGTAATGGCTGGTGTGAGTTTCGCTCTGTCATCCTTTTGGTGGGGGGTCTGTCATCTGGATTGATGTTAGATTGTGCGATAGTGTTTGTGCTATCATCCTTTTCGTGGTAGTGGTCGGTGTGAGTTTGGCTCCGTCATCCTTTTGGTGGGGGGTCTGTCATCTTGTTTCTGTCAGATTCTGCGATAGTGTTTGTCCTATCATCCTTTTGGTGGTAGTGGCCGGTGTGAATACGCTCTGTCATCTTGTTGGTGTCAGATTGTGCGATAGCGTTTGTCCTATCTTCCTTTTAGTGGTCGTGGTCGGTGTGAGTTTTGCTCCGTCATCCTTTTGGTGGGGGGTCTGTCATCTGGATTGATGTCAGATTGTGCGATAGTGTTTGTGCTATCATCTTTTTGGTGGTAGTGGTCGGTGTGAGTTTCGCTCCGTCATCTTTTGGTGGGGGGTCTGTCATCTTGTTGGTGTCAGATTGTGCGATAGTGTTTGTCCTATCATCCTTTTGGTGGTATTAGCCAGTGTGAGTTTCGCTCCGTCATCCTTTTGGTGGAAGGTCTGTCATCGTGATTAATGTCTGATTGTTTGATGCTGTTTGTCCCATCATCATTTTTGGGGGGGGGGGGGGGGTCTGTTATCTTGTTGGTGTCAGATTGTGTGATAGTGTTTGTCCTATCATCCTTTTGGTTGTAGTGGCTGGTGTGTGTTTTGCTCTCTCATACTTTTGGTGGGGGGTCTGTCATCTTATTGGTGTCAGATTGTGCGATAGTGTTTCTCCTATCATCCTTTTGGTTGTAGTGGCTGGTGCGAGTTTCGCTTCATCATCCTTTTGGTGGGGGTCTGTCATCTGGATTGATGTTAGATTGTGCCATAATTTTTGTCCTGTCATCCTTTTGGAGGTAGTGGCCGGTATGAGTTTCGTACTGTCATACTTTTGGTGGGGGGTCTGCCATCTTGTTGGTGTCAGATTGTGCGATAGTGTTTGTCTTATCATCCTTTTGGTGGTAGTGGCCGGTGTGAGTATGCTCCGTCATCCTTTTGGTGGCGGGATTGTCATCTTGTTGGTGTCAGATTGTGCGATAGTGTTTGTCCTATCATCCTTTTAGTGGTAGTGGTCGGTGTGAGTTTCGCTCCGTCATTCTTTTGGTGGGGGGTTTGTCATCTTGATGGTGTCAGATTGTGCGATAATGTTTGTCCTATCATCCTTTCGGTGGTAGTGGCCGGTGTGAGTTTGGCTCCGTCATCCTTTTGGTGGGGGGTCTGTCATCTTGTTGGTGTCATATTGTGCGATAGTGTTGGTCCTATCATCCTTTTGGTGGTAGTGGCCGGTGTGAGTACGCTCCGTCATCCTTTTGGTGGGGGGTCTGTCATCATGTTGGTGTCAGATTGTGTGATAGCGTTTGTCCTATCATCCTTTTAGTGGTCGTGGTCGGTGTGAGTTTTGCTCCGTCATCCTTTTGGTGGGGGGTCTGTCATCTGGATTGATGTCAGATTGTGCGATAGTGTTTGTGCTATCATCCTTTTGGTGGTAGTGGTCAGTGTGAGTTTCGCTCCGTCTTATTTTGGTGGGGGGTCTGTCATCTTGTTGGTGTCAGATTGTGCGATAGTATTTGTCCTATCATCCTTTTGGTGGTATTGGCCGGTGTGAGTTTCGCTCCGTCATCCTTTTGGTGGAAGGTCTGTCATCGTGATTACTGTCTGATTGTGTGATAGTGTTTGTCCTATCATCCTTTTGGTGGTATTGGCCGGTGTGAGTTTCGCTCCGTCATCCTTTTCGTGGGGGGTCTGTCATCTGGATTGGTGTCAGATTGTGAGATAGTGTTTGTCCTATCATCCCTTTTGTGGTAATGGCTGGTGTGAGTTTCGCTCTGTCATCTTTTTGGTGGGGGTCTGTCATCTGGATTGATGTCAGATTGTGCGATAGTGTTTGTGCTATCATCCTTTTGGTGGTAGTGGCCGGTGAGAGTTTCGGTCTGTCATCGTTTTGGTGGGGGGTCTGTCATCTGGATTGATGTCAGATTGTGCGATAGAGTTTGTGCTATCAACCTTTTGGTGGTAGTGGTCGGTTTGAGTTTTGCTCCATCATCCTTTTGGTGGGGGGTCTGTCATCTTGTTTGTGTCAGATTGTGCGATAGTGTTTGTCCTATCATCCTTTTGGTGGTAGTGGTCGGTGTGAGTTTCGCTCCGTCATCCTTGTTGGTGTCAGATTGTGCGCTAGTGTTTGTCCTATCATCCTTTTGGTGGTAGTGGCCGGTGTGAGTTTCGCTACGTCATCCTTTTGGTGGGGGGTCTGTCATCTGGATTGGTGTCTGATTTTGAGATAGTGTTTGTCCTATCATCCTTTTGGTGGTATTGGCCAGTGTGAGTTTCGCTCCGTCATCCTTTTGGTGGGGGGTCTGTCATCTGGATTGATGTCAGTTTGTGCGATAGTGTTTGTCCTATCATCCTTTTGGTGGTAGTGGCCGGTGTGAGTTTTGCTTCGTCATGCTTTTGGTGGGGGGTCTGTCATCGTGATTGATGTCAGATTGTGCGATGGTGTTTGTCCTATCATCCTTTTGGTGGTAGTGGCCGGTGTGAGTTTTGCTCCGTCATCCTTTTGGTGGGGGGTCTGTCATCTGGATTGGTGTCAGATTGTGAGATAGTGTTTGTCCTATCATCCTTTTGGTGGTATTAGTCGGTGTGAGATTCGCTCCGTCATCCTTTTGGTGGGGGGTCTGTCATCTGGATTGATGTCAGATTGTGTGATAGTGTTTGTCCTATCATCCTCTTGGTGGTAGTGGCCGATGTGAGTTTCGCTCCGTCATCCTTTTGGTGGGGGGTCTGTCATCTGGATAAGTGTCAGATTGTGAGATAGTGTTTGTCCTATCATCCTTTTGGTGGTAGTGGCCGGTGTGAGTTTTGCTCTGTCATCCTTTTGGTGGGGGGTCTGTCATCTGGATTGATTTCAGATTGTGCGATAGTGTTTAAGCTATCATCCTTTTGGTGGTAGTGGTGGGTGTGAGTTTCGCTCTGTCATCCTTTTGGTGGGGGGTCTGTCATCTTGTTGGTGTCAGATTGTGCGATAGTGTTTGTCCTATCATCCTTTTGGTGGTAGTGGCCGGTGTGAGTTTTGCTCCGTCATCCTCTTGGTGGGGGGTCTGTCATCGTAATTGATGTCAGATTGTTCGCTAGTGTTTGTCCTATCATCCTTTTGGTGGTAGTGGTCGGTGTGAGTTTCGCTCATTCATCCTTTTGGTGGGGGGTCTGTCATCTTGTTGGTGTCAGATTGTGCGATAGTGTTTGTCCTATCATCCTTTTGGTGGTAGTGCCCGGTGTGAGTTTCGCTCCGTCATCCTCTTGGTGGGGGGTCTGTCATCGAATTGATGTCAGATTGTTCGCTAGTGTTTGTCCTGTCATTCTTTTTGTGGTAGTGGCAGGTGTGAGTTTCGCTCCGTCATCCTTTTGGTGAAAGGTTTGTCATCGTGATTGATGTCAGATTGTGTGACGGTGTTTGTCCTATCATCCTTTTGGTGGTAGTGGTCGGTGTGAGTTTTGCTCCATCATCCTTTTGGTGGGGGGTCTGTCATCTGGATTGGTGTCTGATTGTGAGATAGTGTTTGTCCTATCATCCTTTTGGTGGTATTGGCCGGTGTGAGTTTCGCTCCGTCATCCTTTTGGTGGGGGTCCTTCATCTGGATTGATGTCAGTTTGTGCGATAGTGTTTGTCCTATCATCCTTTTGGTGGTAGTGGCCGGTGTGAGTTTCGGTCCGTCATCCTTTTGGTGGGGGGTCCTTCATCTGGATTGATGTCAGTTTGTGCGATAGTGTTTGTCCTATCATCCTTTTGGTGGTAGTGGTCGGTGTGAGTTTCGCTCCGTCATCCTTTTGGTGGCGGGTCTGTCATCGTGATTGATGTCAGATTGTGCGATGGTGTTTGTCCTATCATCCTTTTGGTGGTAGTGGCCGGTGTGAGTTTTGCTCTGTCATCCTTTTGGTGGGGGGTCTGTCATCTGGATTGATGTCAGATTGTGCGATAGTGTTTGTGCTATCATCCTTTTGGTGGTAGTGGTGGGTGTGAGTTTCGCTCTGTCATCCTTTTGGTGGGGGGTCTGTCATCTTGTTGGTGTCAGATTGTGCGATAGTGTTTGTCCTATCATCCTTTTGGTGGTAGTGGCCGGTGTGAGTTTTGCTCCATCATCCTCTTGGTGGGGGGTCTGTCATCGTAATTGATGTCAGATTGTTCGCTAGTGTTTGTCCTATCATCCTTTTGGTGGTAGTGGTCGGTGTGAGTTTCGCTCATTCATCCTTTTGGTGGGGGGTCTGTCATCTTGTTGGTGTCAGATTGTGCGATAGTGTTTGTCCTATCATCCTTTTGGTGGTAGTGCCCGGTGTGAGTTTCGCTCCGTCATCCTCTTGGTGGGGGGTCTGTCATCGAATTGATGTCAGATTGTTCGCTAGTGTTTGTCCTGTCATTCTTTTTGTGGTAGTGGCAGGTGTGAGTTTCGCTCCGTCATCCTTTTGGTGAAAGGTTTGTCATCGTGATTGATGTCAGATTGTGTGACGGTGTTTGTCCTATCATCCTTTTGGTGGTAGTGGTCGGTGTGAGTTTTGCTCCATCATCCTTTTGGTGGGGGGTCTGTCATCTGGATTGGTGTCTGATTGTGAGATAGTGTTTGTCCTATCATCCTTTTGGTGGTATTGGCCGGTGTGAGTTTCGCTCCGTCATCCTTTTGGTGGGGGTCCTTCATCTGGATTGATGTCAGTTTGTGCGATAGTGTTTGTCCTATCATCCTTTTGGTGGTAGTGGCCGGTGTGAGTTTCGTTCCGTCATCCTTTTGGTGGGGGGTCCTTCATCTGGATTGATGTCAGTTTGTGCGATAGTGTTTGTCCTATCATCCTTTTGGTGGTAGTGGTCGGTGTGAGTTTCGCTCCGTCATCCTTTTGGTGGCGGGTCTGTCATCGTGATTGATGTCAGATTGTGCGATGGTGTTTGTCCTATCATCCTTTTGGTGGTAGTGGCCGGTGTGAGTTTTGCTCTGTCATCCTTTTGGTGGGGGGTCTGTCATCTGGATTGATGTCAGATTGTGCGATAGTGTTTGTGCTATCATCCTTTTGGTGGTAGTGGTGGGTGTGAGTTTCGCTCTGTCATCCTTTTGGTGGGGGGTCTGTCATCTTGTTGGTGTCAGATTGTGCGATAGTGTTTGTCCTATCATCCTTTTGGTGGTAGTGGCCGGTGTGAGTTTTGCTCCATCATCCTCTTGGTGGGGGGTCTGTCATCGTAATTGATGTCAGATTGTTCGCTAGTGTTTGTCCTATCATCCTTTTGGTGGTAGTGGTCGGTGTGAGTTTCGCTCATTCATCCTTTTGGTGGGGGGTCTGTCATCTTGTTGGTGTCAGATTGTGCGATAGTGTTTGTCCTATCATCCTTTTGGTGGTAGTGCCCGGTGTGAGTTTCGCTCCGTCATCCTCTTGGTGGGGGGTCTGTCATCGAATTGATGTCAGATTGTTCGCTAGTGTTTGTCCTGTCATTCTTTTTGTGGTAGTGGCCGGTGTGAGTTTCGCTCCGTCATCCTTTTGGTGAAAGGTTTGTCATCGTGATTGATGTCAGATTGTGTGACGGTGTTTGTCCTATCATCCTTTTGGTGGTAGTGGTCGGTGTGAGTTTTGCTCCATCAACCTTTTGGTGGGGGGTCTGTCATCTGGATTGGTGTCTGATTGTGAGATAGTGTTTGTCCTATCATCCTTTTGGTGGTATTGGCCGGTGTGAGTTTCGCTCCGTCATCCTTTTGGTGGGGGTCCTTCATCTGGATTGATGTCAGTTTGTGCGATAGTGTTTGTCCTATCATCCTTTTGGTGGTAGTGGCCGGTGTGAGTTTCGTTCCGTCATCCTTTTGGTGGGGGGTCCTTCATCTGGATTGATGTCAGTTTGTGCGATAGTGTTTGTCCTATCATCCTTTTGGTGGTAGTGGTCGGTGTGAGTTTCGCTCCGTCATCCTTTTGGTGGGGGGTCTGTCATCGTGATTGATGTCAGATTGTGCGATGGTGTTTGTCCTATCATCCTTTTGGTGGTAGTGGCCGGTGTGAGTTTTGCTCCGTCATCATTTTGGTGGGGGGTCTGTCATCGGGATTGGTGTCAGATTGTGAGATAGTGTTTGTCCTATCATCCTTTTGGTGGTATTGGCCGGTGTGAGATTTGCTCCGTCATCCTTTTGGTGGGGGTCTGTCATCTGGATTGATGTCAGATTGTGCGATAGTGTTTGTCCTATCATCCTTTTGGTGGTAGTGGCCGATGTGAGTTTTGCTCCGTCATCCTTTTGTTGGGGGGTCTATCGTCTGGATTGGTGTCAGATTGTGAGATAGTGTTTGTCCTATCATCCTTTTGGTGGTAGTGGCCGGTGTGAGTTTTGCTCTGTCATCCTTTTGGTGGGGGGTCTGTCATCTGGATTGATGTCAGATTGTGCGATAGTGTTTGTGCTATCATCCTTTTGGTGGTAGTGGTGGGTGTGAGTTTCGCTCTGTCATCCTTTTGGTGGGGGGTCTGTCATCTTGTTGGTGTCAGATTGTGCGATAGTGTTTGTCCTATCATCCTTTTGGTGGTAGTGGCCGGTGTGAGTTTTGCTCCGTCATCCTCTTGGTGGGGGGTCTGTCATCGTAATTGATGTCAGATTATTCGCTAGTGTTTGTCCTATCATCCTTTTGGTGGTAGTGGTCGGTGTGAGTTTCGCTCATTCATCCTTTTGGTGGGGGGTCTGTCATCTTGTTGGTGTCAGATTGTGCGATAGTGTTTGTCCTATCATCCTTTTGGTGGTAGTGGCCGGTGTGAGTTTCGCTCCGTCATCCTCTTGGTGGGGGGTCTGTCATCGTAATTGATGTCAGATTGTTCGCTAGTGTTTGTCCTGTCATTCTTTTTGTGGTAGTGGCCGGTGTGAGTTTCGCTCCGTCATCCTTTTGGTGAAAGGTCTGTCATCGTGATTGATGTCAGATTGTGCGATGGTGTTTGTCCTATCATCCTTTTGCTGGTAGTGGCCGGTGTGAGTTTTGCTCCGTCATCATTTTGGAGGGGGGTCTGTCATCTGGATTGGTGTCAGATTGTGAGATAGTGTTTGTCCTATCATCCTTTTGGTGGTATTGGCCGGTGTGAGATTCGCTCCGTCATCCTTTTGGTGGGGGTCCTTCATCTGGATTGATGTCAGTTTGTGCGATAGTGTTTGTCCTATCATCCTTTTGGTGGTAGTGGCCGGTGTGAGTTTCGTTCCGTCATCCTTTTGGTGGGGGGTCCTTCATCTGGATTGATGTCAGTTTGTGCGATAGTGTTTGTCCTATCATCCTTTTGGTGGTAGTGGTCGGTGTGAGTTTCGCTCCGTCATCCTTTTGGTGGGGGGTCTGTCATCGTGATTGATGTCAGATTGTGCGATGGTGTTTGTCCTATCATCCTTTTGGTGGTAGTGGCCGGTGTGAGTTTTGCTCCGTCATCATTTTGGTGGGGGGGTCTGTCATCTGGATTGGTGTCAGATTGTGAGATAGTGTTTGTCCTATCATCCTTTTGGTGGTATTGGCCGGTGTGAGATTTGCTCCGTCATCCTTTTGGTGGGGGTCTGTCATCTGGATTGATGTCAGATTGTGCGATAGTGTTTGTCCTATCATCCTTTTGGTGGTAGTGGCCGATGTGAGTTTTGCTCCGTCATCCTTTTGGTGGGGGGTCTGTCATCTGGATTGGTGTCAGATTGTGAGATAGTGTTTGTCCTATCATCCTTTTGGTGGTAGTGGCCGGTGTGAGTTTTGCTCTGTCATCCTTTTGGTGGGGGGTCTGTCATCTGGATTGATGTCAGATTGTGCGATAGTGTTTGTGCTATCATCCTTTTGGTGGTAGTGGTGGGTGTGAGTTTCGCTCTGTCATCCTTTTGGTGGGGGGTCTGTCATCTTGTTGGTGTCAGATTGTGCGATAGTGTTTGTCCTATCATCCTTTTGGTGGTAGTGGCCGGTGTGAGTTTTGCTCCGTCATCCTCTTGGTGGGGGGTCTGTCATCGTAATTGATGTCAGATTATTCGCTAGTGTTTGTCCTATCATCCTTTTGGTGGTAGTGGTCGGTGTGAGTTTCGCTCATTCATCCTTTTGGTGGGGGGTCTGTCATCTTGTTGGTGTCAGATTGTGCGATAGTGTTTGTCCTATCATCCTTTTGGTGGTAGTGGCCGGTGTGAGTTTCGCTCCGTCATCCTCTTGGTGGGGGGTCTGTCATCGTAATTGATGTCAGATTGTTCGCTAGTGTTTGTCCTGTCATTCTTTTTGTGGTAGTGGCCGGTGTGAGTTTCGCTCCGTCATCCTTTTGGTGAAAGGTCTGTCATCGTGATTGATGTCAGATTGTGCGATGGTGTTTGTCCTATCATCCTTTTGCTGGTAGTGGCCGGTGTGAGTTTTGCTCCGTCATCATTTTGGAGGGGGGTCTGTCATCTGGATTGGTGTCAGATTGTGAGATAGTGTTTGTCCTATCATCCTTTTGGTGGTATTGGCCGGTGTGAGATTCGCTCCGTCATCCTTTTGGTGGGGGGTCTGTCATCTGGATTGATGTCATATTATGCGATAGTGTTTGTCCTATCATCCTTTTGGTGGTAGTGGCCGGTGTGAGTTTCGCTCCGTCACCCTTTTGGTGGGGGGTCTGTCATCTGGATTGGTGTCAGATTGTGAGATAGTGTTTGTCCTATCATCCTTTTGGTGGTAGTGGCCGGTGTGAGTTTTGCTCTGTCATCCTTTTGGTGGGGGTGTGTCATCTGGATTGATGTCAGATTGTGCGATAGTGTTTGTGCTATCATCCGTTTGGTGGTAGTGGTCGGTATGAGTTTCGCTCCGTCATCCTTTTGGTGGAGGGTCTGTCATCTTGTTGGTGTCAGATTGTGCGATAGTGTTTCTCCTATAATCCTTTCGGTGGTAGTGGCCGGTGTGAGTTTCGCTCTGTCATCCTCTTGGTGGAGGTCTGTCATCGTAATTGATGTCAGATTGTTCGCTAGTGTTTGTCCTATCATCCTTTTGGTGGTAGTGGTCGGTGTGAGTTTCGCTCCGTCATCCTTTTGGTGGAAGGTCTGTCATCGTTATTGATGTCAGATTGTGCGATGGTGTTTGTCCTACATCCATTTGGTGGTAGTGGCCAGTGTGAGTTTTGCTCCGTCATCCTTTTGGTGGGGGGTCTGTCATCTGGATTGGTGTCTGATTGTGAGATAGTGTTTGTCCTATCATCCTTTTGGTGGTAGTGGCCGGTGTGAGTTTCGCTCCGTCATCCTTTTGGTGGAAGGTCTGTCATCGTGATTGCTGTTAGATTGCGTGACGGTGTTTGTCCTATCATCCTTTTGGTGGTAATGGCCGGTGTGAGTTTTGCTCCGTCATCCTTTTGGTGGGGGGTCTATCATCTGGATTGGTGTCTGATTGTGAGATAGTGTTTGTCCTATCATCCTTTTGGTGGTATTGACCGGTGTGAGATTCGCTCCGTCATCCTTTTGGTGGGGGGTCTGTCATCTGGATTGAGGTCAGATTGTGCGATAGTGTTTGTCCTATCATCCTTTTGGTGGTAGTGGCCGGTGTGAGTTTCGCTCCGTCACCCTTTTTGTGGGGGGTCTGTCATCTGGATTGGTGTCAGATTGTGAGATAGTGTTTGTCCTATCATCCTTTTGGTGGTAGTGGCCGGTAAGAGTTTCGCTCTGTCATCCTTTTGGTGGGGGTCTGTCAACTTGTTGGTGTCAGATTGTGCGATAGTGTTTGTCCAATAATCCTTTTGGTGGTAGTGGCCGGTGTGAGTTTCGCTCTGTCATCCTCTTGGTGGGGGATCTGTCATCGTAATTGATGTCAGATTGTTCGCTATTGTTTGTCCTATCATCCTTTTGGTGGTAGTGGTCGGTGTGAGTTTTGCTTTGTCCTCCTTTTGGTGGGGGGTCTGTCATCTAGATTGATGTCAGATTGTGCGATAGTGTTTGTGCTATCATCCTTTTGGTGATAGTGGCCGGTGTGAGTTTCGCTCCGTCATCCTTTTGGGGGGGGGGGGGGTCTGTCATCTTGTTGGTGTCAGATTGTGCGATAGTGTTTGTCCTATGTTCCTTTTGGTGGTAGTGGCCGGTGTGAGTTTCGCTCCGTCATCCTTTTGGTGGGGGGTCTGTCATCGTGATTGATGTCAGATTGTGCGATGGTGTTTGTCCTATCATCATTTTGGTGGTAGTGGCAGGTGTGAGTTTTGCTCCGTCATCCTTTTGGTGGGGGGTCTGTCATCTGGATTGGTGTCAGATTATGAGATAGTGTTTGTCCTATCATCCTTTTGGTGGTATTGGCCGGTGTGAGATTCGCTCTGTCAGCCTTTTGGTGGGGGGTCTGTCATCTGGATTGATGAAAGATTGTGTGATAGTGTTTGTCCTATTATCCTTTTGGTGGTAGTGGCCGGTGTGAGTTTCACTCTGTCATCCTTTTTGTGGGGGGTCTGTCATCTGGATTGGTGTCAGATTGTGAGATAGTGTTTGTCCTATCATCCTTTTGGTGGTAGTGGCCGGTGTGAGTTTTGCTCTGTCATCCTTTTGGTGGGGGGTCTCTGATCTGGATTGATGTCAGATTGTGCGATAGTGTTTGTGCTATCCTCCTTTTGGTGGTAGTGGTCGGTGTGAGTTTCGCTCTGTCATCCTTTTGGTGGGGGGTATGTCATCTTGTTGGTGTCAGATTGTGCGATAGTGTTTGTCCTATCATCCTTTTGGTGGTAGTGGCCGGTGTGAGTTTCGCTCTGTCATCCTCTTGGTGGGAGATCTGTCATCGTAATTGATGTCAGATTGTTCGCTAGTGTTTGTCCTATCATCCTTTTGGTGGTAGTGGTCGGTGTGAGTTTCGCTCATTCATCCTTTTGGTGGGGGGTCTGTCATCTTGTTGGTGTCAGATTGTGCGATAGTGTTTGTCCTATCATCCTTTTGGTGGTAGTGGCCGGTGTGAGTTTCGCTCCGTCATCCTCTTGGTAGGGGGTCTGTCATCGTAATTGATGTCAGATTGTTCGCTAGTGTTTGTCCTGTCATTCTTTTTGTGGTAGTGGCCGGTGTGAGTTTCGCTCCGTCATCCTTTTTGTGAAAGGTCTGTCATCGTGATTGATGTCAGATTGTGCGATGGTGTTTGTCCTATCATCCTTTTGGTGGTAGTGGCCGGTCTGAGTTTTGCTCCGTCATCCTTTTGGTGGGGGGTCTGTCATCTGGATTGGTGTCTGATTGTGCGATAGTGTTTGTCCTATCATCCTTTTGGTGGTATTGGCCGGTGTGAGTTTCGCTCCGTCATCCTTTTGGTGGGGGGTCTGTCATCTGGATTGGTGTCAGATTGTGAGATAGTGTTTGTCCTATCATCCTTTTGGTGGTATTGGCCGGTGTGAGATTCGCTCCGTCAGCCTTTTGGTGGGGGGTCTGTCATCTGGATTGATGTCAGATTGTGCGATAGTGTTTGTCCTATCGTCCTTTTGGTGGTAGTGGCCGGTGTGAGTTTCACTCCGTCATCGTTTTGGTGGGGGGTCTGTCATCTGGATTGGTGTCAGATTGTGAGATAGTGTTTGTCCTATCATCCTTTTGGTGGTATTGGCCGGTGTGAGATTCGCTCCGTCATCCTTTTGGTGGGGGGTCTCACATCTGGATTGATGTCAGATTGTGCGATAGTGTTGGTGCTATCATCCTTTTGGTGGTAGTGGTCGGTGTGAGTTTTGCTCTGTCATCCTTTTGGTGGGGGGTCTGTCATCTGGATTGGTGTCTGATTGTGAGATAGTGTTTGTCCTATCATCCTTTTGGTGGTATTGGACGGTGTGAGTTTCGCTCCGTCATCCTTTTGGTGGCGGGTCTGTCATCTGGATTGATGTCAGTTTGTGCGATAGTGTTTGTCCTATCATCCCTTTGGTGGTAGTGGCCGGTGTGAGTTTAGCTCCGTCATCCTTTTGGTGGAAGGTCTTTCATCGTGATTGATGTCAGATTGCGTGACGGTGTTTGTCCTATCATCCTTTTGGTGGTAGTGGCCGGTGTGAGTTTTGCTCCGTCATCCTTTTGGTGGGGGGTCTATCATCTGGATTGGTGTCTGATTATGAGATAGTGTTTGTCCTATCATCCTTTTGGTGGTATTGACCGGTGTGAGATTCGCTTCGTCATCCTTTTGGTGGGGGGTCTGTCATCTGGATTGAGGTCAGATTGTGCGATAGTGTTTGTCCTATCATCCTTTTGGTGGTAGTGGTCGGTGTGAGTTTTGCTTTGTCCTCCTTTTGGTGGGGGATCTGTCATCTAGATTGATGTCAGATTGTGCGATAGTGTTTGTGCTATCATCCTTTTGGTGTTAGTGGCCGGTGTGAGTTTCGCTCCGTCATCCTTTTGGGGGGGGGGGGTCTGTCATCTTGTTGGTGTCAGATTGTGCGATAGTGTTTGTCCTATGTTCCTTTTGGTGGTAGTGGCCGGTGTGAGTTTCGCTCCGTCATCCTTTTGGTGGGGGGTCTGTCATCGTGATTGATGTCAGATTGTGCGATGGTGTTTGTCTTATCATCATTTTGGTGGTAGTGGCCGATGTGAGTTTTGCTCCGTCATCCTTTTGGTGGGGGGTCTGTCATCTGGATTGGTGTCAGATTGTGAGATAGTGTTTGTCCTATCATCCTTTTGGTGGTATTGGCCGGTGTGAGATTAGCTTCGTCATCCTTTTGGTGGGGGGTCTGTCATCTGGATTGATGTCAGATTGTGCGATAGTGTTTGTCCTATAATCCTTTTGGTGGTAGTGGCCGGTGTGAGTTTCACTCCGTCTTCCTTTTGGTGGGGGGTCTGTCATCTGGATTGGTGTCAGATTGTGAGATAGTGTTTGTCCTATCATCCTTTTGGTGGTAGTGGCCGGTGTGAGTTTTGCTCTGTCATCCTTTTGTTGGGGGGTCTCTCATCTGGATTGATGTCAGATTGTGCGATAGTGTGTGTCCTATGTTCCTTTTGGTGGTAGTGGCCGGTGTGAGTTTCGCTCCGTCATCCTTTTGGTGGGGGGTCTGTCATCGTGATTGATGTCAGATTGTGCGATGGTGTTTGTCCTATCATCCTTTTGGTGGTAGTGGCCGGTGTGAGTTTTGCTCCGTCATCCTTTGGTGGGGGGTCTGTCATCTGGATTGGTGTTAGATTTTGAGATAGTGTTTGTCCTATCATCCTTTTGGTGGTATTGGCTGGTGTGAGATTCGCTCCGTCATCCTTTTGGTGGGGGGTCTGTCATCTGGATTGATGTCAGATTGTGCGATAGTGTTTGTCCTATCATCCTTTTGGTGGTAGTGGCCGGTGTGAGTTTCACTCCGTCATCCTTTTGGTGGGGGGTCTGTCATCTGGATTGGTGTCAGATTGTGAGATAGTGTTTGTCCTATCATTCTTTTTGTGGTAGTGGCCGGTGTGAGTTTTGCTCCGTCATCCTTTTGGTCGAAGGTATGTCATCGTGATTGATGTCAGATTGTGCGACATTGTTTGTCCTATCATCCTTTTGGTGGTAGTGGCCGGTGTGAGTTTTTATCCGTCATCCTTTTGGTGGGGGATCTGTCATCTGGATTGGTGTCTGATTGTGAGATAGTGTTTGTCCTATCATCCTTTTGGTGGTATTGGTCGGTGTGAGTTTCGCTCCGTCATCCTTTTGGTGGGGGGTCCTTCATCTGGATTGATGTCAGTTTGTGCGATAGTGTTTGTCATATCATCCTTTTGGTGGTAGTGGCCGATGTGAGTTTCGCTCCGTCATCCTTTTGGTGGGGGGTCTGTCATCGTGATTGATGTCAGATTGTGCGATGGTGTTTGTCCTATCATCCTTTTGGTGGCAGTGGCCGGTGTGAGTTTTACTCCGTCATCGTTTTGGTGGGGGGTCTGTCATCTGAATTGGTGTCAGATTGTGAGATAGTGTTTGAGCTATCATCCTTTTGGTGGTATTGGCCGGTGTGAGATTTGCTCCGTCATCCTTTTGGTGGGGGGTCTGTCATCTGGATTGATTTAGATTGTGCGATAGTGTTTGTCCTATCATCCTTTTGCTGGTAGTGGCCGGTGTGAGTTTCGCTCCGTCATCCTTTTGGTGGGGGGTCAGTCATCTGGATTGGTGTCAGATAGTGAGATAGTGTTTGTCCTATCATCCTTTTGGTGGTAGTGGCCGGTGTGAGATTCGCTCCGTCATCCTTTTGGTGGGGGGTATGTCATCTGGATTGATGTCAGATTGTGCGATAGTGTTTGTCATATCATCCTTTTGGTGGTAGTGGCCGGTTTGAGTTTCGCACCGCCACCCTTTTGGTGGGGGGTCTGTCATCTGGATTGGTGTCAGATTGTGAGATAGTGTTTGTCCTATCATCCTTTTGGTGGTAGTGGCCGGTGTGAGTTTTACTCTGTCATCCTTTTGGTGGGGGTCTGTCATCTGGATTGATGTTAGATTGTGCAATAGTGTTTGTGCTATCATCCGTTTGGTGGTAGTGGTCGGTGTGAGTTTCGCTCCGTCATCCTTTTGGTGGGGGGTCTGTCATCTTGTTGGTGTCAGATTGTGCGATAGTGTTTGTCCTATAATCCTTTCGGTGGTAGTGGCCGGTGTGAGTTTCGCTCCGTCATCCTCTTGGTGGGGGTCTGTCATCGTAATTGATGTCAGATTGTTCGCTAGTGTTTGTCCTATCATCCTTTTGTTGGTAGTGGTCGGTGTGAGTTTCGCTCCGTCATCCTTTTGGTGGAAGGTCTGTCATCGTTATTGATGTCAGATTGTGCGATGGTGTTTGTCCTATCATCCTTTTGGTGGTAGTGTCCAGTGTGAGTTTTGCTCCGTCATTCTTTTGGTGGAGGGTCTGTCATCTGGATTGGTGTCTGATTGTGAGATAGTGTTTGTCCTATCATCCTTTTGGTGGTATTGGCCGGTGAGTTTCGCTCCGTCATGGTTTTGGTGGGGGGTCTGTCATCTGGATTGATGTCAGTTTGTGCGATAGTGTTTGTCCTATCATCCTTTTGGTGGTAGTGGCTGGTGTGACTTTCGCTCCGTCATCCTTTTGGTGGAAGGTCTGTCATCGTGATTGATGTCAGATTGTGTGACGGTGTTTGTCCTATCATCCTTTTGGTGGTAGTGGCCGGTGTGAGTTTCGCTCTGTCATCCTTTTGGTGGGGGGTCTGTCATCGTGATTGATGTCAGATTGTGCGATGATGTTTGTGCTATCATCATTTTGGTGGTAGTGGCCGGTGTGAGTTTTGCTCCGTCATCCTTTTGGGGGGGGGGGTCAGTCATCTGGATTGGTGTCAGATTGTGAGATAGTGTTTGTCCTATCATCCTTTTGGTGGTATTGACCGGTGTGAGATTCGCTCCGTCATCCTTTTGGTGGGGGGTGTGTCATCTGGATTGATGTCAGATTGTACGATAGTGTTTGTCCTATCATCCTTTTGGTGGTAGTGGCCGGTGTGAGTTTCGCTTCGTCACCCTTTTGGTGGGGGGTCTGTCATCTGGATTGGTATCAGATTGTGAGATAGTGTTTGTCCTATCATCCTTTTGGTGGAGGGTCTGTCAACTTGTTGGTGTCAGATTGTATGATAGTGTTTGTCCTATCATCCTTTTGGTCGTAGTGGCCGGTGTGAGTTTCGCTCTGTCATCCTCTTGGTGGGGGATCTGTCATCGTAATTGATGTCAGATTGTTCGCTAGTGTTTGTCCTATCATCCTTTTGGTGGTAGTGGTCGGTGTGAGTTTTGCTTTGCCCTCCTTTTGGTGGGGGGTCTGTCATCTAGATTGATGTCAGATTGTGCGATAGTGTTTGTGCTATCATCCTTTTGGTGGTAGTGGCCGGTGTGAGTTTCGCTCCGTCATCCTTTTGGGGGGGGGGTCTGTAATCTTGTTGGTGTCAGATTGTGCGATAGTGTTTGTCCTATGTTCCTTTTGGTGGTAGTGGCCGGTGTGAGTTTCGCTCCGTCATCCTTTTGGTGGGGGGTCTGTCATCGTGATTGATGTCAGATTGTGCGATGGTGTTTGTCCTATCATCCTTTTGGTGGTAGTGGCCGGTGTGAGTTTTGCTCCGTCATCCTTTTGGTGGGGGCTCTGTCATCTGGATTGGTGTCAGATTGTGAGATAGTGTTTGTCCTATCATCCTTTTGGTGGTATTGGCCGGTGTGAGATTCGCTCCGTCATCCTTTTGGTGGGGGGTCTGTCATCTGGATTGATGTCAGATTGTGCGATAGTGTTTGTCCTATCATCCTGTTGGTGGTAGTGGCCGCTGTGAGTTTCGCTCCGTCATCCTTTTGGTGGGGGGTCTGTCATCTGGATTGGTGTCAGATTTTGAGATAGTGTTTGTCCTATCATACTTTTGGTGGTAGTGGCCGGTGTGAGTTTTGCTCTGTCATCCTTTTGGTGGGGGGTCTCTCATCTGGATTGATGTCAGATTGTGCCATAGTGTTTGTGCTATCATCCTTTTGGTGGTAGTGGTCGGTGTGAGTTTCGCTCTGTCATCCTTTTGGTCGGGGCTCTGTCATCTTGTTGGTGTCAGATTGTGCGATAGTGTTTGTTCTATCATCCTTTTGGTGGTAGTGGCCGGTGTGAGTTTCGCTCCGTCATCCTCTTGGTGGGGGATCTGTCATGTAGTTGATGTCAGATTGTTCGCTAGTGTTTGTCCTATCATCCTTTTGGTGGTAGTGGTCGGTGTGAGTTTCGCTCCGTCATCCTTTTGGTGGGGGTCTGTCATCTTGTTGGTGTCAGATTGTGCGATAGTGTTTGTCCTATCATCCTATTGGTGGTAGTGGCCGGTGTGAGTTTCTCTCCGTCATCCTCTTGGTGGAGGGTCTGTCATCGTAATTGATGTCAGATTGTTCGCTAGTGTTTGTCCTATCATTCTTTTTGTGGTAGTGGCCGGTGTGAGTTTTGCTCCATCATCCTTTTGGTCGAAGGTGTGTCATCGTGATTGATGTCAGATTGTGCGACGGTGTTTGTCCTATCATCCTTTTGGTGGTATTATCCGGTGTGAGTTTTGCTCCGTCATCCTTTTGGTGGGGGGTCTATCATCTGGATTGGTGTCTGATTGTGAGATAGTGTTTGTCCTATCAACCTTTTGGTGGTATTGGCCGATGTGAGTTTTGCTCTGTCATCCTTTTGGTGGGGGGTCCTTCATCTGGATTGATGTCAGTTTGTGCGATAGTGTTTGTCCTATCATCCTTTTGGTGGTAGTGGCCGATGTGAGTTTCGCTCCGTCAACCTTTTGGTGGGGGGTCTGTCATCGTGATTGATGTCAGATTGTGCGATGGTGTTGGTCCTATCATCCTTTTGGTGGCAGTGGCCGGTGTGAGTTTTGCTCCGTCATCCTTTTGGTGGGGGGTCTGTCATCTGGATTGGTGTCAGATTGTGAGATAGTGTTTGAGCTATCATCCTTTTGGTGGTATTGGCCGGTGTGAGATTCGCTCCGTCATCCTTTTGGTGGAGGGTCTGTCATCTGGATTGATGTCAGATTGTGCGATAGTGTTTGTCCTATCATCCTGTTGGTGGTAGTGGCCGCTGTAAGTTTCGCTCCGTCATCCTTTTGGTGGGGGGTCTGTCATCTAGATTGGTGTCATATTTTGAGATAGTGTTTGTCCTATCATACTTTTGGTGGTAGTGGCCGGTGTGAGTTTTGCTCTGTCATCCTTTTGGTGGGGGGTCTCTTATCTGGATTGATGTCAGATTGTGCCATAGTGTTTGTGCTATCATCCTTTTGGTGGTAGTGGTCGGTGTGAGTTTCGCTCTGTCATCCTTTTGGTCGGGGCTCTATCATCTTGTTGGTGTCAGATCGTGTGATAGTGTTTGTTCTATCATCCTTTTGGTGGTAGTGGCCGGTGTGAGTTTCGCTCCGTCATCCTCTTGGTGGGGGATCTGTCATGTAGTTGATGTCAGATTGTTCGCTAGTGTTTGTCCTATCATCCTTTTGGTGGTAGTGGTCGGTGTGAGTTTCGCTCCGTCATACTTTTGGTGGGGGTCTGTCATCTTGTTGGTGTCAGATTGTGCGATAGTGTTTGTCCTATCATCCTATTGGTGGTAGTGGCCGGTGTGAGTTTCTCTCCGTCATCCTCTTGGTGGAGGGTCTGTCATCGTAATTGATGTCAGATTTTTCGCTAGTGTTTGTCCTATCATTCTTTTTGTGGTAGTGGCCGGTGTGAGTTTTGCTCCGTCATCCTTTTGGTCGAAGGTGTGTCATCGTGATTGATGTCAGATTGTGCGACGGTGTTTGTCCTATCATCCTTTTGGTGGTATTATCCGGTGTGAGTTTTGCTCCGTCATCCTTTTGGTGGGGGGTCTATCATCTGGATTGGTGTCTGATTGTGAGATAATGTTTGTCCTATCAACCTTTTGGTTGTATTGGCCGATGTGAGTTTTGCTCTGTCATCCTTTTGGTGGGGGGTCCTTCATCTGGATTGATGTCAGTTTGTGCGATAGTGTTTGTCCTATCATCCTTTTGGTGGTAGTGGCCGATGTGAGTTTCGCTCCGTCAACCTTTTGGTGGGGGGTCTGTCATCGTGATTGATGTCAGATTGTGCGATGGTGTTGGTCATATCATCCTTTTGGTGGCAGTGGCCGGTGTGAGTTTTGCTCCGTCATCCTTTTGGTGGGGGGTCTGTCATCTGGATTGGTGTCAGATTGTGAGATAGTGTTTGAGCTATCATCCTTTTGGTGGTATTGGCCGGTGTGAGATTCGCTCCGTCATCCTTTTGGTGGGGGGTCTGTCATCTGGATTGATGTCAGATTGTGCGATAGTGTTTGTCCTATCATCCTGTTGGTGGTAGTGGCCGCTGTAAGTTTCGCTCCGTCATCCTTTTGGTGGGGGGTCTGTCATCTAGATTGGTGTCATATTTTGAGATAGTGTTTGTCCTATCATACTTTTGGTGGTAGTGGCCGGTGTGAGTTTTGCTCTGTCATCCTTTTGGTGGGGGGTCTCTTATCTGGATTGATGTCAGATTGTGCCATAGTGTTTGTGCTATCATCCTTTTGGTGGTAGTGGTCGGTGTGAGTTTCGCTCTGTCATCCTTTTGGTCGGGGCTCTATCATCTTGTTGGTGTCAGATCGTGTGATAGTGTTTGTTCTATCATCCTTTTGGTGGTAGTGGCCGGTGTGAGTTTCGCTCCGTCATCCTCTTGGTGGGGGATCTGTCATGTAGTTGATGTCAGATTGTTCGCTAGTGTTTGTCCTATCATCCTTTTGGTGGTAGTGGTCGGTGTGAGTTTCGCTCCGTCATACTTTTGGTGGGGGTCTGTCATCTTGTTGGTGTCAGATTGTGCGATAGTGTTTGTCCTATCATCCTATTGGTGGTAGTGGCCGGTGTGAGTTTCTCTCCGTCATCCTCTTGGTGGAGGGTCTGTCATCGTAATTGATGTCAGATTTTTCGCTAGTGTTTGTCCTATCATTCTTTTTGTGGTAGTGGCCGGTGTGAGTTTTGCTCCGTCATCCTTTTGGTCGAAGGTGTGTCATCGTGATTGATGTCAGATTGTGCGACGGTGTTTGTCCTATCATCCTTTTGGTGGTATTATCCGGTGTGAGTTTTGCTCCGTCATCCTTTTGGTGGGGGGTCTATCATCTGGATTGGTGTCTGATTGTGAGATAATGTTTGTCCTATCAACCTTTTGGTTGTATTGGCCGATGTGAGTTTTGCTCTGTCATCCTTTTGGTGGGGGGTCCTTCATCTGGATTGATGTCAGTTTGTGCGATAGTGTTTGTCCTATCATCCTTTTGGTGGAAGTGGCCGATGTGAGTTTCGCTCCGTCAACCTTTTGGTGGGGGGTCTATCATCGTGATTGATGTCAGATTGTGCGATGGTGTTGGTCCTATCATCCTTTTGGTGGCAGTGGCCGGTGTGAGTTTTGCTCCGTCATCCTTTTGGTGGGGGGTCTGTCATCTGGATTGGTGTCAGATTGTGAGATAGTGTTTGAGCTATCATCCTTTTGGTGGTATTGGCCGGTGTGAGATTCGCTCCGTCATCCTTTTGGTGGGGGGTCTGTCATCTGGATTGATGTCAGATTGTGCGATAGTGTTTGTCCTATCATCCTGTTGGTGGTAGTGGCCGGTGTGAGTTTCGCTCCGTCATCCTTTTGGTGGGGGGTCTGTCATCTAGATTGGTGTCATATTTTGAGATAGTGTTTGTCCTATCATACTTTTGGTGGTAGTGGCCGGTGTGAGTTTTGCTCTGTCATCCTTTTGGTGGGGGGTCTCTTATCTGGATTGATGTCAGATTGTGCCATAGTGTTTGTGCTATCATCCTTTTGGTGGTAGTGGTCGGTGTGAGTTTCGCTCTGTCATCCTTTTGGTCGGGGCTCTGTCATCTTGTTGGTGTCAGATCGTGTGATAGTGTTTGTTCTATCATCCTTTTGGTGGTAGTGGCCGGTGTGAGTTTCGCTCCGTCGTCCTCTTGGTGGGGGATCTGTCATGTAGTTGATGTCAGATTGTTCGCTAGTGTTTGTCCTATCATCCTTTTGGTGGTAGTGGTCGGTGTGAGTTTCGCTCCGTCATACTTTTGGTGGGGGTCTGTCATCTTGTTGGTGTCAGATTGTGCGATAGTGTTTGTCCTATCATCCTATTGGTGGTAGTGTCCGGTGTGAGTTTCTCTCCGTCATCCTCTTGGTGGAGGGTCTGTCATCGTAATTGATGTCAGATTGTTCGCTAGTGTTTGTCCTATCATTCTTTTTGTGGTAGTGGCCGGTGTGAGTTTTGCTCCGTCATCCTTTTGGTCGAAGGTGTGTCATCGTGATTGATGTCAGATTGTGCGACGGTGTTTGTCCTATCATCCTTTTGATGGTATTAGCCGGTGTGAGTTTTGCTCCGTCATCTTTTTGGTGGGGGGTCTATCATCTGGATTGGTGTCTGATTGTGAGATAGTGTTTGTCCTATCAACCTTTTGGTGGTATTGGCCGGTGTGAGTTTCGCTCCGTCATCCTTTTGGTGGGGGGTCCTTCATCTGGATTGATGTCAGTTTGTGCGATGGTGTTTGTCCTATCATCCTTTTGGTGGCAGTGGCCGTAGTGAGTTTTGCTCCGTCATCCTTTTGGTGGGGGGTCTGTCATCTGGATTGGTGTCAGATTGTGAGATAGTGTTTGAGCTATCATCCTTTTGGTTGTATTGGCCGGTGTGAGATTCGCTCCGTCATCCTTTTGGTGGGGGTTCTGTCATCTGGATTGATGTCAGATTGTGCGATAGTGTTTGTCCTATCATCCTTTTGGTGGTAGTGGCCGGTGTGAGTTTCGATTCGTCATCCTTTTGGTGGGGGGTCTGTCATCTGGATTGGTGTCAGATTGTGAGATAGTGGTTGTCCTATCATCCTTTTGGTGGTAGTGGCCGGTGTGAGTTTTGCTCTTTCATCCTTTTGGTGGGGGTTTGACATCTGGATTGATGTCAGATTGTGCGATAGTGTTTGTGTTATCATCCTTTTGGTGGTAGTGGTCGGTGTGAGTTTCACTCTGTCATCCTTTTGGTGGGGGGTCTGTCCTCTTGGTTGTGTCAGATTGTGCGGATAGTGTTTGCCCTATCATCCTTTTGGTGGTAGTGGCCAGTGTGAGTTTCGCTCTGTCATCCTCTTGTTGGGGGTCTGTCATCGTAATTAATGTCAGATTGTTCGCTAGGGTTTTGTCCTATCATCCTTTTGGTGGTAGTGGCCGGGGTGAGTTTCGCTCCGTCATCCTTTTGGTGGAAGGTCTGCCATCGTGATTGATGTCAGATTGTGCGATGGTGTTTGACTTATCATCCTTTTGATGGTAGTGGCCGGGGTGAGTTTTGCTCCGTCATCCTCTTGGTGGGGGGTCTGTCATCTGGATTGGTGTCAGATTGTGAGATAGTGTTTGAGCTATCATCCTTTTGGTGGTATTGGTCGGTGTGAGATTCGCTTCGTCATCCTTTTGGTGGGGGGTCTGTCATCTGGATTGATGTCAGATTGTGCGATAGTGTTTGTCCTATCATCCTTTTGGTGGTAGTGGCCGGTGTGAATTTCGCTACGTCATCCTCTTGGTGGGGGATCTATCATCGTAATTGATGTCAGATTGTTCGCTAGTGTTTGTCCTATCATCCTTTTGGTGGTAGTGGTCGGTGTGAGTTTCACTCCGTCATCCTTTTGGTGGGGGTCTGTCATCTTGTTGGTGTCAGATTGTGCGATAGTGTTTGTCCTATCATCCTATTGGTGGTAGTTGCCGGTGTGAGTTTCGCTCTGTCATCCTCTTGGTGGAGGGTCTGTCATCGTAATTGATGTCAGGTTTTTCGCTAGTGTTTGTCCTATCATTCTTTTGGTGGTAGTGGCCGGTGTGAGTTTTGCTCCGTCATCCTTTTGGTGGAAGGTTTGTCATCATGATTGATGTCAGATTGTGCGATGGTGTTTTTCCTATCATCTATTTGGTGGTAGTGGCCGGTGTGAGTTTTGCTCCGTCATCATTTTGGTGGGTATTGGCCGGTGTGAGTTTCGCTCCGTAATCCTTTTGGTGGGGGGTCCTTCATCTGGATTGATGTCAGTTTGTGCGATAGTGTTTGTCCTATCATCCTTTTGGTGGTAGTGGCCGATGTGAGTTTCGCTCCGTCATCCTTTTGGTGGGGGGTCTGTCATCGTGATTGATTTCAGATTGTGTGATGGTGTTTGTCCTATCATCCTTTTTGTGGCAGTGGCCGGTGTGAGTTTTGCTCCGTCATCCTTTAAGTGGGGGGTATGTCATCTGGATTGGTGTCAGATTGTGAGATAGTGTTTGAGCTATCATCCTTTTGGTGGTATTGGCCGGTGTGAGATTCGCTCCGTCATCCTTTTGGTGGGGGGTCTGTCATCTGGATTGATGTCAGATTGTGCGATAGTGTTTGTCCTATCATCCTTTTGGTGGTAGTGGCCGGTGTGAGTTTCGCTCCGTCATCGTTTTGGTGGGGGGTCTGTCATCTGGATTGGTGTCAGATTGTGAGATAGTGTTTGTCCTATCATCCTTTTGGTGGTAGTGGTCGGTGTGAGTTTTGCTCTGTCATCCTTTTGGTGGGGATTTGTCATCTGGATTAATGTTAGATTGTGCGATAGTGTTTGTGCTATCATCCTTTTGGTGGTAGTGGTCGGTGTGAGTTTCACTCTGTCATCCTTTTGGTGGGGGGTCTGTCCTCTTGTTGGTGTCAGATTGTGCGATAGTGTTTGTCCTATCATCCTTTTGGTGGTAGTGGCCGGTGTGAGTTTCGCTCCGTCAACCTCTTGGTGGGGGTCTGTCATCGTAATTAATGTCAGATTGTTCGCTAGTGTTTGTCCTATCATCCTTTTGGTGGTAGTGGCCGGTGTGAGTTTCGCTCCGTCATCCTTTTGGTGGAAGGTCTGCCATCATGATTGATGTCAGATTGTGCGATGGTGTTTGTCCTATCATCCTTTTGGTGGTAGTGGCCGGTGTGAGTTTTGCTCCGTCATCCTTTTGGTGGGGGGTCTGTCATCTGGATTGGTGTCAGATTGTGAGATAGTGTTTGAGCTATCATCCTTTTGGTGGTATTGGTCGGTGTGAGATTCGCTCCACATCCTTTTGGTGGGGGGTCTGTCATCTGGATTGATGTCAGATTGTGCGATAATGTTTGTCCTATCATCCTTTTGGTGGTAGTGGCCGGTGTGAGTTTCGCTCCGTCATCCTCTTGGTGGGGGATCTATCATCGTAATTGATGTCAGACTGTTCGCTAGTGTTTGTCCTATCATCCTTTTGGTGGTAGTGGTCGGTGTGAGTTTCGCTCTGTTATCCTTTTGGTGGGGGTTCTGTCATCTTGTTGGTGTCGGATTGTGCGATAGTGTTTGTCCTATCATCGTATTGGTGGTAGTGGCCAGTGTGAGTTTCGCTCCGTCATCCTCTTGGTGGGGGGTCTGTCATCGTATTTGATGTCAGATTGTTCGCTAGTGTTTGTCCTATCATTCTTTTGGTGGTAGTGGCCGGTGTGAGTTTTGCTCCGTCATCCTTTTGGTGGAAGGTCTGTCATCGTGATTGATGTCAGATTGTGCAACGGTGTTTGTCCTATCATCCTTTTGGTGGTAGTGGCCGATGTGAGTTTCGCTCCGTCATCCTTTTGGTGGAGGGTCTGTCATCGTGATTGATTTCAGATTGTGCGATGGTGTTTCTCCTATCATCCTTTTGGTGGCAGTGGCTGGTGTGAGTTTTGCTCCGTCATCCTTTTGGTGGGGGGTCTGTCATCTAGATTGGTGTCAGATTGTGAGATAGTGTTTGAGCTATCATCCTTTTGGTGGTATCAGCCGGTGTGACATTCGCTCCGTCATCCTTTTGGTGGGGGGTCTGTCATCTAGATTGATGTCAGATTGTGCGATAGTGTTTGTCCTATCATCCTTTTGGTGGTAGTGGCCGGTGTGAGTTTCGCTCCGTCATCCTCTTGGTGGGGAGTCTGTCATCTGGATTGGTGTCAGATTGTGAGATAGTATTTGTCCAATCATCCTTTTGGTGGTAGTGGCCGTTGTGAGTTTTGCTCTGTCATCCTTTTGGTGGGGGTCTGTCATCTGGATTGATGTCAGATTGTGCGATAGTGTTTGTGCTATCATCCTTTTGGTGGTAGTGGTCGGTGTGAGTTTCACTCTGTCATCCTTTTGGTAGGGGGTCTGTCCTCTTGTTGGTGTCAGATTGTGCGATAGTGTTTGTCCTATCATCCTTTTATTAGTAGTGGCCGGTGTGAGTTTCGCTCCGCCATCCTCTTGGTGGGGGTCTGTCATCGTAATTAATGTCAGATTGTTCGCTAGTGTTTGTCCTATCATCCTTTTGGTGGTAGTGGCCGGTGTGAGTTTCGCTCCGTCATCCTTTTGGTGGAAGGTCTGTCATCTTGTTTGTGTCAGATTGTGCGATAGTGTTTGTCCTATGTATGAGTTTCCCTCCGTCATCCTTTTTTTTTTGGGGGGGGGGGGGGGGGTCTGTCATCTTGTTGGTGTCAGATTGTGCGATAGTGTTTGTCCTATCATCCTTTTGGTTGTAGTGGCTGGTGTGAGTTTTGCTCCGTCATCCTTTTGGTGGGGGTTTTGTCATCTGGATTAATGTCAGATTGTGCGATAGTGTTTGTCCTATCATCCTTTTGGTGGTACTGGCCGGTGTGAGTTTCGCTCCGTCCTCCTTTTGGTAGGGGGTCTGTCATCGTGATTGATGTCAGATTGTGTGATAGTGTTTGTCCTATCATCCTTTTGGTGGTATTGGTCGGTGTGAGTTTCGCTCCGTCATCCTTTTGGTGGGAGGTCTGTCATCTGGATTGATGTCAGTTTGTGCGATAGTGTTTGTCCTATCATCCTTTTGGTTGTAGTGGCCGATGTGAGTTTCACTCCGTCATCCTTTTCGTGGGGGGTCTGTCATCTGGATTGGTGTGAGATTGTGAGATAGTGTTTGTCCTATCATCCTTTTGGTGGTAATGGCTCGTGTGAGTTTCGCTCTGTCATTCTTTTCGTGGGGGGTCTGTCATCTAGATTGATGTCAGACTGTGCGATAGTGTTTGTGCTATCATCCTTTTGGTGGTAGTGGTCGGTGTGAGTTTCGCTCCGTCATCCTTTTGGTGGGGGTTCTGTCATCTTGTTTGTGTCAGATTGTGCGATAGTGTTTGTCCTATCATCCTTTTGGTGGTAGTGGCCGATATGAGTTTCGCTCCGTCATCCTTTTTTTTTGGGGGGGGGGGGGGGGTCTGACATCTTGTTGGTGTCAGATTGTGCGATAGTGTTTGTCCTATCATCCTTTTGGTTGTAGTGGCTGGTGTGAGTTTTGCTCCGTCATCCTTTTGGTGGGGGGTCTGTCATCTTATTTGTGTCAGATTGTGCGATAGTGTTTCTACTATCATCCTTTTGGTGGTAGTGGCTGGTGTGAGTTTCACTCCGTCATCCTTTTGGTGGGGGGTCTGTCATCTGGATTGATGTTAGATTGTGCCATAGTTTTTGTCCTGTCATCCTTTTGGAGGTAATGGCCGGTATGAGTTTTGGTCTGTCATACTTTTGGAGGGGGGTCTGTCATCTTGTTGGTATCAGATTGTGCGATAGTGTTTGTCTTATCATCCTTTTGGTGGTAGTGGCCGGTGTGAGTACGCTCTGTCATCCTTTTGGTGGGGGGTCTGTCATCTTGTTGGTGTTAGATTGTGCGATGGTGTTTGTCCTATCATCCTTTTAGTGATAGTGGCCGATGTGAGTTTTGCTCCGTCATCCTTTTGGTGGGGGGTCTGCCATCGTTATTGATGTCAGATTGTGCGCTAGTGTTTGTCCTATCATCCTTTTGGTGGTACTGGCCGGTGTGAGTTTGCTCCGTCATCCTTTTGGTGGGGGTTCTGTCATCTTGTTGGTGTCATATTGTGCGACAGTGTTTGTCCTATCATCCTTTTGGTAGTAGTGGCCGGTGTGAGTTTCGCTCCGTCATCCTTTTTTTTTGTGTGTGGGGGGGGGGGGGGGGGAGGGGTCTGTCATCCTGTTGGTGTGTGATTGTGTGATAGTGTTTGTCCTATCATCCTTTTGGTGGTAGTGGTGTGTGTGAGTTTCGCTCCGTCATCCTTTTTGTGGGGGTTCTGTCATCTGGATTGGTGTCTGATTGTGAGATAGTGTTTGTCCTATCATCCTTTTGTTGGTATTGGCCGGTGTGAGTTTCGCTTCGTCATCCTTTTAGTGGGGGGTCTGTCATCTGGATTGATGTCAGATTGTGCGCTAGTGTTTGTCCGAACATCCTTTCGGTGGTACTGGCCGGTGTGAGTTTCGCTCCGTCATCCTTTTGGTGGGGGGTCTATCATCGTGATTGATGTCAGATTATGTGATGGTGTTTGTCCTATCATTCTTTTGGTGGTAGAAGCCGGTATGAGTTTTGCTCCGTCATCCTTTTGGTGGGGGTTTGTCATCTGGATTGGTGTCATATTGTGCGATAGTGTTTGTCCTATCATCCTTTTGGTAGTAGTGGCCGGTGTGAGTTTCGCTCCGTCATCCTTTTTTTGTGGGGGGGGGGGGGGTTCTGTCATCTTGTTGGTGTCTGATTGTGTGATAGTGTTTGTCCTATCATCCTTTTGGTGGTAGTGGCGTGTGTGAGTTTCGCTCCGTCATCCTTTTTGTTGGGGTTCTGTCATCTGGATTGGTGTCTGATTGTGAGATTGTGTTTGTCCTATCATCCTTTTGGTGGTATTGGCCGTTGTGAGTTTCGCTCCGTCATCCTTTTGGTGGGAGGTCTGTCATCTGGATTGATGTCACATTGTGCGCTAGTGTTTGTCCTAACATCCTTTTGGTGGTACTGGTCGGTGTGAGTTTCGCTCCGTCATCCTTTTGGTGAAGGGTCTATCATCGTGATTGATGTCAGATTGTGTGATGGTTTTTGTCCTATGATCCTTTTGGTGGTAAAGGTCGGTGTGAGTTTTGCTTCGTCATCCTTTTGGTGGGGGGTCTGTCATCTGGATTGGTGTCATATTGTGAGATAGTGTTTGTCTTATCATCCTTTAGGTGGTATTGGTCGGTGTGAGTTTCGCTCCGTCATCCTTTTTGTGGGGGGTCTGTCATCTGGATTGATGTCAGATTGTGTGATAGTGTTTGTCCTATCATCCTTTTGGTGGTAGTGGCCGGTGTGAGTTTTGCTCCGTCATCCTTTTTGTGTGTGGGGGGGGGGGGGTCTGTCATCTTGTTGGTGTCAGATTGTGCGATAGTGTTTCTCCTATCATCCTTTTGGTGGTAGTGGTCGATGTGAGTTTCGCCCCGTCATCCTTTTGGTGGGGGGTCTGTCATCTGGATTGATGTCAGATTGTGCCATAGTGTTTGTCCTATTATCCTTTTGGTGGTAGTGGCCGGTATGAGTTTCGCTTCGTCATACTTTTGGTGGGGGGGTCTATCATCTTGTTGGTGTCAGATTGTGCGATAGTGTTTTTCCTATCATCCTTTTGGTGGTAGTGGCCGGTGTGAGTACGCTCCGTTATCCTTTTGGTGGGGGTCTGTCATCTTGTTGGTGTCAGATTATGCGATAGTGTTTGTCCTATCATACTTTTAGTGGTAGTGGTCGGTGTGAGTTTCGCTCCGTCATTCTTTTGGTGGGGGGTTTGTCATCCTGTTGGTGTCAGATTGTGCGATAGTGTTTCTCCTATCATCCTTTCAGTGGTAGTGGCCGGTGTGAGTTTGGCTCCGTCATCCTTTTTGTGGGGGGTCTGTCATCTTATTGGTGTCAGATTGTGCGATAGTGTTTGTCCTATCATCCTTTCGGTGGTAGTGGCCGGTGTGAGTTTGGCTCTGTCATCCTTTTGGTGGGGGGTCTGTCATCTTGTTGGTGTCAGATTGTGCGATAGTGTTGGTCCTATCATCCTTTTGGTGGTAGTGGCCATTGTGAGTTTTGCTCCGTCATCCTTTTGGTGGGGGGTCTGCCATCGTTATTGATGTCAGATTTTGCGCTAGTGTTTGTCCTATCATCCTTTTGGTGGTACTGGCCGGTGTGAGTTTGCTCCGTCATCCTTTTGGTGGGGGTTCTGTCATCTTGTTGGTGTCATATTGTGCGACAGTGTTTGTCCTATCATCCTTTTGGTAGTAGTGGCCGGTGTGAGTTTCGCTCCGTCATCCTTTTTTTTTGTGTGTGTGGGGGGGGGGGAGAGGGGTCTGTCATCCTGTTGGTGTGTGATTGTGTGATAGTGTTTGTCCTATCATCCTTTTGGTGGTAGTGGTGTGTGTGAGTTTCGCTCCGTCATCCTTTTTGTGGGGGTTCTGTCATCTGGATTCGTGTCTGATTGTGAGATAGTGTTTGTCCTATCATCCTTTTGTTGGTATTGGCCGGTGTGAGTTTCGCTTCGTCATCCTTTTAGTGGGGGGTCTGTCATCTGGATTGATGTCAGATTGTGCGCTAGTGTTTGTCCGAACATCCTTTCGGTGGTACTGGCCGGTGTGAGTTTCGCTCCGTCATCCTTTTGGTGGGGGGTCTATCATCGTGATTGATGTCAGATTGTGTGATGGTGTTTGTCCTATCATTCTTTTGGTGGTAGAAGCCGGTATGAGTTTTGCTCCGTCATCCTTTTGGTGGGGGGCTGTCATCTGGATTGGTGTCATATTGTGAGATAGTGTTTGTCCTATCATCCTTTTGGTGGTAGTGGCCGGTGTGAGTTTCGCTCCGTCATCCTTTTGGTGGGGGTTCTGTCATCTTGTTGGTGTCATATTGTGCGACAGTGTTTGTCCTATCATCCTTTTGGTAGTAGTGGCCGGTGTGAGTTTCGCTCCGTCATCCTTTTTTTGTGGGGGGGGGGGGGGGGGGGGGTTCTGTCATCTTGTTGGTGTCTGATTGTGTGATAGTGTTTGTCCTATCATCCTTTTGGTGGTAGTGGCGTGTGTGAGTTTCGCTCCGTCATCCTTTTTGTTAGGGTTCTGTCATCTGGATTGGTGTCTGATTTTGAGATTGTGTTTGTCCTATCATCCTTTCGGTGGTATTGGCCGTTGTGAGTTTCGCTCCGTCATCCTTTTGGTGGGAGGTCTGTCATCTGGATTGATGTCACATTGTGCGCTAGTGTTTGTCCTAACATCCTTTTGGTGGTACTGGTCGGTGTGAGTTTCGCTCCGTCATCCTTTTGGTGGGGGGTCTATCATCGTGATTGATGTCAGATTGTGTGATGGTTTTTGTCCTATGATCCTTTTGGTGGTAAAGGTCGGTGTGAGTTTTGCTCCGTCATCCTTTTGGTGGGGGGTCTGTCATCTGGATTGGTGTCATATTGTGAGATAGTGTTTGTCTTATCATCCTTTAGGTGTTATTGGTCGGTGTGAGTTTCGCTCCGTCATTCTTTTTGTGGGGGGTCTGTCATCTGGATTGATGTCAGATTGTGTGATAGTGTTTGTCCTATCATCCTTTTGGTGGTAGTGGCCGGTGTGAGTTTTGCTCCGTCATCCTTTTTGTGGGGGGGGGGGGGGTGGGGGGTCTGTCATCTTGTTGGTGTCAGATTGTGCGATAGTGTTTCTCCTATCATCCTTTTGGTGGTAGTGGTCGATGTGAGTTTCGCTCCGTCATCCTTTTGGTGGGGGGTCTGTCATCTGGATTGATGTCAGATTGTGCCATAGTGTTTGTCCTATTATCCTTTTGGTGGTAGTGGCCGGTATGAGTTTCGCTTCGTCATACTTTTGGTGGGGGGGTCTATCATCTTGTTGGTGTCAGATTGTGCGATAGTGTTTTTCCTATCATCCTTTTGGTGGTAGTGGCCGGTGTGAGTTTCGCTCCGTCATTCTTTTGGTGGGGGGTTTGTCATCCTGTTGGTGTCAGATTGTGCGATAGTGTTTCTCCTATCATCCTTTCAGTGGTAGTGGCCGGTGTGAGTTTGGCTCCGTCATCCTTTTTGTGGGGGGTCTGTCATCTTATAGGTGTCAGATTGTGCGATAGTGTTTGTCCTATCATCCTTTTGGTGGTAGTGACCGGTGTGATTTTCGCTCCGTCATCCTTTTGGTGGGGGTCTGTCATCGTGATTGATGTAAGATTGTGTGATGGTGTTTGTCCTATCATCCTTTTGGTGGTAGTGGTCGGTGTGAGTTTTGCTCTGTCATCCTTTTGGTGGGGGGTCTGTCATCTGGGTTGGTGTCAGATTGTGCGACGGTGTTTGTCCTATCATCCTTTTGGTGGTAGTGGCCGGTGTGAGTTTCGCTCCGTCATCCTTTTGGTGGGGGGTCTGTCATCTTGATTGATGTCAGATTGTGCGATGGTGTTTGTCCTATCATCCTTTTGGTGGTAGTGGCCGGTGTGAGTTTTGCCCCGTCATCCTTTTGGTGGGGGGTCTGTCATTTGGATTGGTGTCAGATTGTGAGATAGTGTTTGTCCTATCATCCTTTTGGTGGTATTGGCCGGTGTGACATTCGCTCTGTCATCCTTTTGGTGGGGGGTCTGTCATCTGGATTGATGTCAGATTGTGCGATAGTGTTTGTCCTATCATCCTTTTGGTGGTAGTGGCCGGTGTGAGTTTCGCTCCATCATCCTTTTGGTGGGGGTCTGTCATCTGGATTGGTGTCAGATTGTGAGATAGTGTTTGTCCTATCATCCTTTTGGTGGTAGTGGACGGTGTGAGTTTTGCTCTGTCATCCTTTTGGTGGGGGGTCTGTCATTTGGATTGATGTCAGATTGTGCAATAGTGTTTGGGCTATCATCCTTTTTGTGGTAGTGGTCGGTGTGAGTTTCGCTCCGTCATCCTTTTGGGGGGGGGGGGGGTCTGTAATCTTGTTGGTGTCAGATTGTGCGATAGTGTTTGTCCTATCATCCTTTTGGTGGTAGTGGCCGGTGTGAGTTTCGCTCCGTTATCCTCTTGGTGGGGGGTCTATCATCGTAATTGATGTCAGATTGTTCGCTAGTGTTTGTCCTATCATCCTTTTGGTGGTAGTGGCCGGTGTGAGTTTTGCTCCGTCATCCTTTTGGTGGAAGGTCTGTCATCGTGATTGATGTCAGATTGTGCGATGATGTTTGTCCTATCATCCTTTTGGTGGTAGTGGCCGGTATGAGTTTCGCTCCGTCATCCTTTTGGTGGGGGTTCTGTCATCTTGTTGGTGTCATATTGTGCGACAGTGTTTGTCCTATCATCCTTTTGGTAGTAGTGGCCGGTGCGAGTTTCGCTCCGTCATCCTTTTTTTTTGTGTGTGTGTGGGGGGGGGGGGGGGGGGGGTCTGTCATCCTGTTGGTGTCTGATTGTGTTATAGTGTTTGTCCTATCATCCTTTTGGTGGTAGTGGCGTGTGTGAGTTTCGCTCCGTCATCCTTTTTGTGGGGGTTCTGTCATCTGGATTGGTGTCTGATTGTGAGATAGTGTTTGGCCTATCATCCTTTTGTTGGTATTGGCCGGTGTGAGTTTCGGTCTGTCATCCTTTTGGTGGGGGGTCTGTCATCTGGATTGATGTCAGATTGTGCGCTAGTGTTTGTCCGAACATCCTTTTGGTGGTACTGGCCAGTGTGAGTTTCGCTCCGTCATCCTTTTCGTGGGGGGTCTATCATCGTGATTGATGTCAGATTGTGTGATGGTGTTTGTCCTATCATTCTTTTGGTGGTAGTGGCCGGTATGAGTTTTGCTCCGTCATCCTTTTGGTGGGGGGTCTGTCATCTGAATTGGTGTCATATTGTGAGATAGTGTTTGTCCTATCATCCTTTTGGTGGTAGTGGCTGGTGTGAGTTTCGCTCCGTCATCCTTTTGGTGGGGGTTCTGTCATCTTGTTGGTGTCATATTGTGCGACAGTGTTTGTCCTATCATCCTTTTGGTAGTAGTGGCCGGTGTGAGTTTCGCCGCGTCATCCTTTTTTTGTGGGGGGGGGGGGGGGTCTGTCATCTTGTTGGTGTGTGATTGTGTGATAGTGTTTGTCCTATCATCCTTTTGGTGGTAGTGGCGTGTGTGAGTTTCGCTCCGCCATCCTTTTTTTGGGGGTTCTTTCATCTGGATTGGTGTTTGATTGTGAGATTGTGTTTGTCCTATCATCCTTTTGGTGGTATTGGCCGTTGTGAGTTTCGCTCCGTCATCCTTTTGGTGGGGGGTCTGTCATCTGGATTGATGTCAGATTGTGCGCTAGTGTTTGTCCTAACATCCTTTTGGTGGTACTGGCCGGTGTGAGTTTCGCTCCGTCATCCTTTTGGTGGGGGGTCTATCATCGTGATTGATGTCAGATTGTGTGATGGTGTTTGTCCTATGATCCTTTTGGTGGTATTGGTCGGTGTGAGTTTCGCTCCGTCATCCTTTTTGTAGGGGGTCTGTCATCTGGATTGATGTCAGATTGTGTGATAGTGTTTGTCCTATCATCCTTTTGGTGGTAGTGGCCGGTGTGAGTTTCGCTCCGTCATCCTTTTTGTGTGTGTGTGTGTGGGGGGGGGGGGTCTGTCATCTTGTTGGTGTCAGATTGTGCGATAGTGTTTCTCCTATCATCCTTTTGGTGGTAGTGGCCGGTGTGAGTTTCGCTCCGTCATCCTTTTGGTGGGGGGTCTGTCATCTGGATTGATGTCAGATTGTGCCATAGTGTTTGTCCTATTATCCTTTTGGTGGTAGTGGCCGGTATGAGTTTCGCTTCGTCATCCTTTTGGTGGGAGGGTCTATCATCTTGTTGGTGTCAGATTGTGCGATAGTGTTTTTCCTATCATCCATTTGGTGGTAGTGGCCGGTGTGAGTACGCTCCGTCATCCTTTTGGTGGGGGTCTGTCATCTTGTTGGTGTCAGATTGTGCGATAGTGTGTGTCCTATCATACTTTTAGTGGTAGTGGTCGGTGTGAGTTTCGCTCCGTCATTCTTTTGGTGGGGGGTCTGTCATCCTGTTGGTGTCAGATTGTGCGATAGTGTTTGTCCTATCATCCTTTCAGTGGTAGTGGCCGGTGTGTGTTTGGGTCCGTCATCCTTTTTGTGGGGGGTCTGTTGTCTTATTGGTGTCAGATTGTGCAATAGTGTTTGTCCTAACATCCTTTTGGTGGTAGTGGCCGGTGTGAGTTTCGCTCCGTCATCCTTTTGGTGGGGGTCTGTCATCGTGATTGATGTCAGATTGTGCGACGATGTTTGTCCTATCATCCTTTTGGTGGTAGTGGCCGGTGTGAGTTTTGCTCCGTCATCCTTTTGGTGGGGGGTCTGTCATCTGGATTGGTGTCTGATTGTGGGATAGTGTTTGTCCTATCATCCTTTTGGTGGTATTGGCCTGTGTGAGATTCGCCCCGTCATCCTTTTGGTGGGGGGTCTGTCATCTGGATTGATGTCAGATTCTGCGATAGTGTTTGTCCTATCATCCTTTTGGTTGTAGTGACCGGTGTGAGTTTCGCTCCATCATCCTTTTGATGGGGGGTCTGTCATCTGGATTGGTGTTAGATTGTGAGATAGTGTTTGTCCTATTATCCTTTTGGTGGTAGTGGCCGGTGTGAGTTTTGCTCTGTCATCCTTTTGGTGAGGGGTCTGTCATCTGGATTGATGTCAGATTGTGCGATAGTGTTTGTGCTATCATCCTTTTGGTGGTAGTGGTCGGTGTGAGTTTTGCTCCGTCATCCTTTTGGTGGGGGGTCTGTCATCTTGTTGGTGTCAGATTGTGCGATAGTGTTTGTCCTATCATCCTTTTGGTGGTAGTCGCCGGGGTGAGTTTCACTCCGTCATCCTCTTGGTGGGGGGTCTGTCATCGTAATTGATGTCAGATTGTTCGCTAGTGTTTGTCCTATCTTCCTTTTGGTGGTAGTGGCCGGTGTGAGTTTCACTCCGTCATCCTTTTGATGGAAGGTCTGTCATCGTGATTGATGTCAGATTATGCGACGATGTTTGTCCTATCATCCTTTTGGTGGTAGTGGCCGGTGTGAGTTTTGCTCCGTCATCCTTTTGGTGGGGGGTCTTTCATCTGGATTGGTGTCTGATTGTGAGATAGTGTTTGTCCTATCATCCTTTTGGTGGTATTGGCCGGTGTGAGTTTCGCTCCGTCATCCTTTTGGTGGGGGGTCCTTCATCTGGATTGATGTCAGTTTGTGCGATAATGTTTATCCTATCATCCTTTTGGTGGTAGTGGCCGGTGTGAGTTTCGCTTCGTCATCCTTTTGGTGGGGGGTCTGTCATCGTGATTGATGTCAGATTGTGCGATGGTGTTTGTCCTATCATCCTTTTGGTGGTAGTGGCAGGTGTGAGTTTTGCTCCGTCATCCTTTTGGTGGGGGGTCTGTCATCTGGATTGGTGTCTGATTGTGGCATAGTGTTTGTCCTATCATCCTTTTGGTGGTATTGGCCGGTGTGAGTTTCGCTCCGTCATCCTTTTGGTGGGGGGTCCTTCATCTGGATTGATGTCAGTTTGTGCCATAATGTTTATCCTATCATCCTTTTGGTGGTAGTGGCCGGTGTGAGTTTCGCTCCGTCATTCTTTTGGTGGGGGGTCTGTCATCGTGATTGATGTCAGATTATGCGATGGTGTTTATCCTATCATCCTTTTGGTGGTAGTGGCAGGTGTGAGTTTTGCTCCGTCATCCTTTTGGTGGGGGGTCTGTCATCTGGATTGGTGTCAGATTGTGAGATAGTGTTTGTCCTATCATCCTTTTGGTGGTATTGGCCTGTGTGAGATTCGCTCTGTCATCCTTTTGGTGGGGGGTCTGTCATCTGGATTGATGTCAGATTCTGCGATAGTGTTTGTACTATCATCCTTTTGGTGGTAGTGGCCGGTGTGAGTTTCGCTCCATCATCCTTTTGATGGGGGGTCTGTCATCTGGATTGGTGTCAGATTGTGAGATAGTGTTTGTCCTATTATCCTTTTGGTGGTAGTAGCCGGTGTGAGTTTTGCTCTGTCATCCTTTTGGTGAGGGGTCTGTCATCTGGATTGATGTCAGATTGTGCGATAGTGTTTGTGCTATCATCCTTTTGGTGGTAGTGGTCGGTGTGAGTTTTTCTCCGTCATCCTTTTGGTGGGGGGTCTGTCATCTTGTTGGTGTCAGATTGTGCGATAGTGTTTGTCCTATCATCCTTTTGGTGGTAGTCGCCGGTGTGAGTTTCGCTCCGTCATCCTCTTGGTGGGGGGTCTGTCATCGTAATTGATGTCAGATTGTTCGCTAGTGTTTGTCCTATCTTCCTTTTGGTGGTAGTGGCCGGTGTGAGTTTCACTCCGTCATCCTTTTGGTGGAAGGTCTGTCATCGTGATTGATGTCAGATTATGCGACGATGTTTGTCCTATCATCCTTTTGGTGGTAGTGGCCGGTGTGAGTTTTGCTCCGTCATCCTTTTGGTGGGGGGTCTGTCATCTGGATTGGTGTCTGATTGTGAGATAGTGTTTGTCCTATCATCCTTTTGGTGGTATTGGCCGGTGTGAGTTTCGCTCCGTCATCCTTTTGGTGGGGGGTCCTTCATCTAGATTGATGTCAGTTTGTGCCATAATGTTTATCCTATCATCCTTTTGGTGGTAGTGGCCGGTGTGAGTTTTGCTCTGTCATTCTTTTGGTGGGGGGTCTGTCATCGTGATTGATGTCAGATTATGCGATGGTGTTTGTCCTATCATCCATTTGGTGGTAGTGGCAGGTGTGAGTTTTTCTCCGTCATCCTTTTGGTGGGGGGTCTGTCATCTGGATTGGTGTCAGATTGTGAGATAGTGTTTGTCCTATCATCCTTTTGGTGGTATTGGCCTGTGTGAGATTCGCTCCGTCATCCTTTTGGTGGGGGGTCTGTCATCTGGATTGATGCCAGATTCTGCGATAGTGTTTGTCCTATCATCCTTTTGGTTGTAGTGACCGGTGTGAGTTTCGCTCCATCATCCTTTTGATGGGGGGTCTGTCATCTGGATTGGTGTCAGATTGTGAGATAGTGTTTGTCCTATTATCCTTTTGGTGGTAGTGGCCGGTGTGAGTTTTGCTCTGTCATCCTTTTGGTGAGGGGTCTGTCATCTGGATTGATGTCAGATTGTGCAATAGTGTTTGTGCTATCATCCTTTTGGTGGTAGTGGTCGGTGTGAGTTTTGCTCTGTCATCCTTTTGGTGGGGGGTCTGTCATCTTGTTGGTGTCAGATTGTGCGATAGTGTTTGTCCTATCATCCTTTTGGTGGTAGTCGCCGGGGTGAGTTTCACTCCGTCATCCTCTTGGTGGGGGGTCTGTCATCGTAATTGATGTCAGATTGTTCGCTAGTGTTTGTCCTATCTTCCTTTTGGTGGTAGTGGCCGGTGTGAGTTTCACTCCGTCATCCTTTTGGTGGAAGGTCTATCATCGTGATTGATGTCAGATTATGCGACGATGTTTGTCCTATCATCCTTTTGGTGGTAGTGGCCGGTGTGAGTTTTGCTCCGTCATCCTTTTGGTGGGGGGTCTGTCATCTGGATTGGTGTCTGATTGTGAGATAGTGTTTGTCCTATCATCCTTTTGGTGGTATTGGCCGGTGTGAGTTTCGCTCCGTCATCCTTTTGGTGGGGGGTCCTTCATCTGGATTGATGTCGGTTTGTGCGATAATGTTTATCCTATCATTCTTTTGGTGGTAGTGGCCGGTGTGAGTTTCGCTCCGTCATCCTTTTGGTGGGGGGTCTGTCATCGTGATTGATGTCAGATTGTGCGATGGTGTTTGTCCTATCATCCTTTTGGTGGTAGTGGCAGGTGTGAGTTTTGCTCCGTCATCCTTTTGGTGGGGGGTCTGTCATCTGGATTGGTGTCTGATTGTGGGATAGTGTTTGTCCTATCATCCTTTTGGTGGTATTGGCCGGTGTGAGTTTCGCTCCGTCATCCTTTTGGTGGGGGGTCCTTCATCTGGATTGATGTCAGTTTGTGCCATAATGTTTATCCTATCATCCTTTTGGTGGTAGTGGCCGGTGTGAGTTTCGCTCCGTCATTCTTTTGGTGGGGGGTCTGTCATCGTGATTGATGTCAGATTATGCGATGGTGTTTGTCTTATCATCCATTTGATGGTAGTGGCCGGTGTGAGTTTTTCTCCGTCATCCTTTTGGTGGGGGGTCTGTCATCTGGATTGGTGTCAAATTGTGAGATAGTGTTTGTCCTATCATCCTTTTGGTGGTATTGGCCTGTGTGAGATTCGCTCCGTCATCCTTTTGGTGGGGGGTCTGTCATCTGGATTGATGTCAGATTCTGCGATAGTGTTTGTCCTATCATCCTTTTGGTTGTAGTGACCGGTGTGAGTTTCGCTCCATCATCCCTTTGATGGGGGGTCTGTCATCTGGATTGGTGTCAGATTGTGAGATAGTGTTTGTCCTATTATCCTTTTGGTGGTAGTGGCCGGTGTGAGTTTTGCTCTGTCATCCTTTTGGTGAGGGGTCTGTCATCTGGATTGATGTCAGATTGTGCGATAGTGTTTGTGCTATCATCCTTTTGGTGGTAGTGGTCGGTGTGAGTTTTGCTCCGTCATCCTTTTGGTGGGGGGTCAGTCATCTTGTTGGTGTCAGATTGTGCGATAGTGTTTGTCCTATCATCCTTTTGGTGGTAGTCGCCGGTGTGAGTTTCACTCCGTCATCCTCTTGGTGGGGGGTCTGTCATCGTAATTGATGTCAGATTGTTCGCTAGTGTTTGTCCTATCTTCCTTTTGGTGGTAGTGGCCGGTGTGAGTTTCACTCCGTCATCCTTTTGGTGGAAGGGTCTGTCATCGTGATTGATGTCATATTATGCGACGATGTTTGTCCTATCATCCTTTTGGTGGTAGTGGCCGGTGTGAGTTTTGCTCCGTCATCCTTTTGGTGGGGGGTCTGTCATCTGGATTGGTGTCTGATTGTGAGATAGTGTTTGTCCTATCATCCTTTTGGTGGTATTGGCCGGTGTGAGTTTTGCTCCGTCATCCTTTTGGTGGGGGGTCCTTCATCTGGATTGATGTCGGTTTGTGCGATAATGTTTATCCTATCATCCTTTTGGTGGTAGTGGCCGGTGTGAGTTTCGCTCCGTCATCCTTTTGGTGGGGGGTCTGTCATCGTGATTGATGTCAGATTGTGCGATGGTGTTTGTCCTATCATCCTTTTGGTGGTAGTGGCAGGTGTGAGTTTTGCTCCGTCATCCTTTTGGTGGGGGGTCTGATATCTGGATTGGTGTCAGATTGTGAGATAGTATTTATCCTATCATCCTTTTGGTGGTATTGGCCTGTGTGAGTTTTGCTCCGTCATCCTTTCGGTGGGGGGTCTGTCATCTGGATTGATGTCAGATTCTGTGATAGTGTTTGTCCCATCATCCTTTTGGTGGTAGTGGCCGGTGTAGGTTTCGCTCCATCATCCTTTTGATGGGGGGTCTGTCATCTGGATTGGTTTCAGATTGTGAGATAGTGTTTGTCCTATCATCCTTTTGGTGGTAGTGGCCGGTGTTAGTTTTGCTCCGTCATCCTTTTGGTAGGGGGTCTGTCATCTGGATTGATGTCAGATTGTGCGATAGTGTTTGTCCTATCATCCTTTTGGTGGTAGTGGTCGGTGTGAGTTTCGCTCCGTCATCCTCTTGGTGGGGGGTCTGTCATCGTAATTGATGTAAGATTGTTCGCTAGTGTTTGTCCTATCATCCTTTTGGTGGTAGTGGTCGGTGTGAGTTTCGCTCCGTCATCCTTTTGGTGGAGGGTCTGTCATCTTGTTGGTGTCAGATTGTGCGATAGTGTTTGTCCTATCATCCTTTTAGTGGTAGTGGCCGGTGTGAGTTTCGCTCCGTCATCCACTTGGTGGGGGGTCTGTCATCGTAATTGATGTCAGATTGTTCTTTAGTGTTTGTCCTATCATCCTTTTGGTGGCAGTGGCCGGTGTGAGTTTCTCTCCGTCATCCTTTTGGTGGAAGGTCTATCATCGTGATTGATGTCAAATTGTGCGACGGTGTTTGTCCTATCATCCTTTTGGTGGTAGTGGCCAGTGTGAGTTTTGCTCCGTCATCCTTTTGGTGGGGGGTCTGTCATCTGGATTGGTGTTTCATTGTGAGATAAAGTTTCTCCTATCATCCTTTTGGTGGTATGGGCTGGTGTGAGTTTCGCTTAGTCATCCTTTTGGTGGGGGTCCTTCGTCTGGATTGATGTCAGTTTGTGCGATAGTGTTTGTCCTATCATCCTTTTGCTGGAAGTGGCCGGTGTGAGTTTCGCTCCGTCATCCTTTTGGTGGGGGGTCTGTCATCGTGATTGATGTCAGATTGGGCGATGGTGTTTGTCCTATCATCATTTTGGTGGTAGTGGCCGGTGTGAGTTTTGTTCCGTTATCCTTTTGGTGGGGGGTCTGTCATCTGGTTTGGTGTTAGATTGTGAGATAGTGTTTGTCCTATCATCCTTTTGGTGGTATTGGCCGGTGTGAGATTCACTCCGTCATCCTTTTGGTGGGGGGTCTGTCATCTGGATTGATGTCAGATTGTGTGATAGTGTTTGTCCTATCATCCTTTTGGTGGTAGTGGTCGGTGTGAGTTTGTCTCGGTGATCCTTTTGGTGGGGGTCTGTCATCTAGATTGATGTTAGATTGTGCGATAGTATTTGTGCTATCATCCTTTTGGTTGTAGTGGTCGGTGTGAGTTTCGCTCTGTCATCCTTTTGGTGGGGGGTCTGTCATCTTGTTGGTTTCAGATTGTGCGATAGTGTTTGTCCTATCATCCTTTTGGTGCTAGTGGCCGGTGTGAGTTTCGATCCATCATCCTTTTGGTGGGGGGTCTGTCATCGTGATTGATGTTAGATTGTGCGATGGTGTTTGTACTATCATCCTTTTGGTGGTAATGGCCGGTGTGAGTTTTGCTCCGTAATCCTTTTGGTGGGGGGTCTGTCATTTGGATTGGTGTCAGATTGTGAGATAGTGTTTGTCCTATCATCCTTTTGGTGGTATCGGCCGGTGTGAGATTCGCTCCGTCATCCTTTTGGTGGGGGGTCCTTCATCTGGATTGATGTCAGTTTGTGCGATAGTGTTTGTCCTATCATCCTTTTGGTGGTAGTGGCCAGTGTGAGTTTCGCTTCGTCATCCTTTTGGTAGGGGGTCTGTCATCGTGATTGATGTCAGATTGTGCGATGGTGTTTTTCCTATCATCCTTTTGGTGGTAGTGGTGGTGTGAGTTTTGCTCCGTCATCCTTTTGGTGGGGGGTCTGTCATCTGGATTGGTGTCAGATTGTGAGATAGTGTTTGTCCTATCATCCTTTTGGTGGTATTGGCCGGTGTGAGATTCGCTCCGTCATCCTTTTGGTGGTGGTCTGTCATCTGGATTGATGTCAGATTGTGCGATAGTGTTTGTGCTTTCATCCTTTTGGTGGTAGTGGTCGGTGTGAGTTTCGCTCCGTCATCTATTTGGTGGGGGGTCTGTCATCTTGTTGGTGTCATATTGTGCGATAGTGTTTGTCCTATCATCCTTTTGCTGGTAGTGGCCGGTGTGAGTTTCGCTCCGTCATCCTCTTGGTGGGGGTCTGTCATCGTAATTGATGTTAGATTGTTCGCTAGTATTTGTCCTATCATCCTTTTGGTGGTAGTGGCCGGTGTGAGTTTCGCTCCATCATCCTTTTGGTGGAAGGTCTGTCATCGTGATTGATGTCAGATTGTGCGATGATGTTTGTCCTATCATCCTTTTGGTGGTAGTGGCCGGAGTGAGTTTTGCTCCGTCATCCTTTTGGCGGGGGGTCTGTCATCTGGATTGGTATCTGATTGTGAGATAGTGTTTGTCCTATCATCCTTTTGGTGGTATTGGCCGATGTGAGTTTTGCTCCGTCATCCTTTTGGTGGGGGGTCTGTCATCTGGATTGATGTCAGTTTGTGCGATAGTGTTTGTCCTATCATCCTTTTGGTGGTAGTGGTCGGTGTGAGTTTCGCTCTGTCATCCTTTTCGTGGGGGGTCTGTCATCTAGATTGATGTCAGATTGTGCGATAGTGTTTATGCTACCATCCTTTTGGTGGTAGTTGTCGGTGTGAGTTTCGCTCCGTCATCCTTTTGGTGGGAGGTCTGTCATTTTGTTTGTGTCAGATTCTGCGATAGTGTTTGTCCTATCATCCTTTTGGTGGTAGTGGCCGGTGTGAGTTTCGCTCCGTCATCCTTTTCTTTTGGGGGGGGGGGGGGTCTGTCATCTTGTTGGTGTCAAATTGTGCGATAGTGTTTGTCCTATCATCCTTTTGGTGGTAGTGGCTGGTGTGAGTTTTGCTCCGTCATCCTTTTGAGGGGGGGGGGTGTCTGTCATCTTGTTGGTGTCAGATTGTGCGATAATGTTTCTCCTATCATCCTTTTGGTGGTAGTTGCTGGTGTGGGTTTCGCTCAGTCATCCTTTTGGTGGCGGGTCTGTCATGTGTATTGATGTTAGATTGTGCCATAGTTTTTGTCCTGTCATCCTTTTGGTGGTAGTGGCCGGTATGAGTTTCGCTTCGTCATACTTTTGGTGGGGGGTCTGTCATCTTGTTGGTGTCAGATTGTGCGATAGTGTTTGTCCTATCATCCTTTTGGTGGTAGTGGCCGGTGTGAGTACGCTCCGTCATCCTTTTGGTTGGGGGTCTGTCATCTTGTTGGTGTCAGATTGTGCGATAGTGTTTGTCCTATCATCCTTTTAGTGGTCGTGGTCGGTGTGAGTTTTGCTCCGTCATCCTTTTGGTGGGGGGTCTGTCATCTGGATTGATGTCAGATTGTGCGATAGTGTTTGTGCTATCATCCTTTTGGTGGTAGTGATCGGTGTGAGTTTCGCTCCGTCATCCTTTTCGGGGGGTCGCTCATCTTGTTGGTGTCAAATTGTGCAATAGTGTTTGTCCTATCATCCTTTTGGTGGTAGTGGCTGGTGTGAGTTTCGCTCCCTCATCCACTTCATGGGGGGTCTGTCATCGTAATTGATGTCAGATTGCGCGCTAGTGTTTGTCCTATCATGCTTTTGGTGGTAGTGGCCGGTGTGAGTTTCGCTCCGTCATCCTTTTGGTGGAAGGTCTATCATCGTGATTGATGTCAGATTGTGTGATGGTGTTTGTCCTATCATCCTTTTGGTGGTAGTGGCCGGTGTGAGTTTTTCTCCGTCATCCTTTTGCTGGGGGGTCTGTCATCTGGATTGGTGTCAGATTGTGAGATAGTGTTTGTCCTATCATCCTTTTGGTGGTATTGGCCGGTGTGAGTTTCACTCTGTTTTCCATTTGGTGGGGGTTCTGTCATCTGGATTGATGTCAGTTTGTGCGATAGTGTTTGTCCTATCATCCTTTTAGTGGTATTGGCCGGTGTGAGTTTCGCTCCGTCATCCTTTTCGTGGGGGGTCTGTCATCTGGATTGGTGTCAGATTGTGAGATAGTGTTTGTTCTATCATCCTTTTGGTGGTAATGGCCGGTGTGAGTTTCGCTCTGTCATCCTTTTGGTAGGGGGTCTGTCATCTGGATTGATGTCAGATTGTGCGATAGTGTTTGTGCTATCATCCTTTTGGTGGTAGTGGTCGGTGTGAGTTTCGCTCCGTCATCCTTTTGGTGGGGGGGTCTGCATCTTGTTTGTGTCAGATTGTGCGATAGTGTTTGTCTTATCATCCTTTTGGTGGTAGTTGTCGGTGTGAGTTTCGCTCCGTCATCCATTTTGTGGGGGGTCTGTCATCTTGTTGGTGTCCGATTGTGCGATAGTGTTTGTCCTATCATCCTTTTGGTGGTAGTGGCCGGTGTGAGTTTTGCTCCGTCATCCTCTTGGTGGGGGTCTGTCATCGTAATTGATGTCAGATTGTTCGCTAGTGTTTGTTCTATCATCCTTTTCGTGGTAGTGGCCGATGTGAGTTTCGCTCCGTCATCCTTTTGGTTGAAGGTCTGTCATCGTGATTGATGTCAGATTGTGCGATGGTGTTTGTCCTATCATCCTTTTAGTGGTAGTGGCCGGTGTGAGTTTCGCTCTGTTTTCCATTTGGTGGGGGTTTTGTCATCTGGATTGATGTCAGTTTGTGCAATAGTGTTTGTCCTATCATCCTTTTGGTGGTAGTGGCCGGTGTGAGTTTCGCTCCGTCATCCTTTTCGTAGGGGGTCTGTCATCTGGATTGGTGTCAGATTGTGCGATAGTGTTTGTGCTATCATCCTTTTGGTGGTAGTGGTCGGTGTGAGTTTCGCTCCGTCATCCTTTTGGTGGGGGGTCTATCATCTTGTTTGTGTCAGATTGTGAGATAGTGTTTGTCTTATCATCCTTTTGGTGGTAGTGGCCGGTGTGAGTTTCGCTCCGTCATCCTTTTTTTTTGGGGGGGGGGGGCTGTCATCTTGTTGGTGTCAGATTATGCAATAGTGTTTGTCCTATCATCCTTTTGGTTGTAGTGGCTGGTGTGAGTTTTGCTCCGTCATCCTTTTAGTGGGGGGTCTGTCATCTTATTGGTGTCAGATTGTAATATAGTGTTTCCCCAATTATCCTTTTAGTGGTAGTGGCTGGTGTGAGTTTCGATCCGTCATCCTTTTGGTGCCGGGTCTGTCATCTGGATTGATGTTAGATTGTGCCATAGTTTTTTTCCTGTCATCCTTTTGGAGGAGGTGGCCGGTATGAGTTTCGCTCTGTCATACTTTTGGTGGGGGGTCTGTCATCTTGTTGGTGTCAGATTGTGCGATAGTGTTTGTCCTATAATCCTTTTGGTGGTTGTGGCCGGTGTGTGTATGCTCCGTCATCCTTTTGGTGGGGGGGGGGGTCTGTCATCTTGTTGGTGTCAGATTGTGCGATAGTGTTTGTCCTATCATCCTTTTAGTGGTAGTGGTCGATGTGAGTTTCGCTCCGTCATTCTTTTGGTGGGGGGTCTGTCATCTTGTTGGTGTCAGATTGTGCGATAGTGTTTGTCCTATCATCCTTTCGGTGGTAGTGGCCGGTGTGAGTTTGGCTCCGTCATCCTTTTGGTGGGGGGTCTTTCATCTTGTTGGTGTCAGATTGTGCGATAGTGTTGGTCCTATCATCCTTTTGGTGGTAGTGGCCAGTGTGAGTTTCGCTCCGTCATCCTTTTGGTGGGGGGTCTGCCATCCTAATTGATGTCAGATTGTGCGATGGTGTTTGTCCTATCATCCTTTTGGTGGTATTGGCCGGTGTGAGTTTCGCTCCGTCATCCTTTTGGTGGGGTTCTGTCATCTGGATTGATGTCAGATTGTGAGATAGTGTTTGTCCTATCATCCTTTTGGTGGTAGTGGCTGGTGTGAGTTTCGCTCCGTCATCCTTTTTTTGTGGAGGGGGGGGGGGGTCTGTCATCTTGTTGGTGTCTGATTGTGTGATAGTGTTTGTCCTATCATCCTTTTGGTGGTAGTGGCGGGTGTGAGTTTCGCTCCGTTATCCTTTTTGTGGGGGGTCTGTCATCTTGGTGGTGTCAGATTGTGCGATAGTGTTTCTCCTATCATCTTTTTGGTGGTAGTGGCCGGTGTGATTTTTGCTCCGTCATCCTTTTGGTGGGGGGTCTGTCATCTGGATTGATGTTAGACTTTGCCATAGTATTTGTCCTGTCATTCTTTTAGTGGTAGTGGCCGGTATGAGTTTCGCTCTGTCATCCTTTTGGTGGGGGGTCTGTCATCTTGTTGGTGTCAGATTGTGCGATAGTGTTTGTCCTATCATCCTTTTGGTGGTAGTGGCCGGTGTGAGTATGCTCCGTCATCCTTTTGGTGGGGGGGGGGGTCTGTCATCTTGTTGGTGTCAGATTGTGCGATAGTGTTTGTCCTATCATCCTTTTAGTGGTAGTGGTCGGTGTGAGTTTCGCTCCGTCATTCTTTTGGTGGGGGGTCTGTCATCTTGTTAGTGTCAGATTGTGCGATAGTGTTTGTCCTATCATCCTTTCGGTGGTAGTGGCCGGTGTGAGTTTGGCTCCATCATCCTTTTGGTGGGGGGTCTTTCATCTTGTTGGTGTCAGATTGTGCGATAGTGTTGGTCCTATCATCCTTTTGGTGGTAGTGGCCAGTGTGAGTTTCGCTCCGTCATCCTTTTGGTGGGGGGTCTGCCATCCTAATTGATGTCAGATTGTGCGATGGTGTTTGTCCTATCATCCTTTTGGTGGTATTGGCCGGTGTGAGTTTCGCTCCGTCATCCTTTTGGTGGGGTTCTGTCATCTGGATTGATGTCAGATTGTGAGATAGTGTTTGTCATATCATCCTTTTGGTGGTAGTGGCTGGTGTGAGTTTCGCTCCGTCATCCTTTTTTTGTGGAGGGGGGGGGGTTTGTCATCTTGTTGGTGTCTGATTGTGTGATAGTGTTTGTCCTATCATCCTTTTTGTGGTAGTGGCGGGTGTGAGTTTCGCTCCGTCATCCTTTTTGTGGGGGGTCTGTCATCTTGGTGGTGTCAGATTGTGCGATAGTGTTTCTCCTATCATCTTTTTGGTGGTAGTGGCCGGTGTGATTTTTACTCCGTCATCCTTTTGGTGGGGGGTCTGTCATCTGGATTGATGTCAGACTTTGCCATAGTATTTGTCCTGTCATTCTTTTGGTGGTAGTGGCCGGTATGAGTTTCGCTCTGTCATCCTTTTGGTGGGGGGTCTGTCATCGTGATTGATGTAAGATTGTGTGATAGTGTTTTTCCTATCATCCATTTGGTGGTAGTGGCCGGTGTGAGTACGCTCTGTCATCCTTTTGGTGGGGGGTCTGTCATCTTGTTGGTGTCAGATTGTGCGATAGTGTTTGTCCTATCATACTTTTAGTGGTAGTGGTCGGTGTGAGTTTCGCTCCGTCATTCTTTTGGTGAGGGGTCTGTCATCTAGTTGGTGTCAGATTGTACGATAGTGTTTGTCCTATCATCCTTTCGGTGGTAGTGGCCAGTGTGAGTTTGGCTCCGTCATCCTTTTTGTGGGGGGTCTGTCATCTTGTTGGTGTCAAATTGTGCGATAGTGTTTGTCCTATCATCCTTTTGGTGGTAGTGGCCGGTGTGAGTTTCGCTCCGTCATCCTTTTGGTGGGGGGTCTGCCATCGTAATTGATGTCAGATTCTGCGCTAGTGTGTGTCCTATCATCCTTTTGGTGGTAGTGGCCGGTGTGAGTTTCGTTCCATCATCCTTTTGATGGGGGGTCTGTTATCGTGATTGATGTCAGATTGTGCGATGGTATTTGTCCTATCATCCTTTTGGTGGTAGTGGCCGGTGTGAGTTTTGCTCCGTCATCCTTTTGTTGGGGGGTCTGTCATCTGGATTGGTGTCAGATTGTGAGATAGTGTTTGTCCTATCATCCTTTTGGTGGTATTGGCCGGTGTGAGTTTCGCTCCGTCATCCTTTTGGTGGGGGGTCTGGCATCTGGATTGATGTCAGATTTTGAGATAGTGTTTGTCCTATCACCCTTTTGGTGGTAGTGGTCGGTCTGAGTTTCGCCCCGTCATCCTTTTGGTGGGGGGTCTGTCATCTTGATTGATGTCAGATTATGCCATAGTGTTTCTCCTATCATCCTTTTGGTGGTAGTGGCCGGTGTGAGTTTCGCTCCGTCTTCCTTTTGTGGGGGGTCTGTCATCTGGATTGATGTTAGATTGTGCCATAGTGTTTATCCTGTCATCCTTTTGGTGGTAGTGGCCGGTATGAGTTTCGCTCCGTCATCCTTTTGGTGGGGGGTCTCTCATCTTGTTGGTGTCAGATTGTGCGATAGTGTTTGTCCTATCATACTTTTAGTGGTAGTGGTCGGTGTGAGTTTCGCTCCGTCATTCTTTTGGTGAGGGGTATGTCATCTTGTTGGTGTCAGATTGTACGATAGTGTTTGTCCTATCATCCTTTCGGTGGTAGTGGCCGGTGTGAGTTTGGCTTCGTCATCCTTTTTGTGGGGGGTCTGTCATCTTGTTGGTGTCATATTGTGTGATGGTGTTTGTCCTATCATCCTTTTGGTGGTAGTGGCCGGTGTGAGTTTCGCTCCGTCATCCTTTTGGTGGGGGGTCTGCCATCGTAATTGATGTCAGATTCTACGCTAGTGTGTGTGTCCTATCATCCTTTTGGTGGTAGTGGCCGGTGAAAGTTTCGCTTCGTCATCCTTTTGGTGGCGGGTCTGTCATCGTGATTGATGTCAGATTGTGCGATGGTGTTTGTCCTATCATCCTTTTGGTGGTAGTGGTTGTTGCACCCCAAAATTTGCTCAACTTTTCTTTACATTAGCATTATCATTTGCATTTCATTGACATGTATGCAGGAGATCAAGAGGTATGATTACCAATCAAGGGCTATGCATGACCTTGAAGCTAGTGTTCAAGGGTTGATATCCTTGTCCGAAAAGTTAAAAGATCCTCAGAGAGAGTGGTTGAAACCAAGAGGGTGTGTCTCCTAACTTGAGAGTTGTGGGAGCTCCTCAGATGATTCTGAAGCCAGGAATGTGGACTTGAAGCCTTGAGAGAGCTTATGAGATGACTTGAAAGCCATCATGAGGCCTAGATAGGTCATTGTGCAAGATTAAGAAGACTCAGCCATGATTGATGCAATTAGGGTTTGACTGGGTCAACCCTAGGTCAACTGATGACTTGGAGGAAGTTGGGACCTAATCCAAGAGCCATGTGATCATGTATTGATGCATTGAGATGCTATAAGGATGATTCCAAGGTCAACTCATCATGATTGAAGAGTTTGAGAAGTTTCAAGCTAGGGTTTCTAAGGCTTGACAGTGTAGAATCCCCTAGTTTGACCCCTATCTTCAAGGCAGTTTAGCTCACGATATGATTGTCATCTCATCTCACCCCCAACATGAATGTTGTAGAGCATGATCTTAGGTTCAATTTGAGTGCTAGAAGTCCTTGATAGGATTTGTAGAACTCAAGTTATGACTTTGACAGGTTACAGGTCATTTGAGGTATGTGAATTTGGAGCTTGAAAGTTGTCCAACTTGCATGAATCTTTTGCCCTAGAAGGATGATTCCTATGAACTTTTGGTCAACATGAATGTTGTTGCTTATCCTCTTAGCTTTCTAGAGAGTACTAGAAGTCTTTTATAGGATTTGTAGAACTCAAGTTATGGCTTTGACAAGTCAAGGGCATTTTGGTCATTTGGAGATTACAGGTCATTTCAACCATAAGGCCATAACTCCTATTTCCAAGCTTCAAATGGGAAAATGTTCAACATCAAACTTGTTCAAAATGATGTTTTAAGGCTAGTAAATAGGTCATGAGATGTTGGAAGTGCTTGTAACTCAAAGTTGCAAAAGTGACCTAAAATAAGGGTATAAGTTAAATAAACCAAAGTTGGAAATTGATATTTTTGATCTACACATCCAAACCAAGGCATGTAATATATCATTTTGACTCTAAAAAACATTTTAAGAACATTGCTTTGAAAAGTAGTTACTTGCACATTTAGTAACATTTGCAAAACACATGAAAGTAGTTACACACAAGCTTCCAAGGCATTGTAACACATCTAATATCTCACTTGGAGAGATTTTGGGATCATAACAAGCTGTTGCAACAAGTGAAACCAGAATTGGGGTGAGTATGGCATGCGATGGTATTTTGATGACATGAGAAATTCAATATCTCCTTGGATGATTCCAGAAGATTCTAGAGAGGTCCAACATCATCTATATATTGATTAGAAGGGGTTCAAGTGCAAGGTTGGTGAGAATTGAGGGAGAGAAGAGAGTTTGCAACTTCACATTGTTCATTGCAAATTGAAATCAGTTTCTGCATTCTACACCATTTTTGATCTTTCTTTTGATCTCAACAACTTCTATTGAGGATACTGAATGATTCCAGATCAATTCGATAGCCAAAGCCTTGAAGGATCGTGTTCTTGCATTTGAGTTTCAGCACCTGCAAGTCACCATCGGATTTGGAGTTCCAAGCATTTGCAATCAATTCTCTTGCATACAAAAGCAAGAACTTGGTACATTGAATGATTCCAGAACAGTAGAAGGGTTGAATTGAAGAATTGCTACATCTGTTACTCAAGAATTCACAGGTTGGTAACTTTCATCCCTCACCTTAATTTAAGAAGAATTACCTCAATTTGTTAGATTAGATTGATAGTATGTGGTTAGGAGATCGTTTCTGGAAACTTAGAGAAGATTTCGTGATGATCGATGAGATGACACAATTTCTGTTTGGATCAAGAACATGTTGGATATTGAGAGATAATGTGAGTATTATAGCAAGAACTGATCAGGGTAATGTGGTGAACATTTTAGACCAAACAATTTGAAGAATGGTGATAATTGAGGTCTGAGCATAATTTTGATTCTTGATCGTGTTCTAGGTTAGAGGTTGATTCAATAAATTCTGAGGCTAGGGTTAGACTCAGGGAGAGATTTAGAGTGATTTAGTGTTTTAAATCTTGAATTTCGATGGAGATTTGATGGAGCCCGAGTGAGGATGAGGTTGGTGCTTGAACTCTGTTTCGATGGATGCTTCCCTCCATTTTCATGGCTAGAGGTAGGTGATGAAGTCCTAGCCGTCAAATCCACGTATGACCATTGACCAGAGCCAGATCCAAGGGTCGTGTTTTAATCTTAGGTTGTGAAGGGTTCAGAAACATTGAAACGCTGCGTATCATTAAACCAATGGTTTTCGGCTTTAGTAAGAGACAACTATCCACACCCCCCAGCGAGCCCATTTGTGAAATTGAACTGAATTCTCTTGCTTACTGCACCGTGACTTTTTCTTTTTTCTTTCTATTTCCATAATAATTTCTGATTGTGATATGGGCTTAGGCACTTTTCTACTGACACCCCCCCCCCCTCATGGCCCAATCTCCCAAATGAACTGATTGTCATTGCTATCTGCACCACGCGTTTGGTTATTTTATTTCAATTTTCTTTATTTTTCATTTTATACATGGTTCTTGATAAAATCATATAAAATTGAAAAATGATCCAATTAACCCCATTCCTTTTGCATTATATTCATGATTGAGTCTAGTATTTTTTAGAAAAAAAATATTTTTATTTCATACATTTTCTGATTTTATGGGAATTTTCACATTTTAATTGATATTAAAATAGTCATGCTTGATGTTTGATTTTGTGGAATTTTGTGTGATTAATTGGTGATGATTCCTGAGCTAATTTTTTGGGTGTGATTAGTTTAGACATGTATGCTCCCATAGCATTTTTCTCACATTTTTGTGATGAAAATAGGTGTGTTTTCTAGATTGAGCTTTAGGTGCTTCCTTTTAGGGTTTAGGTTTAGTACCTTGTAGTGTAGAATTTATTTCTAGGTCTTATTTGATGATTGGATCTCTGGAATTAATATGGTAGAGTCATGATTGACCTAGGTTCCCATAGTTATTTTTGTAGGATTTTACAACTGTTTTTAGTATTTTAGTTAGGATTAACTTTAGTACTAGGTTTTAGGTGATCCTAACTTACTAACTCAAATAGATTAACTTCTTTAGTCCCCTTAGATTAGGGTTTTGCTTTGTTTGCCTTTGGTTGAGATTGAAGACAAGTTGAAGACAAAGTGAGGATGCTTGGAGTTGCTTGTGCCTGAAGGTGTCTGATGAAGATTTAGGAGGTAGGAGACATAGGGAGAGCCTTATAATTAGAATGACTTCTTTCACAAATATGGAAAGCATCTTGTGCTTCCATTCCTCCCAATGACTAAAAGTCCTTCTAAGATATTCACATCCCTCCTTTGGAGGGATGAGTGGCTTTATCTGGGAAGTAGAACTTTGAGGGAACCAGTCTCTCATAATGATGAACCCTTACAGGCTTCCATTGGTTGTCAATAAGCTGTTTATCATTTCCACTCATTCTGTTAAATCAATTGTCTTCTGGTTTGAGTATTTTGAGAGATGTTGGACTTGAGCTTGAAGATGGGGACTTCATTGAAGAGTGTGGAAGAGGATGATTCCTTGAGCATTGTCATGGCAGCTGAAGCTTGAAGAGCAAGAAGAACAAGTTGATACTTGAAGATCCAATGGAGATTGAGTGAAGAGCTGAGGCTTGAGGAATAAAGGATAAGTTGACACTCACATTGATGCATTGAGAGCCCGAAGGAATCATGTTGACACTTGCAGTTAGGAGTGAAGCCTGAAGGTGGAATTGACTGAAGGGCTGAAGCTTGAAGAAGAGAGAACAAGTTGATACTTATGTTTAATGGGTTGAAACCTTGGAGGAGCAAGTTGATACTTGTCATGAAAGATGATAGCCCTGAAGAGCTGCTGAAGATTGATGACTGGACTGCTGTTAGGTTGGTTTAGTTGTAGGAGCTGTTGATCTGTTTCTTTTCTTGTCTATTTTCTTTTTTGTATTGATGTGCCTTGTTTGACTTGCTTGATGCATTAGAATAAGTCCATATCTAGACTGATGTAAGCTAGGAGCATGATTGCACTAGAGGTTGAGTTGCTCCCTCTGCTTGTATTTTTACTGTATGGCGTTGCTTGCGGGTATTCGGTAGAGCCCTGCTCCCTTGCCCATGTGGTTTATCTTACTTGATAGCATGATATTTCTTCTGTATGATTGCAGTTTATTGTATTTTGCTTGACAGCATGTTATTTCCTCCGTATGATTACTGTAATTCATATCTGGCTTGAGGTTGAGATGAGCTTGTGGAGGCTGCTGCCCCACACACATTTCCTCCCTCACTTGCATTGCATGCATTTTACAGTCGTTTACTGTTTATCTGTTTACGGTTTAAGCTGATGCTTCATCTGTTTCTGTTTATCATTGGCATGATCCCTTAGGACTCTCACTTCCTTTGATAAGGAAGTGATTATAGAACTTTAGGTTGAAACCTATGCATGATAACTTCTAGGAGTTCCCTGTTTCAAACCTCAACCATAGGATGAATCCTTGGCATGACAACATTAGGACTTGATAGTCTCCCCGTAGTTGAGCCTGTTCTCTTCTCATCTCAAAATAGCTTAAGATACAGTAATCATGAATGATTTCTTTCGTACGTTACGAGCCTTAAGCTATATGAGAAAGGGTTGTTGGAGGGTTTCTTTTCAACTGTCCGGATGTTTAGTCTGGCACCCTTTGGGTGACATGCGACGCATTCACTCTCAGGTCATAGTCTCTAGTGCGATTGAAATTGCAAACACAATAAAAAATAGTTCTTCTGTAAAAGACAGAAAACAAACTTCAAACCTTTTTGCCCCGTGGGCCCGTAATTCAAAGGAAGCTTTTTTGAAGAAAAGAGTGTCGTTAACTCCCAGTTCTTCCGCAAATGGTAACGCCTAAGTCTCTGAGGGTCGAGCTGCGTACGCCAACTGCTGGAACTGTTTGTTAACCCTACTCGAAAAAACAGATGAATCTGAACCCCCGTAATCCGTAGTATCCCGAACTACGTAAGCTCTGATCTCTCATACCTGTTGAGAGTACGTAGGCACAATACTGATGTATTGGCGAGCCACCTTTCCCCACCTGTAGTTAGCCGAACTACGTTGACTCTGATTTCTCATTCTCTGATGAGAATACGTAGGCACAAAGCGCGATGCTTTGCCGAGTCATTTTCTTTTCTTTTCAGACCAGCCTTGATAGGTAGATAGATAAAACCAACCCGTCCAGTAAACACAACAAGCGTGGATCCCATCGAGTACGATGGACGTGAGGGGTGCTAATACCTTCCCCTTGCGTAACCAACTCCCGAACCCAGACAACGGTTGTGATGACCTTGTCTTATACCTTTTTCGTCAGGTTTTTTTGATCATTTCCTTTTCCGTTCTGAGGGATAAATAACGAAAGGTGGCGACTCTTCTGTTTTGCCGGCACCTTATTTTCGCGGAAGCGACAGCTGGCGACTCTGCTGGGGACTTGATAGTTTCCTGGGATCCAACGTCCCTTATGTGAGTCAGTTTGGGGATCCAACGTCCCCTGCGAGAGTCAATCCTAGCGCTTGTATGATTACTTGTTGGGTTTTGTTTATTTATCGCATTTTACTTCCCGCACTTTATTTTCAGTATGATATGATTATCTATGCTGTTGTGGGGGGGGGGGGGCATTCTGATGAGTGAGAAGCTAGACCCAGGCTTGAGTGTACCTAGCATTAGTTGTGGAAATTGGTGGGCGCGTGCTTGCTTGGCAGACACTAGTGTCTCATGAAATCCATGCTCAGACGAGGTTCTCCCGGTTGACTTCTTTTTCAACCCTTTGGGTTGAGGGGGTTGTTGGTTTGGAGGATTGTCGACTCTGGGGACCGATTATTTGGGATTCAGCCGAGTGAGGCCGCTTCATGAGTTGGTGATGCCACACCTTCTGGGTATCATATCACCCCTCTTAAATGTCTGTGACGCTGATGACCGCATAGGATGCCGAACTTGTGTCAGTTTAGGTCCATACCTGTGAGCAGGGTTGGGTTTGTTGCAGGAAACTTTGACCTTCAGACTACCTGGTTTTCTTGATAGTGGATCAGTTTTGTTGGTACCGGAGGTTCTCATCATCAGATATATGTTTGTTCTTGACAGAGCAGAGTTATGGTCTTGTATCAGAGGACCTTATCTTCAGAGATATATAGTTGTTCTTGACAGAGCAGGTTTATGATTGGGATCAGAGGGTCTCATCATCAGATATATGTTTGTTCTTGACAGAGCAGAGTTATGGTCCTGTATCAGAGAACCTTATCTTTAGAGATGTGTAGTTGTTCTTGACAGAGCAGGTTTATGATTGGGATCAGAGGGTATCATCAGCAGATGTATGGTTGTTCTTGACAGAGCAGAGTTTTGGTCCTGTATCAGAGGTCCTTATTATCAGATGTGTGTTCTTGACAGAGCAGATTTGTGGTCCGATACCAGAGTTTTCTTATTATCAGAGATAGTGGTTGTTCTTGATAGAGCAGGATTATGGTTTTGTTGATACAGAATCTCCGCAGCACATTCGTCTTGATCTCCTGCTGCATGATTGCATTTTACATTGCTTTGCATACCCATTTACATTTCATTAACGTGTGTCTGTGCTGCAGGTACCGTTTCCCTCGATCCAGTATTTCTTGCCTCCTATTGTATTGTTATGGGTTCTCTGAGGAAGACCGTGGCTTACAAGCTCCCTGCTCCTGATGTTGTTCGGCTGACTGGTTTGATTGCTTTAGAAGATGATTCTGTGAGAGATGAATTCAGAAAGTCTTACGGTAAATTGCTCAGTTTGGTTCATAAACCCTCTGTGTTTGAGTTGAATGGGTTGCATGCTCTGCTGCAGTTCTACGATCCTCCGTTGAGATGCTTTACTTTCCAGGACTTTGTTCTTGCACCCACACTAGAGGAGTATGTTGATTTGTTAGGTGTGCCTATCAGGAGTCAGATGCCCTTTGTCCATATGGATGCTGAGCCTAATCTGGCTAGTCTAGCTCCGTCACTTCATCTGGATGCCTCAGAGTTGGTTTTGTCTAGTTGGAACAAGGTTCCCGGGTTCTCCTTGCAGTTCTTGGTGGGAAAAGCTCAGCAGTGCGCCAAAGACGGATGTTGGGTCGTGTTCAACGCCATTCTTGCTCTGTGCATATATGGCATCATTCTGTTCCCCAATATGCCCGACTTTGTAGACTTCGACGCATTTCACATCTTTGCTTCAGGGAATCCAGTCCCTACCTTGATAGGAGATGTCTACCATTCCATCCACTACAAAAACGAGAACAGAAGGGGTAAGAATGTCTCGTGTTGTGTGCCCTTGCTTTATAGATGGCTTGATAGTCATCTACCCAAGAGGGGTCCCTTTGCTTCGTCTGCAGCCACAGCTGAGTGGTCCGAGCGTTTGATGAGTTTGTCAGCGGAGGATATTGACTGGTTTGACAGAGATAGGTTGGGTACCGAGATTATCTTCAGCTGCAGCGGGTTTCCGAACGTGCCTTTGATAGGCAGGAAGGGCTGTATAAACTATTATCCGTCTTTGCTGGTCCGACAGTTTGCTTATGCTTTGAGAGCTCCGCCGAAGGATGAAGAGGTGCAGGAATCTCTGTACCTCATTGGTCTTCTCGAGGGGGATACGTTGTCCAAGCTTCAGCGCGCTTGGAATGGTATCAGTAAGCGGGGAAAACCATTGCTGGGGAAAAGTAATAGTCAAGCCTACGCTCCACATGTGACTTGGATCAGAGCCAGAGCAGATGCTATAGGGATGCCGTTTCCTCCTGCCATGCCAGAAAGCCCTCCAGTGATCGAAGAGCCTACTACCATGCCCATTCAGCAGCATAATCAGGTGTTAGCTGAGCGAGATGAATTGAAGAGGGCAAATGAAGAATTGGAGAAATAATTGGCTCAGCTCAGAAGCGAGAGAAGCGAAGTCGTTCATTCTTTCAAGAGGCAGACAGAGCTGGTGACCAGTTAGGGATAAATTTGACTAAGCAGATAGCTGAGCGTGAACGCTTGGGTCAAGACTTCAAAACTGTCAACGATGTACTGGCCACTAAGAAGCAGCACTTGGACGAAGCGTATCGGAGGATATCCAAGTTTAACCAGCACTGGAAGGCCACCCTAGCCAACAGGAAAGAGCGGGAGGATAAGCTGATGCAACAGATCTCCAAGTTGAAAGCCCAGGTGAAGGCCAGTGAGAAGAGGTTTGATGAAGAAACCGCTCGCAGATATGCCGTTGAAGGCCAGCTTAACAGGGCTCTTGCTAACCTGAAGGAGCGCAAACTGACGTTTGAGTCCAAGAAGCGGAAGTTAGAAGATTGCTTCGGCGAAGGAGCATGCGAAGATTCAGTTGAAGGTCTGCAATAAACCATTATGCAGAGAGAGTTACTTGTCGAAGGGTTACTCACTCGGCCTGATCATCCAGAAACGAAGGGGTTGTTAGAAGAGTTTCGCGCCCGTGACCGTGCTTGACTATTTGTATTCCTTTTGTTTGATCATTGTTGTATGCTGACCATCACCAGGCCTGTTGGTTGAGGTCATGCTATTGATTCATCTTGTACTCACTGACGTTGTGTACCGCCTTGATGGGCTTTCTTTATATATGAGATGTTATTTCCATGACTGGACTCGGACTTCTTATTATCAGCACTAGGATCGGGGGATACCTCCCTAACACACAGACACACGTTTGCATTTGCATGAAGCATTTGCATAACGAGAACTTTGTCGTTTTTCCTAACCCTTTTATGTTTACAGGTTGTTTCAGGTTATTCCAGGATTGGTCAGAGACACATCTACTGCTATCCGACCAGAGCAAATCAAACCAGAATCATGGAGCAAGTGCAAACTGATGTTCAGGAACTCCGCGAGAGAATGGACCGCTTCATGAAGCTCATGCAAGCGGTCGCCAATGGCCAGGATCAGCTTAGAACCTTGGTTCAGCCTCTGATTTCAAGGGTCGATAGCAATGGCGTACTCCATGGTGGGACCGTGCCTACCCCTCCACCAGTTGAAACTCCTCAGAATGGCGTCCCCGTGACCGGGGGAAACGGCAGTGCCAACGGCAATGTGATAGCTAACATGGGACTCAACGGCAATACGACGGGCGTCGGTAATGGGAATTTTGAAGCTAACGTCAATGTTGGGCTGGGCAACGGCATTGTGGGTGTTGGAAATCTGCTTGGGCCTCAACCATGTTTAGAAGACCGTCAAGACGATGTGTTCTCTCAGAGAGGTGCTGAAGGGGAGCTGACTGCTGAAGCACGGCTTAGGTTCAAGGCACTCGAGGATAAGATGAGGAATTTCGAGAACCAGAACACCATGGGTGTTGACATGTCCAAGTTGGGACTGATTGCTGATTTCAAGGTGCCTCCCAAGTTCAAGGTACCCGACTTTGAAAAGTACAAGGGCACCACTTGCCCTCGCGTCCACCTGAGATCATATTACCGGAAAATGTCGGCTCATTCTGAGGACGAGAAGTTGCTAATGCACTTCTTTTAAGACATTCTGTCCGGACCTTCCCTCGAATGGTACATGAGTCTGGAACCTACCAGTGTGCGCACGTGGAAGGACCTTGCTGAAGCATTTGTGCACCACTACCAATACAACAGTGACTTGGCTCCGAACCGAGTCCAACTGCAGAATCTGTCGCAAAGGAACAACGACGGGTTCAAGGAATACGCCCAGCGATGGCGTGAGTTGGCAGCCAGGGTTCAGCCGCCGATGGTTGAACGTGAGCTTGTGCAAATGTTCGTGGCCACCCTCCCAGGGGTTTACTATGAGAAATTGGTCAGCGGCATGTCCAGAACCTTCTCAGATCTCATTATCACGGGTGAGCACATTGAAAATGGGATCAAACTGGGGAAAATTCAAGGTGATCTGTCCTCACCTGGAGGAGGCAAGAAACCTTATGGTGGCAAAAGACGGGAAGGAGAAACGAGCGCCGTGACCAACGCTCGAAGGAAGGGTAAAGGCCCTCACCAACAGGTGGCCAGCATAACTATCCCGGCAGTTCAACAGCTACAGCAGCAGCAGCCGCAACAGCAACCGAGTCAACAAGGGTACAAAAAGTATCAGAACAGGGCACCTCTGTCGAGCCGTCACCTCGAGACACCGCCCATGTCGTACGCTCAACTATTGCAGACTCTGCTTCAGCTACAGTTGATCCAGAAGAGAACCTTGTCTCCCTTGACAGGGGCACCTCCGCCAGGTTATGACGCGAATGCAACTTGTGAGTCTCACTCAGGGGCACCAGGCCACACAGTAGAGAATTGCAAAGCCTTCAAGCACAAGGTGGAGGACATGGTGGACGCTAAGATCATCAATTTCTCAGATAATGTGTCAAACGTCACGAAGAACCCTATGCCGAATCATAGGGGAGGTGGAGTAAACGCCATTATTGAAGACGAGAGTTTGGATTTTTTGACTGACGTTAGAGATCTGAAGACACCGCTTAGCTTCGTTAAAGCTAAGTTGATGAAAAGAGGTTTCTTCCCAGGTTGCGGAGAGCTGTGCATGGGCTGTACGACAAGTCCTGATGGATGTGAACAGTTGATAGAGGGGATTCAAAGTCTGATGACCGAGGGAATCCTGCAATTTAGCCGGAGGGCCGAATGTGGATCGGGAGAGGTAATGCTGAAGCAAGATGATGAGGTTGCCACCATCACCATCCCTCGCCAGACGATAAATATTTCTGCACCCAAGCCGCCCACGATTACCATCACCAAAGCTGGGCCAATACCGTTCGAAAGCACTAATGCTGTCCCATGGCATTACGGGGCAGAGGTCTACTGCAACGGACATAAGTTGGAACTAGAACCGTTTGGGTCGTCTGTGGAGAACCTAGCGGGCGTTAGCGGAATTACTCGCAGCGGGAGAGTATTTGCACCACCTGAGGTCGTGGCGGATAAAGCGGACAGAGCTGATGCAACTGATAAAGGGAAGAGTAAAGTCGTCGAAGAGATCCCGTGTGGGGTAGAAAAAGACTTACTCGTTAAAGACGCTGAGGAATTTATGAGGTTGATTAAAAAGAGTGACTACAAGATCGTGGTTCATCTCCATCAGACACCCTCGAAGATTTCCAACCTGAACCTGTTGCTGTGTTCTGAGGCGCACCGCAACGCGTTGCTGAAGGTGTTGAACACCGCATATGTACCGCAGGAAATATCGGTAAACCAGTTGGAAGAGGTCGTAGCCCACGTGAATGCTGGAAATGGGTTAGGTTTCACTGACCTGGTGCTGACGCCAAAGGGAAGGAACCACAATAGCGCCATGCACATCTCGATAGAGTGTAGGGGAACGATCATGTTTCACGTGTTGGTAGACACAGGGTCGTCGCTCAATGTTCTTCCGAAGAAGGCATTAATGAAGTTGGATACTCGTGGAGTGATCTGCACACCCAGTGATCTGGTGGTGAAAGCGTTCGATGGAACCAAACGCCATGTTTTCAGGGAGGTGACGTTGCCGATCCAAGTCGGTCCAGAAACATTCGATGCGGTCTTTTATATTATGGACATCATGCCTGCCTACAGCTGTCTCTTGGGCCGACCATGGATCCACTCTGCTGGCGCCATGACCTCCACGTTGCACCAGAAGCTCAAGTATGCCGTCGGAGGTAGCATCGTGACCGTGTGTGGCGAGGAAGACACAATGGTGAGCCATTTGTCGTCCTTCAAGTATGTTGAGATGGATGGGGAAATCCACGAAACCCTATGCCAAGCATTCGAAGCTGTTAAAGTCAAGAACGTAGCTCATGTAGTCACTGAGAAGCCAGAGATGAATCTCTCCTCCTTCAAGAAAGCTCGGGCTGTTGTTCAAGCTGGATATACCCCAGGCTGGGGGCGAATTCTAGAGATACCTAACAAGCAAGACAAGTTTGGGTTGGGATATTCTCCTGCGGCTGAAGCCTCCTCTTCTAACAGTGCGTCGCGAGGTAAAGGGCCGATCCAGTTTACCAGCGGCGGGGTGATATTTGAAAGCATCAATGCAATGTCTGAAGACAGTGGAGATAGCGACTGTGACCTAGACTCTTGGATCCAGCCAAGCAAGCCAGGCGAGAGCCTTAACAACTGGTCCGTCAAGGATATCATCCAGATGACAAGCGAAGAGTAATGATTTAATTTTTCCAATCACTGTACAACCCTATGTCCTACCCGGGGCATAGTGGTTTTATTGTCAGGGCCTCGTTTGATTATGTACATGCATTTTATCAATAAATCAAAAGGCGTTTTTCTTCGTATTCAAATGTTGTGATCTCTGTTATTCCTGTTTTATATTCGTTTTGAAAAACAATAAAATGGTAATGGGGTTTGTGCTAACCTGCATATCCTTGTTTTAAGCTTAACCTTTGTTATTGCAGGATCCACATAGCAGATGACGTCGACTCTGGACCTTCTACGACTCACTTCGACTTTGATTGCCCGATCTATCAAGCCGAAGAAGAGATTGATGAAGACAAAGACCTTCCCGAAGAGTTGGCCCGCATGTTGAAACAAGAAGAGAAAGTTATTCTGCCTCACGAGGAGGAGATTGAGATTGTGAATCTGGGTTCCGAAGAACTGGCCAGGAACGTCAGGATAGGGGCTCCATTGCAGAGTGACGTCAAGCGAAGATTGGTCGAGATGCTAAGAGAGTATAGTGACGTCTTTGCTTGGTCATACGAAGATATGCCCGGACTTGATACTGACATCGTGGTCCACCACTTGCCGCTGCGAGAAGATTGACCTCCCGTTAAGCAGAAGCTTAGGAGGACGCGACCAGATATGGTCGTTAAGATCAAAGAAGAAGTGCAAAAGCAGCTTGATGCTGGCTTCTTAGCGGTCACTACTTACCCTCCGTGGGTCGCCAACATAGTACCTGTATCGAAGAAGGACGGTAAGGTACGAATGTGCGTCGATTACCGGGATTTGAATAGGGCGAGCCGTAAAGATGATTTCCCGCTCCCTCATATCGATGTGGTGGTCGAGAATACAGCTCAGTTCTTTGTATTTTCGTTCATGGATGGCTTCTCCGGTTACAATCAGATCAAGATGGCGCCGGAGGACATGGAGAAAACTACGTTTATTACACCTTGGGGAACATTTTGCTACAAGGTAATGCCTTTCGGTCTGAAGAACGCAGGGGCCACTTACCAACGAGCAATGGTTACTTTGTTTCATGACATGATTCATCATGAGATTGAGGTCTATGTTGATGACATAATCGCGAAGTCCCAAACGGAGGAGGGACATCTGGTCAATTTGCTGAAGCTTTTTGAGAGGATTAGGAAGTTCAGGTTGAGGCTGAATCCTAACAAGTGTACTTTCAGAGTACGGTCCGGAAAACTACTAGGGTTTATCGTGAGTGAAAGAGGCATTGAGGTTGATCCTGCAAAGATAAAAGCAATACAAGAAATGCCAGCGCCAAAAATAGAAAAAGAAGTTCGTGGTTTCCTGGGAAGAATAAACTTCATTGCAAGGTTTATTTCTCAGCTCACGGCCACGTGTAAACCGATGTTCAAACTGCTGAAAAAAGATCAGGCGATTATCTGGAACGAGGATTGCCAGAAGGCATTCGATAAGATAAAACAGTATCTGCAGGAACCTCCGATCTTGATACCCCCAGTGGCCGGACGACCCTTAATCATGTACTTGACAGTTCTTGAGAATAGTATGGGGTGTGTTCTCGATCAGCACGACGAGACGGGCAGAAAGGAGCATGCCATTTACTACTTGAGTAAAAAGTTCACAGACTGTGAATCTCGTTACTCGATGCTGGAGAAAACGTGTTGTGCACTAGTCTGGGCTGCCAAACGTTTGCGACAGTACATGCTCAATCACACCACCATGCTAATTTCGAAGATGGATCCGATCAAGTACGTCTTCGAGAAGCAAGCGCTTTCGGGCAGGATTTCCAGATGGCAAATGGTGTTGACGGAATATGACATTCAGTACGTTTCCCAGAAGGCCATTAAGGGAAGCATATTGTCTGAATACCTGGCCGAACAACCGATCGAGGATTATCAGCCGATGAAATTTGAATTCCCTGATGAGGATATTATGTTTCTTAAAGCGAAAGATTGTGATGAACCGTTGCCCGACGAGGGTCCAGATAGGAAATCCCAGTGGAAATTGATATTTGACGGGGCGGTTAATTCTTATGGAAGTGGCATTGGGGAGATCATCACGACTCCCCATGGATCCCACATCCCGTTCACTGCGAGACTGACGTTTCCAGTCACCAATAATGAAGCGGAGTACGAAGCATGCATCATGGGTCTAGAAGAGGCAATTGATTTGAGAATCAAGAACCTAGACGTATATGGTGACTCAACGCTTGTGATTAACCAGATTAAAGGGGAGTGGGAGACTCGTCAATCGAATTTGGTGACGTACATGAACTATGCCAGAAGGCTGCTTCCGTTCTTTGATCGAGTGGAACTCCATCATGTGCCCAGAGCTGAAAACCAGATGGCTGATGCCTTAGCCACGTTGGCTTCGATGTATAAAGTCAATTTTTGGAATGAAGCTCCAAGAATTGTCCTTTCTCGTCTAGATAGACCTGCATTCGTCTTTGCGATCTAGGAAGCCTCCGACCGCAAGCCATGGTTCCTTGACATCCATACTTTCCTTATGACTAAGGAGTATCCTGCGAGAGCGTCAACCCAGGATAAGAAGACTCTGAGGAGGCTGTTTGGAAATTTTTATCTCAATCCTGATGGAGTTTTGTATAAAAGAAACCACGATCTCGTGCTACTCAGATGTGTAGATGAGAAAGAGGCGAGTATGCTCATGGAAGAAGTCCATAAAGGCACATTTGGTATGCACGCCGGCGGGCATGCTATGACGAGAAAGATCCTGAGAGCAGGATACTACTGGCTAACAATGGAATCGGATTGCTTTAAATTCGCGAAGAGATGTCATAAGTGCCAGATTTATGCTGATAAGATTCACGTGCCGCCGTTCCCTTTGAATGTCATGTCCTCCCCGTGGCCGTTCTCCATGTGGGGCATCGACATGATAGGCAAGATCGAGCCCACTGCATCTAACGGTCATCGCTTCATTCTAGTAGCTATCGACTACTTCACCAAGTGGGTGGAGGCAGCCTCATATGCTAATGTGACCAAGCAGGTGGTGGCTAAATTCATAAAGAGGGACATCATCTGTCGTTACGGAATTCCCGAGCGGATCATTACTGATAATTGTTCGAATCTGAATAACAAGATGATGAAGGAGTTGTGCCAGAGTTTCAAGATTGAACACCAAAACTCATCTCCTTACCGGCCGAAGATGAATGGCGCCGTTGAAGCGGCCAATAAGAACATCAAGAAGATTGTTCAGAAGATGGTTGTGACCTACAAGGATTGGCACGAGATGTTGCCGTTTGCACTGCACGGTTATCGTACCACGGTACGTACGTCAACCGGGGAAACTCCTTTCTCCTTAGTGTACGGTATGGAAGCTGTCCTACCGTTAGAAGTGGAGATCCCTTCTTTACGAGTTTTGGTTGACGTGAAACTCGATGAGGCAGAATGGATTAAGAACCGACTAAAATAGCTCAGCCTGATGGACGAGAAGAGGTTAGCATCGATTGCATATGGTCGTTTATACCAAAGCCGAATGAAGAAAGCCTATGATAAGAAAGTGCGTCCTAGGAGCTTTCAGACGGGTGATCTCATCCTGAAGAAGATTCTTCCTCCACACTCCGATCACTGGGGCAAGTGGACTCCTAATTACGAAGGTCCGTACGTCGTCAGCAAGGTCTTCTCGGGAGGAGCTTTGTTGTTATCCACGATGGATGGCGAAGATTTTGCATCCCCGGTGAACGCGGACGCAGTTAAAAAATACTTTGCTTAAAGAATGACCCGCTGGAAAGAAAAAGAATATCCAGGCAAAAATGGGGCATCCCGACGAACCATAAAAAAGGAAAAAGGTTCGGGCAAAAATTAGGGATATAAAGAAAAGAATGTACACCCGCAAAGTCGAAAACCCGGATGGGCGACTTTGGCAAAAAAGGGTATCCCGGTGAATCGAAAACCCGGAAGGGCGATTCAGGCAAAAGTTAGGGATTTGCAAAAGCAAATGATTGCGTTCCGCGTGTGGACTTTTATTGTTTAGTGGTTTGGAAGACCTGAAGGCCGTTTATCTGAATCAATCTCTTCTGAAGCTGAAGCGTCGGAGAAGTATCGAAGTCGAGTGGGTCATAGAGGGATCAACTCATGGTGTTCGTCTACGCCTCATTGCCGACATTTGTGTATATACTGATGTATATTTATGTTTTATTTTTGCGCGGCTTCCTCATTCCAGGAGCTTGCCCCTGTTGTAAAACATTTTTACCCATTCAGCGGTTCGTTATCAATAAAATGTATAATATTCAGCAATTTTGCTTGCTTGTTTAGCATCTACTTGTTTTGTTTGCGAAAAAAGAACGCCGATGTTTTTGATAAAATGCGCATACATAAACTTACTGGCCTAGGCCACTGATTGTTGAAACAATGAATTACTTAAACATTGTCACAAGATGATAACCTTGATAGGTCCCTTTGAGAAGGGTGTCTTGTCTGTTTGTTTGTATTGTTGCAGGTGTAGCATATACCAGACAGTACGTGCGCGTCCCCAAGCAGGATGATTCCTTCTTCTCCAGCAAAGTTCGGCAGCCTCTCCCCACAGAGTCTGAACGTGAGATCGTAAGCATTGATATGTTTTCCCCAAGCAGAGAAGATTCTCTCCCCAATCAGATGCATCCCGAAGGGTCGTCATCTCCCCAGCTGAGTCACATACTGAAGTGTGCAGTACTCGGCAGTTCCAGACCGAAGTCTCCAAGATAATTGAGACTCCCCGCAGAGTTGTATTCTCCCCAGCAAGCAGGATGATTCCTTCTTCCCCAGCCGAGCTGGCAAATCCCCAAGAGAGCCGAGTCCTTGGAAGCAGTTAGAACCATGATTGGTTTTTCCCAGTAGAGTGTTGAATAACTGATGTTGTTCTTCCCCACCAGAGTCGTTATTTCCAAAGAGGTTTGGCCGCGAAGGCCCCGCAGCTTAGTTTTGCGATTGACATCGCTTTCCTGAGCAGGTCTGGATCCTCGTAGAGCTTCGTTCTCCTGCAGCAGTCGACTGAAGTTTGTTTCCCCAGGCGGAGTCCGATTGAGATTGGTGTGACTTCTTCTCCTCGGCAGGATGAGTCCTTCCTCCACCAGAGTGGTTCTTTCTCCTTGACAGAAGAATTTTCCCTTTAGCATTTATTTTGTTGATGGGGTCATAGCTTTTTGCATGATTGCATAGCATCTACCCTAGACGCATAGCATTTCCACCGTGTGGAGCATTGCGCCATTGCCAAAGCATACGTATATGGAGCATGAGCTAGGTCGTTACCGTTCTTGTTTTGCAGGTGTTCCTCCGCAGAGTCACTTGCTCAAGATGATTCTTGAATCCCCCAGCAAAGTCGTTTGCCCAAGATGATTCTTAAATTCTCCAAGCGAAGATGTTTGCTTAATATGATTCTTAAAGTCCCCAGTGAAGTCGCCAGAGAGGGTTGCTCCAGTTGATGCTTAGAATCCCCGACAGAGTGTTTGCACAGGATGATTCCTGAAATTTCCAGCAGAGTTATTGGTTCAGGATGATTCTTGAAGTCCCCGACGGAGTTATTTGTTCAAGATGATTCTTGATTTCCTCAGCTGAGTTTATTTGCCCAGAATGATTTTTGGATCCCCGAAGCAGAGTTACTTGATAGTTCTCCAGAATCCCCAGCGGAGATGCGTCATCCCCAGCAGGTTTCTGAACAGCGAAGTTGAAACTTCCCCTGAAGAATTGATGATTGAAGTCTAACCGTGTTAACGAAGCAGCTCTCCCAGCTGATGCGGAGTGCCTGATGGTAGAAGTTTGGATATCCCCAATTGGTTCATGATTGACTGAGAATTCTATTCCCGACTTAGCGACGAAGTCTGGCTGACGCCCGAAGGTTTCTTCGAAGGCCCGATGGCCTGATTAACTTGATGGTTAATCTGATGAGTCCCGAGGAATCCTGATGCCTGACGGCATGATCGACCATGTATCACCGGTTACCGTGTGACCAATTCCCCAGCTAGTTGCCGTGCAGCTAGTATTTCAGTTTCCGAAGATTTGTTCCCATCAGAGTACCGTGTACTTGTGTAGTTGGCAAATTTCCGGGCTTGTTGGTATTCAACCGTCTTTTACCTTGATTGTTTGAGAGTCGTTCGCTTCTCACCCAGTCAGGTCCAAGCCGTTTGAATAGGGGCAGCTGTTGCACCCCAAAATTTGCTCAACTTTTCTTTACATTAGCATTATCATTTGAATTTCATTGACATGTATGCAGGAGATCAAGAGGTATGATTACCAATCAAGGGCTATGCAAGACCTTGAAGCTAGTGTTCAAGGGTTGATATCCTTGTCAGAAAAGTTAAAAGATCCTCAGAGAGAGTGGTTGAAACCAAGAGGGTGTGTCTCCTAACTTGAGAGTTGTGGGAGCTCCTCAGATGATTCTGAAGCCAGGAATGTGGGCTTGAAGCCTTGAGAGAGCTTATGAGATGTCTTGAAAGCCATCATGAGGCCTAGATAGGTCATTGTGCAAGATTAAGAAGACTCAGCCATGATTGATGCAATTAGGGTTTGACTGGGTCAACCCTAGGTCAACTGATGACTTGGAGGAAGTTGGGACCTAATCCAAGAGCCATGTGATCATGGATTGATGCATTGAGATGCTATAAGGATGATTCCAAGGTCAACTCATCATGATTGAAGAGTTTGAGAAGTTTCAAGCTAGGGTTTCTAAGGCTTGACAGTGTAAAATCCCCTAGTTTGACCCCTATCTTCAAGGCAGTTTATCTCAAGATGTGATTGTCATATCATCTCACCCCCAACATGAATGTTGTAGAGCATGATCTTAGCTTTAATTTTAGTGCTATAAGTCCTTGATAGGATTTTTAGAACTCAAGTTATGACTTTGACAAGTTACAGGTCATCTGAGGTATGTGAATTTGGAGCTTGAAAGTTGTCCAACTTGCATGAATCTTTTGCCCTAGAAGGATGATTCCTATGAACTTTTGGTAAACATGAATGTTTTTCCTTATCCTCTTAGATTTCTAGAGAGTACTAGAAATCCTTGATAGGATTTGTAGAACTCAAGTTATGGCTTTGACAAGTCAAGGGCATTTTGGTCATTTGGAGATTACAGGTCATTTCAACCATAAGGCCATAACTCCTATTTCCAAGCTTCAAATGGGAAAATGTTCAACATCAAACTTGTTCAAAATGATGTTTTAAGACTAGTAAAGAGGTAATGAGATGTTGGAAGTGCTTGTAACTCAAAGTTGCAAAAGTGACCTAAAATAAGGGTATAAGTTAAATAAACCAAAGTTGGAAATTGATATTTTTGATCTACACATCCAAACCAAGGCACGTAATATATCATTTTGACTCTAAAAAACATTTTAAGAACATTGGTTTAGCCACAATATTGATTTGAGGTCTAATTTGTGAACTTGCTTTGAAAAGTAGTTACTTGCACATTAAGTAACATTTGCAAAACACATGAGAGATCAATACACAAGCTTCCAAGGCATTGTAACACATCTAATATCTCACTTGGAGATATTTTGGGATCATAACAAGCTGCTGTAACAAGTGAAACCAGAATTGGGGTGAGTATGGCATGAGATGGTATTTTGATGACATGAGAAATTCAATATCTCCTTGGATGATTCCAGAAGATTCTAGAGAGGTCCAACATCATCTATATATTGATTAGAAGGGGTTCAAGTGCAAGGTTGGTGAGAATTGAGGGAGAGAAGAGAGTTTGCAACTTCACATTGTTCATTGCAAATTGAAATCAATTTCTGCATTCTACACCATTTTTAATCTTTCTTTTGATCTCAACAACTTCTATTGAGGATACTGAATGATTCCAGATCAATTCCATAGCCAAAGCCTTGAAGGATCTTGTTCTTGCATTTGAGTTTCAGCACCTGCAAGTCACCATCGGATTTTGGAGTTCCAAGCATTTGCAATCAATTCTCTTGCATACAGAAGCAAGAACTTGGTACATTGAATGATTCCAGAGCAGTAGAAGGGTTGAATTGAAGAATTGCTACATCTGTTACTCAAGAATTCACAGGTTGGTAACTATCATCCCTCATCTTAATTTAAGAAGAATTACCTCAATTTGTTAGATTAGATTGATAGTATGTGGTTAGGAGATCGTTTCTGGAAACTTAGAGAAGATTTCGTGATGATCGATGAGATGACACAATTTCTGTTTGGATCAAGAACATGTTGGATATTGAGAGATAATGTGAGTATTATAGCAAGAACTGATCAGGGTAATGTGGTGAACATTTTAGACCAAACAATTTGAAGAATGGTGATAATTGAGGTCTGAGCATAATTTTGATTCTTGATCGTGTTCTAGGTTAGAGGTTGATTCAATAAATTCTGAGGCTAGGGTTAGACTCAGGGAGAGACTTAGAGTGATTTAGTGTTTTAAATCATGAATTTAGATGGAGATTTGAGGGAGCCCGAGTGAGGATGAGGTTGGTGCTTGAACTCTGTTTCAATGGATGCTTCCCTCCATTTTCATGGCTAGAGGTAGGTGATGAAGTCCTAGCCGTCAGATCCACGTATGACCATTGACCAGAGCCAGATCCAAGGGCCGTGTCTTAATCTTAGGTTGTGAAGGGTTCAGAAACATTGAAACGCTGCGTATCATTAAACCAATGGTTTTGGGCTTTAGTAAGAGACCACTATCCACACCCCCCAGCGAGCCCATTTGTGAATTTGAACTGAATTGTCTTGCTTACTGCACCGTGACTTTTTCTTTTTTCTTTTATTTCCATAATAATTTCTGATTGTGATATGGGCTTAGGCACTTTTCTACTGACACCCCCTCATGGCCCAATCTCCCAAATAAACTGATTGTCATTGCTATCTGCACCACGCGTTTGGTTATTTTATTTCAATTTTCTTTATTTTTCATTTTATACATGGTTCTTGATAAAATCATATAAAATTGAAAAATGATCCAATTAACCCCATTCCTTTTGCATTATATTCATGATTGAGTCTAGTATTTTTTAGAAAAAAATATTTTTATTTCATACATTTTCCGATTTTATGGGAATTTTCACATTTTAATTGATATTAAAATAGTCATGCTTGATGTTTGATTTTGTGGAATTTTGTGTGATTAATTGGTGATGATTCATGAGCTAATTTTTTGGGTGTGATTAGTTTAGACATGTATGCTCCCATAGCATTTTTCTCACATTTTTGTGATGAAAATAGGTGTGTTTTCTAGATTGAGCTTTAGGTGCTTCCTTTTAGGGTTTAGGTTTAGTACCTTGTAGTGTAGAATTTATTTCTAGGTCTTATTTGATGATTGGATCTTTGGAATTAATATGGTAGAGTCATGATTGACCTAGGTTCCCATAGTTATTTTTGTAGGATTTTACAACTGGTTTTAGTATTTTAGTTAGGATTAACTTTAGTACTAGGTTTTAGGTGATCCTAACTTACTAACTCAAATAGATTAACTTCTTTAGTCCCCTTAGATTAGGGTTTTGCTTTGTTTGCCTTTGGTTGAGATTGAAGACAAGTTGAAGACAAGGTGAGGATGCTTGGTGTTGCTTGTGCCTGAAGGTGTCTGATGAAGATTTAGGAGGTAGGAGACATAGGGAGAGTCTTATAATTAGAATGACTTCTTTCACAAATATGGAAAGCATCTTGTGCTTCCATTCCTCCCAATGACTAAAAGTCCTTCTAAGATATTCACATCCCTCCTTTGGAGGGATGAGTGGATTTATCTGGGAAGTAGAACTTTGAGGGAACCAGTCTCTCATAATGATGAACCCTTACAGGCTTCCATTGGTTGTCAATAAGTTGTTTATCATTTCCACTCATTATGTTAAATCAATTGTCTTCTGGTTTGAGTATTTTGAGAGATGTTGGACTTGAGCTTGAAGATGAGGACTTCATTGAAGAGTATGGAAGAGGATGATTCCTTGAGCATTGCCATGACAACTGAAGCTTGAAGAGCAAGAGGAACAAGTTGATACTTGAAGATCCAATGGAGATTGAGTGAAGAGCTGAGGCTTGAGGAATAAAGGATAAGTTGACACTCACATTGATGCATTGAGAGCCTGAAGGAATCAAGTTGACACTTGCAGTTAGGAGTGAAGCCTGAAGGTGGAATTGACTGAAGGGCTGAAGCTTGAAGAAGAGAGAACAAGTTGATACTTATGTTTGATGGGTTGAAACCTTGGAGGAGCAAGTTGATACTTGTCATGAAAGATGATAGCCCTGAAGAGCTGCTGAAGATTGATGACTGGACTGCTGTTAGGTTGGTTTAGCTGTAGGAGCTGTTGACCTGTTTCTTTTCTTGTCTGTTTTCTTTTCTGTATTGATGTGCCTTGTTTGACTTGCTTGATGCATTAGAATAAGTCCATATCTAGACTGACATAAGCTAGGAGCATGATTGCACTAGAGGTTGAGTTGCTCCCTCTGCTTGTATTTTTACTGTATGGCTTTGCTTGCGGGTATTCGGTAGAGCCCTGCTCCCTTGCCCATGTGGTTTATCTTGCTTGATAGCATGTTATTTCTTCTGTATGATTGCAGTTTATTGTATTTTGCTTGACAACATGTTATTTCCTCCGTATGATTACTGTTATTCATATCTGGCTTGAGGTTGAGATGAGCTTGTGGAGGCTGCTGCCCCACACACATTTCCTCCCTCACTTGCATTGCATGCATTTTACAGTCGTTTATTGTTTATCTGTTTATGGTTTAAGCTGATGTTTCATCTGTTTCTATTTATCATTGACATGATCCCTTAGGACTCTCACTTCCTTTGATAAGGAAGTGATGATAGAACTTTAGGTTGAAACCTATGCATGATAACTTCTAGGAGTTCCCTGTTTCAAACCTCAACCATAGGATGAATCCTTGGCATGACAACATTAGGACTTGATAGTCTCCACGTAGTTGAGCCTGTTCTCTTCTCATCTCAAAACAGCTTAAGATATAGTAATCATGAATGATTTCTTTCGTACGTTACGAGCCTTAAGCTATCTGAGAAAGGGTTGTTGGAGACTTTCTTTTCAACTGTCCGGATGTTTAGTATGGCACCCTTTGGGTGACATACGACGCATTCACTCTCAGGTCATAGTCTCTAGTGCGATTGAAATTGCAAACACAATAAAAACAGTTCTCCCGTAAAAGACAGAAAACAAACTTCAAACCTTTTTGCCCCGTGGGCCCGTAATTCAAAGGAAGCTTTTCTGAAGAAAAGAGTGTCGTTAACTCCCAGTTCTTCCGCAAACGGTAACGCCTAAGTCTCTGAGGGTCAAGCTGCGTACGGCAACTGCTGGAACTGGTTGTTAACCCTACTCGAAAAAACAGATGAATCTGAACCCCCGTAATCCGTAGTATCCCGAACTACGTAAGCTATGATCTCTCATACCTGTTGAGAGTACGTAGGCCCAATACTGATGTATTGGCGAGCCAACTTCCCCCCCCCCCCCCCCCCCCCCCCCCCCCGTAGTTAGCCGAACTACGTTGACTCTGATTTCTCATTCTCTGATGAGAATACGTAGGCACAAAGCGCGATGCTTTGCCGAGTCATTTTCTTTTCTTTTTAGACCAGCCTTGATAGGTAGATAGATAAAACCAACCCGTCCAGTAAACACAACAAGCATGGATCCCATCGAGTAGGATGGACATGAGGGGTGCTAATACCTTCCCCTTGCGTAACCGACTCCCGAACCCAGACAACGGTTGCCATGACCTTGTCTTATACCTTTTTCGTCAGGTTTTTCTGATCGTTTCCTTTCCCGTTCTGAGGGATAAATAACGAAAGGTGGCGACTCTTCTGTTTTGCCGGCACCTTATTTTCGCGGAAGAGACAGTGGCAGGTGTGAGTTTTGCTCCGTCATCCTTTTGTTGGGGGGTCTGTCATCTGGATTGGTGTCAGATTGTGAGATAGTGTTTGTCCTATCATCCTTTTGGTGGTATTGGCCAGTGTGAGTTTCGCTCTGTCATTCTTTTGGTGGGGGGTCTGTCATCTGGATTGATGTCAGATTTTGAGATAGTGTTTGTCCTATCATCCTTTTGGTGGTAGTGGTCGGTCTGAGTTTCGCCCCGTCATCCTTTTGGTGGGGGGTCTGTCATCTGGATTGATGTCAGATTGTGCCATAGTGTTTCTCCTATCATCATTTTGGTGGTAGTGGCCGGTGTGAGTTTCGCTCCGTCATCCTTTTGGTGGGGGGTCTGTCATCTGGATTGATGTTAGACTGTGCCATAGTGTTTGTCCTGTCATCCTTTTGGTGGTAGTGGCCGATATGAGTTTCGCTCTGTCATCCTTTTGATGGGGGGTCTGTCATCTTGTTGGTGTCAGATTGTGCGATAGTGTTTGTCCTATCATCCTTTTAGTGGTAGTGGCCGGTGTGAGTAGGCTCCGTCATCCTTTTGATGGGGGGTCTGTCATCTTGTTGGTGTCAGATTGTGCGGTAGTGTTTATCCTATCATCCTTTTAGTGGTAGTGGTCGGTGTGACTTTCGCTCCGTTATTCTTTTGGTGGGGGGTATGTCATCTTGTTGGTGTCAGATTGTGCGATAGTGTTTCTCCTATCATCCTTTTGGTGGTAGTGGTCGGTGTGTGTTTCGTTCCGTCATCATTTTTGTGGGGAGTTTTTCATCTGGATTGATGTCAGATTGTGCGATAGTGTTTGTCCTATCATCCTTTTGGTGGTAGTGGTCGGTGTGAGTTTGGCTCCGTCATCCTTTTGGTGGGGGGTCTGTCATCTTGTTGGTGTCAAATTGTGCGATAGTGTTTGTCCTATCATCCTTTTGGTGGTAGTGGCCAGTGTGAGTTTCTCTCCGTCATCCTTTTGGTGGGGGGTCTGTCATCGTAATTGATGTCAGATTGTGCACTAGTGTTTGTCCTATCATCCTTTTGGTGGTAGTGGTCGGTGTGAGTTTCACTCCATCATTCTTTTGGTGGGGGGTCTGTCATCGTGATTGATGTCAGATTGTGCGATGGTGTTTGTCCTATCATCCTTTTGGAGGTAGTGGCCGGTGTGAGTTTTGCTCTGTCATCCTTTTGGTGGGGTGTCTGTCATCTGGATTGGTGTCAGATTGTGAGATAGTGTCTGTCCTATCATCCTTTTGGTGGTATTGGCCATTGTGAGTTTCGCTCCGTCATCCTTTTAGTGGGGGGTCTGTCATCTGGATTGAATATCAGATTGTGCGATAGTGTTTGTCCTATCATCCTTTTGGTGGTAGTGGCCGGTGTGAGTCTCACTTCGTCATCCTTTTTTTTTTGGGGGGGGGTCTATCATCTTGTTGGTGTCAGATTGTGCGATAGTGTTTGTCCTATCATCCTTTTGGTGGTAGTGACCGGTGTGAGTTTCGCTTTGTCATCCTTTTTGTTGGGGGTCTGTCATCTGGATTGATGTCAGATTGTGCCATAGTGTTTGTCCTATCATCCTTCTGGTGGTAGTGACCGGTATCAGTTTCGCTCCGTCATCCTTTTGGTGGGGGGTCTATCATCTTGTTGGTGTCAGATTGTGCGATAGTGTTTGTCCTATACTTCTTTTGGTGGTAGTGGCCATTGTGAGTACGCTTTGTCATCCTTTTGGTGGGGGTTCTGTCATCTTGTTGGTGTCAGATTATGCGATAGTGTTTGTCCTATCATCGTTTTGGTGGTAGTGGTCGGTGTGAGTTTCGCTCCGTCATTCTTTTGGTGGGGGTCTGTCATCTTGTTGGTGTCAGATTGTAGGATACTATTTCTCCTATCATCCTTTTGGTGGTAGTGGCCGGTGTGAGTTTCGTTCCGTCATCCTTTTGGTGGGGGGTCTGTCATTGTAATTGATGTCAAATTGTGCGCTAGTGTTTGTCCTATCATCCTTTTGGTGGTAGTGGCCGGTTTGAGTTTCGCTCCATCATCCTTTTGGTGGGGGGTCTGTCATCGTGATTGATGTCAGATTGTGCGAAGGTGTTTGTCCTATCATCCTTTTGGAGGTAGTGGCCGGTGTGAGGTATGCTCTGTCATCCTTTTGGTAGGGGGTCTGTCCTCTTGTTGGTGTCAGATTATGCGATAGTGTTTGTCCTATCATCGTTTTGGTGGTAGTGGTCGGTGTGAGTTTCGCTCCGTCATTCTTTTGGTGGGGGTCTGTCATCTTGTTGGTGTCAGATTGTGCGATAGTGTTTGTCCTATCATCCTTTTGGTGGTAGTGACCGGTGTGAGTTTCGCTTCGTCATCCTTTTTGTGGGGGGTTTGTCATCTTGATTGATGTCAGATTATGCCATAGTGTTTTTCCTATCATCCTTTTGGTGGTAGTGACCGGTATGAGTTTCGCTCCGTCATCCTTTTGGTGGGGGGTCTATCATCTTGTTGGTGTCAGATTGTGCGATAGTGTTTGTCCTATACTCCTTTTGGTGGTAGTGGCCGGTGAGAGTATGCTCTGTCATCCTTTTGGTGGGGGTCTGTCATCTTGTTGGTGTCATATTGTGCGATAGTGTTTGTCCTATCATCGTTTTGGTGGTAGTGGTCGGTGTGAGTTTCGCTTCGTCATTCTTTTGGTGGGGGTCTGTCATCTTGTTGGTGTCAGATTGTGCGATAGTGTTTATCCTATCATCCTTTTAGTGATAGTGGCCGGTGTGAGTTACGCTTCGTCATCCTTTCGGTGGGGGGTCTGTCGTTGGATTGATGTCAGATTGTGCGATAGTGTTTGTCCTATCATCCTTTTGGTAGTAGTCGCCGGTGTGAGTTTCTCTCTGTCCTTCTTTTGGTGGGGGTCTGTTATCTTGTTGGTGTCAGATTGTGCGATAGTGTTTCTCCTATCATCCTTTTGGTGGTAGTGGCCGGTGTGAGTTTCGCTCCGTCAATATTTTTGTGGGGGGTCTGTCATCTGAATTGATGTCAGATTGTGAGATAATATTTGTCCTATCATCCTTTTGGTGGTAGTGGCCGGTGTGAGTTTCGCTCCGTCATCCTTTTGGTGGCGGGTCTGTCATCTTGTTGGTGTCAGATTGTGCGATAGTGTTTCTCCTATTATCCTTTTGGTGGTAGTGGCCGGTATGAGTTTCGCTTCGTTATCCTTTTGGTGGGGGGTGTGTCATCTGGATTGATGTCAGATTATGCAATATTGTTTGTCCTATTATCCTTTTGATGGTAGTGGCCGGTGTGAGTTTTGCTCTGTCATCCTTTTGGTGGGAGGGGGGGTCTGTCATCTTGTTGGTGTCAAATTGTGCGATAGTGCTTGTCCTATCATCCTTTTCGTGGTAGTGACTGGTGTGAGTTTCGCTCCGACATCTTTTTTGTGGGGGGTCTGTCATCTTGTTGGTGTCAGATTGTGCGATAGTGTTTCTCCTATCATCCTTTTGGTGGTAGTGGTCGGTGTGAGTTTCGCTCCGTCATCCTTTTGGTGGGGGGTCTGTCATCTGGATTGATGTCAGATTGTTCCATAGTGTTTGTCCTATCATCCTTTTGGTGGTAGTGGAAGGTATGAGTTTCGCTCCGTCATCCTTTTGGTGGGGGGTCTATCATTTTGTTGGTGTTAGATTGTGCGATAGTGTTTTTCCTATCATCCATTTGGTGGTAGTGGCCGGTGAGAGTATGCTCTGTCATCCTTTTGGTGGGGGTCTGTCATCTTGTTGGTGTCATATTGTGCGATAGTGTTTGTCCTATCATCGTTTTGGTGGTAGTGGTCGGTGTGAGTTTCGCTTCGTCATTCTTTTGGTGGGGGTCTGTCATCTTGTTGGTGTCAGATTGTGCGATAGTGTTTATCCTATCATCCTTTTAGTGATAGTGGCCGGTGTGAGTTACGCTTCGTCATCCTTTCGGTGGGGGGTCTGTCGTTGGATTGATGTCAGATTGTGCGATAGTGTTTGTCCTATCATCCTTTTGGTAGTAGTCGCCGGTGTGAGTTTCTCTCTGTCCTTCTTTTGGTGGGGGTCTGTTATCTTGTTGGTGTCAGATTGTGCGATAGTGTTTCTCCTATCATCCTTTTGGTGGTAGTGGCCGGTGTGAGTTTCGCTCCGTCAATATTTTTGTGGGGGGTCTGTCATCTGAATTGATGTCAGATTGTGAGATAATATTTGTCCTATCATCCTTTTGGTGGTAGTGGCCGGTGTGAGTTTCGCTCCGTCATCCTTTTGGTGGCGGGTCTGTCATCTTGTTGGTGTCAGATTGTGCGATAGTGTTTCTCCTATTATCCTTTTGGTGGTAGTGGCCGGTATGAGTTTCGCTTCGTTATCCTTTTGGTGGGGGGTGTGTCATCTGGATTGATGTCAGATTATGCAATATTGTTTGTCCTATTATCCTTTTGATGGTAGTGGCCGGTGTGAGTTTTGCTCTGTCATCCTTTTGGTGGGAGGGGGGGTCTGTCATCTTGTTGGTGTCAAATTGTGCGATAGTGCTTGTCCTATCATCCTTTTCGTGGTAGTGACTGGTGTGAGTTTCGCTCCGACATCTTTTTTGTGGGGGGTCTGTCATCTTGTTGGTGTCAGATTGTGCGATAGTGTTTCTCCTATCATCCTTTTGGTGGTAGTGGTCGGTGTGAGTTTCGCTCCGTCATCCTTTTGGTGGGGGGTCTGTCATCTGGATTGATGTCAGATTGTTCCATAGTGTTTGTCCTATCATCCTTTTGGTGGTAGTGGAAGGTATGAGTTTCGCTCCGTCATCCTTTTGGTGGGGGGTCTATCATTTTGTTGGTGTTAGATTGTGCGATAGTGTTTTTCCTATCATCCATTTGGTGGTAGTGGCCGGTGTGAGTACGATCTGTCATCCTTTTGGTGGGGGTCTGTCATCTTGTTTGTGTCAGATTGTGCGATAGTGTTTGTCCTATCATACTTTTAGTGGTAGTGGTCGGTGTGAGTTTCGCTCCGTCATTCTTTTGGTGGGGGTCTGTCATCTTGTTGGTGTCAGATTGTGCGATAGTGTTTATCCTATCATCCTTTTAGTGATAGTGGCAGGTGTGAGTTACGCTTCGTCATCCTTTCGGTGGGGGGTCTGTCGTCTGGATTGATGTCAGATTGTGCGATAGTGTTTGTCCTATCATCCTTTTGGTAGTAGTCACCGGTGTGAGTTTCTCTCTGTCCTTCTTTTGGTGGGGGTCTGTCATCTTGTTGGTGTCAGATTATGAGATAGTGTTTCTCCTATCATCCTTTTGGTGGTAGTGGCCGGTGTGAGTTTCGCTCCGTCATCCTTTTGGTGGCGGGTCTGTCATCTTGTTGGTGTCAGATTGTGCGATAGTGTTTCTCCTATTATCCTTTTGGTGGTAGTGGCCGGTATGAGTTTCGCTTCGTTATCCTTTTGGTGGGGGGTGTGTCATCTGGATTGATGTCAGATTATGCAATATTGTTTGTCCTATTATCCTTTTGATGGTAGTGGCCGGTGTGAGTTTTGCTCTGTCATCCTTTTGGTGGGAGGGGGGGTCTGTCATCTTGTTGGTGTCAAATTGTGCGATAGTGCTTGTCCTATCATCCTTTTCGTGGTAGTGACTGGTGTGAGTTTCGCTCCGACATCTTTTTTGTGGGGGGTCTGTCATCTTGTTGGTGTCAGATTGTGCGATAGTGTTTCTCCTATCATCCTTTTGGTGGTAGTGGTCGGTGTGAGTTTCGCTCCGTCATCCTTTTGGTGGGGGGTCTGTCATCTGGATTGATGTCAGATTGTTCCATAGTGTTTGTCCTATCATCCTTTTGGTGGTAGTGGAAGGTATGAGTTTCGCTCCGTCATCCTTTTGGTGGGGGGTCTATCATTTTGTTGGTGTTAGATTGTGCGATAGTGTTTTTCCTATCATCCATTTGGTGGTAGTGGCCGGTGTGAGTACGATCTGTCATCCTTTTGGTGGGGGTCTGTCATCTTGTTTGTGTCAGATTGTGCGATAGTGTTTGTCCTATCATACTTTTAGTGGTAGTGGTCGGTGTGAGTTTCGCTCCGTCATTCTTTTGGTGGGGGTCTGTCATCTTGTTGGTGTCAGATTGTGCGATAGTGTTTATCCTATCATCCTTTTAGTGATAGTGGCAGGTGTGAGTTACGCTTCGTCATCCTTTCGGTGGGGGGTCTGTCGTCTGGATTGATGTCAGATTGTGCGATAGTGTTTGTCCTATCATCCTTTTGGTAGTAGTCACCGGTGTGAGTTTCTCTCTGTCCTTCTTTTGGTGGGGGTCTGTCATCTTGTTGGTGTCAGATTATGAGATAGTGTTTCTCCTATCATCCTTTTGGTGGTAGTGGCCGGTGTGAGTTTCGCTCCGTCAATATTTTTGTGGCGGGTCTGTCATCTTATTGGTGTCAGATTGTGAGATAATATTTGTCCTATCCTCCTTTTGGTGGTAGTGGCCAGTCTGAGTTTCGCTCCGTCATCCTTTTGGTGGCGGGTCTGTCATCTTGTTGGTGTCAGATTGTGCGATAGTGTTTCTCCTATTATCCTTTTGGTGGTAGTGGCCGGTGTGAGTTTGGCTCCGTCATCCTTTTGGTGGAGGGTCTGTCATCTTGTTGGTGTCAAATTGTGCGATAGTGTTTGTTCTATCATCCTTTTGGTGGTAGTGGCTAGTGTGAGTTTCGCTCCGTCATCCTTCAAGTGGGGGGTCTGTCAACGTAATTGATGTCAGATTGTGCGCTAGTGTTTGTCCTATCATCCTTTTGGTGGTAGTGGCCGGTGTGAGTTTTGCTCCGTCATCCTTTTTGTGGGGGGTCTGTCATCGTGATTGATGTCAAATTGTGTGATGGTGTTTTTCCTATCATCCTTTTGGAGGTAGTGGCCGGTGTGAGTTTTGCTCCGTCATCGTTTTGGTGGGGGGTTTGTCATCTGGATTGGTGTCAGATTGTGAGATAGTGTTTGTCCTGTCATCCTTTTGGTGGTATTGGCCGGTGTGAGTTTCGCTCCGTCATCCTTTTGGTGGGGCGTCTGTCATCTGGATTGTTGTCTGATTGTGCGATAGTGTTTGTCCTATCATCCTTTTGGTGGTAGTGGCCGGTGTGAGTTTCGCTCCGTCGTCCTTTTTTTTTGGGGGGGGGGGGGCGGGGGTCTATCATCTTGTTGGTGTCAGATTGTGTGATAGTGTTTGTCCTATCATCCTTTTGATGGTAGTGACCGGTGTGAGTTTCGCTCCGTCATCCTTTTGGTGGGGTGTCTGTCATCTGGATTGATTTTAGATTGTGCCATAGTGTTTGTCCTGTCATCCTTTTGGTGGTAGTTGCCGGTATGAGTTTCGCTCCGTCATCCTTTTGGTGGGGGGTCTGTCATCTTGTTGGTGTCAGATTGTGCAATAGTATTTGTCCTATCAACCTTTTGGTGGTAGTGGCCGGTGTGAGTTTCGTTCCGTCATACTTTTTGTGGGGGGTTTTTCATCTGGATTGATGTCAGATTGTGCGATAGTGTTTGTCCTATTATTCTTTTGGTGGTAATGATCGGTGTGAGTTTGGCTCCGTCATCCTTTTGGTGGGGGGTCTGTCATCTTGTTTGTGTCAAATTGTGCGATAGTGTTTGTCCTATCATCCTTTTGGTGGTAGTGGCCGGTGTGAGTTTCGCTCCGTCATCCTTTTGGTGGGGGGTCTGTCATCGTGATTGATGTCAGATTGTGCGATGGTGTTTGTCCTATCATCCTTTTGGAGGTAGTGGCCGGTGTGAGTTTTGCTCCGTCATCGTTTTGGTGGGGGGTTTGTCATCTGGATTGGTGTCAGATTGTGCGATAGTGTTTGTCCTATCATCCTTTTAGTGGTAGTGGTCAGTGTGAGTTTCGCTCTGTCATTCTTTTGGTGGGGGGTCTGTCATCTTGTTGGTGTCAAATTGTGCGATAGTGTTTGTCCTATCATCCTTTTGGTGGTAGTGGCCAGTGTGAGTTTCGTCCCGTCATCCTTTTTGTGGGGGGTTTTTCATCTGGATTGATGTCAGATTGTGCGATAGTGTTTGTCCTATCATTCTTTTGGTGGTAGTGGTCGGTGTGAGTTTGGCACCGTCATCCTTTTGGTGGGGGTTCTGTCATCTTGTTGGTATCAAATTGTGCGATAGTGTTTGTCCCATCATCCTTTTAGTGGTAGTGGCTGGTGTGAGTTTCGCTCCGTCATCCTTTTGGTGGTGGGTCTGTCATCTGGATTGATGTCAGATTGTGCGATAGTGTTTGTCCTATCATCCTGTTGGTGGTAGTGTCCGGTGTGAGTTTCGCTCCGTCATCATTTTTTTTTGGGGGGGGGGGGGTCTATCATCTTGTTGTTGTCAGATTGTGCGATAGTATTTGTCCTATTATCCTTTTGGTGGTAGTAGCCGGTGTGAGTTTCGCTCCGTCATCCTTTTTGTGGGGGCTCTATCATCTAGATTGATGTCAGATTGTACCATAGTGTTTGTCCTATCATCCTTTTGGTGGTAGTGGCCGGTGTGAGTTTCGCTCCGTCATCCTTTTGGTGGGGGGTCTGTCATCGTGATTGATGTCAGATTGTGCGATGGTGTTTGTCCTATCATCCTTTTGGAGGTAGTGGCCGGTGTGAGTTTTGCTCCGTCATCATTTTGGTGGGGGGTTTGTCATCTGGATTGGTGTCAGATTGTGCGATAGTGTTTGTCCTAACATCCTTTTAGTGGTAGTGGTCAGTGTGAGTTTCGCTCCGTCATTCTTTTGGTGGGGGGTCTGTCATCTTGTTGGTGTCAAATTGTGCGATAGTGTTTGTCCTATCATCCTTTTGGTGGTAGTGGCCAGTGTGAGTTTCGTCCCGTCATCCTTTTTGTGGGGGGTTTTTAATCTGGATTGATGTCAGATTGTGCGATAGTGTTTGTCCTATCATTCTTTTGGTGGTAGTGGTCGGTGTGAGTTTGGCTCCGTCATCCTTTTGGTGGGGGGTCTGTCATCTTGTTGGTATCAAATTGTGCGATAGTGTTTGTCCCATCATCCTTTTAGTGGTAGTGGCTGGTGTGAGTTTCGCTCCGTCATCCTTTTGGTGGTGGGTCTGTCATCTGGATTGATGTCAGATTGTGCGATAGTGTCTGTCCTATCATCCTTTTGGTGGTAGTGTCCGGTATGAGTTTCGCTCTGTCATCCTTTTTTTGGGGGGGGGGGGGGGAGGGAGTCTATCATCTTGTTGTTGTCAGATTGTGCGATAGTATTTGTCCTATTATGCTTTTGGTGGTAGTGGCCGGTGTGAGTTTCGCTCCGTCATCCTTTTTGTGGGGGGTCTATCATCTAGATTGATGTCAGATTGTACCATAGTGTTTGTCCTATCATCCTTTTGGTGGTAGTGGTCGGTATGAGTTTCGCTCCGTCATCCTTTTGGTGGGGGGTCTATCATCTTGTTGGTGTCAGATTGTGCGATAGTGTTTGTCCTATACTCCTTTTGGTGGTAGTGGCCGGTGTGAGTACGCTCCGTCATCCTTTTGATGGGGGGTCTGTCATCTTGTTGGTGTCAGATTGTGCGATAGTGTTTGTCCTATCATCCTTTTAGTGGTAGTGGTCTGTGTGAGGTTCGCTCCGTCATTCTTTTGGTGGGGGGTCTGTCATCTTGTTGGTGTCAAATTGTGCGATAGTGTTTGTCCTATCATCCTTTTGGTGGTAGTGGCCAGTGTGAGTTTCGTCCCATCATCCTTTTTGTGGGGGGTTTTTCATCTGGATTGATGTCAGATTGTGCGATAGTGTTTGTCCTATCATTCTTTTGGTGGTAGTGGTCGGTGTGAGTTTGGCTCCGTCATCCTTTTGGTGGGGGGTCTGTCATCTTGTTGGTATCAAATTGTGCGATAGTGTTTGTCCTATCATGCTTTTGGTGGTAGTGGCTGGTGTGAGTTTCGCTCCGTCATCCTTTTGGTGGGGGGTCTGTCAACGTAAATGATGTCAGATTGTGCGCTAGTGTTTGTCCTATCATCCTTTTGGTGGTAGTGGCCGGTGTGAGTTTCGCTCCGTCATCCTTTTGGTGGGGGGTCTGTCATCGTTATTGATATCAGATTGTGCGATGGTGTTTGTCCTATCATCCTTTTGGACGTAGTGGCCGGTGTGAGTTTTGCTCCTTCATCGTTTTGGTGGGGGTCTGTCATCTGGATTGGTGTCAGATTGTGAGATAGTGTTTGTCCTATCATCCTTTTGGTGGTATTGGCCGGTGTGAGTTTCGCTCCGTCATCCTTTTGGTGGGGGGTCTGTCATCTGGATTGATGTCAGATTGTGCGATAGTATTTGTCCTATCATCCTTTTGGTGGTAGTGGCCGGTGTGAGTTTCGCTCCGTCATCCTTTTTGTGGGGGGTCTATCATCTGGATTGATGTTAGATTGTGCCATAGTGTTTGTCCTATCATTCTTTTGGTGGTAGTGGCTTGTATGAGTTTCGCTCCATCATCCTTTTGGTTGGGGGTCTATCATCTTGTTGGTGTCAGATTGTGCGATAGTGTTTGTCCTATACTCCTTTTGGTGGTAGTGGCCGGTGTGAGTACGCTCCGTCATCCTTTTGGTGGGGGGTCTGTCATCTTGTTGGTGTCAGATTGTGCGATAGTTTTGTCCTATCATCCTTTTCGTGGTAGTGACTGGTATGTGTTTCGCTCCGACATCCTTTTTGTGGGGGGTCTGTCATCTTGTTGGTGTCTAATTGTGCGTTAGTGTTTCTCCTATCATCCTTTTGGTGGTAGTGGTCGGTGTGGGTTTCGCTCCGTCATCCTTTTGGTGGGGGGTCTGTCTTCTGGATTGATGTCAGATTGTGCCATAGTGTTTGTCCTATCATCTTTTTGGTGGTAGTGGCAGATATGAGTTTCGCTCTGTCATCCTTTTGGTGGGGGGTCTATCATCTTGCTGGTGTCAGATTGTGCGATAGTGTTTTTCCTATCATCCATTTGGTGGTAGTGGCTGGTGTGAGTACGCTCCGTCATTATTTTGGTGGGGGGTCTGTCATCTTGTTGGTGTCAGATTGTGCGATAGTTTTTGTCCTATCATCCTTTTAGTGGTAGTGGTCGATGTGAGTTTTGTTTTGTCATTCTTTGGCGGTGGGTTTGTCGTCTTATTGGTGTCAGATTGTGCGATAGTGTTTGTCCTATCATCATGTCGGTGGTAGTGGCCGGTGTGACTTTGGCTCCATCATCCTTTTGGTGGGGGGTCTGTCATCTTGTTGGTATCAAATTGTGCGATAGTGTTTGTCCTATCATCCTTTTAGTGGTAGTGGCTGGTGTGAGTTTCGCTCCGTCATCCTTTTGGTGGGGGGTCTGTCATCTGGATTGATGTCAGATTGTGCGATAGTGTTTGTCCTATCATCCTTTTGGTGGTAGTGGCCGGTGTGAGTTTCGCTCCGTCTTCCTTTTTTTTTGGGGGGGGGGGGGGGGGTCTATCATCTTGTTTTTGTCAGATTGTGCGATAGTGTTTGTCCTATCATCCTTTTGGTGGTAGTGACCGGTATGAGTTTTGCTCCGTCATCCTTTTTGTGGGGGGTCTATCATCTAGATTGATGTCAGATTGTACCATAGTGTTTGTCCTATCATCCTTTTGGTGGTAGTGGTCGGTATGAGTTTCGCTCCGTCATCCTTTTGGTGGGGGGTCTATCATCTTGTTGGTGTCAAATTGTGCGATAGTGTTTGTCCTATCATCCTATTGGTGGTAGTGGCCGGTGTGAGTTTCGTCCCGTCATCCTTTTTGTGGGGGGTTTTTCATCTGGATTGATGTCAGATTGTGCGATAGTGTTTGTCCTATCATTCTTTTGGTGGTAGTGGTCGGTGTGAGTTTGGCTCCGTCATCCTTTTGGTAGGGGGTCTGTCATCTTGTTGGTATCAAATTGTGCGATAGTGTTTGTCCTATCATCCTTTTGGTGGTAGTGGCTGGTGTGAGTTTCGCTCCATCATCCTTTTGGTGGGGGGTCTTTCAACGTAATTGATGTCAGATTGTGCGCTTGTGTTTGTCCTATCATCCTTTTGGTGGTAGTGGCCGGTGTGAGTTTCACTCCTTCATCCTTTTGGTGAGGGGTCTGTCATCGTGATTGATATCAGATTGTGCGATGGTGTTTGTCCTATCATCCTTTTGGACGTAGTGCCCGGTTTGAGTTTTGCTCCTTCAACGTTTTGGTGGGGGTCTGTCATTTGGATTGGTGTCAGATTGTGAGATAGTGTTTGTCCTATCATCCTTTTGGTGGTTTTGGCCGGTGTGAGTTTCGCTCCGTCATCCTTTTGGTGGGTGGTCTGTCATCTGGATTGATGTCAGATTGTGCGATAGTATTTGTCCTATCATCCTTTTGGTGGTAGTGGCCGGTGTGAGTTTCGCTCCGTCATCCTTTTTTTGGGGCGGGGGGGGGGGGGGGGGTTCTATCATCTGTTTGGTGTCAGGTAGTTCGATAGTGTTTGTCCTATCATCCTTTTGGTGGTAGTGGCCGGTGTGATTTTTGCTCCGTCATCCTTTTTGTGGAGGGTCTATCATCTGGATTGATGTTAGATTGTGCCATAGTGTTTGTCCTATCATCCTTTTGGTGGTAGTGGCCGGTATGAGTTTCGCTCCATCATCCTTTTGGTTGGGGTTCTATCATCTTGTTGGTGTCAGATTTTGCGATAGTGTTTTTCCTATACTCCTTTTGGTGGTAGTGGCCGGTGTGAGTACGCTCCGTCATCCTTTTGGTGGGGGGTCTGTAATCTTGTTGGTGTCAGATTGTGCGATAGTTTTGTCCTATCATCCTTTTGGTGGTAGTGACTGGTGTGTGTTTCGCTCCGACATCCTTTTTGTGGGGGGTCTGTCATCTTGTTGGTGTCAGATTGTGCGTTAGTGTTTCTCCTATCATCCTTTTGGTGGTAGTGGTCGGTGTGGGTTTCGCTCCGTCATCCTTTTGGTGGGGGGTCTGTCATCTGGATTGATGTCAGATTGTGCCATAGTGTTTGTCCTATCATCTTTTTGGTGGTAGTGGCAGATATGAGTTTCGCTCTATCATCCTTTTGGTGGAGGTCTATCATCTTGTTGGTGTCATATTGTGCGATAGTGTTTTTCCTATCATCCATTTGGTGGTAGGGGCCGGTGTGAGTATGCTCCGTCATCATTTTGGTGGGGGGTCTGTCATCTTGTTGGTGTCAGATTGTGCGATAGTTTTTGTCCTATCATCCTTTTAGTGGTAGTGGTCGATGTGAGTTTCGCTTTGTCATTCTTTGGTGGTGGGTCTGTCATCTTATTGGTGTCAGATTGTGCGATAGTGTTTGTCCTATCATCATTTCGGTGGTAGTGGCCGGTGTGACTTTGACTCCGTCATCCTTTTGGTGGGGGGTTTGTCATCTTGTTGGTGTCAGATTGTGCGATAGTGTTGGTCCTATCATCCTTTTGGTGGTAATGGCCGGTGTGAGTTTCGCTCCTTCATCCTTTTGGTGGGGGGTCTGCCATTGTAATTGATGTCAGATTCTGCGCTAGTGTTTGTCCTATCATCCTTTTGGTGGTAGTGGCCGGTGTGATTTTTGCTCCGTCATCCTTTTGGTGGGGGGTCTGTCATCGTGATTGATGTCAGATTGTACGATGGTGTTTGTCCTATCATCCTTTTGGTGGTAGTGGCCGGAGTGAGTTTTGCTCTGTCATCCTTTTGGTGGGGGGTCTATCATCTGGATTGGTGTCAGATTGTGAGATAGTGTTTTTCCTATCATCCTTTTGATGGTATTGGTCGGTGTGAGTTTCGCTCCGTCATCCTTTTGTGGGGGGTCTGTCATCTTGATTGATGTCAGATTGTGCGATAGTGTTTGTCCTATCATCCATTTGGTGGTAGTGACCGGTGTGAGTTTCGCTCCGTCATCCTTTTTTTTTGGGGGGGGGGGGGGGTTCTATCATCTGTTTGGTGTCAGGTTGTTCGATAGTGTTTGTCCTATCATCCTTTTGGTGGTAGTGGCCGGTGTGAGTTTTGCTCCGTCATCCTTTTTGTGGAGGGTCTATCATCTGGATTGATGTTAGATTGTGCCATAGTGTTTGTCCTATCATCCTTTTGGTGGTAGTGGCCGGTATGAGTTTCGCTCCATCATCCTTTTGGTTGGGGTTCTATCATCTTGTTGGTGTCAGATTGTGCGATAGTGTTTGTCCTATACTCCTTTTGGTGGTAGTGGCCGGTGTGAGTACGCTCCGTCATCCTTTTGGTGGGGGGTCTGTAATCTTGTTGGTGTCAGTTTGTGCGATAGTTTTGTCCTATCATCCTTTTGGTGGTAGTGACTGGTGTGTGTTTCGCTCCGACATCCTTTTTGTGGGGGGTCTGTCATCTTGTTGGTGTCAGATTATGCGTTTGTGTTTCTCCTATCATCCTTTTGGTGGTAGTGGTCGGTGTGGGTTTCGCTCTGTCATCCTTTTGGTGGGGGGTCTGTCATCTGGATTGATGTCAGATTGTGCCATAGTGTTTGTCCTATCATCTTTTTGGTGGTAGTGGCAGATATGAGTTTCGCTCTATCATCCTTTTGGTGGGGGGTCTATCATCTTGTTGGTGTCAGATTGTGCGATAGTGTTTTTACTATCATCCATTTGGTGGTAGGGGCCGGTGTGAGTATGCTCCGTCATCATTTTGGTGGGGGGCCTGTCATCTTGTTGGTGTCAGATTGTGCGATAGTTTTTATCCTATCATCCTTTTAGTGGTAGTGGTCGATGTGAGTTTCGCTTTGTCATTCTTTTGGTGGTGGGTCTGTCATCTTATTGGTGTCAGATTGTGCGATAGTGTTTGTCCTATCATCATTTCGGTGGTAGTGGCCGGTGTGACTTTGGCTCCGTCATCCTTTTGGTGGGGGGTTAGTCATCTTGTTGGTGTCAGATTGTGCGATAGTGTTGGTCCTATCATCCTTTTGGTGGTAATGGCCGGTGTGAGTTTCGCTCCTTCATCCTTTTGGTGGGGGGTATGCCATTGTAATTGATGTCAGATTCTGCGCTAGTGTTTGTCCTATCATCCTTTTGGTGGTAGTGGCCGGTGTGATTTTCGCTCCGTCATCCTTTTGGTGGGGGGTCTGTCATCGTGATTGATGTCAGATTGTACGATGGTGTTTGTCCTATCATCCTTTTGGTGGTAGTGGCCGGTGTGAGTTTTGCTCTGTCATCCTTTTGGTGGGGGATCTGTCATCTGGATTGGTGTCAGATTGTGAGATAGTGTTTTTCCTATCATCCTTTTGATGGTATTGGTCAGTGTGAGTTTCGCTCCGTCATCCTTTTGTGGGGGGTCTGTCATCTTGATTGATGTCAGATTGTGCGATAGTGTTTGTCCTATCATCCATTTGGTGGTAGTGGCCGTTGTGAGTTTCGCTCCGTCATCCTTTTGGTGGGGGTTCTATCATCTTGTTGGTGTCAGATTGTGCGATAGTGTTTGTCCTATCATCCTTTTGGTAGTAGTGGCCGGTGTGAGTTTCGCTCCGTCATCCTTTTTTTTTGGAGGGGGGGGGGGGTCTGTCATCTTGTTGGTGTCAGATTGTGCGATAGTGTTTTCCCTATCATCCTTTTGGTGGTAGTGGCAGGTGTGAGTTTCGCTCCGTCATCCTTTTTGTGAGGGGTCTGTCATCTTGGTGGTGTCAGATTGTGCGATATTGTTTGTCCTGTCATCCTATTGGTGGTAGTGGCTGGTGTGAGTTTCGCTCTGTCATCCTTTTGGTGGGGTGTCTGTCATCTGGATTGACGTTAGACTTTGCCATAGTGTTTGTCCTGTCATCCTTTTGGTGGTAGTGGCCGGTATGAGTTTCTCTCCGTCATCCTTTTGGTGTGGGGTCTGTCATCTTGTTGGTGTCAGATTGTGCGATAGTATTTGTCCTATCATCCTTTTGGTGGTAGTGGCCGGTGTGAGTACGCTCTGTCATCCTTTTGATGGGGGGTCTGTCATCTTATAGGTGTCAGATTGTGTGATAGTGTTTGTCCTATCATCCTTTTAGTGGTAGTGGTCGGTGTGAGTTTCGCTCCGTCATTCTTTTGGTGGGGGGTCTGTCATCTTGTTGGTGTCAGATTGTGCGATATTGTTTCTCCTATCATCCTTTTGGTGGTAGTGGCCAGTGTGAGTTTCGTTCCGTCATCCTTTTTGTTGGGGGTTTTTCATCTGGATTGATGTCAAATTGTGCGATAGTGTTTGTGCTATCATTCTTTTGGTGGTAGTGGTCGGTGTGAGTTTGGCTCCGTCATCCTTTTGGTGGGGGGTCTGTCATCTTGTTGGTATCAAATTGTGCGATAGTGTTTGTCCTATCATCCTTTTGGTGGTAGTGGCTGGTGTGAGTTTCGCTCCGTCATCCTTTTGGTGGGGGGTCTGTCAACGTAATTGATGTCAGATTGTGCGCTAGTGTTTGTCCTATCATCCTTTTGGTGGTAGTGGCCGGTGTGAGTTTCGCTCCGTCATCCTTTTGGTGTGGGGTTTGTCATCGTGATTGATATCAGATTGTGCGATGGTGTTTGTCCTATCATCCTTTTGGACGTAGTGGCCGGTGTGAGTTTTGCTCCTTCATCGTTTTGGTGGGGGTCTGTCATCTGGATTGGTGTCAGATTGTGAGATAGTGTTTGTCCTATCATCCTTTTGGTGGTATTGGCCGGTGTGAGTTTCGCTCCGTCATCCTTTTCGTGGGGGGTCTATCATCTGGATTGATGTTAGATTGTGCCATAGTGTTTGTCCTATCATCCTTTTGGTGGTAGTGGCCGGTATGAGTTTCGCTCCATCATCCTTTTGGTTGGGGGTCTATCATCTTGTTGGTGTCAGATTGTGCGATAGTGTTTGTCCTATACTCCTATTGGTGGTAGTGGCCGGTGTGAGTACGCTCCGTCATCCTTTTGGTGGGGGGTCTGTCATCTTGTTGGTGTCAGATTGTGCGATAGTTTTGTCCTATCATCCTTTTGGAGGTAGTGACTGGTGTGTGTTTCACTCCGACATCCTTTTTGTGGGGGGTCTGTCATCTTGTTGGTGTCAGATTGTGCGTTAGTGTTTCTCCTATCATCCTTTTGGTGGTAGTGGTCGGTGTGACTTTGGCTCCGTCATCCTTTTGGTGGGGGGTCTGTTATCTTGTTGGTATCAAATTGTGCGCTAGTGTTTGTCCTATCATCCTTTTGGTGGTAGTGGCCGGTGTGAGTTTCGCTCCGTCATCCTTTTGGTGGGGGGTCTGCCATCGTGATTGATATCAGATTGTGCGATGGTGTTTGTCCTATCATCCTTTTGGACGTAGTGGCCGGTGTGAGTTTTGCTCCTTCATCGTTTTGGTGGGGGTCTGTCATTTGGATTGGTGTCAGATTGTGAGATAGTGTTTGTCCTATCATCCTTTTGGTGGTATTGGCCGGTGTGAGTTTCGCTCCGTCATCCTTTTGGTGGGGGGTCTGTCATCTGGATTGATGTCAGATTGTGTGATAGTGTTTGTCCAATCATCCTTTTGGTGGTAGTGGCTGGTGTGAGTTTCGCTCCGTCATCCTTTTAGTGGGGGGTCTGCCATTGTAATTGATGTCAGATTTTGCGCTAGTGTTTGTCCTATCATCCTTTTGGTGGTAGGGGCCGGTGTGATTTTCGCTCCGTCATCCTTTTGGTGGGGGGTCTGTCATCGTGATTGATGTCAGATTGTGCGATGGTGTTTGTCCTATCATCCTTTTGGTGGTAGTGACCGGTGTGAGTTTCGCTCCGTCATCCTTTTTGTGGGGGGTTTATCATCTAGATTGATGTTAGATTGTACCATAGTGTTTGTCCTATCATCCTTTTGGTGGTAGTGGTCGGTATGTGTTTCGCTCCGTCATCCTTTTGGTGGGGGGTCTATCATCTTTTTGGTGTCAGATTGTGCGATAATGTTTGTCCTATACTCCTTTTGGTGGTAGTGGCCGGTGTGAGTTTCGCTCCGTCATCCTTTTGATGGGGGGTCTGTCAACATAATTGATGTCAGATTGTGCGCTAGTGTTTGTCCTATCATCCTTTTGGTGGTAGTGGCCGGTGTGAGTTTCGCTCCGTCATCCTTTTGGTGGGGGGTCTGTCATCGTGATTGATATCAGATTGTGCGATGGTGTTTGTCCTATCATCCTTTTGGACGTAGTGGCCGGTGTGAGTTTTGCTCCTTCATCGTTTTGGTGGGGGTCTGTCATTTGGATTGGTGTCAGATTGTGAGATAGTGTTTGTCCTATCATCCTTTTGGTGGTATTGGCCGGTGTGAGTTTCGCTCCGTCATCCTTTTGGTGGGGGGTCTGTCATCTGGATTGATGTCAGATTGTGCGATAGTGTTTGTCCAATCATCCTTTTGGTGGTAGTGGCTGGTGTGAGTTTCGCTCCGTCATCCTTTTAGTGGGGGGTCTGCCATTGTAATTGATGTCAGATTTTGCGCTAGTGTTTGTCCTATCATCCTTTTGGTGGTAGGGGCCGGTGTGATTTTCGCTCCGTCATCCTTTTGGTGGGGGGTCTGTCATCGTGATTGATGTCAGATTGTGCGATGGTGTTTGTCCTATTATCTTTTTGGTGGTAGTGGCCGGTGTGAGTTTCGCTCCGTCTTCCTTTTTTTTTGGGGGGGGGGTCTATTATCTTGTTGTTTTCAGATTGTGCGATAGTGTTTGTCCTATCATCCTTTTGGTGGTAGTGACCGGTGTGAGTTTCGCTCCGTCATCCTTTTTGTGGGGGGTTTATCATCTAGATTGATGTTAGATTGTACCATAGTGTTTGTCCTATCATCCTTTTGGTGGTAGTGGTCGGTATGAGTTTCGCTCCGTCATCCTTTTGGTGGGGGGTCTATCATCTTGTTGGTGTCAGATTGTGCGATAATGTTTGTCCTATACTCCTTTTGGTGGTAGTGGCCGGTGTGAGTTTCGCTCCGTCATCCTTTTGATGGGGGGTCTGTCAACATAATTGATGTCAGATTGTGCGCTAGTGTTTGTCCTATCATCCTTTTGGTGGTAGTGGCCGGTGTGAGTTTCGCTCCGTCATCCTTTTGGTGGGGGGTCTGTCATCGTGATTGATATCAGATTGTGCGATGGTGTTTGTCCTATCATCCTTTTGGACGTAGTGGCCGGTGTGAGTTTTGCTCCTTCATCGTTTTGGTGGGGGTCTGTCATTTGGATTGGTGTCAGATTGTGAGATAGTGTTTGTCCTATCATCCTTTTGGTGGTATTGGCCGGTGTGAGTTTCGCTCCGTCATCCTTTTGGTGGGGGGTCTGTCATCTGGATTGATGTCAGATTGTGCGATAGTGTTTGTCCAATCATCCTTTTGGTGGTAGTGGCTGGTGTGAGTTTCGCTCTGTCATCCTTTTGGTGGGGGGTCTGCCATTGTAATTGATGTTAGATTCTGCGCTAGTGTTTGTCCTATCATCCTTTTGGTGGTTGGGGCTGGTGTGATTTTCGCTCCGTCATCCTTTTGGTGGGGGGTCTGTCATCGTGATTGATGTCAGATTGTGTGATGGTGTTTGTCCTATCATCCTTTTGGTGGTAGTGGCCGGTGTGAGTTTTGCTCTGTCATCCTTTTGGTGGGGGGTCTGTCATCTGGATTGGTGTCAGATTGTGAGATAGTGTTTTTCCTATCATCCTTTTGATGGTATTGGTCCGTGTGAGTTTCGCTCTGTCATCTTTTTGTGGGGGGTCTGTCATCTTGATTGATGTCAGATTGTGCGATAGTGTTTGTTCTATCATCCATTTGGTAGTAGTGGCCGGTGTGAGTTTTGCTCCGTCATCCTTTTGGTGGGGGTTCTATCATCTTGTTGGTGTCAGATTGTGCGATAGTGTTTGTCCTATCATCCTTTTGGTAGTAGTGGCCGGTGTGAGTTTCGCTCCGTCATCCTTTTTTTGTGGAGGGGGGGGGGGGGGGTCTGTCATCTTGTTGGTGTCAGATTATGCGATAGTGTTTTCCCTATCATCCTTTAGGTGGTAGTGGCAGGTGTGAGTTTCGCTCCGTCATCCTTTTTGTGAGGGGTCTGTCATCTTGGTGGTGTCAGATTGTGCGATATTGTTTGTCCTATCATCCTTTTGGTGGTAGTGGCTGGTGTGAGTTTCGCTCCGTCATCCTTTTGGTGGGGGGTCTGTCATCTGGATTGACGTTAGACTCTGCCATAGTGTTTGTTCCGTCATCCTTTTTGTGGGGGGTTTTTCATCTGGATTAATGTCAGATTGTGCGATAGTGTTTCTCCTATCATTCTTTTGGTGGTAGTGTTCGGTGTGAGTTTGGCTCCGTCATCCTTTTGGTGGCAGGTCTGTCATCTTGTTGGTGTCAAATTGTGCGATAGTGTTTTTCTATCATCCTTTTGGTGGTAGTGGCTGGTGTGAGTTTCGCTCCGTCATCCTTTGGGTGGGGGGTCTGTCAAAGTAATTGATGTCAGATTGTGCGCTAGTGTTTGTCCTATCATCCTTTTGGTAGTAGTGGTCGGTGTGAGTTTCGCTCCGTCATCCTTTTGATGGGGGGTCTGTCATCGTGATTGATGTCAGATTGTGCGATGGTGTTTGTCCTATCATCCTTTTGGAGGTAGTGGCCGGTGTGAGTTTTGCTCCGTCATCGTTATGGTGGGGGGTTTGTCATCTGGATTGGTGTCAGATTGTGAGATAGTGTTGGTCATGTCATCCTTTTGGTGGTATTGGCCGGTGTGAGTTTCGCTCCGTCATCCTTTTTGGGGGGGGTCTATCATCTTGTTGGTGTCAGATTGTGTGATAGTGTTTGTCCTATCATCCTTTTGGTGGTAGCGACCGGTGTGAGTTTCGCTCCGTCATCCTTTTGGTGGGGGGTCTGTCATCTGGATTGATGTCAGACTATGCCATAGTGTTTGTCCTGTCATCCTTTTGGTGGTAGTGGCCGGTATGAGTTTCGCTCCGCCATCCTTTTGGTGGGGGGTCTGTCATCTTGTTGGTGTCAGATTGTGCGATAGTATTTGTCCTATCATCCTTTTGGTGGTAGTGGCCGGTGTGAGTACGCTCCGTCATCCTTTTGATGGGTGGTCTGTCATCTTGTTGGTGTCAGATTGTGCGATAGTGTTTGTCCTATCATCCTTTTAGTGGTAGTGGTCGGTGTGAGTTTCGCTCCGTCATTCTTTTGGTGGGGGGTCTGTCATCTTGTTCGTGTCAGATTGTGTGATAGTGTTTCTCCTATCAACCTTTTGGTGGTAGTGGCCAGTGTGAGTTTCGTTCCGTCATCCTTTTTGTGGGGGGTTTTCATCTGGATTGATGTCAGATTGTGCGATAGTGTTTGTCCTATCATTCTTTTGGTGGTAGTGTTCGGTGTGAGTTTGGCTCCGTCATCCTTTTGGTGGCGGGTCTGTCATCTTGTTGGTGTCAAATTGTGTAATAGTGTTTGTTCTATCATCCTTTTGGTGGTAGTGGATGGTGTGAGTTTCGCTCCGTCATCCTTTGGGTGGGGGGTCTGTCAAAGTAATTAATGTCAGATTGTGCGCTAGTGTTTGTCCTATCATCCTTTTGGTGGTAGTGGCCGGTGTGAGTTTCGCTCCGTCATCCTTTTGGTGGGGGGTCTGTCATCGTGATTGATGTCATATTGTGCGATGGTGTTTGTCCTATCATCCTTTTGGAGGTCGTGGCCGGTGTGAGTTTTGCTCCGTCATCATTTTGGTGGGGGGTCTGTCATCTGGATTGGTGTCAGATTGTGAGATAGTGTTTGTCCTGTCATCCTTTTGGTGGTATTGGCCGGTGTGAGTTTCGCTCCGTCATCCTTTTGGCGGGGGGTCTGTCATCTGGATTGATGTCAGATTGTGCGACAGTGTTTGTCCTATCATCCTTTTGGTGGTAGTGGCCGGTGTGAGTTTCGCTCCGTCATCCTTTTTTTTTGGGGGGGGGAGGTCTATCATCTTGTTGGTGTTAGATTGTGCGATAGTGTTTGTCCTATCATCCTTTTGGTGGTAGTCACCGGTGTGAGTTTCGCTCCATCATCCTTTTTGTGGGTAGTGGCCGGTATGAGTTTTGCTCCGTCATCCTTTTGGTGGGGGGTCTATCATTTTGTTGGTGTCAGATTGTGCGATAGTGTTTGTCCTATACTCCTTTTGGTGGTAGTGGCCGGTGTGAGTACGCTCCGACATCCTTTTGGTGGGGGGTCTGTCATCTTGTTGGTGTCAGATTGTGCGATAGTGTTTGTCCTATCATTCTTTTGGTGGTAGTGGTCGGTGTGAGTTTTGCTCCGTCATTCTTTTGGTGGGGGGTCTGCCATCTTGTTGGTGTCAGATTGTGCGATAGTGTTTCTCCTATCATCCTTTTGGTGGTAGTGGCCGGTGTGAGTTTCACACCGTCATCCTTTTTCTGAGGGGTCTGTCATCTGGATTGATGTCAGATTGTGCGATAGTGTTTGCCCTATCATCCTTTTGGTGGTAGTCGCCGGTGTGAGTTTCTCTCTGTCCTTCTTTTGGTGGGGGGTCTGTCATCTTGTTGGTGTCAGATTGTGCGATTTGTTTTCTCCTATCATCCTTTTGGTGGTAGTGGCCGATGTGAGTTTCGCTTCGTCATCCTTTTTGTGGGGGGTCTGTCATCTGGATTGATGTCAGATTGTGTGATATTGTTTGTCCTATCATCCTTTTGGTTGTAATGGCCGGTGTGAGTTTCGCTCCGTCATCCTTTTTTTTAGGGGGGGGGGTCTATCATCTTGTTGGTGTCAGATTGTGCGATAGTGTTTATCCTATCATCCTTTTGGTGGTAGTTACTGGTGTGAGTTTCGCTCCGTCATCCTTTTGGATGGGGGTCTGTCATCTTGTTGGAGTCAGATTGTGCGATAGTATTTCTCCAATCATTCTTTTGGTGGTAGTGGCCGGTGTGAATACGCTCCGTCATCCTTTTGGTGGGGGGTCTGTCATCTTGTCGGTGTCAGATAGTGTGATAGTGTTTATCATATCATCCTTTTAGTGGTAGTGGTCAGTGTGAGTTTCACTCCGTCATCCTTTTGGTGGGGGTCTGTCATCTTGTTGGTGTCAGATTATGAGATAGTGTTTCTCCTATCATCCTTTTGGTGGTAGTGGCCGGTATGAGTTTCGCTTCGTCATCCTTTTTGTGGGGGGTCTGTCATCTTGTTGGTGTCAGATTGTGCGATAGTGTTTCTCCTATCATCCTTTTGGTGGTAGTGGTCGGTGTGAGTTTCGCTCCGTCATCCTTTTGGTGGGGGGTCTGTCATCTGGATTGATGTCAGATTGTGCCGTACTGTTTGTCCTATCATCCTTTTGGTGGTAGTGGCCGGTGTGAGTTTCGCTCAGTCATCCTTTTGGTGGAGGGTCTGTCATCTTGTTGGTGTCAGATTGTGCAATAGTGTTTTTCCTATCATCCTTTTGGTGGTAATGGTCGGTGTGTGTATACTCCGTCATGTTAGAACACAGATTGGTTCTTAATAATTACTCTTTGTTTTGATGATAACTGTTAGGTAATTTATATTTAAGAATTATATACTCTAAAATTTGTTTGAGAGTTTTACTGCAGATTAAAATTTTATTCACTCTCTAGAAGCAAATCTGCCTTGAATACAAGAAGCTATTCTGACTCTGAAGCGCCAGATGCACCTTACAGAAGAATCTGCTTGCTCCTTACAGAAGATCCTGAGCGTAGTCTCCAGAAGGATCTGAAGCAAGAAGCTCCAGAACATTCTGAGTCAGAAGCATCTGAAGATAGTCAGAAGCATCTGAAGATAATCAGAAGCATTTGAAGCTGAAGCATCAGAAGTATAGAAGAATATTGATTGAAGAGTTTCTCAAAGCATTGATCTACAGAAGTTTCTGAAAGTACCTACACTGCCATGTACTGAAGTTCTGTGTCAAGATGCTCTGATGATCAACACGCTAGAAGCACACACGCTGCAGAAGACTCTGATACAGCATAGTTCTGAAACTCATCAGAAGACTCTGATCCATTCAGACTCTGAAGAACTTGCTGAAACTGAAGAAGCGTTTTCAAGAATATATCCGTTGGAACTATTCAACGTCTCTTTCCTTATTTGTGCTAGACACACTTACACAGACAAAAAGGATTTATCTGTGCCATTTATTTCAAGGAAAGGTCAGTACATGTGAAGACAAAAAGGCTCAGACCTTTTGGACTCTCTTTTCAACGTGCATGATTCAGTTGCCTATAAAAGGAGTTCCTCACTTCATTCTTCAGTTACACACTTGCTGAAAAGAAATCACAATATTCTATAAGCTCTCATTCTTATTCTTCATAGAATCTCATTGTACTTAAAACTTAAGAGAAAAATCACTGTTGTGATTATAGCTTTATAGAAGCATTAAAAACTCTTGTATTTAATTTACATTGTTTGTAAAGGATATTCCTTAAGAGGATTCAGTGTGAATCAGTAGCTCTTGAGAAGACTAAGAACTGTAGTTCTTAGGTGATACTATTGTAATCAGTTTGATTTAATAGTGGATTAAGTCCTTGTTGAGAAAGGCAAATCACTCTGGAAGGGTGGACTGGAGTAGTTGTTTAACGAACCAGGATAAAAATAATTGTGTGATTATTTTCAAGTATTAATTTTCCATACTTATTCAACCCCCCCCCCCTTCTAAGTATTATCTCACCTTCTATTGGCATCAGAGCTCCGGTTCTGAGTGTGCTATCACTTAACAGTGTCAGTAAAGATCCAGAGGAGATATACTTTGATCAAGATATTTATTTGTTATCATGGCTGATAATTCAATGTCAAATATCAATAATAAATATGAAGAGAGGGATAGGATCAATACCAAACCTCCAATGTTTGATGGAGAAAAATTTGACTATTGGAAAGATAGAATAGAAAGTTTTTTTCTTGGGTATGATGCTGATCTTTGGGATTTGGTCATTGATGGATATGAACATCCTACTGGAGAGGATGGCAAAAAGATTGATAGAAAATCAATGACTGAAGTGCAGAAAAGAGACTTCAAGAATCACCACAAAGCCAGAACTATATTGCTTAATGCAATCTCTCATACTGAGTATGAGAAGATTACTAACAGAGATACTGCTCATGACATGTTTGAATCACTCAAAATGACTCATGAGGGAAACTCTCAGGTTAAAGAGACAAAGGCTCTGGCGCTCATACAGAAGTATGAGGCATTTAAAATGGAAGATTCTGAAAATGTAGAAACTATGTTTTCTAGATTTCAGATTCTTACAGCTGGTCTTAAAGTTCTGGACAAGGGCTACTCAACGTCAGATCATGTCAAGAAAATCATCAGAAGTCTTCCCACCAGATGGAGACCAATGGTGACTGCATTGAAGATGGAAAAAGATCTGAACAAGATCTCCTTAGAAGAACTTATCAGTTCTTTGAGAAGCCATGAAATTGAGCTGGAGGAAGATGAACCCCAGAAGAAAGATAAAGGTAAATCCATAGCTTTAAAATCTAACAAAACTGCTAAAGCTTTGCAGGTTATTCAAGAAAGCTCTGAAGAATCTTCTTCTGAAGAAGAAGATGAGTTGTCCATGCTGTCCAGAAGGATTAACAAACTCTGGAAGCACAAGGGAAAGAAGTTTAACAACTTCAGAAGATCTGACAACAGAAAGGAATCTTCTAGTCACAGAAGATCTGCCAAGAAAGAAGTGGTGTGCTATGAGTGCAAAGAACCTGGGCACTACAAGAATGACTGCCCTAAACTTATGAAAGAAAAACCTAAGAAGAAGTTCAACAAGAAGAAAAAGGTTCTGATGGCAACATGGGATGACTCAGATGAGTGTGAGTCATCTTCTGAATCAGAAGAAGAATGTGCAAACATTGCACTGATGGCTAGGACAGAGGATCAAGAGGAAGGTACCTCTGGATATGAATCAGAATCTGAATCTGATGATGATGCAGAAGAGGTAATGGCTAAACTTACCAAAGAAGAACTCATTAAAGTTTTAACAGAAGTTCTTAAAAGTTACAACAACATCAAACTCAAATACAAGAAGCTGAAAAGCAATCTTGAATCTGAGATTGATCTTCTGAAAACAGAACTTGTTGAGCAGAAAGAAATAAATTTAAAAATCAAAAATGACTTTGATAGAACTCAACAAGAATCTGATTCTGAAACTAAGTCTTGTGAAAATATTTTAGAAAAATATGACTCTAGTTTTCAGAGGTTTCTCACTAAGAGCATAGACAGAAGCAAGATGGCTTCCATGATCTATGGTGTTAGTGGAAACAACAGAAGAGGCATTGGATATGAGTCTTCATCTGGAAGCAATCCAAAACCTGTTGACAAACTTTTCATCAGGAAGACACCTCTGTACTCTCAATTCAAATTTGGTCACTTGAATGACATTAAACACACAAGCTCTAAGAAGAGTACTTATGTGTTTAAACCAAAGGCAAGTCAGAATAAACATTATGTTGCAAAACAGAAGTTTAGACAAACCTGCAAACCAACTAACCCCAAAGGACCCAAGAAGATCTGGGTACCTAAAGACAAAATAATTCCTGTTGCAGATGTTCTTAGCAGCAAAGTCAGGACACCAATCATGGTACCTAGACTCTGGATGCTCACGACACATGACAGGAGAAAGGTCTATGTTCCAAAGCCTGGAACTTAGATCTGGAGCGGACGTGAAGTTTGGAGGGAACCAGAAGGGCAAGATCATTGGATCTTGCACTATTGGAAATGGTAAGCTTCCCTCTATTACTAATGTTCTGTTAGTTGAAGGATTGAAACATAATCTATTGTCCATAAGTCAATTAAGTGACAATGGTTATGATATAATCTTTAATCAAAAATGTTGCAAAGCTGTATGTCAAAAGGATGGCTCTATCCTATTCAGTGGAAAGAGGAAACACAACATTTATAAAATTAACCTTTCAGAACTTAAAGTTCAAAATGTAAAATGCCTCTTATCTGTGAATGATGAGCAATGGGTATGGCATAGAAGATTGGGGCATATTAATATGAGACGTATATCTCAGATTAATAAACTCAATCTGGTCAGAGGACTTCCTAAGTTGAAGTTCAACTCAGATGCTCTGTGTGAAGCATGTCAAAGAGGTAAATTTTCAAAATCTCATTTTAAATCAAAAAATGTTGTGTCTACCTCCAGACCATTGGAATTACTTCACATTGATCTGTTTGGACCAGTGAAAACTGCATCCATCAGAGGCAAGAAGTATGGGTTAGTCATTGTAGATGACTACAGCAGATGGACATGGGTAAAGTTTCTAAAACACAAGGATGAGTCTCATTCTGTGTTCTTTGACTTCTGCAATCAAGTCCAGACTGAAAAAGATTCCAAAATTATTAAAGTCAGAAGTGATCATGGTGGAGAATTTGAAAATAAACATTTTGAAAAATATTTTTCTGAAAAAGGCATTGCACATGATTTCTCCTGCCCTAGAACTCCACAACAAAATGGAGTTGTAGAGAGGAAAAATAGAACATTGCAAGAGATGGCCAGAACCATGATCAATGAGACAAATCTGGCAAAACATTTTTGGGCAGAAGCAATTAACACAGCTTGTTATATTCAGAACAGAGTGTCTGTAAGACCTCTTCTGGAAAAGACTCCCTATGAATTGTGGAGAAACAGAAAGCCTAACATTTCTTATTTTCATCCTTTTGGATGTATTTGTTATATGCTTAATACTAAAGATAATCTGAACAAGTTTGATTCCAAAGCACAGAAGTGTTTCATGCTTGGTTATTCTGAACGCTCTAAAGGCTACAGAGTATTCAATACTGAAACACAGATTGTTGAAGAATCTATTCATGTTATATTTGATGATAAGCTTGGCTCTGAAAAGCCAAAGCAGTTTGAAAGTTCTGCAGATAGAGAAGTGATTCTCACAGACTATTAAGGATCAGAAGCAGAAAAGGCAAAAATCAAAGAATCTGAAGCAACCCCAGATGCTACACCTTTGACTTCCCAACTAAACAACTTGCATATTTCTGATAGACCAACTGTCAGAGGATCTTCTTCCAGAATCAAATCTTCTCATCCAGAAGATGTGATAATTGGAAATAAAGATGATCCAATAAGGACAAGATCATTTCTCAGAACTTCTGAATCTTCTTTATTTGGCTTAGTGTCAATAATAGAACCAACATCTGTAGATGAGGCTCTGGAAGATAATGAATGGATTATAGCTATGCAAGAAGAGCTGAATCAATTCACCAGAAATGAAGTATGGGATCTGGTTCCTAGACCTAAAGGATTCAATATTATTGGAACAAAATGGGTCTTCAGAAATAAGCTGAATGAAAAGGGAGAAGTAGAAAGGAATAAGGCAAGACTGGTTGCTCAAGGATACAGTCAGCAAGAAGGTATTGATTACACTGAGACATATGCTCCAGTGGTAAGGTTAGAATCCATACGCCTTCTTATTTTTTTTGCTGCACAGAATAACATCACTCTGTATCAGATGGATGTTAAAAGTGCTTTTCTTAATGGTATTATAGAAGAAGAAGTATATGTCCACCAACCTCCTGGTTTTGAAAGTGAAAACTTTCCAGATCATGTTTTTAAATTAAAGAAATCCCTTTATGGATTAAAACAAGCTCCCAGAGCTTGGTATGAGAGGTTGAGCAACTTCCTTCTGAAGAAAAATTTTATCAGAGGAAAAGTGGATACAACTTTATTCTGTAAAACTGTTAAGAAAGATCTGTTGATTTGTCAAATTTATGTAGATGACATTATTTTTGGATCAACAAATATTACGCTTGGAAAGGAGTTTGCTAAATGTATGTAGGAAGAATTTGAAATGAGCATGATGGGAGAATTGAGATTCTTCTTGGGAATCCAAGTCAATCAGACTCTAGAGTGCACCTACATACATCAAACCAAATATGTTAAAGATCTTCTGAAGAAGTTCAACATGGTAGACAGCAAAATGGCAAAGACTCCAATGCATCCTACACGCACTCTAGGTAAGGAAGAGGTAAGTAAGAAGGTAGATCAAAAACTCTACAGAGGTATGATAGGATCTCTTCTATACTTGACTGCTTCTAGACCAGATATTTTGTTTAGTGTCTGCTTATGTGCTAGATTCCAATCAGATCCTAGAGAGTCACACTTAACAGCTGTTAAGAGGATTCTAAGGTATCTGAAAGGTACTGCTAACATGGGTTTGTGTTACAGAAGATCTGATGAATTTTCATTAGTTGGATTCTGTGATGCTGACTATGCTGGAGACAGAGTTGAACATAAAAGCACTTCTGGAAGCTGTCAGTTTCTTGGAAGTCATCTGATCTCATGGTACAGCAAGAAGCAACCTACCATTGCACTATCAACTACAGAGGCAGAATACATTGCTGCTGCTGGATGTTGTACTCAGATGCTCTGGATGAAGAGTCAATTAGAAGATTATCAAATCTATGAGAGTAATCTTTCTATCTTTTGTGATAATACTTTTGCTATATGTTTGTCAAAAAATCCAATCTTGCATTCTAAGGCAAAACATATAGAAATTAAACATCACTTCATCAGAGACTATGTTCAGAAGGGTGTAATTAATTTAGCTTTTGTTGATACAGATCATCAATGGGCTGATATTTTCACAAAACCTCTTGCTGAAGATAGATTTAAGTTCATTCTGAAAAATATTTGTATGGATTTTTGTCCAGAGTAATATTTATCAGAGGCAACCTCTCAGATGCAAAATGTTTAATGATCTGAAGTATTTCTTCTGTTCATTTATTCTATTCTGATTATTATTTCTGATTTGAAAATCTGAACTAACCATCTTTAGAAGATCTGAACGTGGCTAACGTTTCATTTCTTGAGAGAATTCAGAACAGCATGCAAGCAAACACGTGTCCCACAAAATCTGATGAGGTGGCGTGTGCATAATTGAAAAGACATTTGAGGTGAAATTTGAATAGTAAATATCTTGGTTTTCCCCCCAAATCTGTCAGAAGCATTTATTATTTGAAATGATTTTATTCTCTTCATTTAATGCTGCTCAAACGTGCGTTGTTTCTGTCTTTTGGTGTGCCTATGTGATTAGTATAAATACCTGTTGTGTATTCACTTTCACACTTTTCACTCTCAGAATTTATATGCATTTTCATCTTTTGTTCTCTCTTCACAAAAACTCCAAACCTAAGTGTTCTAAAAAGCATTCTTCAATGGCGTCTTCTTCATCAACAACTGCACAGTTTCAATCAACAATGGCTGTTGTGACTTCAGATAATCTAGGTGCTGCTCCATATATTCCTCCACAGAGAACTCTTCTCACACCTGTTGAAAAGTTAGAAGTGTTGTGTGAATCCATGGTTGAATTTGATTCACTGGCTGACAATGGGTTTGATTTTCGCTCCATTGTTAGAGCTCAAGGTTGGGTGAAATACTTTGATAGACTGTTTGGACCAGTTTACCCTCTACTTGTTAAGGAATTCTGGATTCATGCATCTGTGTATCCAAAGTTTATTCTATCATCTGTGCTGGGAAAGGAAATCATCATCACAGAGGATCTAATTAGAAGACTGATTGGTTATGAAGAAACAGATGGTGTTTCACATCTGCCAGCTGGGCGTGTTGATATGGATGAAGTTTATGAGGAGGTTATGACTGCTGGACAAGCCTCTAACAGATTCAAAGATCTGAAGCCAGATTGCAAGATCTGGGCCAAGATCTTCATGGGATGTATACATCACAGAAAGTCAACAAATTCCCCAGATTATGTCAACAATGAACAGATCTATTTTATGTACTGCCTGAGTCAGAGCAACAAGGTAGATCTGCCTTACATTTTGTTTATGCATCTGTGGAATCACATAAATGCATCCAGAGAATCTGTGAAAGAAAAGAACCAGAAGATCAGGAATTGGATACCTTTTGGAAGGTTGCTCTCAGATCTTCTCAATGAAAATGGTTTAGTGGCTGCTCTATATGATACTGGTGTTACAGAAGAACTAGAGTTCATTATGGGAAAGCCTCTGAATGCTAAGAGCCTTCTGAGACTCAAGATTGTAGATGAACTTACCACTCCTCCAAAGAAGTTAAACATGTCTGATTTGAATAAAAGGATTCCAGTATCAGACTTTCCTCTATTCTTTGCTGAAGAACCTAGACACATTGTTCTGATGTATATAGAGGAATGTAAAAGGGAAGGAGTGCCTGTTCCTGCCAATGTGTTTCAACTTGTCAAGCAACCCCTGCCAGATGCAGGAGAAGAAGAAGAAGAAGCAGAAGTTCCACTTCAGAGGAAAAGACCTCAACCTGCAGCAGAATCTGAACCTGTCCAGAAGAAGGCTAAGATTGCTGAGAATCCCAAGGATCTTCTGAAGAGAAAAGATTCTGGAGAAGCTGTCTCTGCAAAGAGGATTAAACTCAAAGGTACTAAAGCTTCTGTTACTTCTAAAAATGTTGTTATAAATGATTCATCTATTAAGTCTGTTCCCAAACCCCCTGTCACTCAAACAACATCTGTTGCTGCCCCCAGTTCTGTATCACCTCAGAAACAACCTACTGCTTCTGTATCAAAACCACCTCAACCTAAATTACACATCAAACATTTCACTCCACGTCCATCACCATCAGTTCCATCACCAACTGTTCCACAACCAACAGAACCACAACAAACAGTCCCACAACAAACAGAACCACAACCATCAGAACTATCACAAAATTCTGATAAACAAAAATCTGCTCAACCAACAATAGAAACTCAACCAATAACTTCTGATCATCCAGAAAAACAAACCACAGAAGATCAACCACAAAAAGAATTTGTCATTCCACCATCACCAATTCCATCTTCTGAACCTGTAGCAACTGTTACTTCTGAACCCACTAAAGTAACTCCTGCTCCTGTTTCATCTGAACCACCTACTCAATCTAATACCCCTTCAGAACCATCTCATATCCCTGAGACAGAAGTTCTTGATATCACTCCATTAAAAACAGTGTTTCAAGTTTCTTCTACCTCTTGTACACCTGAAACATCTTCAAATTCATCTGAATCAGAAATTCATCCTGATTTTCTGATTAATCCATCTGACAAATACCCTGTTCATGAACCTGAACCTGAATCAACCTTAACTACCAAAACTACCATTCCAGAACCTATGCCTCCACTTGTACCTTCATCTGAGATGATTGTTCCTTCTTCCAATCCATCATCATCTGGAATATCTTGTGCTCAAGTGTCTTCTCTTTATCATAACTTATCTTATGGTTTCAAACTAAAAGACTTTTATGATAGAGTTGAGCCTTCTGAACCCTTGACACCTCTGAAACCTAAACTCAAACCAACCCTTCCATCTGTAATCCTTTCATATATTAAATCTATGGAAAACGAAGGATCCTTATCCCCCATATCTGCTACATCTGGTAAAGCTGCTGTTTCAGCTCTGCATCCTGCATCTGACAACACAGTTGCATCTGATAAACCATCAAACTCTGCTTTCGTACCATACTCTAATGCATTCTTTGATGTTGTTTACCCACGCACCAGACCTCAACCAAATCTGCATAATGCTTTAAACAGATCCCTTCCTCAGAAACCAGAAATTCCATTCTTTCCATATGTTCCCCCTCCTCTGATTTCCATTCCAAAATCACTGATACCACCCACTCCAAAGCCTAAACAGATGACTCTGGAAACCTTGCTTAAACCTCCACCCAGACTTAATATTGAACATTTATTTCAAACGTTTTTGCAAGAAATACAGATGTCTTTAGGTACTGTTCAGAAAAGATGTTCTGAAACTATGGATGCAAATGAGACTGACATCATCTGGAAAGCATTTCTCAATAGATTCAACACTGTGGCTTTTAATCTGAAGAACATCTGTTCTGATGATGCAAAGCTCAGAGCTGAAAGAACTCAATTCTGGATTGTCAACAAGACTGAACCTCTGCTGTGTTTGGATGCTCCTCCACCTCCTCCTCCACCAGAACCAATTGCCACTGCATTAACTATGACTCTGGTAGAACCCTCTTCAGGATCTCCAGAACATATGGCAATTGACTCTGTTCAGGATAGAGAACCTCCATCATCAGAGATAAAGACAGAAAATCCAGATTTGGCAAACAAGATTGCTGCTCTGGAAGCTGGTCAATCTGAAATAAGATCTTAGATGGCGAAGCAAGACAAGAAATCTGAGGACATGTCAGAGTGGATGTCTAAACAAGATGAGAAGAATGAGACCATAACTAAGTTCATGTCAAAGCAAGAGCAATCACAATCTGAGATCACAGACCTATTGAAGATGCTTTTGTCAAAACACACTTAGATTTTTTTTCTCATGTTTGTGCATCTGTTGTTTTTGCATCTGAATGTTTTTGTTATATCTTCTGATGTACTTTTGCTCTGTTATAATTAAATGAAACAGTTTGTTATTCTCCATTGAATTATCTGCTATTGTTCCTTTTAATTGTCTTTATTAAAAGTTTTTACTTTTTGCTTATGACAAAAAAGGGGGAGAAAATAAAGATAATAAAGATCTGAACTATTTAATATAATTTCACTAGAATGAATCTTCAGACATATCTATTCTTTCTAATATCTAAATTGACTATTTCAGAACTTTTGATAAGAACACTCTATAAAAGAATCTCTGAGTTTCTCAGATCATTTAACTTTTTATCAAACTCTGAATCTTATATCTGCAAGACAGTCTAACCCTTGATTATTACAAGACAAACAAGATCTGACTCTGAAGATTACTCAAGATAAAAAGGGAAGTTTCTATTCCTTTTTCATATTTAACTCAGGGGGAGATTCATCATCTCAGGGGGAGTTATAATTCTTTATGTTCAATTAAATAAAATTTCTGATACTTTTTGTCATCATCAAAAAGGGGGAGATTGTTAGAACACAGATTGGTTCTTAATAATTACTCTTTGTTTTGATGATAACTGTTAGGAAATTTATATTTAAGAATTATATACTCTAAAATTTGTTTGAGAGTTTTACTGCAGATTAAAATTTTATTAACTCTCTAGAAGCAAATCTGCCTTGAATACAAGAAGTTATTCTGACTCTGAAGCGCCAGATGCACCTTACAGAAGAATCTGCTTGCTCCTTACAGAAGATCCTGAGCGTAGTCTCCAGAAGGATCTGAAGCAAGAAGCTCCAGAACATTCTGAGTCAGAAGCATCTGAAGATAGTCAGAAGCATCTGAAGATAATCAGAAGCATCAGAAGTATAGAAGAATATTGATTGAAGAGTTTCTCAAAGCATTGATCTACAGAAGTTTCTGAAAGTACCTACACTGCCATGTACTGAAGTTCTGTGTCAAGATGCTCTGATGATCAACACGCTAGAAGCACACACGCTGCAGAAGACTCTGATACAGCATAGTTCTGAAACTCATCAGAAGACTCTGATCCATTCAGACTCTGAAGAACTTGCTGAAACTGAAGAAGTGTTTTCAAGAATATATCCGTTGGAACTATTCAACGTCTCTTTCCTTATTTGTGCTAGACACACTTACACAGACAAAAAGGATTTATCTGTGCCATCTATTTCAAGGAAAGGTCAGTACATGTGAAGACAAAAAGGCTCAGACCTTTTGGACTCTCTTTTCAACGTGCATGATTCAGTTGCCTATAAAAGGAGTTCCTCACTTCATTCTTCAGTTACACACTTGCTGAAAAGAAATCACAATATTCTATAAGCTCTCATTCTTATTCTTCATAGAATCTCATTGTACTTAAAACTTAAGAGAAAAATCATTGTTGTGATTATAGCTTTATAGAAGCATTAAAAACTCTTGTATTTAATTTACATTGTTTGTAAAGGATATTCCTTAAGAGGATTCAGTGTGAATCAGTAGCTCTTGAGAAGACTAAGAATTGTAGTTCTTAGGTGATACTATTGTAATCAGTTTGATTTAATAGTGGATTAAGTCCTTGTTGAGAAAGGCAAATCACTCTGGAAGGGTGGACTGGAGTAGTTGTTTAACGAACCAGGATAAAAATAATTGTGTGATTATTTTCAAGTATTAATTTTCCATACTTATTCAACCCCCCCCCCTTCTAAGTATTATCTCACCTTCACGTCATCCTTTCGGTGGGGAGTCTGTCATCTTGTTGGTGTCAGATTGTGCGATAGTGTTTGTCCTATCATACTTTTGGTGGTAGTGACCGGTGTGTGTTTTGCTCCGTCATCCTTTCGGTGGGGGGTCTGTCATCTGGATTGATGTCAAATTGTGTGATATTGTTTGTCCTATCATCCTTTTGGTGGTAGTGGTTGGTATGAGTTTCGCTACGTCATCCTTTTGGTGGGGGGGTCTGTCATCTTGTTTGTGTCAGATTGTGCGATAGTGTTTGTCCTATCATCCTTTTGGTGGTAGTGGCCGGTGTGAGTTTCGCTCCATCATCCTTTTTTTTTGGGTGGGGGGTCTATCATCTTGTTGGTGTCAGATTGTACGATAGTGTTTGTCCTATCATCCTTTTGGAGGTAGTGACCGGTGTGTGTTTTGCTCCGTCATCCTTTTGGTGGGGGGTCTGTCATCTGGATTGATGTCAGATTGTGCGATATTGTTTGTCCTATCATCCTTTTGGTGGTAGTGGCCGGTGTGAGTTTTGCTCCGTCATCCTTTTGGTGGAGGGTCTGTCATCTTGTTGGTGTCAGATTGTGCGATAGTGTTTCTCCTATCATCCTTTTGGTGGTAGTGGCCGGTGTGAGTTTCGCCCTGTCATCTTTTTGGTGGGGGGTCTGTCATCTGGATTGAAGTCAGATTGTACCATAGTGTTTGTCCTATCATCCTTTTGGTAGTAGTGGCCGGAATGAGTTTTGCTCTGTCATCTTTTTGGTGGGGGGTCTGTCATCTTGGTTGTGTCAGATTGTGCGATATTGTTTCTCCTATCATACTTTTGGTGGTAGTGGCCGGTGTGAGTACGCTCCGTCATCCTTTTGGTGGGGGGTCTGTCATCTTGTTGGTGTCAGATTGTGCGATAGTGTTTATCATATCATCCTTTTAGTGGTAGTGGTCGGTGTGAGTTTCGCTCCGTCATCCTTTTGGTGGGGGTCTGTTATCTTGTTGGTCTCAGATTGTGCGATAGTGTTTCTCCTATCATCCTTTTGGTGGTAGTGGCCGGTGTGAGTTTCGCCCCGTCATCCTTTTGGTGGGGGGTCTGTCATCTGGATTGATGTTAGACTGTGCCATAGTGTTTGTCCTATCATCCTTTTCGCGGTAGTGGCCGGTGTGAGTTTCGCTCAGTCATCCTTTTGGTGGCGGGTCTGTCATCTTGTTGGTGTCAGATTGTACGATAGTGTTTCTCCTATCATTCTTTTGGTGGTAATGGCTGCTGTGAATACGCTCCGTCATCCTTTTGGTGGGGGGTCTGTCATCTTGTCGGTGTCAGATAGTGCGATAGTTTTTATCATATCATCCTTTTAGTGGTAGTGGTCAGTATGTGTTTCGCTCCGTCATCCTTTTGGTGGGGGTCTGTCATCTTGTTGGTGTCAGATTATGAGATAGTGTTTCTCCTATCATCCTTTTGGTGGTAGTGGCCGGTATAAGTTTTGCTTCGTCATCCTTTTGGTGGGGGGTCTGTCATCGGGATTGATGTCAGATTGTGCCGTACTATTTGTCCTATCATCCTTTTAGTGGTAGTGGTCGGTGTGTGTTTTGCTCCGTCATCCTTTTGGTGGGGGGTCTGTCATCTGGATTGATGTCAGATTGTGCGATATTGTTTGTCCTATCATCCTTTTGGTGGTAGTGGCCGATCTGAGTTTCGCCCCGTCAACCTTTTGGTGGAGGGGTCTGTCATCTGGATTGATGTTAGACTGTGCCATAGTGTTTGTCCTATCATCCTTTTGGCGGTAGTGGCCTGTGTGAGTTTCGCTCAGTCATCCTTTTGGTGGCGGGTCTGTCATCTTGTTGGTGTCAGATTGTGCGATAGTGTTTGTCCTATCATCCTTTTGGTGGTAATGGCTGCTGTGTGTACGCTCTGTCATCCTTTTGGTGGGGGGTCTGTCATCTTGTTGGTGTCAGATTGTGCAATAGTATTTGTATCCTTTTGGAGGTAGTGGCCGGTGTGAGTTTTGCTCCGTCATCCTTTTGGTGGGGGGTCTGTCATCTGGATTGATGTCATATTATGCGTCATTGTTTGTCCTATCATCCTTTTGGTGGTAGTTGCCGGTGTGAGTTTCGCTTTGTTATCCTTTTGGTGGCGGGGGGGGGGGGGGGGGGGTCTGTCATCTTGTTGGTGTCAGATTGTGCGATAGTGTTTGTCCTATCATCCTTTTGGTGGTAGTGACCGGTGTGAGTTTCGCTCCGTCATTCTTTTTTTTTGGTGGGGGGGGCTATCATCTTGTTGGTGTCAGATTGTGCGATAGTGTTTATCCTATCATCCTTTTGGTGGTAGTGACTAGTGTGAGTTTTGCTCCGTCATCCTTTTGAATGAGGTTCTGTCATCTTGTTGGAGTCAGATTGTGTGATAGTATTTCTCCTATCATTCTTTTGGTGGTAGTGGCCGGTGTGAATACGCTTCGTCATCCTTTTGGTGGGGGGTCTGTCATATTCTCGGTGTCAGATAGTGTGATAGTGTTTATCATATCATCCTTTTAGTGGTAGTGGTCAGTGTGAGTTTCGCTCCGTCATCCTTTTGGTGGGGGTCTGTCATCTTGTTGGTGTCAGATTATGAGATAGTGTTTCTCCTATCATCCTTTTGGTGGTAGTGGCCGGTATGAGTTTCGCTTCGTCATCCTTTTGGTGGGGGGTCTGTCATCTGGATTGATGTCAGATTGTGCCATACTGTTTGTCTTATCATCCTTTTGGTGGTAGTGGCTGGTGTGAGTTTCGCTCAGTCATCCTTTAGGTGGATTGTCTGTCATCTTGTTGGTCTCAGATTGTGCAATAGTGTTTGTCCTATCATCCTTTTGGTGGTAGTGGCCGGTGTGTGTTTTGCTCCGTCATCCTTTTGGTGCAGGGTCTGTCATCTGGATTGATGTCAGATTGTGCGATATTGTTTGTCATATCATCCTTTTGGTGGTAGTGTTCGGTCTGAGTTTCGCCCCGTCATCCTTTTGGTGGGGGGTCTGTCATCTGGATTGATGTTAGACTGTGCCATAGTGTTTGTCCTATCATCCTTTTGGCGGTAGTGGCCGGTGTGAGTTTCGCTCAGTCAACCTTTTGGTGGCGGGTCTGTCATCTTGTTGGTGTCAGATTGTGCGATAGTGTTTGTCCTATCATCATTTTGGTGGTAATGGCTGCTGTGTGTACGCTCCGTCATCCTTTTGGTGGGGGGTCTGTCATCTTGTTGGTGTCAGATTGTGCGATAGTATTTGTATCCTTTTGGTGGTAGTGGCCGGTGTGAGTTTTGCTCCGTCATCCTTTTGGTGGGGGGTCTGTCATCTGGATTGATGTTAGATTATGCGTCATTGTTTGTCCTATCATCCTTTTAGTGGTAGTTGCCGGTGTGAGTTTCGCTCCGTTATCCTTTTGGTGGCGGGGGGGGGGGGGGGGTCTGTCATCTTGTTGGTGTCAGATTTTGCGATAGTGTTTGTCCTATCATCCTTTTGGTGGTAGTGGCCGGTGTGAGTTTCGCTCCGTCATTCTTTTTTTTTTTGGGGGGGGGGGGGGTCTATCATCTTGTTGGTGTCAGATTGTGCGATAGTGTTTATCCTATCATCCTTTTGGTGGTAGTGACTGGTGTGAGTTTCGCTCCGTCATCCTTTTGGATGGGGGTCTGTCATCTTGTTGGAGTCACATTGTGCGATAGTATTTCTCCTATCATTCTTTTGGTGGTAGTGGCCGGTGTGAATACGCTCCGTCATCCTTTTGGTGGGGGGTCTGTCATCTTCTCGGTGTCAGATAGTGTGATAGTGTTTATCATATCATCCTTTTAGTGGTAGTGGTCACTGTGAGTTTCGCTCCATCATCCTTTTGGTGGGGGTCTGTCATCTTGTTGGTGTCAGATTATGAGATAGTGTTTCTCCTATCATCCTTTTGGTGGTAGTGGCCGGTATGAGTTTCGCTTCGTCATCCTTTTGGTGGGGGGTCTGTCATCTGGATTGATGTCAGATTGTGCCATACTGTTTGTCTTATCATCCTTTTGGTGGTAGTGCCCGGTGTGAGTTTCGCTCAGTCATCCTTTTGGTGGATTGTCTGTCATCTTGTTGGTGTCAGATTGTGCAATAGTGTTTGTCCTATCATCCTTTTGGTGGTAGTGGTCGGTGTGTGTTTTGCTCCGTCATCCTTTTGGTGCAGGGTCTGTCATCTGGATTGATGTCAGATTGTGCGATATTGTTTGTCCTATCATCCTTTTGCTGGTAGTGGTCGGTCTGAGTTTCGCCCCGTCATCCTTTTGGTGGGGGGTCTGTCATCTGGATTGATGTTAGACTGTGCCATAGTGTTTGTCCTATCATCCTTTTGGCGTTATTGGCCGGTGTGAGTTTCGCTCAGTCATCCTTTTGGTGGCGGGTTTGTCATCTTGTTGGTGTCAGATTGTGCGATAGTGTTTGTCCTATAATCCTTTTGGTGGTAATGGCTGCTGTGTGTACGCTCCGTCATCCTTTTGGTGGGGGGTCTGTCATCTTGTTGGTGTCAGATTGTGCGATAGTATTTGTATCCTTTTGGTGGTAGTGGCCGGTGTGAGTTTTGCTCCGTCATCCTTTTGGTGGGGGGTCTGTCATCTGGATTGATGTTAGATTATGCGTCATTGTTTGTCCTATCATCCTTTTGGTGGTAGTTGCCGGTGTGAGTTTCGCTCCGTTATCCTTTTGGTGGCGGGAGGGAGGGGGGGGGGGGTCTGTCATCTTGTTGGTGTCAGATTTTGCGATAGTGTTTGTCCTATCATCCTTTTGGTGGTAGTGGCCGGTGTGAGTTTCGCTCCGTCATCACCTTTTTTTTTTGGGGGGGGGGGGTCTATCATCTTGTTGGTGTCAGATTGTGCGATAGTGTTTGTCCTATCATCCTTTTGGTGGTAGTGACTGGTGTGAGTTTCGCTCCGTCATCCTTTTGGATGGGGGTCTGTCATCTTGTTGGAGTCACATTGTGCGATAGTATTTCTCCTATCATTCTTTTGGTGGTAGTGGCCGGTGTGAATACGCTCCGTCATCCTTTTGGTGGGGGGTCTGTCATGTTGTCGGTGTCAGATAGTGTGATAGTGTTTATCATATCATCCTTTTAGTGGTAGTGGTCAGTATGAGTTTCGCTCCGTCATCATTTTGGTGGGGGTCTGTCATCTTGTTGGTGTCAGATTATGAGATAGTGTTTCTCCTATCATCCTTTTGGTGGTAGTGGCCGGTATGAGTTTCGCTCAGTCATCCTTTTGGTGGAGGGTCTGTCATCTTGTTGGTGTCAGATTGTGCAATAGTTTTTGTGCTATCATCCTTTTGGTGGTAATGGCCGGTGTGTGTACGCTCCGTCATCCTTTTGGTGGGGAGTCTGTCATCTTGTTGGTGTCAGATTGTGCGATAGTGTTTGTCCTATCATCCTTTTGGTGGTAGTGGCCGGTGTATGTTTTGCTCCGTCATCCTTTTGGTGGGGGGTCTGTCATATGGATTGATGTCAGATTGTGCGATATTGTTTGTCCTATCATCCTTTTGGTGGTAGTGGCCGGTGTGAGTTTCGTTCCGTCATCCTTTTGGTGGAGGGGGGTCTGTCATCTTGTTGGGTCAGATTGTGCGATAGTGTTTGTCCTATCATCCTTTTGGTGGTAGTGGCCGGTGTGAGTTTTGCTCCGTCATCCTTTTTTTGGGGGGGGGGGGTCTATCATCTTGTTGGTGTCAGATTTTGCGATAGTGTTTGTCCTATCATCCTTTTGGTGGTAGTGACCGGTGTGTGTTTTGCTCCGTCATCCTTTTGGTGGGGGGTCTGTCATCTGGATTGATGTCAGATTGTGTGATATTGTTTGTCCTATCATCCTTTTGGTGGTAGTGGCCGGTGTGAGTTTCGCTCCGTCATCCTTTTGGTGGGGGGTCTGTCATCTTGTTGGTGTCAGATTGTGCGATAGTGTTTCTCCTATCATCCTTTTGGTGGTAGTGGCCAGTGTGAGTTTCGCCCTGTCATCCTTTTGGTGGGGGGTCTGTCATCTGGATTGAAGTCAGATTGTGTCGTAGTGATTGTCCTATCATCCTTTTAGTAGTAGTGGCCGGTATGTGTTTCACTCCATCATCATATTGGTGGGGGGTCTGTCATCTTGTTGGTGTCAGATGGTGCGATAGTGTTTGTCCTATCATCCTTTTGGTGGTAGTGGCCGGTGTGAGTACGCTTCGTCATGGTTTTGGTAGGGGGTCTGTCATCTTGTTGGTGTCAGATTGTGCGATAGGGTTTATCCTATCATCCTTTTAGTGGTAGTGGTCGGTGTAAGTTTCGCTCCGCCATCCTTTTGGTGGGGGTCTGTCATCTTGTTTGTGTCAGATTGTGCGATAGTGTTTCTCCTATCATCCTTTTGGTGGTAGTGGCCGGTATGAGTTTCGCTCTGTCATCCTTTTGGTGGGGGGTCTGTCATCTGGATTCATGCCAGATTGTGCCATAGTGTTTGTCCTATCATCCTTTTGGCGGTAGTGGCCAGTGTGAGTTTCGTTCCGTCATCCTTTTGGTGGGGGGTCTGTCATCTTGTTGGTGTCAGATTGTGCGATAGTGTTTGTCCTATCATCCTTTTGGTGGTAGTGGCCGGTGTGACAAAATTATCTTTCTTCGTGTCGGCAAAGCGTGAGTCCCAACGTGGACGAGTTTTATTTCCTCAGTAGGTCGAAGATGTACGAGTCCTGACGTGGACAAATTTATCTTTCTTCGTGTCGACGAAACGGTGTCCTGACGTGGACAATTTACTCCCATGCCGATAGGGTTTTCTAATCAAGACGAGATGTGAGTCCTAACGTGGACAAATCAAGAAAAGATTATTCCTATCGGCGAAAGTTGATTCCTAACGTGGAAAGTTTATTCCTAACGTGGAAAGTTGATTCCTAACATGGACAGTTTATTCCTAACGTGGACAGGTTATTCCTAACGTGGAAAGTTTATTCCTAACGTGGAAAGTTGATTCCTAACGTGGACAGTTTATTCCTAACATGGACAGGTTATTCCTAACGTGGACAGTTTATTCCTAACATGGACAGGTTATTCCTAACGTGGATAGTTTATTCCTAACATGGACCGGTTACTCCTAACGTGGACATTTTATTCCTAACGTGGACGATTTATTCCTATGTTGATAGGATCCCCTCGTGCTGACGAAATACAGACGAGTAATCCCCAGCGAAGTCGCCGGGATTTTTCCGCGTTGACGGAGTTTGAGTCCTAACGTGGACAAGTTTAAGTTGAGATTTCTTCGGGTTGACGAAACAAGTGTCTTAACGTGGACCAAGTTCTATTCCCGTGTTGTTGAGACGTGAGTCCTGACCTGGACAGATTTGTGTTTATTCGTGATTTGGCGAAATTTGGGTCCAGATATGGACAAGGTTACTCTTGTGACGACATAATTTCAATTCGTGTTGACGAATTTGTTTCACTTCTTGTGTTGACAAGGTTGGTCCAGTTGTGGACGGAGGTGTTTTGCAAAAATTGTTCAGCACCTGTGGCGTTACATAGGTGGTTGAAGTTGAAATCAGAATTATTATCAGACGTTGGATCAGTTGTTGTCGTAACGACCAGATTCAGTTGGTGGATGTCGTTCCCCAAGCAGTGCAGTTCATTTCTGCGGTTGGCAAATTTCCGGGTTTCTTGGTATTCAACCGTCTCGTACCTCGATTGTTTGAAGGCCGTTTGCTCTTCACCCAGTCGGGTCCAAGCCGTTTGAATAGGGGCAGCTGTTGCACCCTAAAATTTGCTCAACCTTTTCTTGCCTGATTTATGTTTCATTGCACTTCATTTGCATAGTTACATCATGTACATAGTTCAATCATTGGCATATCATGACATAACATGCATCCAACAAGGGATCAAGGGTGTCTATCAAGAGAAGAGCCTAGCAAGAGGTGTTATCCAAGATGAGAAATCATCCAAGCCATCAAGAAAGGATTTGAAGACTTGAGAAGTTTGGATGCCTACATGTGGGTTTTGCTCCTATCTTGAGGGATGTTGAGAATCATCAGTGGGATGAGAAGCATGGAATGTGAATGTGAGGTGTGTATGGATCTCATGGGATGTCTAGAGGGCCTTATTGAAGCTGAGGCAAGTCATTGATTCAAGTATGAGAGCCACAATTGAGGTGCAGTCAATTAGGGTTTCATCTGGGTCAACCCTAATTCAATTGAGTAGTTGGAGAGCATCAAAAGCCTACCTTGAGGTCATGAGGTTCATGGATTGGTATGTTGATACATGTGTGGTGTTGTGCCAAGATTAAGCAAAGAAGAATCAAGAATGTGGGAAGTTTCTAAATTAGGGTTTCAGTGTAAAATCCCCTATTTAGTGCCTAACTTCAAAGCCACATAAGTCAAAATACAAGATTCAAATGGATCTTCGCCCAACATGAAACTTGTAGAGCTTCTCAATACCTTTAATTTGAGTACTAGAACTCCTCAAGAGGATTTTTAAAACTCAAGTTATGGTTCTTGCAAATTACAGGTCATCAGAGGACACTGAAATTTATCTGTGAAAGTCACTTGACTTCCAAGCAACTTTTTCCCTTCAAGGAATTTTCAAATGGATTCTTGGCCAACATAATAGTTGTAGATATTGATCTTAGCTTTCCATAGAGTACTAGAAGTCCTCAAGGGGATTTATGGAACTCAAGTTATGATCTTGGGAATCCAGGGGTATTTTGGGCATATTTGATTATAGGTCATTTTCAAGCATGTGCCATAATATCCATCTTCCACTCCTCAAATGGAAAATTGTTCAACTAGAAAGTTTCTTAAAATAGGGTTTTAACCTTTACTATGCATCAAGGAAGGTTTGAATTGGCTCATATGAGAAGTTGGTTTGAAATGGCTTTTTAATGAAGAAATTAAAGTCATTTAAAAGGCAAAAATGAGATTTCTTGATTTCATGGCCAAACAAGTCCATGTTGCATACCAAATTGATCAGAAAACATATTTTAAAGATGAAGACATTATTACATTTTCGAATTGAGGTCATTTGCACATGGTTTCACTTTGTTACTTAAGATTGAAGAAACATAACCATCAATTGCCTTAAGATCAAATACAAGGGAATTGCACATCCAATTCAGTTCTAATTATCATGAGGAGAGAATTTCAGGTGAAATTAGGGACTAAAACAGAGCAAGGCACAATTTGAGCATATGAGATTTTGGAGGAAAGTGAGAAATTGAATATCTCATTGTGGTTGTTACAGAACTTTCTAGAGGGTTCTATTGGCTTCTATATAAGCATTGCATTAGGTTCAGGTAGTTTTTTTGCCAAGGATCAAGCAAGGAATCGTAGAGAGCTATTGAATTTTCTCACCTCCAACTCAGAATCGGTTTTGGTGTTGCAAGCCTATTCAAGCCAAATTGAAGGTTGAAGAAGCTTCATTGTGCATCACTGATCGTGTCTGAAGAGTCTTGGAGCTTGAATTGAGCATTTGACACCTCTGTTGATCCAATTTTTCTAGGTATGTAAACCTTCAAATTCCTCATAATCTAAGAAGAATTGGCTAGCATCTTGCATGTAGTTAGGGCCTAGGATGTGTGAGGATCGTTTCTGGAGAGGTTTGGGAGCAATTAGAGACCAAATTAGGGTGATGCCATTTTCTGTTGAAGCTTGTATCTCCTTGTTCTTGAAGCTTTAATGGTGTTTGAATGTTGAGAATTGATCAGGGAGAAGTGTAGTACACAATGGGATCATTAATTTTAGGGTTTGAGGTGATTCAAGATTTGTGATTTTTCTGCAACTACCATCGGGTTTGGAGTTTAAGTGAGAATTAATAAGAATGGGGACCATATTCGTGACCAGGGTGAAATTTGGAGTGGATTAGGGTTTTTATTTGGCTTGTTTGGTGAGTTTTGGGGTTTGCTTCGCCGGAAAAGACGGTGGCGCCAAGCTCAGGCCACCGTCAGTGTTTTCCCCCCTCAGTTCAAATATTTTGGGGACGATGAACCACCACCATCAGATCCCCCTTTGACCTTGACTGAAGACCTAATCCAATGGCCACGATGGTGTTTCAATTACTGAAGGATTGAGAGGGAGAGCAAAACGCTCCGTTTCATTTAAATTTGTTGGATGGGCTTAATGATCCTTTGCTAACCACATCTCCTTCTAGGCCCAATTAAAAAATACAACGTGATTTCATTGCTATTTGCCACAGGCGTTTTTCCATTTTCCTTTTGATTTTCTGAATTGTTTTAAGTTTGGTTTGGGCTTAGGGCAAATTGATACGCGCACCCCCAATTGGGCCCATGTCTGGATTATAAATGAGTCCAATTGCTATCTGGCACGCCCCTTTATTAAATTTCTTTGTGTTTCTTTTATTTTTATATTTTCCTTTAGTTTAGAAATAAATCCATAATAAATAGGAAATTTAATCTTTTTAATCCAAGTTTTTTTTCCCTGATTCCTTAGAAAGTTTAGAATTTAATAGGATGGAAAAATGTTTAATTCATGCATTTTAGAATTTAATTGTATTTTTTGCATTTTTATTGCTTTTATTTTCAATATGGTTGATACATGATTTTGTGGATTTTGTTGTGAATGATTGGTGATGAATTTTAGGCTAGTTTGAGCATTGGACATTAGGTGGTTTAGAATTAGGGTTTTAAGATGATACCTTTAGGTTTAGGGCATAGTTTTAGGTCCAAATGAATGGTTAACCCCTTGGTTTTTGTATGAGAGATTCTTAAGAGGTTTAGGAACCCTTAGTAATATTTCTAGGATTTTACAATCACTTTTGGTATTTTAAGTAGAATTAGTTTTAAGACTAACTTCTAGGTGTTTCTGATGAACTAATTTGGCTATTTTGATTTAATAGTTCCCCTTAGACTAGGGTGGTGTAGCTTTTGAGCTTGGGTGATAATGAAGACCAATTGAAGATGCTTTGGAGAGCTTGAAGGAGCTTGGATGTGAAGATTCTCTCATCTTGTGGATGCTTGTCGGGAGCTTAGGGAAACTAGGGTTTTAGGAAGAGCATCGGAGTAGTTCTACTTGTTTCTTCAAACATGGAGTATATTGTTCATCTCCATTCAATCCAATGACATAAAGTCTTTAGGAGGGATGAATGGCATGCTTTAAGAGTAGAACTTTGAGGATGCCATTCTCTCACAGTGTTAAGTTCTAAGTGACTTCCCTTAGTTGTGATTGAGCTTCTTAACATTTCAACTTGATCTTGTTGAATGATTATCCCTTGGAGGTGCTTGTTGAAGCTTGGTAAAGGAAAAGATGAGATAGATTGTTGAAGCTAGGGTTTTACTGCTTGTTGAAGTTGAAGTCAGGAGCTTGCTGAAGCTGGTTACTGGTTGGGGTTTGAGCTTGCTTAAGCCGGGAGCTTGTTGAAGCCTGGTGCTTGTTGAAGATTGAAAGGTTATTGAAGCTTGAAGATGGGAGTTATTCATGAAGATGAAGGTTGTTGCTGTCAACTTTTTGCTGGCTAATCATCTGTTGTTGTCAGAGCTACTGTTTGCTGTAGGAGATTGGTGCTGCTGTTTGGGTTGCCTCCTCTGCTTTGTGGTTTTTGTTTTCTGTATTGTTTGTTGGCTTGTATAGCTTGCCCCCTAGGTTTGAGGTGAATGTTGATTCACTTTGCCTGTTGTTTTCCCAGGATTCGAGGTTGAGTGGGACTCCCTTGCCTCGTTTGTATTGCTGCATTGCATGCATTTTACTGTATTTTCTTGCTTTCTTTTCTGTTTATCCCCTAGGATCTCTGATTTCCTCTATGTAGGAGGGAATTATGACAGACATTAGGATTCTTATCCATGCATGACAACATTAGGTTAGTTTCCCTTGCAACCATAGTGTTAGGGTATTTCTCTTCTTACCTCAAAACACTTCAAAACACACAGTAATAAAGATAACGCGTGATGTACGCTACGAGCCTTAAGCTATTTGAGAAAAGGTTGTTGGAGGGTCACTCTTCAGTAATCTGGTTGCTTAGTATGGTACCCTTAGGGTGACATGCAACGTAGTCACTCTCAGATCACAAGTCTTTAGTACAGTACAAGTTGCAAACAGACTAAAAAACACTTCTTTCTTAAAAGATTCAAAACAAACATCAAAGTGTCATTTTTGTCCGCTTGGACTCTTAATCAAGAAAAACCCTTTTTGAAGGTAATAAAAAATAGTCAGACAAGCTTGTGTCTTCCGTAGCCCGAACTACATTTGCTCTGATCTTTCATGCTGTATGAAAGTACGTAGGCATAGGATGCCGTATCCTAGCGAGCAACCTTCCCCTCCTTTCCCGTAGGTAGGCGAACTACGTTGACTCTGATTTCTCGTTCCATACGGGGATACGTAGGCATAAAGTGCGATACTTTGCCGAGTCATTTTCTTTTCTTTTTAACCCAGACCTGTAGAGTAAATAGACAACACACCCTAGATAGAAAACAAGCGTGGATCCCGTCGAGTACGACGGACGTGAGGGGTGCTAATACCTTCCCCTTGCGTAACCGACTCCCGAATCCAGGATTTGGTTGCGATGACCATTCCTTTCCCTCTTTGAGTTAGGTTTACTCTGAGCATTTCCTTTCCCTCTTGTGGTATAAATAACGCACGGTGGTGACTTTTTTGTCATAGCCGGCGCCGATTTTCGTAGTAGCGACAGCTGGCGACTCTGCTGGGGACTCCAACGGTTCCCTATGCGAGTCGATCCTAGCGCTTGTTTTCCCGTCTGGGGTTTTGTATGTATTTACCTTTCTGCCTCTACTTTCAGTATTATATTATTGTTGTTGTGCTGGGAAGAGGATTAGATTGAGAGATAAGTCGGACCTGGGCTTGAGTTTGCACATAGACTTAGAAGTAGAGAGTAGTGGTTAGCCTGCTTGCTTAGCTCGCACCAGCTAGCCGCGAAATCTGCGCTTGGATGAGATTCTCTTTGATGCTTCTTGCCTGACCCTTAGGGCTCGACAAGTTGTCTGACCCGAGGATTGTCGACTCTGGGGACCTATCATTTGGGATTCAACTAAGTGAGGCCGCTTCAAGGGATGATGATGCCACACCTTCTGAGTATCGTATCATCGCTCTTGAAAGTCTGTGACGTTGAACTCGCATAGAATGTCGTACCTCGTCTGCAAGTTAAGTACATACCTGTGAGGGGTAGGTAGGTCTGTTTGCAGGAAACTTGACCTCCAGACTACCCGGTTTTCTTGATTTTGGATCAGTATGTGTGGTTACTTGGGGTTTCTTCATCAGGACAGTGTTATGGGTCTGTTGAGACCAGGTTGGAGCATTGTTATAGGTCTGTTGAGACCAGGTTGGAGCATTGTTATGGGTATGGTGAGACCAGGTTTGAGCAGTATTATGGGTCTGTTGAGACAGATGTGGATGGATCTCTTCAGCAATATATCACTTGATCCCTGTTGCCTGTTTGCATATTGCATTGTTGCATACTCATTTTGCATATCATTAACGTGTATTTATGTTGCAGGTGTGATCATTCCCCTCTGATTCTAGTGTATCTTCTAGCCAGACATGGAGTCCATGAAGAGGACAGTTGCTTACCGGGTGCATTCGCCAGATATCAGTGCCTTGCTGGGATTAGTTGCTCTAGCAGATGAGTGAGTGAGGGCTGAGTTCAGAGGATCTTATGGGAGATTGCTTAGTTTGTTGTACAGGCCTTCAGCATTTGAGACGACTGGGGTGTATACTTTGATGCAATTTTATGAGCCTCGGCTGAGATGCTTCCTGTTCCCCGACTATATTCTGGCACCCACTTTGGAGGAGTATTCTGCTATGTTGGGAGTTCCTGTGTTAGACCAGATGCCCTTTATACATGTTGATGCTGAGCCTGAGTTGGCTACACTTGCCGAGATTGTCAGTTTAGACGCTTCTGAGTTTCCTGGAGGATTGGACAAGCTGAACGGAGCCTATGGTTTTCACCTGTCTGTCCTGGTTGAGAAGGCTACACAGTGCGCGAAGAGTGGATGTTGGGTTGCCTTCAGTGCCATTCTAGCTGTTTGCATCTATGGGACTGTCTTGTTTCCTAATGTGCCAGATTTTGTTGACTCAGATGCCTTCTTGATTCTTGCCTCGAAGAATCCAGTTCCTACTCTCTTGGGCGATGTTTATCATTTTATTCACTACAAGAATGAGAAACGTCGTGGCAAAAATGTTTCCTGCTGTCTTCCTCTTTTGTACAGGTGGTTCCAGGGACATCTTCCGAAGACAGGGCCTTTTGTTGATGCTGTTGATACTTTGGATTGGTCTTCCCGGTTGATGGGGCTGTCTGCTGAGAACATCATTTGGTTTGATCGAAACATGCTTGGCGCTGATATTATATATAGTTGCAGTGGCTTTCCGAATGTCCCTTTGATTGGACGGAAAGGCTGTATCAACTATAACCTTTCTCTGCTGGTGAGACAGTTTGGTTATGCCTTGAGAGATGCTCCTATTGAGGATGAGATACAGGAATCTCTGTATCTCACGGGCTCATTAAACGAGGCTGTTTTGATCAGGTTGAGACATGCATGGACTAACATCCATAGGAGAGGGAAAGCTTTGCTTGGTAAGAGCAACAGCAAAGCTTATGATCCTTATTTGGCTTGGATCCACGAGAGAGCTAGGATTTCCTTGATGCCATATCCTGCTGTGGAACCTCTGTATCTTCCAGTGATTGAGGCACCTACTTCGGTAGAGATTGAGAAGTATAACAAATTGTTGGCTGAAAATGAAGAATTGAAGAAAGCCAATGATGAGTTAGAGAAAGAGATCTTCCGGTTGCGTCATGAGAAGAATGAAGCTACCTTCACTGTCAAGGAACAGATTGAGTTGATTAATAGGTTGGGTTCAGATTTGACTGAAGAGACCGGCAAGAGGGAAAAGGTGGAAACAGCCTTGAACGGTGTTAGCAAGGTGCTTGCTTCCAAGAAGGAACTCTTAAACAAGGCTTATTCCCGACTCGACAAGTGGGAAACATTATGGAATACCATGCTTACCAAGCGGAAGGAGAGTGAAGATGAGCTGAAGCTGCAGATTGTCACGCTAGAGGCGCAGGTTAGAGCCCAGGATGCAGAGATAGCTGAAGAGACATCACTTAGGAGCACTGTTGAGCTTAAAGTAATTGACCTTGACGAGAATCCGAGGGCTTGTGAATTGAAGGCCGGCTCCAAGAGGTGCAGACTCGACGAGTGTTTTGGCGAAGGAACCTGCAAGGACGACGCCAAAAAGCTGAGATCCACTGCTGAGCGACATGCGTTACTGATACAAAAGCTAATCTCCAGACTAGGTCATTCGGAGACGTTAAGGATACTGGAAGATGTCAGAGCGCGCCATTTGGCCTGAGTTATCTTTGCGTTGCTTTTGTTATCTGTACTTGTATTTTGACCATCGCCAGGCTTGTTGGCCGAGGTCTCTTCAGTTGTTTTCAGTTGTACTCTTGTACTCTGCCTCTTGGCATTTGTTTATGTATGAGGGTTTTCTGATTCCTTGCTTGCTTGATGGGGACTCCATTGTCGTGATGACCTTCTCTCTGAAACTAGAATCGGGGGGGGGGGGGGGGGGGGAATATAACCTGTAGCATATTTAGACGTTTGCATCTGCATCCTCATATTGCATGACCGGTATTTTTGAATCTGTATCTTATTTCCTGCATCTTATAGGTTTTTCAGGATTGACGACCAGAGTCCACCGCTATTCAACCAGAAACAACTGCAAGAAGATAATGGATCAAGTCCAAGTTGAGATGCAGGAAATTCGTGAGAAGCTGACTTTGTTCATGCAAGCCATGGAGAGCATGGCCAAAGGCCAGGAGAACCTCCAGACCTTGGTGCAGCAGCTGCTGACGCGGGCGAACGGAAATGGCAACACTGACCACATTTCTGTTGAAACTCCTCGCCGGGAGGATGAGATACCGGCAGTTGTTACTCCACCTGTTGTGACTGTCAATGGAAACACTGATACTGGTGCAGGTGTTGGCGCTGGTAATGGCAACACTGGAAATGGTGGTAATGGGCATGTTGTTAACAACAAAGGCAACACTGTGGATGCCGATCAAGGATTCGTTGACAATGTTGGCTTTGGAAACAATGGGTATGGCAATGTCAATCAGGACGGGAACTTCGGGTTCAACAATCAAGGCTTCGGTAATGACGGTTACGACAACAATCAGGGGTATGGCTATGGTAATGGTGGGTTCGGTAATGTGAATAACAACGGCGCTGGAGCATTTCCTTTCAACAATGGTTTTGGACCTGCTGGGGTCAATCTAGGGTTCGGCAACCGAGGATAGGGTCATGTGTTCAATCAGCAAGGATTTGGCGGTAATGTGGGTTACGGTGGGTATGGCAATGACTGGAAGGTGGATCAACAGGAGGACGCTTTTTCAGGAAGAGGTATGGGACCTGAAGGCCCTATTGACCATGTTCAGAGGATCAGAATGCTAGAAGAGCAGATGAAAGGGGTGGTTGATCAGAACTCTGCTGGGTTAGATATGACTACTATGGGGTTGGTACCAGGGCTGAGGGTGCCATTAAAATTCAAGGCTCCAACATTCGACAAATACAAAGGGGATACCTGCCCAAAGGTCCACGTACGTTCTTATTATAGAAGGATGTCTGCGTATTCCAATGATGAAAGGATGCTCATGCATTTCTTTCAGGATAGCTTATATGTACCATCATTGGAATGGTACATGGGGCTGGAGCCCACCCAGATTAGGAGTTGGAAGCAGTTGGCTGATGCTTTCGTTATGCATTACAAATACAACAGTGATTTAGCGCCAAACAGAGTTCAGTTGCAGAGTCTGTCGCAGAAAAGCGGTGAAAGTTTCAAAGAGTATGCGCAGCGGTGGCGCGATATGGCAGCTCGGGTGCCCCTCCTTTGGTTGAAAGGGAGATGAATGACATGTTTGTGGGGACATTTACAGGAATGTACTATGACAAGTTACTCAATGTGTCGATGGGTAGCTTCTCCGATATGATCCTTATGGGAGAAAGGATCGAGAATGGAATTAAAATTGGGAAGATTCAGGCAGGTGAATCTACTTCAGCTGGGGGTGCGAGAAAAGCGTTCGGCGGAAGACGACAAGGTGATACAAGCGCTGTATTTGGTGGCAGAGGTCGGGGCAGAGGTAGAAATCAGTATAGTCAACCTCAACAAATAGCCAGTGTTACTATTCTGATTCCTCAACAACAACAGCAGCAGCAACCGCCGCCGCAGCAGCAAGGGCAGAATCAGGGCCAGAGAAGGTTTCAGAATGCAAAGCCGAAGAGGGTATTTGATAAGCCTCCGTCGACATATGCAGAGCTTCTTCAGACACTGCTGGGTTTGAATTTGGTTGAGAAAAGAACTCTGGAACCGCCTACAGGACCGGTACTTCCTTATGGGTACGACGCTAATAAGCACTGCGAATTCCATTCCGGGTCGCCCGGATATGATGTAGAATCTTGTCATGCTTTCAAGCATAAAGTTCAAGACTTGTTGGACAGTAAAGCCATCAACTTTGGCTAGGTGGGGCCCAATATTGTACAACAGCCTATGCCTAATCATGGGGCAAATGTTATCTTGACAGAAGAAAAATTGAACTTGGTGATGGATGTTAACGAACTAAAGACACCATTGAGGGAGGTGAAAAGCAGGTTGCTCAGAGGGGGAGTATTCCCGGGTTGTGATGAATACTGTTTAGAGTGTTGGACCCAACCTGAGGGTTGTACTGATTTGAAGCAGGGCATTCAGGCCATGATCGATGAAGGGACCTTGCAATTTGATTGAACTGCGGTGAAGAAGCCTGTGGAGGCATTATGTGATAAGCAGAATGATATTGCAACGGTAACGATCCCGAGAAAGACTATAACGATAACAGCGCCCGCCAAGCGGCCAACTATTACAATCACCAAAGCAGGGCCTGTTCCCTTTGAGAGTACGAAAGCTGTCCCGTGGACCTACGGATTATAAGCGTATTGCAACGGGGAAAAGATTGTGGTGAATAACCAGCCAGCTGGGGCTGTTAATAATGTTGTTGGAACGGGGGGCATGACCCGTAGTGGAAGGATCTTTACCTCACCTGAAATAGAAGTAGAGAGGTTGGCCAAAGGTAAAGCCAAAGTAAGTGAAAGCGGGCCTACTCAGTCGAAATAAAAGGATACGTCGCTCAAAGACGTAGAGGAGTTCATGAGACTGATTCGCAAAAGCGACTACAAAATTGTTGAACACCTACAGCAGACGCCGTCGAAGATTTCTATCTTGTTGTTGTTGTTATGTTCCGAAGCCCACAGGAACGCCTTGCTGAAGATTCTGGATATCTCATTTGTGCCTCAAGAAGTTTCTGTAAATCAGTTAGAGGGGGTAATGGCGCATGTCAATGTTGGTCATAGCCTGGGTTTCACAGATTTTAACCTAACACCCAGGGGTCGAGAACACAACATGGCTTTGCATATATCGGTGGAGTGCCGGGGCACCGTACTGTCGCGCGTATTGGTGGATACTGGATCGTCGTTGAACGTATTGCCAAAGAAAGCCATGATAAAATAGGACATACAGGGAATTATTTGCACGCCCAGCGATTTGGTGGTGAGGGCGTTTGACGGAACGAAAAGATTAGTGTTTGGGTCAATAACATTACCGCTTCAGGTGGGGCCGGAAATTTTTGATACCGAATTCTACATCATGGATATCCATCCAGCTTATAGCTACCTTCTTGGGCGCCCATGGATCCATGCGGCAGGGGCCGTAACGTCCACGCTGCATCAGAAGTTGAAGTATATGGTGGGTGATAGTGTTGTTACCGTTTGCGGGGAGGAGGATATTTTGGTCAGTCACCTGTCATCATTCAGATATGTGGAGGTCGACAGAGAAATACACGAGACACCTTGTCAAGCCTTCGAGGGGTTGCGGATTAAAGACAAAGCTCAGGGTTCCAGCAAAATATCAGATGTGGCAGTGTCATCCTACAAAGAGGCTCGGGCTTTAGTGCAGACTGGTGAGACTAAAGGCTGGGGGCAGGTATTAGAGATTCCCGTGAAGAATGACAAGTTTGGGCTAGGGTACCGACCGACGTCGTCAGCATCATCTTCAGGAGCACCCAGGTTCAAGGGACCGGTCACGATTACGCCAAGCGGGGTGTGCTTTGAGACTATCAACGCTATTTCCGATGCTGAAGACGGAGATAGTGACTGCGATATGGACGCGTGGATCAAGCCAAGCGTGCCAGGACAAAGTATCTGCAACTGGTCCATCCGGGAAACTGTCCCAGTGACTTTTAAACAGTAATGATTTGTTTTATCAATTGTTGAATAATCCTATGTCCTACCCGGGGCATAGTGGTGTTACATTAGGGCTGCTTGATTATGTGTATTGCACTGTTTAATCATGAAATAAAGGCGTTTTTCATATTCAAATGTTGTGATCCCTGTTTTTCTTGTTTTTACTTTAACAATAAATGGCAACGTGGTTATTTGCTTTGTTTGCGTGTTGAAATGTTTAACCATTTCCTTTGCAGGACTAATATTTCAGATGACATCTCATACGAACTGCCTATGACCCGTCTCGACTTCGAGCACCTGGTATTCCAAGCAGAGGAAGAGATTGTTGAGGATAGCGACCTGCCAAAAGAGCTGACTCGTTTGTTGAAACAGGAAGAGAGAATCATTCTGCCTCATCAGGAGGAAATTGATATTATCAACTTGGGGTCGGAAGAAGTTGTGAGAAATATCCGTATAGGGGCTGCGCTGCAGAGCGACGTCAAGCAAAGGCTGATTGAGATACTGCGAGAGTATAGTGATATATTTGCTTGGTCGTACGAGGATATGCCTGGGTTAGATACAGACATGGTTGTGCACCGTCTGCCGTTGCGAGAGGAATGTCCGCCTGTTAAGCAGAAACTCAGAAGAACCAGACCGGACATGGCCGTGAAAATTAAGGAGGAAGTTCAAAAACAATGGGATGCTGGTTTCCTAGCTGTTATAACTTATCCGTCATGGGTCGCTAATATAGTACTAGTGCCGAAGAAAGACGGTAAAGTGCGAATGTGCGTAGACTACCGTGATCTGAATAGGGCGAGCCCGAAAGACGACTTTCCACTTCCTCACATTGATGTGCTGGTTGATAACACTGCTCAGTTCTCCGTATTCTCCTTTATGGACGGCTTCTCAGGCTATAATCAGATCAAAATAGCGCCGGAAGACATGGAGAAGACTACCTTCATTACTCCCTGAGGAACATTTTGCTACAAAGTGATGCCCTTCGGACTGAAGAACGCTGGGGCAACATATCAACGTGCTATGGCGACTCTCTTTCATGACATGATGCACAAAGATATCGAGGTTTATGTTGATGATATGATTGCCAAATCCCAGATCGAGGAGGAGCATTTGGTTAATCTGCTAAAACTGTTCAAAAGACTTAGGAAGTTCAGGTTGAGACTGAACCCTAACAAGTGCACCTTTGGGGTAAGATCAGGTAAACTACTAGGGTTTATTATGAGCGAAAAGGGAATAGAGGTTGATCCTGCAAAGATAAAAGCTATACAAGAAATGCCGACGCCTAAAACAGAAAAAGAAGTGCGTGGGTTTTTAGGGAGGTTGAACTACATCGCTCGGTTCATATCTCACCTAACTGCGACATGCGAGCCGTTATTCAAGTTGTTGAAAAAGGATCAGGTGTTGACCTGGAATGAAAATTGTCAAAAGGCGTTCGACAAGATAAAAGAATACTTGCAGGAACCTCCTGTTTTGATACCCCTAGTGGCCGGTAGACCTTTGATTATGTATTTGACGGTTCTTGAGGAAAGTATGGCTTGTGTTCTCGGTCAACACGACGAGACCGGACATAAAGAGCATGCGATCTGCTATTTGAGTAAGAAGTTTACCGACTGTGAGTCCAGATACTCAATGCTTGAGAAAACGCGTTGCGCGCTAGCATGGGCCGCCAAACGTTTGAGGCAATACATGCTGAATCATACAACCCTACTAATTTCAAAGATGGATCCAATCAAATACGTGTTTGAGAAGCAAGCACTCTCCGAAAAAATTGCCCGATGGCAGATGGTGTTAACCGAATATGATATCCAATATGTCTTGCAAAAGGCTATTAAAGGTAGCGTTCTGTCAGAGTACCTTGCGAAGCAGCCTGTTGAGGACTACCAATCGATGAGGTTTGATTTTCCTGACGAGGATATCATGTACCTAAAGATGAAAGATTGTGAAGAACCGTTTCCGGACGAAGGACCAGAGTTGGGTTCCAAATGGCAGTTGATATTTGACGGAGCTGTAAATTCCTATGGTATCAGAATAGGTGCAATTATCACTACTCCTCAGGGGTCGCACATCCCCTTTACTGCCCGATTGACCTTTCCTGTTACCAATAATGAGGCTGAATATGAGGCTTGCATCATGGGTCTGGAAGAAGCCATTGATTTGCGAATCAAGAACCTGGATGTATACGGAGACTCAACTCTAGTGGTGAATCAAATTAAAGGAGAATCGGAGACACGTCAGCCCAATTTGATACCCTACATGAATTATGCAAGGAGATTGTTGCCTTTCTTTGACAAGGTGGAATTGCATCACGTGCCACAAGCAGAAAATCAAATGGTCGACGCCCTGGCGACATTGTCTTCAATGTATAAAGTTAACTTCTGGAACGAGGCTCCCCGGATTGTCATCTCTCGGCTCGATAGGCCTGCATTCATATTTGCCATTGACGAGGCTCCCGATGGTAAACCTTGGTACTTTGACATCCAGAACTTCCTGAAGAACAAGGAGTATCCGGCTGGGGCATCCAGTCGAGATCAGAAGACTCTCAGGAGATTGGCCGACAATTTCTATCTGAATCCTGATGGTGTCCTGTACAAGAGAAACCACGACTTGGTGTTGCTACGCTGTGTAGATGAGAAAAAGGCGAAGTTGCTCATGGAAGAGATACATGAGGGTACATTTGGTACACATGCGGGCGGGCATGCTATGACCAAAAAACTGCTGCGGGCAGGTTACTATTGGCTGACCATGGAAACAGACTGTTTCAAGTTTGCAAAAAGATGTCATAAATGCCAGATTTATGCGGACAAGATCCATGTGCCTCCAAGTCTTCTGAATGTGATGTCATCACCGTGGCCTTTCTCGATGTGGGGAATTGATATGATTGGCAAGATTGAGCCCACGACATCAAATGGACACCGGTTCATTTTGGTGGCAATCGATTACTTCACCAAATGGGTGGAAGCAGCATCATATGCCAATGTCACCAAACAAGTGGTAGCCAGATTTATCAAACGAGATATTATCTGCAGATATGGAATCCCTGAGTGGATTATTACCGACAACGGTTCAAATTTGAATAATAAAATGATGAAAGAGATGTGTCAGAATTTTAAGATTGAGCATCACAACTCTTCTCCTTACCGGCCCAAGATGAATGGCGCTGTCGAAGCAGCCAATAAGAACATAAAGAAGATTGTTCAGAAGATGGTTGTGACGTATAAGGACTGGCACGAGATGCTACCTTTCTCTTTGCACGGTTATCGTACGACGGTACGCACATCAACCGGGGCAACTCCTTTTTCACTTGTATATGGTATGGAAGTTGTCCTACCATTGTAGGTTGAGATTCCTTCTTTGAGGGTTTTACGTGATGTCCAACTTGACGAGGCAGAATGGGTTAAAGATAGACTGAATCAGCTCAGCTTAATGGATGAGAAGAGACTGACTTCTCTAGCATACGGTCGGTTATATCAAAGCCGGATGAAGAAAGCTTACGACAAGAAGGTGTGCCCTCGAAGCTTTCAGACGGGCGATCTTGTTTTGAAAAAGACTCTTCCACCACAAACAGATCACAGGGGCAAGTAGACTCCCAATTACGAAGGTCCCTACGTTGTCAGAAAAGTCTTCTCTGGAGGAGCCTTGTTATTATCCACCATGGATGGTGAAGACTTTACGTCTCCTGTGAATTCGGACGCAGTTAAAAAATACTTTGCTTGAAAGTGACCCGCTGGACAGTAAAAAGAGAGTCCAGGCAAAAATGGGGCATCCCGGCGAACCATAAAAAATGAATAAAAGGTTCGGGCAAAAATTAGGGATAAAATTGAAAAAAATGTACACCCGCGAAGTCGAAAACCTGAAAAGGGAGACTTCGGCAAAAAAGGGTATCCTGGTGAATTGAAAACCCACAAAGGGCTGTTCACGCAAAAGTTAGGGATTGAAAAAGCAAATGACTGCGGTCCGGATTTGATACAGCATTGCTTAGTGGTTTGGGAGTACCTGGGTGACGTCTGTCCAAGAACAATCTCTTCCGAAGATCGAGTACCGGGAAAGCATAGAGTCAGGCGAGTCATAGGAGGATCAGCCCATGGTGTTTGTCTGTACCACGTTGCCGACATGTGTACAAATATTGTTTTGTATTTTATTTATGCTTCTTGTGCATATATGTATAAATGTGTGTGCTAACTTCCTCTTTTCAGGAGTTGCATCTAGTGTACAAAACTTTGCCTCTTCAGAGGCCCGTTATCAATAAAACATGTTATTCAGTACTTGATGTTTGTTCTTTACTGTTTTGTTTGTGAAAGACGTCGATGTTTTTGATAAACTTGCACTTACATAATCTTGCTGGCCCTTGCCAATAATTGTTAAAACTTCGAATTGACTGAAGTAAGGTCACAGATGCTAACCCGGATAGACTCTGTTGTATAGGCCTGTTTTGTCTCGTTTGTGTTTTGCAGGATTCTTACCTTTGGAGCAAATGGTCAGGAATTGTATTCCCCAACCAAGGTCGTTTGACATAAGACCGGATTCCAGTTGATGTCATTCCTCAACTAGTCGCAGCTTATCCCCGAGATTTGAAATGACGTTTATCCCTTCCCGAAGCAGGGAATTATTTTCCCCAGGAGAGTGTCCTCATGGAAAGCCGTCCATAGGATTAATCTCAGCAAGTCAAAATCAATGTCCCCTGCAGAGGTTGTGCTCCTCAGCAAATCGAAGATATGCACGTTCAATCTCCAGCATGGGAGATTCCCGCAGTAGCTAACCGAGTTATTGGTTCGAAGGTTTATATCCGCGAAGGATGGTTTTCTTGCTTCCCACAGGTCGTCATGCCATTGACATGATGTTGATCCTCAGCAGAGTCCGTAACTCTAAATGTGTAAACTGTGCCTGGACAGTGTGTTTCGCCCAGAAGTGTCACTTCTTTCCCCAGATGAGTTGGTTCACCAACAGGGTATTTGTTCTTTCCTCCTAGTGGAAATTGGTGTTTAATCTCTCCTCGGTAGAGATGGTGGTGTTTCTGGCGTTTGTTTCGCCAGGATATTTTGTGATGCTTGTTCTCCCCAGCGGGGTTGGCGTTACCCTCAACATTCATGTTGTTGGGACATCATTGTCAAAGTGACCCCGGCAGCTTGAGCCCGCATTTGCATTTGCATATATCATCATATTTGCATCGACTCAAACGCGTAGCATTTCCGTGCCGTACGGAGCATTACGCCATTTTCAAACATACGCATTTTGAAACATAAATCAGGTTGGTTAACCTTTGTGCTCGCAGGTGTGTTTTCTCAGCAGGAGTATGGAGTTCTAGCTCAGATCTATTATCAAGTATTCAAGGTCTCACCGGGAGACGTGTGATGATACGGTTCATCTTCCTATTTTTCCCCACAGAATCACTTGATTTGTTGTTACGTCAACTTCAAAGGGTTTCATGAATCAAAATTTCAGAAGCTGCCGCCGGTTATCGAAACAGGCATCCGGCAGTTTGGTTTCCAAATATCCCCAGTAGAGTCCTCCTCAAAGTCGCTGTCACGTCAGCGCTAAAAGGTTTGTGGGTTAGGACCAATGGAGTTAGCTACTGTAGAGATAAACAGAGAAACTGTATTTAGAGTCTTTTCCCGTATGGATAAACAGATGTATTTTCCTACTGGTTGACAGAAGTATTTCCCCAGCGAAGTCGTCGGGATTTCTCTGTGTTGACGGAATGTGGAGTCCTGATGAGGACAAGTTTTACTCCTATGACGATAGGATTTCTCCGTGTTGACGAAATTTGAGTCCTAACGTGGACAAGGTTATGACGGGATTTCTTCGCGCTAGTGAAGTGGGTGTCCTAACGTGGACAGATTTATTTCCTCTGGTTAACGAGATGTGCTAGTCCTAACATGGACAGATTCGATTTCTCCGTATTGACAGAATGGGGAGTCCTGACGGAAAGAAAAAAAGAAAAAAATTTGATTACTCGTCATGTTGGTGTCCTGACGTGGACCATTTATCCCCAGCAGATATCTTCCCTCATATCGGCGAGATGGGTGTCCTGACGTGGACAAGTTTATAGTTCTTCGTGTTGACAAGATACGAGTCCTGACGTGGACAAAATTATCTTTCTTCGTGTCGGCGAAGCGTGAGTCCCGACGTGGATGAGTTTTATTTCCTCAGGGGGTCGAAGATGTACGAGTCCTGACGTGGACAAATTTATCTTTCTTCGTGTCGACGAAACGGTGTCCTGACGTGGACAATTTACTCCCATGCCGATAGGGTTTTCTTATCAAGACGAGATGTGAGTCCTAACGTGGACAAATCAAGAAAAGTTTATTCCTAACGGGGAAAGTTGATTCCTAACGTGAAAAGTTTATTCCTAACGTGGAAAGTTGATTCCTAACGTGGACAGTTTATTCCTAACGTGGACAGGTTATTCCTAACATGGAAAGTTTATTCCTAACGTGGAAAGTTGATTCCTAACGTGGACAATTCATTCCTAACGTGGACAGGTTATTCCTAACGTGGACAGTTTATTCCTAACGTGGACAGGTTATTACTAACGTGGACAGTTTATTCCTAACGTGGACCGGTTACTCCTAACGTGGACATTTTATTCCTAACGTGGACGATTTATTCCTATGTTGATAGGATTCCCTCGTGCTGACGAAATACAGACGAGTAATCCCCAGCGAAGTCGCCGGGATTTTTCCGTGTTGACGGAATTTGAGTCCTAACGTGGACAAGTTTAAGTTGAGATTTCTTCTGGCTGACGAAACAAGCGTCCTAACATGGACAAAGTTCTATTCCCGTGTTGTTGAGACGTGAGTCCTGACGTGGACAAATTTGTGTTTATTCGTGATTTGGCGAAATTTGGGTCCAGATATGGACAAGGTTACTCTTGTGACGACATAATTTCTATTCGCGTTGACGAATTTCTTTCACTTCTTGTGTTGACAAGGTTGGTCCAGTTGTAGACAGAGGTGTTTTGCAAAAATTGTTTAGCACCTGTGGCGTTACATAGGTGGTTGAAATGGAAATCAGAATTATTATCAGACGTTGGATCAGTTGTTGCCGTAACGACCAGATTCAGTTGGTGGATGTCGTTCCCCAAGCAGTGCAGTTCATTTTTACGGTTGGCAAATTTCCGGGTTTCTTGGTATTCAACAGTCTCGTACCTTGATTGTTTGAAGGTCGTTCGCTCTTCACCCAGTCGGGTCCGAGCTGTTTGAATAGGGGCAGCTGTTGCACCCCAAAATTTGCTCAACCTTTTCTTGCCTGATTTATGTTTCATTGCATTTCATTTGCATAGTTACATCATGTACATAGTTCAATCATTGGCATATCATAGCATAACATGCATCCAACAAGGGATCAAGGGTGTCTATCAAGAGAAGAGCCTGGCAAGAAGTGTTATCCAAGATGAGAAATCATCCAAGCCATCAAGAAAGGATTTGAAGACTTGAGAAGTTTGGATGCCTACATGTGGGTTTTGCTCCTATCTTGAGGGATGTTGAGAATCATCAGTGGGATGAGAAGCATGGAATGTGAATGTGAGGTGTGTATGGATCTCATGGGATGTCTAGAGGGCCTTATTGAAGCTGAGGCAAGTCATTGATTCAAGTATGAGAGCCACAGTTGAGGTGCAGTCAATTAGGGTTTCATCTGGGTCAACCCTAATTCAATTGAGTAGTTGGAGAGCATCAAAAGCCTACCTTGAGGTCATGAGGTTCATGGATTGGTATGTTGATACATGTGAGGTGTTGTGCCAAGATTAAGCAAAGAAGAATCAAGAATGTGGGAAGTTGCTAAATTAGGGTTTCAGTGTAAAATCTCCTGTTTAGTGCCTAACTTCAAAGCCACATAAGTCAAAATACAAGTTTCAAATGGATCTTTGGCCAACATGAAACTTGTAGAGCTTCTCAATACCTTTAATTTGAGTACTAGAAGTCCTAAAGAGGATTTTTAAAACTCAAGTTATGGTTCTTGCAAATTATAGGTCATCAGAGGACACTGAAATTTATTTGTGAAAGTCACTTGACTTCCATGCAACTTTTTCCCTTCAAGGAATTTTCAAATGGATTCTTGTAAAACATAAGAGTTGTAGATCTTGATCTTATCTTTCCATAGAGTACTAGAAGTCCTCAAGGTGATTTATGGAACTCAAGTTATGATCTTGGCAATCCAGGGGTATTTTGGGCATTTGTGATTATAGGTCATTTTCAAGCATGTGCCAAAATCTCCATCTTCCACTCCTCAAATGGAAAATTGTTCAATTAGAAAGTTGCTCAAAATAGGGTTTTAACCTTTACTAGGAATGAAGGAAGGTTTGAATTGGCTCATATGAGAAGTTGGTTTGAAATGGCTTTTTAATGAAGAAATTAAAGTCATTTAAAAGGCAAAAATGAGATTTCTTGATTTCATGGCCAAACAAGTCCATGTTGCATACCAAATTGATCAGAAAACATGTTTTAAAGATGATGACATTATTACATTTTGGAATTGAGGTAATTTTCACATGGTTTCACTTAGTTACTTAAGATTGAAGAAACATAACCATCCATTGCCTTAAGATCAAATACAAGGGAATTGCACATCCAATTCAGTTCTAATTATCATGAGAAGAGAATTTAAGGTGAAATTGGGGACTGAAACAGAGCAAGGCACAATTTGAGCATATGAGATTTTGGAGGAAAGTGAGAAATTGAATTTCTCATTGTGGTTGTTACAAAACTTTCTAGAGGGTTCTATTAGCTTCTATATAAGCATTGCATTGGGTTCAAGTAGTTTTTTTGGCAAGGATCAAGCAAGGAATCGTAGAGAGCTATTGAATTTTCTCACCTCCAACTCAGAATCGGTTTTGGAGTTGCAAGCCTATTCAAGCCAAATTGAAGGTTGAAGAAGCTTCATTGTGCATCGCTGATCGTGTCTGAAGAGTCTTGGAGCTTGAATTGAGCATTTGACACCTTTGTTGATCCAATTTTTCCAGGTATGTAAACCTTCAAATTCCTCATAATCTAGGAAGAATTGGCTAGCATCTTGCATGTAGTTAGGGCCTAGGATGTATGAGGATCGTTTCTGGATAGGTTTGGGAGCAATTAGAGACCAAATTAGGGTGATGCCATTTTCTGTTGAAGCTTGTATCTCCTTGTTCTTGAAGCTTTAATGGTGTTTGAATGTTGAGAATTGATCAGGGAGAAGTGTAGTACACAATGGGATCATTAACTTTAGGGTTTGAGGTGATTCAAGATTTGTGATTTTTCTGCAACTACCATCGGGTTTGGAGTTTAAGTGAGAATCAATAAGAATGGGGACCATATTCGTGACCAGGGTGAAATTTGGAGTGTATTAGGGTTTTAGTTGGCTTGTTTGGTGAGTTTTGAGGTTTGCTTCGTCGGAGAAGACGGTGGCGCCAAGCTCAGGCCACCGTCTGTGTTTTCCCCCCTCAGTTCAAATATTTTGGGGACGATGAACCACCACCATCAGATCCCTCTATGACCTTGACTGAAGACCTAATCCAATGGCCACGATGGTGTTTCAATTACTGAAGGATTGAGAGGGAGACCAAAATGCTCCATTTCATTTAAATTTGTTGAATGGGCTTAATGATCCTTTGCTAACCACACCTCCTTCCAGGCCCAGTTGGAAAATACAATGTGATTTCATTGCTATTTGCCACAGGCGTTTTTCCATTTTCCTTTTGATTTTCTGAATTGTTTTAAGTTTGGTTTGGGCTTAGGGCAAATTGATACGCGCACCCCCAATTGGGCCCATGTCTGGATTATAACTGAGTCCAATTGCTATCTGGCACGCCCCTTTATTAAATTTCTTTGTGTTTCTTTTCTTTTTATATTTTCCTTTAGTTTAGAAATAAATCCATAATATATAGGAAATTTAATCTTTTTAATCCAAGTTTTTTTTCCCTGATTCCTTAGAAAGTTTAGAATTTAATAGGATTGAAAAATGTTTAATTCATGCATTTTAGAATTTAATTGTATTTTTTGTATTTTTATTGCTTTCATTTTCAATATGGTTGATACATGATTTTGTGGATTTTATTGTGAGTGATTGGTGATGAATTTTGAGTTGATTCTTTTTGGGATAGATAGCTTAGAAATGCATGTACCCATAGTAATTTTCTCATATTTTTTTGAGAGAATTTTAGGCTAGTTTGAGCATTGGACATTAGGTGGTTTAGAATTAGGGTTTTAAGATGATACCTTTAGGTTTAGGGCATAGTTTTAGGTCCAAATGAATGGTTAACCCCCTGGTTTTTGTATGAGAGATTCTTAAGAGGTTTAGGAACCCTTAGTAATCTTTGTAGGATTTTACAATCACTTTTGGTATTTTAAGTAGAATTATTTTTAAGACTAACTTCTAGGTGTTTCTAATGAACTAATTTGGCTAGTTTGATTCAATAGTTCCCCTTAGACTAGGGTGGTGTAGCTTTTGAGCTTGGGTGATCATGAATACCAATTGAAGATGCTTTGGAGAGCTTGAAGGAGCTTGGATGTGAAGATTCTCTCATCTTGTGGATGCTTGTCGGGAGCTTAGGGAAACTAGGTTTTAGAAAGAGCATCAGAGTAGTTCTACTTGTTTCTTCAAACATGGAGTATATTGTTCATATCCATTCAATCCAATGACATAAAGTCCTTTTAAAGAAGTCACATCTCTCCTTAGGAGGGATGAATGGCATGCTTTAAGAGTAGAACTTTGAGGATGCCATTCTCTCACAGTGTTAAGTTCTCAGTGACTTCCCTTGGTTGTCATTGAGCTTCTTAACATTTCAACTTGATCTTGTTGAATGATTACCCCTTGGAGGTGCTTGTTGAAGCTTGGTAAAGGAAAAGATGAGATAGCTTGTTGAAGCTAGGGTTTTACTGCTTGTTGAAGTTGAAGTCAGGAGCTTGTTGAAGCTGGTTACTGGTTGGGGTTTGAGCTTGCTTAAGCTGGGAGCTTGTTGAAGCCTGGTGCTTGTTGAAGATTGAAAGGTTATTGAAGCTGGAAGATGGGAGTTATTCATGAATATGAAGGTTGTTGCTGTCAACTTTTTGCTGGCTAATCATCTGTTGCTGTCAGAGCTGCTGTTTGCTGTAGGTGATTGGTGCTGCTGTTTGGGCTGCCTCCTCCGCTTTGTGGTTTTTGTTTTCTGTATTGTTTGTTGGCTTGTATAGCTTGCCCCCTAGGTTTGAGGTGAATGTTGATTCACTTTGCCTGTTGTTTTCCCAGGATTCGAGGTTGAGTGGGACTCCCTTGCCTCGTTTGTATTGCTGCATTGCATGCATTTTACTGTATTTGCTTGCTTTCTTTTCTGTTTATCCCCTAGGATCTCTGATTTCCTCTGTGTAGGAGGGAATTACGACAGACATTAGGATTCTTATCCATGCATGACAACATTAGGTTAGTTTCCCTTGCAACCATAGTGTTAGGGTATTTCTCTTCATACCTCAAAACACTTCAAAACACACAGTAATAAAGATAATGCGTGCTGTACGCTATGAGCCTTAAGCTATTTGAGAAAAGGTTGCTGGAGGGTCACTCTTCAGTAATCTGACTGCTTAGTATGGTACCTTTAGGGTGACATGCGACGTAGTCACTCTCAGATCACAAGTCTTTAGTACAGTACAAGTTGCAAACAAACTAAAAAACACTTCTTTCGTAAAAGATTCAAAACAAACATTAAAGTGTCATTTTTGTCCGCTTGGACTCTTAATTAAGAAAAACCCTTTTTGAAGGTAATAAAAAACAGTCAGACAAGCTTGTGTCTTCCGTAGCCCGAACTACATTTGCTCTGATCTTTCATGCTGTATGAAAGTACGTAGGCATAGGATGTCGTATCCTAGCGAGCAACCTTCCCCTCCTTTCCCGTAGGTAGGCGAACTACGTTGACTCTGATTTCTCGTTCCAGACGGGGATATGTAGGCATAAAGTGCGATACTTTGCCGAGTCATTTTCTTTTCTTTTTAACCCAGACCTGTAGAGTAGATAGACAACACACCCTAGATAGAAAACAAGCGTGGATCCCGTCGAGTACGACGGACGTGAGGGGTGCTAATACCTTCCCCTTGCGTAACCGACTCCCGAATCCAGGATTTGGTTGCGATGACCATTCCTTTCCCTTTTTGCGTTAGGTTTACTCTGAGCGTTTCCTTTCCCTCTTGTGGGATACATAACGCACGGTGGCGACTCTTCTGTCATAGCCGGCGCCGATTTTTGCAGTAGCGACAGGGGGTCTGTCATCTAGATTGATGTCAGATTGTGCGATATTGTTTGTCCTATCATCCTTTTGGTGGTAGTGGCCGGTGTGAGTTTCGCTCCGTCATCCTTTTGGTGGGGGGGGGGTCTGTCATCTTGTTGGTGTCAGATTGTGCGATAGTGTTTGTCCAATCATCCTTTTGGTGGTAGTGGCCGGTGTGAGTTTCGCTCCGTCTTCCTTTTTTTTTGGGGGGGGGGGGGGGTCTATCATCTTGTTGGTGTCAGATTGTGCGATAGTGTTTGTCCTATCATCCTTTTGGTGGTAGTGACTAGTGTGAGTTTTGCTCCGTCATCCTTTTGGTGGGGGGTCTGTCATCTTGTTGGTGTCAGATTGTGCGATAGTGTTTCTCCTATCATCCTTTTGGTGGTAGTGGCAGGTGTGAGTTTCGCCCTGTCATCCTTTTGGTGGGGGGTCTGTCATCTAGATTGAAGTCAGATTGTGTCGTAGTGTTTGTCCTATCATCCTTTTGGTAGTAGTGGCCGGTATGAGTTTCGCTTCATCATCGTTTTGGTGGAGGGTCTGTCATCTTGTTGGTGTCAGATGGTGCGATAGTGTTTGTCCTATCATCCTTTTGGTGGTAGTGGCAGGTGTGAGTACGCTCCGTCATCCTTTTGGTGGGGGATCTGTCATCTTGTTGGTGTCAGATTGTGCGATATTGTTTATCCTATCATCCTTTTAGTGGTAGTGGTCGGTGTAAGTTTCGCCCCGTCATCCTTTTGGTGGGGATCTGTCATCTTGTTGGTGTCAGATTAGGCGATAGTGTTTCTCCTATCATCCTTTTAGTGGTAGTGGCCGGTATGAGTTTCACTCCGTCATCCTTTTGGTGGGGGGTCTGTCATCTGGATTGATGTCAGATTGTGCTATAGTGTTTGTCCTATCATCCTTTTGGTGGTAGTGGCCGATGTGAGTTTCGCCTCCGTCATCCTTTTGGTGGGGGGTCTGTCATATTGTTGGTATCAGATTGTGCGATAGTGTTTGTCCTATCGTCGTTTTGGTGGTAGTGGCCGGTGTGAGTTTCGCTCCATCATCCTTTTGGTGGGGGGTATGTCATCTAGATTGATGTCAGATTGTGCGATAGTGTTTGTCCTATCATCCTTTTAGTGGTAGTGGCCGGTGTGAGTTTCGCTCGATCATCCTTTTGGTAGGGGATCTGTCATCTTGTTGGTGTCAGATTGTGCGATAGTGTTTGTTCTATCATTCTTTTGGTGGTAGTGGCCAGTGTGAGTTTTGATCCGTCATCCTTTTAGTGGGGGATCTATCATCCGGATTGATGTCAGATTGTGCGATAGTGTTTGTCCTATCATCCTTTTGGTGGTAGTGGCCGGTGTTGAGTTTCGCTCTGTTATCCTTTTGGTGGGAGGTCTGTCATAGTCATTAATGTCAGATTGTGCGATGATGTTTGCTCTATCATCCTTTTGGTGGTAGTAGCGGTGTGTGTTTAGTCCCATCATCCTTTTGTTGGTGACGACCTTTTGCTAGTCTTTCACATTGTCTACTCAGGAATATACCTTTATCCAATATTTCTGTTCCCGAGCATTTATTTTCTTCTCGGACAAATTCAGGGTTTTCTTTATATCTAATTGACCTCTACCTTGAAATAGTGAATTCTGTAGCAATCCATCTTCATTTCCCTAGGTTTAAGCCAATTAGAGAGGGGCATCTGTCATACCCTAAATTTGTCCTACCCATGCATAATGATTTTAATAATTAAAGTCCTTAGTCAGACAAGATTTATTTCAAAATCAAGATCATGGTGTGCAATGCAAATGATGTGTATTCAGGATGACAGTTAGGGTTGGCGTGTCAATTTAGATCAATTGTGTGTGAATCAGGCTATGATGGGACAAGTATTCCATCAATGATTAGTTCATTTGAATTATGGTTTTATGGAATATATTGGGATCCATGTGATGTGCCATTTCAATGCGTTTGTTTCTCATTTGCTTCATATGAAAGATTTTTTTTATCAATGCAAGTGACAAAATCTAGAGATTGATTCAACGGCAGATTCATTTTAATACGAGGTTCTGGTTCACCTCAAATTCAAGGAAGAAAGGGATGCAAGCATGAAATGCGACACAAAGAAAAGAGGGAGAAAAAAAGTGTGGGGCAGCAACCACCACAAGCACATCTCAGCCTCTTGAAAACAAACAAATAGATGCAAACAAATAGAGGAATGCAAGCAAAAGAACTCAAACAAATGAACATCACTTGAACCACATCTACAAAAATATGCATTCAAGTGGAAATCGAACACGCGTGTCGAAGAAATCATGATTAAACAATCAAGAACAGCAACACAATATCCAAAACATCTCACTCAAATGCATCATACTGATCCATGAAGATTCAAAGTGAAATGATACCCAAAACAAACTCAAAAACAGCAAACATGTCATTCTGGTTCAGTGTTAATCAGTTAACACATATGGTCAACCGATTAACCAGTTAAAAATGTTTGAAAATTTGAAAATTCGCACTGGTTAATCAATTAACCAATTTGCACTGCAACTGGTTAACCGATTAACACTGTACCAGAGGCAGAAAACAACAGCTCAAAGCACTTTTCAGCAATTAATCACTTCTCCAATAATCCAGATGATTATATAACCAATTATGCACGAATTTAAACCAGAAAACAGTGATCCAATCAACATGTAAACACATTCAAACATCAAGATCATAAATCACATGGATAAAAAATCAACAAAATCAATCAAAAATGAAGATCAACATGATGATTATGCAAATAAGCTCAAAGACAAAATCAGATCTAGAATTTCCAACCTACAAAGCGGAGATTTGCTTTGGTAAATGTTGATTTACTCCAATTGAGCAGATCCAAGCTAGAAATCCAGAATTCCTTCAAGATCCAAGTGAGTTCTTGTAGTAAAAATGAAGATCCACCAAAATTAAGCAAGATTTATCCAAATAAGCTCCTCTAGATCAACTTCAAAATTCAGATCCACAATAGCACGAAATTTGAATGGAGAATTGGAGGTGATAAGGATGAAGGATGAAGGTTTTAGCTCTAGAATTCCATGATTCCAATGAAGAATCAAAGAATTCAAGGTGAGAAGAGCTTTAGTGGAGTTTGGGAGATGGAAAAGTTGAGAGCAAAATTCAAGAGTGAATGAATTTTGAAAAATGAAATGGAATTATGAGGATTGTGTGTGTGGTTTGGAGCAAATCATTTAAATATGCTCTTGGTTAGGATCCAAATGTCGTTTGTGAAAATTGGAATGGGATTAGAAATGGGAAATTAGAGGGAACTTGAATTAATTTGAAAACTAATCAAAATTCAAAGTGGTTCTAGATCCTTCCTTTGGTGTAAAATCAAATTCTCAAGTGATCAAAATGGACCCCAAAGTGACCTCTATTGAAAACTCACGTGCAGAGCAGAAAATTGCCTTGGTTAATCGATTAACCATTTTGGTTAATCGGTTAACCTCTCCAAAAATTCAAATTTGGTCTGATTTTGCATTGGTTAACCGGTTAACACCTTAAAATTTCGAATTTTGGCGCCTTTTGGAGGGAAATCTGCACATTTGCCTGTTTTCTTCCGTTCTAAGCCCTATTCAGCCTCTGAAACTTGCTCTTGAATACTACAACCATGAGAATGCTTGAGATAGCCTGAATGTTGCCTCTTGATCTGAAAATATCCTGCAAAAATAAAAATAAAATTGGTCGCTCGATTGCCAGGCAAAATAAATGTCGGAGCCGATGCTCGTTGTTTGGTCCCTCGCACCAAAGAAAACCCTGTGCCACACGAAAACCTTGATTCCCAGGCTCAAGAACAAATGCTATGACATGCAAATATGCGAAAATGCAAAGAAAGATAAGCCAAGTACAAGAAGTGGTTGGTCAAATTTTGGGGTACAACATTCGTCCCTACGACAAATGGTCCTAGGATATCTAGGCCCCACCAGGCGAATGGCAACGGGGAGGACGTTGCCTTGAGTTCATTGGGCGGTGACAAGTTCATGCCCCCATGTCGTTGGCATTTGTCGCATTTTTCACGTGTTCCCTTATATAATTTTGCATAGTCGGCCAGTAGTAACCTGCCTAAAGAGCTTTTCTCGCGAGAGATCTCCCCCAGAGGTGCTAGACGTAGATTCCTTCGTGGATCTCGTGCAAGACGTGGGCGACCATTTCTTCTTTGACGCATTTGAGGAGGGGTATGAAGAATCCTCACCTGTACAGCTTGTTATCAACTAGAACGTAGGAGAAGGCTCTATGCCTTACTACACTGGCCTCCTTGGGGTCGGATGACAATTTCTCCTTTGTGAGGTAATTGTATACTGAGGTCATCCAGCAATGGCTGTCGCCGACGACGTGCAAGTCGAGGGTCATGGACGCTCTCTAAATGCTAGGTCGTGGGAGTATTTCCTGGATGACATATTTGTTCCCCTCTTTCTTCTTCGTGCTTACTAGTTTTGATAGGATGTCTTCCCAGGTGTTATGCTCGCAGGGAACGTGTTTTACTTCTATGGAGGAGAACTTTACCATCTCCTTTATAACCAGGGCCAAGTATTCAAGCAAGTTTTCATTTTTTACCTGGTATTCTCCCTGAACATGGAAGGACACTAGCTGAGAATCAGTGCAGATGACGACTTCTTTCGCTCCCAGGTCTTCGGTGAGGCGCAGACCAACGAGGAAGGCTTCATATTCGACCTGGTTGTTAGATGTAGGGAAGACAGTGTGAGAGAAACTTCGATGAGGATTCCCTCTTTGTTTTCCAGGATGACACCTGCCCCGCTCCCTGCTGAGTTGGATGCTCCATCCACAAATATGATCCACTTGCGGGCACCCCCGTTAGGGCAGTCGGGCAAGGTCATTTCTACAACGAATTCATATAGTTCCTGTGCCTTGAGGGTCTTTCTGCTTTCTTACTGGATGTCAAATTCAGATAGCTCCAGCGACTATTTGAGCATTCTGTCGGCCATATCTGGACGACCTAATAGCTGCTTTACAGGCTAGTCCATGTGTACCATGATTGTGTGGGCTAGAAAATAGTGCCTCAGTCTTCTCGCAGCATTGATAAGGGTGAGGGCCACTTTTTCTATCTGTTGCTACCTTAGATATGGCCCTTGTATGCCTTTCTTGTTAAATAAATGGGTTTCTTCCCGTCAGGAGTTTCACGAATAAGGGCGGCGCTCATAGCCTCGGTTGCAATAGTGAGGTAAAGAAAAATGGTTTCCCCATTTTCTGACTGGGAGAGAACAGGTGGTTTCGACAGGGCTTGCTTCAAATAGAGGAGAGCTTTATCGCATTACTCCGTCCATTCGAATGCGGTTTCCTTGCGGAGGAGTTTGAAAAAGGGGAGGGCGTGTTGAGCGGACATGGCCACGAAGTGGGAAAGCGATGCGAGCATCCCGTTGAGGGACTGGATGGACTTTTTGAGTTCGGCGTGGGGAGCTTGGAGAAGGCTCTGCACTTTTCGGGGTTAGCTTTAATTCCTCGTTCGGTTAGATAGAAACTGAGGAACTTCCCCGCCCGTACTCCAAACGTGCAATTCTCCGGATTAAAGCGCATCTTGTACTTCCTGGCCTGCTCGAAGACCTTCTTCAAGTGGGTCGTGTGATCGGATTCCTCGTGAGACTTCACGATCATGTCGTCTATATATACTTCGAGCATGTCCCGAATCTCTCCTTTAAAGGCTTTGTTCATCATCCTTTGGTAGGTAGCGCCAGCATCCTATAAGCCGAAGGGCATTACATTGTAGTAATAGTTGCCTGATTCGGTCATGAAGGTCGTGTACCTTTTGTCGCTTTTTTCTATGGGTATTTGATTATAGCTTAAATACACGTCCATGAATGATAACAATTTAAAACAGGAAGAATTATCAACTAGTTTATCTATGTTGGGCAGGGCATATGCATTTTTAGGGCAGGCCCTATTAAGATCGATATAGTCAATGTACATTCACCATTTTCCATTATTCTTTTTAACAAGTACAACATTGGACAACCAAGTGGTGTACTTTCCTTCTGAGATAAATTTCTCCTCTAAGAGGTCTTTTACAGTCTGTTCGGTAGCCTCCATCTTCTCCGGAGACTGTCGTCGTCTATGTTGAGCTACTGCCCTAATGGCGGGTTCGATAGTGACATGGTTGTTGCGGTGAGAATCGTGATACCAAGCTATTGATTAACTTGAATCTTTAATTCTTCGAATTCACAACCGGACTTTAATTTATCCAAAGGAAAGGTCTAAAGAGAGAAAGAACCTTTTGCGCGATGTAACAACAACGCTAAGAGATTCGGGGATCGGGGGTTGGTTATGCATAGGGTAGGTATTTCACATCCTAAACATCTGTAGTACTCTACAGGAACCTTTTGTTTGTTTGCATGCTAAGTTTGGTAAATGTTTGCTAAGGAATGGGATTGGTAAAGGGTGTAGGTTAAGACCTAAAGATAGTTTCTAAGTTTTCTCGCAAAGACGTCGCGTCCTCTACCTACATATCCTAACTAGGATAGAATCAGAGCAATCGTAGTTCACCTCACTAGGGTTGAAGAACACTTGATTATGATCAAGGTTCAAAGGGGAACAAACATTACAATGCTTGTATAGAGTTTAACAAAACTCTCTAGATCTATGTTATAACACTCAAGAGGGGAGTAAGTAATCATTACTATGATTCCTACATAGAGTTAACTGTCGCTTCCGCGAAAATAAGGTGCCGGCAAAACAGAAGAGTCGCCACCTTTCGTTATTTATCCCTCAGAGCGGGAAAGGAAACAATCGGAAAAACCTGACGAAAAGGTATAAGACAAGATCATCGCAACCGTTGTCTGGGTTCGGGAGTCGGTTACGCAAGGGGAAGGTATTAGCACCCCTCACGTCCGTCGTACTCGACGGGATCCACGCTTGTTGTGTTTACTAGACGAGTTGGTTTATATATCTACCTATCAAGGCTGGCTTAAACAGAAAAGAAAATGACTCGGCAAAGTGTCGCGCTTTATGCCTACGTATTCTCATCAGAGAATGAGAAATCAGAGTCGACGTAGTTCGAACAACTACGGGTTACGGGGAAGGTGGCTCGCCAATACGTCAGTATTGTGCCTACGTACTCTCAACAGGCTTGAGAGATCAGAGCTTACGTAGTTCGGGATAATACGGATTACGGGGATTCAGAATCATCTGTTTTATCGAGTAGGGTTAAACAACAGTTCCAGCAGTTAGGGACAAAGCCTGTTTGCGGTGGCGCTGAAGTTTAACGACACTCTTTTCTTCAGAAAAGCTTCCTTTGTATTATGGGCCCACGAGGCAAAAAGGTTTGAAGTTTGTTTTCTGTCTTTTACGGAAGAAGTGTTTTTTATTGTGTTTGCAATTTCAATCAAACTAAAGACTATGACCTGAGAGTGAATGCGTCGCATGTCACCCAAAGGGTGCCATACTAAACATCCAGACTATTGAAAAGAAACTCTCCAACAACCCTTTCTCAGATAGCTTAAGGCTCGTAACGTACGACATCATTTAACCTTTATTACTGTATTTTAATTCGTTCTGAGATGAGAAGAGAGAACAGGCTCAACTAAGGGGAGACTATCAAGTCCTAATAGTTGTCATGCCAAGGATTCATCCTATGGTTGAAGTTTGAAACAGGGAACTCCTAGAAGTTATCATGCATAGGTTTCAACCTAAAGTTCTAATCATCACTTCCTTATCAAAGGAAATGAGATTCCTAAGGGATCATGTCAATGATAAACGGAAACAGATAAAGCATCAGCTTAAACAGTAAACAGTAAACGACTGTAAAATGCATGCAATGCAAGTGAGGGAGGAAATGTGTGTGGGGCATCGGCCTCCACAAGCTCATCTCAACCTCAAGCCAGATATGAATAACTGCAATCATATAGAAGAAATAACATGCTATCAAGCAAAATAACAAACCACATAGGCAAGGGAGCTGGGCTCTACCTAATACTCGCAAGCAAAGCCATACAGTAAAATACAAGCAGAGGGAGCAACTCAACCTCTAGTGCAATCATGCTCCTAGCTTACATCAGTCTAGATACAGACTTATTCTAATGTATCAAGCAAGTCAAACAAGGCACATCAGTACAGAAAATAAAACAGACAAGAAAAGAAAGCAAATCAACAACTTCCACAGCTTCACAGCAAAGCAATCTTCTGACAGCAGCTCAGTCATCAATCATCAAACACCCTTCAAGGCTATCCTCCTCAACAACAAGGATCAACTTGCTCCCCAAAGTTTTAACCCATCAAACATAAGTATCAACTTGTTCTCTCTTCTCCAAGCTTCAGCTCTTCAGTCAATTCCACCTTCAGGCTTCACTCCTAACTACAAGTATCAACTTGATTCCTTCAGGCTCTCAATGCATCAGTGTAAGTGTCAACTTATCCTTTATTCCTCAAGCCTCAGCTCTTCACTCAATCTCCATTGGATCTTCTTCAGAAGTTTCAACTTGTTCTTCTTGCTTCAGCTCTCTTTGCTTTACCAGTATCAACCAGCTTTCCTCTTCATCTATAAGCTTCAACTTCTCATAGTAGTCTTCAATCACATGGAAGTATCAACTTCATCCTTCAATCTTCTTCAAGCAAGGAACTCCATCCTCTAACAAGGGAGCAAGATTCATCTATCAAGAGCAAAGTGGGGATGATTGGTAGCAGAGTGAAGACCAAAGGTCACCACTGAGCATCCTGTCATCAGAGAAAGGGACCCTCAAAGGTTCTACCAATTTGCAAAGAGCCACACATCCTACCAAAGGAGGGATGAGGCCTTTACAAAGGGACCTTTCATCATGGGGAAGAATGGAAGTGATCAACATCATCCATGTTTATGAAGGAAGAGAACTATCCAGAAGCTCTGCCTACAAAACCCTAATCTTAGCCTAATCAAGACTACACCACAAGAAGTGAAGATCTTAAAATCCAAGCCTCTTTAAACCATCCAATGCATCTTCACCTTGTCTTCATCAGCATCCAAGAGCAAGAGAAACAAAACCCTAATCTAAGGGAACTAAAGATGTTAATCTAGTTGAGTTAGTGCCTTAGAATCATCTAAAACTAGCACCTAAACTAAAATCAATCAAAAATAGTAAACTATCTTATAAATTTCTACAAAAATTCCTAAGGGATCCTAATTCAATTAGCAATGCCTCATACAAAAACCAGGGACTAGATCATCTATTAAGTCCTAAAATTAGGTCCTAAATCCAAAGGTATCAACCATAAACCCTAAAAATGGAGCTTTAAAGGTTTCAACCTAAACTACCACCTATGTTCATCACAAAAATGTGATAAAAATATATGGGGAGCATGCATATCTATGCTAACTACTCACAAAAAATCAAGATCAAAATCATCATCACATGATCACACAAAATTCCACAAAATCAAGTATCAAACATGACTATTTTAATATCAATTAAAATGTAAAAATTCCCATAAAATTAGAACATGCATGAAATAAAAATATTTTTTATCTAAAAAATACTAGACCCTATCATGAATCTAATGCAAAAAGAATGGGGTTAATTGGATCATTTTCCATTTTTTATGATTTTATCAAGAACCATGTATAAAGTGAAAAATATAAAGAAAATCAAAAGAAAATAATAAATGCACGGTGCAGATAGAAATAAAACCCAGTTCACTCTATGGATTGGGCCATCAGGGGGGTGCAGGTATCAACCAATTCACTAAGCCCAAAATCAGCAACTAAATGAAACGATGTGTTTCATTAAAACTCAGATCCTTCACAAAATGAAACACATTCGTGGCCATTAGATCACTTCTCCAGTCAAAGGTCCACCTAAATCCAAGGGCTCTAAAGTCATCTTCAACCTTTTGAATCTCTGAACCTCGCGCGCAGCTCAGGCCACCACCGGTGGTGCTCCGGTCATTGTCCCCAACCCTAACTCGCTATAGGATCCTCCATTGCAAGTGGTATATACATGAAACTTGTCCCAAATTTCCTCACGAATTCATTCATGCCCTTTATTCTCTCTGAAACCTCAAGATTCGCAATAACCAATTCTCAACCGAAAATCGCAACATCCCTAATTGGTCACTAATTCTCAAATTAACTATCTGAAAACCTTCCTACACCGTTCTACAATGCATCTAACATCCTAATTCGTATTGATTCTACCTAAAACAAGCCAGAGATCAAAGGTTACCAACCTGGAAATTTCGCGTGCACAGAAGTAGCAAGACCTCAAATCAAGTCCTCAAATGCTCCAGACTCCTTCAATGAATCACTTCCAAGCTTCTGTATGCAATAGAATTGATTGAAATGGCTTCAAATCTTGGATTCGAAACTGAGTTGCAGGTGGAGAAATCTGAGCTCAAGAACACCAATCAGCCACGAATTCCCTTTGATTATGATCTGGAATCATTCCCTAGCATCCATGGAAGAGATTGCAATCAAGAAAATAGATGGAAAGTGAGTGAAATGATGTAACCGAATTCAGTTGCAAGCAATGAAATCTCAATCTCAATCTCTGCTCTCTCCTTCAATTATTACCAACCTTTCATCTGAACCTCTTCTACTCAATGTATAAAACATGTGTGGATGATCTAGAACCCTCTAGATCCTTCCAATGAGAAATTCAATCTCTCATGACATGAGAAGTTCACTTATATGCCATGGTGTGCACAACTCTGCAAACAGCTTGAAATCAATCCCATTCCCTTCCAATTTCTCCCCTCATGACATTTTGGAAGTGTTTGGCTTGCAAGGGATCTTGATCATGCCTTGAATTTGAGTTTTGCACATGTTACTTAAGATGTAAGTAACTACTTTTCAAAGTAAGTCCACAAATCAGACCTCAATTCAAAAATGTGGCTAAACCAATGTTCTTAAAATGCTTTTTAGATTCAAAATGACCTATTACACACCTTGGTTTGGATGTGTAGATCAAAAGTATCAATTTCCAACTTTGGTTCATTTAACTTATACCCTTATTTTAGGTCATTTTTGCCACTTTGAGCTACAAGAAAATCCAACATCTCATGACCTCTTGACTAGCCTTAAAACATCATTTTTAACAAGTTTTATGTTGAACATTTTCCCATTTGAAGCTTGGAAATAGGAGTTATGGCCTTATGGTTGAAATGACCTATAATCTCCAAATGACCAAAATGCCCTTGACTTATCAAAGCCATAACTTGAGTTCTAAAAATCCTATCAAGGACTTCTAGTACTCTTTAGAAAGCTACGAGGATAAGTAACAACATTCATGTTGACCAAAAGTTCATGGGAATCATCCTTATAGGGCAAAAGTTTGATGCAATTTGGGTAACTTTCAAGCCCCCAAATTCACATACCTCAGATGACCTATAACTTGTCAAAGTCATAACTTGAGTTCCACAAATCCTATCAAGGACTTCTAGCACTCAAATTAAAGCTAAGATCAAGCTCTACAACATTCATGTTGGGGGGTAAGATGAGATGACAATCACATCTTAAGCTAAATTGCCTTGAAGACAGGGGTCAAACTAGGGGATTTTACACTGTCAAGCCTTAGAAACCCTAGCTTGAAACTTCTCAAACTCTTCAATCATGATGAGTTAACCTTGGAATCATCCTTAGAACATCTTAATGTAGCAATCCATGATCACATAGCTCTTGAATTAGGTATCAACCTCTTTCAAATCATCAGTTGACTTAGGATTGACCCAGTCAAACCCTAATTGCACCACTCATGGCTGAGTCTTCTTAATCTTGCACAATGACCTGTCTAGGCCTCAAAGTGATCTTCAACACTTCTCATGAGCTCTCTCAAGACCTCAAGTCCATCTCCATGACCTCAGAATCATCTGATCGCTTCCCACAACTCTCAAGTTAGGAGACCTACACACATGCACTCAATCCTCTGTCTGAGGATTTTTTAACTTCTCTGACAAGGATATCAACCCTTGAACATCTGAATAACCTTCTTAGCTAGCTTCATAGTCTTGTATAAATCTTGATGGGTAATCATACCTCTTGATCTCCTGCACACATGTCAATGAAATGCAAATGATAATGCTAATGTGAATGAAATGAAACACAAGCTAGGTAAAGAAAAGTTGGGCAAATTTTGGGGTGCAACAGCTGCCCCTATTCAAACGGCTTGGACCTGACTAGGTGAGAAGCGAACGACTCTCAACCAATCAAGGTACGAGACAGTTGAATATCAACAAACCCGGAAATTTGCCAACTGCACAAGTACACGGTACTCTGATGGGAACAAATATTCGAAAACTGAAATATTAGCTGCACAACAACTAGTTGGGGAATTGGTCACACGGTAACCGGCGATACACGGTCGATCACGCCATCAGGCATCAGAATTCCTTGGGACTTATCAGATCAACAATCAAGTTAATCATGCCATCGGGCATTTAAAGAAATCTTTGGGCGTCAGCCGAACTTCGTCAGTAAGTCGGGAATAGCATTCTCGGTCAATCATGAACCAATTGGGGATATCCAAACTTTTGCCATCAGGCACTCCGCATCAGCTGCGAGAACTGCTTCGTCAATACGGTTGGACTTCAATCATCAAGTCTTCGAGGGAAGTTTCAACTTCGCTGTTCAGAAACCTGTTGGGGATTACACATCTCCGCTGGGGATTCTGGAGAACTATCAAGTTACTCTGCTTCGGGGTCCAGAAATCATTCTGGGTGAATCATCTCTGCTGAGGAAATCAAGAATCATCTTGAACAAATAACTCCGTGGGGACTTCAAGAATCATCCTGAACCAATAACTCTGCTGGAGATTTCAGGAATCATCCTGAGCAAACACTCTGCCGGGGACTCCAAGCGGCAACTTGAGCAACCCAACTCTTTCGACTTCGCTGGGGATTTTAAGAATCATCTTAAACGAGCGCCTTCGCTGGAGAATTCAAGAATCATCTTGGGCAAATGACTTTTGCTAGAGGGATTCAAGAATCATCTTGAGCAAGCGGCTTTGCGGAGGAACACCTGCAAAACAAGAACGGTAACGACCTAGCTCATGCTTCATATGCGTATGCTTTGGCAATGGCGCAATGCTCCACACGGTGGAAATGCTACGCGTTTTTTGGGTAAATGCTATGCAATCATGCCAAATGCTATGACCCCATCAGCAAAATAAATGCTGAAGGGAAAATCCTCCTGTCAAGGAGACAGAACCACACTGGTGGAGAGGAGGAATCATCCTGTCAAGGAGAAGAAGTCACGCCAATCTCAATCAGACTCCGCCAGGGGAAACGACCTTCAGTTGACTGCTGCAGGGGAACGAAGCTCTACGATAACCTAGACCTGTTGAGGAAAACAATGTCGATCGCAGAAATAAACTGCACAGTATTCGCAACAAAACTTTCCTGGAGACAACACCTCCGGTGGGGAAACACAGCATCAGCTATTCAACACTCTACTGGGGAAAACCAATCATGGCCCAAACGGCTTCCAAGGACTCGGCTCTCTTGGGGATCTGCAAACTCGGCTGGGGAAGAAGGAATCTTCCTGCTTACTGGGGAGAGTACGACTCTGTGGGGAATTCCAATTCTCCTGGAGACTTCAGTCTGGAACTATCAATTGCTACACACTTCAGTGTATGACTTAGCTGGGGAGATGACGTTCCAGCAGGATACCTCTGATTGGAGAGAGAATCTTCTCTGCCTGGGGAGACATATCAATGCTTTACGATCTCACGTTCAGACTCTGTCGGGAGAGGCTACTGAACTTGCTGGAAAAGCAGGAATCATCCTGCTTGGGAACGCATACGGCGTACTGCCCGACACCTGCAACAACACAAACAAACAGACAAGATACCCTTCTCAAAGGGACCTATCAAGGTTATCATCTTGCGACAATGTTCAAGTAATTTATTGTTTCAACAATCAGTGGCCTAGGCCAATAAGTTTATGTATGCGCATTTTATCAAAAACATCGGCGTTCTTTTCCGCAAACAAAACAGGTAAATGCTAAACAAACAAACAAAATTGCTGAATAGTATACATTTTATTGATAACGAACCCCTGAATGGGTAAAAATGTTTTACAACAGATGCAAGCTCCTGGAATGAGGAAGCTGCGCAAATATAAAACATAAATATACATCAGTATATACAAATGTCGGCAATGAGGCATAGACGAACACCATGAGTTGATCCCTCTATGACCCACTCGACTTCGATACTTCTCCGACGCTTTAGCTTTAGAAGAGATTGATTCAGATAAACAGCCCTCAGGTCTTCCAAACCACGAAACAATGAAAGTCCACACGCGGAACGCAGTCATTTGCTTTTTCAAATCCCTAACTTTTGCCTGAATCGCCCTTTCGGGTTTTTGACTCACCGGGATACCCTTTTTTGCCAAAGTCGCCCTTCCGGGTTTTCGACTTTGCGGGTGTACATTTTTCCTTTTATATCCCTAATTTTTGCCCGAACCTTTTTCCTTTTTATGGTTTGCCGGGATGCCCCATTTTTGCCTGGATATTCTTTTTCTTTCCAGCGGGTCATTTTTTAAGCAAAGTATTTTTTAACTGCGTCCGCGTTCACCGGGGATGCAAAATCTTTGCCATCCATCGTGGATAACAACAAAGCTCCTCCCGAGAAGACCTTGCTGACGACGTACGGACCTTCGTAATTAGGAGCCACTTGCCCCGGTGATCGGAGTGTGGAGGAAGAATCTTCTTCAGGACGAGTTCACCCGTCTGAAAGCTTCTAGGACGCACCTTTTTATCATAAGCTTTTTTCATTCGGCTTTGGTATAGACGACCATGTGCAATCGATGCTAACCTCTTCTCATCCATCAGGCTGAGTTGGTTTAGTCGGTTCTTAATCCATTTCGCCTCGTCGAGTTTCACGTCAACCAAAACCCGTAAAGAAGGGATCTCAACTTCTAACTGTAGGACAGCTTCCATACCGTACACTAAGGAGAAAGGAGTTGCCCCGGTTGATGTACGCACCGTGGTTCGATAACCGTGCAATGCAAATGGCAACATCTCGTGCCAATCCTTGTAGGTCACAACCATCTTCTGTACAATCTTCTTAATGTTTTTATTGGTCGCTTCAACGGCGCCATTCATCTTCGGCCGGTAAGGAGATGAGTTGTGATGCTCAATCTTGAAACTCTGGCACAGCTCCTTCATCATCTTGTTATTCATATTCGAACCATTATCAGTAATGATCCGCTCGGGAATTCCGTAACGACAGATGATGTCCCTCTTTATGAATTTAGCCACCACCTGCTTGGTCACATTAGCATATGAGGCTGCCTCTACCCACTTGGTGAAGTAGTCAATGGCTACTAGAATGAAGCGATGACCGTTAGATGCAGTGGGCTCGATCTTTCCTATCATGTCGATGCCCCACATGGAGAACGGCCACGGGGAGGACATGACATTTAACGGGCACGGCGGCGCATGAACTTTATCAGCATAAATCTGGAATTTATGACATCTCTTCGCGAATTTAAAGCAATCAGATTCCATCGTCAGCCAGTAGTATCCTGCTCTCAGGATCTTTCTCGTCATAGCATGCCCGCCGGCGTGCATACCAAATGTGCTTTCATGGACTTCTTCCATGAGCATACTCGCCTCTTTCTCATCTACACATCTGAGTAGCACGAGATCATGGTTTCTTTTATACAAAACTCCATCAGGATTGAGATAGAAATTTCCAGACAACCTCCTCAGAGTCTTCTTATCCTGGGTCGACGCTCCCTCAGGATACTCCTTAGTCATAAGGAAAGTCTGGATGTCATGGAACCATGGCTTGCCGTCAGAGGCTTCCTCGATTGCAAAGACGAATGCAGGTCTATCAAGACGAGAAAGGACAATCCTTGGAGCTTCATTCCAAAAATTGACTTTATACATCGAAGCCAACATGGCTAAGGCATCAGCCATCTCATTTTCTGCTCTGGGCACATGATGGAGTTCCACTCGATCAAAGAACGGAAGCAGCCTTCTGGCATAGTTCATGTACGGCACCAAATTCGATTGACGAGTCTCCCACTCCTCTTTAATCTGGTTGATCACCAGTGCCGAGTCACCATATACATCTAGGTTCTTGATTCTCAAATCAATTGCTTCTTCCAGACCCATGATGCATGCTTCGTAATCCGCTTCATTATTGGTGACTGGAAACGTCAGTCTCGCAGTAAACGGGATGTGGGATCCATGGGGAGTCGTGATGATCGCCCCAATACCACTTCCATAAGAATTAACCGCCCCGTCAAATATCAATTTCCACTGGGATTTCCTGTCTGGCCCCTCGTCGGGCAACGGTTCGTCGCAATCCTTCGCTTTGAGAAACATGATATCCTCATCAGGGAATTCAAATTTCATCGGCTGGTAATCTTCGATTGGCTTTTCGGCAAGGTAATCAGACAATACGCTGCCCTTAATGGCCTTCTGGGAAACATACTGAATGTCATATTCCGTCAACACCATTTGCCATTTGGAAATCCTGCCCGAAAGCGCTTGCTTCTCGAAGACGTACTTGATCGGATCCATCTTCGAAATTAGCATGGTGGTGTGATTGAGCATGTACTGTCGTAAACGTTTGGCAGCCCAGGCTAGCGCACAACACGTCTTCTCCAGCATCGAGTAGCGAGATTCACAATCTGTGAATTTTTTACTCAAATAGTAAATGGCATGCTCCTTTCTGCCTGTCTCGTCGTGCTGGCCGAGAACAAACCCCATACTATTCTCAAGAACTGTCAAGTACATGATTAAGGGCCGTCCAGCCACTGGGGGTATCAAGATTGGAGGTTCCTGCAGATACTGTTTTATCTTATCGAATGCCTTCTGGCAATCCTCGTTCCAGATAATCGCCTGATCTTTTTTCAGCAGTTTGAACATCGGTTCACACGTAGCAGTGAGCTGAGAGATAAACCTTGCAATGTAGTTTATTCTGCCCAAGAAGCCACAAACTTATTTTTCCGTTCTTGGCGCTGGCATTTCTTGTATTGCTTTAATCTTCGCAGGATCAACCTCAATGCCTCTTTCACTCACGATAAACCCCAGTAGCTTTCCAGACTGTACTCCGAAAGTACACTTGTTAGGATTCAGCCTCAACCTGAACTTCCTAAGCCTCTCAAAAAGCTTCAGCAAATTGACCAGATGCCCCTCCTCCGTCTGGGACTTCGCAATCATATCATCAACATAGACTTCAATCTCATGATGAATCATGTCATGAAACAAAGTAACCATTGCTCGTTGGTAAGTGACCCCTGCGTTCTTCAGACCGAAAGGCATTACCTTGTAGCAAAACGTTCCCCATGGCGTAATAAACGTAGTTTTCTCCATGTCCTCCGGCGCCATCTTGATCTAATTGTAGCCGGAGAAGCCATCCATGAACGAAAACACGGAGAACTGAGCTGTATTGTCGACCAACACATCAATATGAGGGAGCGGGAAATCATCTTTAGGGCTCGCCCTATTCAAATCCCGATAATCGACGCACATTCGCACCTTACCGTCCTTCTTCGGTACAGGCACTATGTTGGCGACCCATGGAGGGTAAGTAGTGATCGCTAAGAAGCCAGTATCAAGCTGCTTCTGCACTTCTTCTTTGATCTTAACGGCCATATCCGGTCGCTTCATCCTAAGCTTCTACTTAACGGGAGGACAATCTTCTCGCAGCGGCAAGTGGTGGACCACGATGTCAGTATCAAGTCCGGGAATATCTTTGTATGACCAAGCAAAGACGTCACTATACTCTCTTAGCATCTCGACCAATCTTCGCTTGACATCACTCTGCAATGCAGCCCCTATCCTGACGTTCCTGACAAGTTCTTCAGAACCCAGATTCACAATCTCGATCTCTTCTTCGTGAGGCAGAATAACTTTCTCTTCTTGTTTCAACAAGCGGGCCAACTCTTCAGGAAGGTCTTCGTCTTCATCAATCTCTTCTTCGGCTTGATAGATCGGGCAATCAAAGTCGAAGTGAGTCGTAGAAGGTCCAGAGTCGATGTCATCTGTTATGTGGATCTCTTTGCTTGTCATCTGGAGGATATCCTTGACAGACCAGTTGTTAAGGCTCTCGCCTGGCTTGCTTGGCTGGATCCAAGAGTCTAAGTCACAGTTGCTATCTCCGCTGTCTTCAGACACCGCGTTGACGCTTTCAAATATCACCCCGCCACTGGTAAACCGGATCGGCCCTTTACCTCGTGATGCACTGCTGGAAGAGGAGGTTTCAGCTCCAGGAGAGTATCCCAACCCAAACTTGTCTTGCTTGTTAGGTATCTCCAAAATTCGTCCCCAGCCTGGGGTAGATCCGGCTTGAACAACGGCCCGGGCTTCCTTGAAGGAAGAGAGAGTCATCTCTGGCTTTTCAGTGACCACAGGAGCTACGTCCTTGACTTTAACAGCTTCGAACGCTTGGCATAGGGTTTCGTGGATTTCCCCATCCATCTCGACATACTTGAAGGACGACAAATAGCTCACCATTATGTCTTCCTCGCCACATACAGTCACAATGCTACCTCCGACGGCGTACTTGAGCTTCTGGTGCAACGTGGAGGTCACGGCACCCGCAGAATGGATCCATGGCCGGCCTAAGAGACAGCTGTAGGCAGGCATGATGTCTATAATGTAAAAGACTGCGTCGAATGTTTCCGGACCGACTTGGATTGGCAACGTCACCTCCCCGAAAACATGGCGTTTGGTTCCATCAAACGCTTTCACAACCAGATCACTGGGTGTGCAAATCACTTTGCGAGTATCTAACTTCATTAATGCCTTCTTCGGAAGAACATTGAGCGATGACCCTGTGTCTACCAACACGTGAGACATAATCGTTCCCCTACACTCTATCGAGATGTGCAGGGCGCTATTATGGTTCCTCCCCTTCGGCGTCAGCTCTAGGTCAGTGAACCCTAACCCATTTCCAGCATTTACGTGGGCTACGACCTCCTCTAACTGGTTTACCGATATTTCCTGCGGTACATATGCGGCGTTCAACACCTTCAGCAGCGCGTTGCGGTGCGCCTCAGAACACAGTAACAGGTTCAGGATGGAAATTTTCGAGGGTGTTTGATGGAGATGATCCACGATCTTGTAGTAACTCTTTTTAATCAACCTCATAAATTCCTCGGCGACTTTAACAAGTAAGTCTTTTTCTACCCTGCAGGGGATTTCTTCAACGACTTTACCTTTACCTTTATCAGTTGCATCAGCTCTGTCCGCTTTATCCGTTACGACCTCAGGCGGTGCAAACACTCTTCCGCTGCGAGTGATTCCACTAACGCCCGCTAGGTTCTCCATAGACGACCCAAACGGTTCTAGTTCCAACTTTTGTCCGTTGCAGTAGACCTCTGCCCCATAATGCCATGGGACAACATTAGTGCTTTCGAACGGTATCGGCCCAGCTTTGGTGATGGTAATCGTAGGCGGCCTGGGTGCGGAAATAGTTATCGTCTGGCGATGGATGGTGATGGTGGCAACCTCATCATCTTGCTTCAGCATTACCTCTCCTGATCCGATTTCGGCCCTTCGGCTAAATTGCTGGATTCCTTCGGTCATCAGACTTTGAATCCCCTCTCTCAACGGTTCACATCCATCAGGACTTGTCGCACAGCCCATACACAGCTCTCCGCAACCTAGAAAGAAACCTCTTTTCATCAGCTTAGCTTTAACGAAGCTAAGCGGTGTCTTCAGATCTCTGACGTCAGTCAACAAATCCAAACTCTCGTCTTCAATAATGGCGTTTACTCCACCTCCCCTATGATTCGGCATAGGGTTCTTCGTGACGTTTGGCACATTATCGGAGAAGTTGATGATCTTAGCGTCCACCGTGTCCTGCACCTTATGCTTGAAGGCTTTGCAATTCTCTATTATGTGGCCTGATGCCCCCGAGTGAAACTCACAAATGGCATTCACGTCATAACCTGGAGGAGGTGCCCCTGTCAAGGGAGCCAGGGTTCTCTTCTGGATCAACTGTAGCTGGAGCAAAGTCTGTAACAGCTGCGCATATGACATGGGCGGAGTCTCGAGGTGACGGCTCGATAGAGGTGCCCGATTCTGGTACTTTCTGTACCCTTGTTGATTCGGTTGCTGCTGCTGCTGCTGTGGCTGTTGAACTGCCAGGATAGTTATGCTGGCCACCTGTTGGTGAGGGCCTTTACCCTTCCTTCGAGCGTTGGTCACGACGCTCGTTTCTCCTTACCGTCTTTTGCCACCATAAGGCTTCTTGCCTCCTCCAGCTGAGGACGAATCACCTTGAATTTTCCCCAGTTTGATCCCATTTTCGATGTACTCACCCGTGATAATGAGATCTGAGAAGGTTCCAGACATACCGCTAACCAATTTCTCATAATAAACCCCTGGGAGGGTGGCTACGAACATTTGCACAAGCTCACGTTCAACCATCAGCGGCTGAACTCTGGCTGCCAATTCACGCCACCGCTGGGCGTATTCCTTGAACCCTTCATTGGTCCTTTGCGACAGATTCTGCAGTTGGACTCGGTTCGGAGCCAAGTCTCTATTGTATTGGTAGTGGTGTACGAATACTTCAGCAAGTTCCTTCCACGTGCGCACACTGGTAGGTTCCAGACTCATGTACCATTCAAGGGAGGGTCCGGACAGACTGTCCTGAAAGAAGTGCATCAGCAACTTCTCGTCCTCAGAATGAGCTGACATTTTTCTGTAATACGATCTCAGGTGGACGCGAGGACAAGTGGTGCCCTTGTACTTTTCAAAGTCAGGTACCTTGAACTTGGGAGTGTTGCGGTGAAAATCGGATATCAAGCTATTGAATTAACTTGAACCTTAATTCTTTTACAACCGAACTTTAATTTATCCAAAGGAAAGGTCTAAAGAAAGAAAGAACCTTTTGCGCGATGTTACAACAACGCTAAGAGATTTGGGGATCGGGGGTTGGTTATGCATAGGGTAGGTATTTCACATCCTAAACATCTGTAGTACTCTACAGGAACCTTTTGTTTGTTTGTATGCTAAGTTTGTTAAATATTTGCTAAGGATTAGGATTGGGTAAAGGGTATAGGTTATGATAGATGAAGACCTAAGATTGTTTCTAAGTTTTCTCGCAAAGACATCGCGTCCTCTGCCTACGTATCCTAACTAGGATAGAATCAGAGCAATCATAGTTCACCTCACTAGGGTTGAAGAACGCTTGATTGCGATCAAGGTTCAAAGGGGAACAAACATAATAATGTTTGTGTAGAGTTTCACAAAACTCTCTATGTCTATGTTGTAACACTCAAAGGGGGAAGTAAGTGATCATATCCATGATCCTTACATAGAGTTAACAACTCTATCCTAGGGTTCTAGTTGTAAACACTCCTAGTGAGGGGGAAGGTTGCTCATCAAGATATCGCATCTTGTGCCTACGTATTCTCATTGTCCAATGAGAAATCAGAGCGGTCGTAGTTAGGGCACGAACTACAAAATAAGGATCAATTGGTTCTTTCCAGACCAAAAGAAGGGAAGGTTCTATCCAGACCTATGAGTTTATATCCTATTGGTTCTATCCAGAACAAAAAGGGGAAGGTTCTATCCAGACCTATGATGTTTAAATCCTATTGGTTCTATCCAGACCAAAAGGGGGAGAAGGTTCTATCCAGACCTATGAGTGAAAATCCTATTGGTTCTATCTAGACCAAAAGGATGGGAAGGTTCTATCCAGACCTAAAAGAGTAATGAGCTATCTATGACCCAAGGGTCAATAGAGAGACTTCCCTTTGGAAGGGAAAAGATGAGGCAACTTGGATGAGAACTAAAGAGTTTCATCACTTTGGGGAAATAAACTTAACAAAGCATAATCATTCACACATGATGAATATAAAGGATATGGTTACAAACAGGAATAATCAAGCATATTACAATAAGCAAGGATTTCAATCAGGATGAATGGTTACAACCAAAGCAAGCATTTAAGATATTACAATATCAGGCAATGATTTCAATCAAGATAGATGGTCACAACCAAGGCAAGTATCAAGATATTATAATATCATGAAATGGGGAAGTTCTTACAAGACTAAACACAAAGGGTGAAAACCACAGACATATCTTGACAAAGAATGAGGTATATCTTAATAAAGATGGAAGGGGATCTTAACAAAGATGCATCTTAACAAAGATAAGGCTTCAATAGGGCTTACAAGATGACATGTATACTTACAGGCATCATGCCTAAACAAACAATGTCACAACAAAGTAAGGGAGAAGTTCAATACTTCATGGGAGAAAACTTTCAAGTTTTAATGATGATTAAACACAAATGCTTACAACCAAGAGTTTTAGTCAAACTCAAGTACCCAAGGATGCTAACAAGCCAATGCATTTTTGAATGATAACACAAATCCAATGTCATAGTTGAGTACATTCACTTTCTAACAGACCCATGGTCCTAACAGCATCACCACATAGCAGGAAACCAATAAAAAAAACAAATTGCTCACAAGTTTTGAGACAGCATAACAAGTTGAATTAGCATACTAATATGACAAAAACAAGTTAAACTATCTAGGCTAATACTCATGAGAACCTCCATCCTTCCTAACAGCATACATCATGAAAACTATCAAAGTGTACATAGCTCAAATTCTACCAAAAACACTCAAAAATGTCAATTCATGAAAGATGATGATAAAGCCCATAAGAAACAGCTACATACCTCTTGATGACCTTTTTGAATATGCTAGAATAGTTGAGAAAACCAGAGATCCTTTACTCCATTTCTTGCCTTTGAACTTTCTTCAACTTTAAGTAACAATCCACTTGTGATGCTATATGAAGAGATATGAGTTTCTAGTGGTTGCTAGGTGCTTGAACATTTGAGAGATGTTATTTATGAGGTGTATGGATGATCAAAACCTCAAGAAAAGGCTTAGAGCAAAGTTTGGAGATTTTTGTAGCTTTGGTCAAAGTATGAAAGGAAGAAGTTTGACTTTTTGATTTTTGAGGTTTCTTGATGGTTTTATGGACCATACACCTTCTATATGTTATTTAGAATGTGTATGGATGGTTGTGGGAGTGTTGGAAAGGTTAGAAATGAAAATGGTGTCAAAGTTGCAAAATGACCAATTTTGGTGTTTTTGAACTTTTCTTCACTTACAAGTAAAGAGAGAATGAGAAGGAAAGCTATGATACTTTTATCTTGTGAATAGCTCTGGTGTGGTATAGAGTGTGGAGAAACCTCTATTTATAGGCCATGAGGAGCTTGGGGGAAGATTTGATGTATTGGCTCTTTGGAGGGAAATTTGGAGAAAATCTTCCACAAAATCTTGGCACATCTTCATCCATCATGCTCTTGGCTCAATGCAAGCAAGAACTCAAGTGGGATGAGATGTTTGAGGTGATTGAAATGAGGCTAGAGTGTAGAGATGGCAGCTACTACATCATTGCATAAAGTTTCTCTTTCCTCTCTTTTATTTGAATAAAATAATGTCAAGTTGCCACCAACTTGTTTCTCTCACCATCTCAATCCTTTTTTCTGGTTTTCTCTTCATCCAAGCCTCTATTTATCAGTTTGCGTCATGATCCAAGGGTTGAGAGTGGTTAGTGTTGCAAAAATCTGATTTTGAGAAGTTTGGCCAAAGTGATTTCAAGTGTGACAGACCCAACTTCCATGTACCATAACTTTTAGCTCACAACTCCTCTTGAGGATTTCTTGTACTTTTTAGAAAGCCCTCATGTAGCTCTACAACTTTCATGTTTTGGGAATTTCCAAATTCTTGATGGAACTAGGTTGAAAAACCTTTCAAAGTTCTGAAAAGAGTGGTTTGTATGGCCAAAATTTAATGAAATTTCTCCAAGTGTTTTGTACTAGAAAAATGATTTTTCTATAACTCCAATTCCATGCATTTTTTGAATATGGACCACTGTGGGACTTTTGTGGGGTTTGTCAATACCTTTCAAACAAGCTTAGAACCACCTCAATTGGATGTGTGGTTGAGGAGTTATGGTTTTGCCCCTTTCGAAACCCTAATTCCCGATTTTTGCAATTACTTCCTAACCCTTGATCCAATGGTCATGAAATTTTATGGGGAAGTGTAATATGATATAAGGAACATTTTTCATTCACACCTTGAAGTCAAATTCCTCATTGTTAGAGAGTTGACTTTTTGGTCAACTTTTCGATCGATCGGTGTCTACCGAGTCGCCCGTTGGTGATCCGGACATCATGAGGACTTGAAACTCTTTGGATGGACTTTAATAAGCCATAGGAGCTTAATGGACCTTGATCCCATCATTGAAATACTCTTTGAATCAAAAGTCAAACTACAGTTGACTTTTTCCAGTCAAAACCCTAATCGGGTGTCTCAAATTGCACTGTTCTCGAACCCCGGGTGACCACCTCAAATTGGATTCATACTTGACCTAATGTTGTATTCTTGATCTTGTTCGAAGTTGAATCAATCCAAAACATTGATTGATCAAACCACTGAAGCCTCGATTTTTGACGGTACGGAACCCTGATTCATCTGCATCTTGACAAAGATAAACTTGAACTGGATTAAGGTTAGTTAATCAAATGAATATGATCCTAAAATGATGATGAGGATCTAAGGGGTCAAAATTTGGGGTGCAACAGTTGCCCCTATTTAAATATCTTCACTAGATGGCAATGAGAGATGACAATCCTCATAGAATCTTAGTGAAAGGTATTTAAATATAGCAAACCAGAAATTTTGTCCCTTAGATCCGATGGTATGCAAAAGGAAAACTGCTGAAATAAAAATGAGTTCTAAATGATGTTTTATGATGCTTGAATGCAAGACAGGTGCAGACACACGAGCAAATATAAAAGAGTGGCAATACGACGAGTAACCACTCACGAGGGACTCAACACACTAGGGAAAGATCCAAGGCAAATTAAGCAAGATAGTTCAAACATGACTAAGGATGCTTGTTCAAGGAAATCTTTCACGCAAGGGACACAAATTCCACTAGGGAAGACATACCTTCATTGGGGAGAGGAGATACGAACCTCACTGGGAATAACCAGATGAGGAAGTCCATCGGGGAAGATAACAAATCTTCACTGGGGAAATGAAAGAAAAGAAAAGCAAACCACACTAGGGAAGAATCCCATTGGGGAAAACTTGCTGGGGAACAAATCCACTAGGGAAGCACAACTTCACCGGGGAAAAGACGGAACGAAGACACGAACCTCACTGGGGATAACCAGATGAGAAAATTTCTTATAACGAAGAGTTCAAACGAGATCTTCAGGAAAAGGTTAGAAAAAAGACCGGACGTGCCGGGGAAACTAGTATCCACTAGTTCTTCGAGACTCGACTGGGAAAGCAAAAAGCTTCAAATGGAGATACTGGTGACGACCAGAATAACAAATAGCTTTAAACAGTACTAGTTTCCACTAGACTTACTGGTGAAGGTTGGTGACGACCAATCCAAAGTTCGGTTTCCTAAGAAGTGCTAAGTATTACTAGACTCCCTGGGGATATGGTGACAACCAAATCGAAGTTCCAATTTCAATTGGGAATTTCCAAACAATATTGGTAAAACACAGGACTTCGGTTGGGGACGATGGTAACGATCAACTTGTAACAATTAGCTTTCAAGCAATGCCAGTAACTACTGGACTTAGAGGGGACTGGTGATGACCAAATCAAGATATACCAATAACAATTGGTTCTGGATAATGCTAGTAACCACTAGATTTAACTGGAGAAATTGGTAACGAACGAGTCCAAGGAGACCAATAACCATTGGATTTGGGTAATACCAATAAATACTGGATTTTCAAAGAGTTTGGTGACAACCAGGTCTGCAAACAGGAAGCATAAGTATATCCCTCGATACTTTAGGAACAAAAGCTAATATCCTCAAAGCGTTAGGATACAGAAGAGACACAACCCTCAACACGTTAGGATGGTACGAAGACCCTCAAAACCTTAGGATCAAAAACTAATACCCTCAAAACATTAGAAACGAAAGTTGAACATCCTCAATACATTAGGATACATAACACTTCATGCAAATGCAACCACTTTAGTCTATGAGAATTTCTGAACTCGGGATTCAAAGTATACATCTCCAAAGGTACACAACCTGTGCTCGGGATGGCAACAAACATCTTCCAAAGGTACAAAACTTGTGCTTGGAATCGAACAATACATCTTCCAAAGGTACAAAACCTGTGCTTAAATAGAAACAAATATCTATCTCCAAAGGTACGAAACCTGAGCTTAGGATAGAAATAAGCTTCTTCCAAAGGTACGAAACCTGTGCTTAGAATCAAACAGTATATCTCCAAAGGTACGAAACCTGAGCTTGGGATGGCAACAAACATCTATCTCCAAAGGTACACAACCTGTGCTCAGGATAGAAACAAACTTCTTCCAAAGGTACGAAACCTGTGCTTGGAATCGAACAATACATCTTCCAAAGGTACAAAACCTGTGCTTGGATAGAAACAAATATCTATCTCCAAAGGTACGAAACCTGAGCTTAGGATAGAAATAAGCTTCTTCCAAAGGTACGAAACCTGTGCTTAGAATCAAACAGTATATCTCCAAAGGTACGAAACCTGAGCTTGGGATGGCAACAAACATCTATCTCCAAAGGTACACAACCTGTGCTCAGGATAGAAACAAACTTCTTCCAAAGGTACGAAACCTGTGCTTGGAATCAAACAATACATCTCCAAAGGTACACAACCTGAGCTTGGGATGGCAACCATCGTAACTTAGTTTGGAATGATATACAACCAAATTGTCAGTATTTGTTGTTCATGGATTTTCATAATGCCGGTTACCAACAGGCCTTACTTGAAATATGATTGGTCACCACCAAATGACTTATACCAGTATCCACTAGATTTTCAAACAATGCTGGTTACAACCGTGCGTCGACTCTTAAATGAGACTGCCACTTATTGGTGAAGACGATTAAACTTCTCCGAAGAGACTGCCATTTATCGCTGATGAAGGTTAAGCTTCTCCCAAGAGACTTCCACTCACCTGTTGATGATGATTAAACTTCTCCAAAGAGACTGCCATTTATCATTGAAGACGATTAAACTTCTCCAAAGAGACTGCCATTTACCGTTGAAAACGATTAAAATTCTCCGAAGGGACTGCCATTTATCGTTGAATAAGGTTAAGCTTCTCTCAAGAGATTGCCACTCACCGTTGAAAACGATTAAACTTCTCCGAAGAGACTGCCATTTATCGTTGAATAAGGTTAAGCTTCTCCCAAGAGACTACCACTCACCTGTTGATGACGATTAAACTTCTCCGAAGAGACTTCCATTTATCGTTGAGGACGATTAAACTTCTCCGAAGAGACTGCCATTTATCGCTGAATATGGTTAAGCTTCTCCCAAGAGATTGCCACTCACCTATTGATGACGATTAAACTTCTCCGAAGAGACTGCCATTTATCGTTGATGAAGGTTAAGCTTCTCCCAAGAGATTGCCACTCACCGTTAAAGACGATTAAACTTCTCCGAAGAGACTGCCATTTATTGTTGATGAAGGTTAAGCTTCTCCCAAGAGATTGCCACTCACCTGTTGATGACGATTAAACTTCTCCGAAGAGACTGCCATTTATCGTTGATGAAGGTTAAGCTTCTCCCAAGAGATTGCCACTCACCGTTAAAGACGATTAAACTTCTCCGAAGAGACTGCCATTTATCGTTGATGAAGGTTAAGCTTCTCCCAAGAGATTTCCACTCACCTGTTGATGACGATTAAACTTCTCCGAAGAGACTGCCATTTATCGTTGATGAAGGTTAAGCATCTCCCAAGAGATTGCCACTCACCTGTTGATGACGATTAAACTTCTCCGAAGAGACTGCCATTTATCGCTGAATATGGTTAAGCTTCTCCAAGAGATTGCCACTCACCTATTGATGACGATTAAACTTCTCCGAAGAGACTGCCATTTATCGCTGAAGACGATAAGCTTCTTGTCAAAGATTGCCACTTATCTGTGAATACGATTAAACTTCTCCGAAGAGACTGCCATTTATCGCTGAAGACGATAAGCTTCTTGTCAAAGATTGCCACTTATCTGTATTACCATGTAAGATGTTCTTCTTGATAGATAGTGCAAAATAAATGCACATCTAGGTAGGTTCGGCGACCGACAGGGACCGAAGTTCAGTCTAGGATTAAGCTAGAAAGAAACTTTCAAACAAGACTCCAACCATTGAGAAATGAACTCGAATGGGGACCCATCTTATCCAATCATGGAAAAAGATAACTGAAGCAACCATCATCCACGAGGATTAAACTCTGTGGGGAATTGATAAAGGATGGACATTTTATGCTTAAGGGCTGACAACTCTATTGGAGAGAGACAACATACCCATTCACCGAGGAGGGAATCAAAGTGAAACAGGAACAAGTGACAACCAGAGATAGCAAAAATGCACGGATGTTATGCATATGCTTTATGCCATGCTTATGTTTATGCTGACAAATTAGACAAAACAAAACTGGAGATGAAATAAGCATCTCGACATGGAGACCCAACCAAAATTGGACATCAAAGGGATGATCATGAAGAACAACAATTCCACTTCAAAGTTACAACCATCTCTGGGAGAGAGTAATCTACTTAGGACACAACATCATGACTTCACTTGGATTGCCATCATGAGTTTGAATTCTTTGTTGAAGGAAAATCACCAAGGGAAGTTCCAAGATCAACCGAAGTAACAACTTAATCAGAGAGCTGACAAAGGGTATCATGAGACCAAAATCTTTCTGCCCCATTGATAGTATAACAATCCTCTTTTAGTGAGAAACGGCTATTGCGACAAACAATCTTTAACCTTTTCTGCCTCATATTACATGGTCTGTGGGAAGAAACCATCGAGAGAACTAGCATAAAGATGCTTCAATGTCTTTAAACTCTTATAGAGAGAGATTTACAAATCTCGACATGATTGCCCCAGTTTAACGGTGCTTGCACAACAAAGTCTCGGACTGTGGAAGTAACGACTGGGGAACAAACTTGCCCCTGCTAGCTGGTAACTGCAAAAGGTTTGCCCGAGACTAAACTGTTCATTGAGAGCTTCATCTGATCTGGACCTGGTTAGCTTTGATTAGCTGAACGTTGTAACAAATGATTAACAAATCCTTCAAATTGATTGCCCCAGGCTGAGCCTTTTTTATCAAGTCAATTTCCCTAGCTGGAAGCTTTTGTTGGGATTCCTTTGACATTGGATTGTTTTGCACACAATGTTGTTCATTAAAAATTGGCAATTTTCAATGTAAAATTCATGCAATCTTTTGAAAACATTTTTTTTAATAAAACACACACGGCGGAGTGATCAAGTGATCAAAGTGAAAGTGATCCAATCATTTTACAAATGATGGATAAAGTGATGAACACATACAATCAAAGATCATTAGGAGTCAGGTTATCCAAACTTGCTGTAATATGCTTTCAAAACAACCTTACCTCAATTAGGTCTTTTAAGGGTTGTATCGTGGCTTGGTTCATGGTTCATGAAACAAAGGATAAAGGCTCAAAAGTTATTTGTCCCACCCACTCTCCATGATGAACTCCAATCCTACACTCAATTAACTCAAACTATATATTCAGGTTCTTACAGTCTTAAGAATTGGACTGATGATAGTTGGTGATGGCTTACAAACCTAAGGTAGTCACAACTCCCTTACAGTATTTGATAGCTTTTTGCTATTTGAGGATTTTTAAGAGTGATAACTCTTACAGAATTCCTCTCTTTTGTTATCCCTGACTTTTGTCTGAACTGCTTTGTTCGAATATACAGTCAATGGGATGCCCCATTTTTGCCTAAGTCTCCTTCATAGGTTTCGACTTAGCGGGCTTTTTTTTTCACTTTTCCTTTTTTTTTCTTTTGGGAAAGGAGGTGACTACCTAGTTTAATGGATACGGTGAACCATCATCGTCTTTTATGTTGAAAAGCATCTTCGACACTTTCTTGTTGTGTACGAAGGAAAACCTGAGTGCACCACCTTTATATGAAAAGTATCTTGTATGCACATATCTTTAAGTTAACCGAGGACTACCCGCCCCAGGTTTGAGATTTAAGATTTTATTTTTTTAAAGAAAGAAAACTCCTACTTCTAGGCTCAAAGGGGTTGACGAGGGATTATCTTCCTTATTTCTCCAGTGTTTAGGGATTGAAACAATGCCTCACATCATCGGCAAAGTTAAATTGAAAGCATATCAACAGCAGTTATGGATATAATTTTCATCATCCTCCCCAATCTTTGCTTTAAACAACAGTTTAGTAAACAAAAGAAATTTTCTTGCATTCTTGGTATTTCATAACAATGAAAGAAAAAGAAAGAGTGAAACGAATGGACTTAATCAAAAGATGCACAAAAGTTTCATTAAATATTGCCAAATTCAAATAAACAACAGTTTACAAGCAACACAAATGCAAAGAAAACACAACAAAATGCTGAAACAGTCTACAGCTGCCAGCTTTAGGGAATTAAAATTGTTTAACAAAACAAATTTCAAATTTTAGGCCCATGCGGGGAAACACCTTCAACAACCACATGCTCCTTGTGATATAGAATTATGAGGGGTCTCACGGGTCCTTTGCCTTTAGATTCAGGAATCGCAACACTGTCCTTTGATTTATCCTCCCGAGGTTTCAGCAACTCTTGCAATCTTAGTTTAAAACCTTCACATTCTTCAACTAGGTGCCCTGTTGTTCCAGTATGATATCCACAATCCACTCTTGGATGGTCTTCCTCGAGGATCAAGCGTTTATCAATGATTAGCTCTTGCACAAGATAACTCAATGTTATACATGCATCCAAGTTGTGTCCTTCGGCTCCTTTGTGAAATTCACAGTTTAGGTTCGCATTATGCCATGGTCCTGGCACCGGATTGGATAATCGTGGAGTCACTAGTGAGTTCTGAATCAGTAGCGGGTAAAGTTTGCTTAACGGTACTGGAGTTTGTCTACCGCAAGTCTTATCTTTCCTGACATGATCCTTCTTGTTCAATTTTCGGCTTTGAGAAGCTTGAGGAGGAACAAACACTGAATGTTGGGCGTACTGACGCGATTGATAGTTATTTGTTCGTTGATGCCGAGGATGTCCTCGAGTTGGAGGAACCATCAAAGATAATGCATCCTTCGTTTCTCCGGACGCAACATGGTCAGAGTGACCCTCTTCCTTCATCATATTCTGCAATGTCTCAAGTACCCAATTCATCTGACACTTGAGAATTCTGATGTCCTCTTTCAGCATTTCCTGGGCTTTCAAAAGTCCCTCCATTGTTGCCTATTTGTGCTAGATATCCCCCCTCTGATGTCAACGAAACACAGAATGAACCCAAAAGACCAATGCGACGAAGTATGACATGTAAAATGTTGATGCAAGTGCAAAAGCGCAACTGATTTGACAAAACTCAGAAGTTTGATTAGGTCAAAACCCTCATTTCATCAATTGTTGGAAAAGTTACAACTTTTAAAAATACCAGAGATCGACTGAGTTTTACAAAACTAGTTGCGACATGATATGCTTATGGTGATATGATGGGATGATGCACACATAACACAAAGGCAAGTATCCACAAATACGATGCATATGCACACACAAAGACATCCTAGGTTCCAGATCAAAGCGAGGAGTCAAAGGTCTAACCATCCCCGATGATTTGTACTATGGGTTAATTTGTACCTGTCGAACGGGTTCTTAACAAAGTTCCCAGGGTTAACAACCCATCTTTCGGATATTATTGATTTCCCAAATTACTTGGTAATCGATAATATTCTCAAGAGAGTCTCGCCCGAGTGTAGTATCGCGTATCAACTATTTCGGAAATACTTCCTTATAGCCATCGCACTACGTCCTAATAAGGCTAAAGTGGGGTAAAGTGTATTCTAAAAGTCCATAGTGTCATGGGCTCCTTCGTTGAAAGTAGCATTGTTTTCACGAATACTCGATCAACAATACTAAAACTTTCAAGAGGGCCTACACTGAGCGGTGGTTTCTCAAGTTAGCTTGGTCGGGAATCAACTCCCTATAAGCCTTCTTGAATATACCACCATCCTATCATAATTTCACTCAAGTCCGGGTACAGGACCGTCTCACCACTCAAAGCACCCAATACCCAACACACAAACAAATATATTGACAAATATACATGTTAAGCAAATATTCACAAATATAGCATACAATTAAACAAAATAGGCTAAACCCTCAAGTTTTGCGTCCCCAGTGAAGTCGCCATTTATGTTGCGGTAAAAATCGGATATCAAGCTATTGAATTAACTTGAACCTTAATTCTTTTACAACCGGAATTTAATTTATCCAAAGGAAAGGTCTAAAGAAAGAAAGAACCTTTTGCGCGATGTTACAACAACGCTAAGAGATTCGGGGATCGGGGGTTGGTTATGCATAGGGTAGGTATTTCACATCCTAAACATCTGTAGTACTCTACAGGAACCTTTTGTTTGTTTGTATGCTAAGTTTGTTAAATATTTGCTAAGGATTAGGATTGGGTAAAGGGTATAGGTTATGATAGATGAAGACCGAAGATTGTTTCTAAGTTTGCTCGCAAAGACATCGCGTCCTCTGCCTACGTATCCTAACTAGGATAGAATCAGAGCAATCGTAGTTCACCTCACTAGGGTTGAAGAACGCTTGATTGCGATCAAGGTTCAAAGGGGAACAAACATAATAATGTTTGTGTAGTTTCACAAAACTCTCTATGTCTATGTTGTAACACTCAAAGGGGGAAGTAAGTGATCATATCCATGATCCTTACATAGAGTTAACAACTCTATCCTAGGGTTCTAGTTGTAAACACTCCTAGTGAGGGGGAAGGTTGCTCGTCAAGATATCACAACTTGTGCCTACGTATTCTCATTGTCCAATGAGAAATCAGAGCGGTCGTAGTTCGGGCACGAACTACAAAATAAGGATCAATTGGTTCTTTCCAGACCAAAAGAAGGGAAGGTTCTATCCAGACCTATGAGTTTATATCCTATTGGTTCTATCCAGAACAAAAAGGGGAAGGTTCTATCCAGACCTATGATGTTTAAATCCTATTGGTTCTATCCAGACCAAAAGGGGGAGAAGGTTCTATCCAGACCTATGAGTGAAAATCCTATTGGTTCTATCTAGACCAAAAGGAGGGGAAGGTTCTATCCAGACCTAAAAGAGTAATGAGCTATCTATGACCCAAGGGTCAATAGAGAGACTTCCCTTTGGAAGGGAAAAGATGAGGCAACTTGGATGAGAACTAAAGAGTTTCATCACTTTGGGGAAATAAACTTAACAAAGCATAATCATTCACACATGATGAATATAAAGGATATGGTTACAAACAGGAATAATCAAGCATATTACAATAAGCAAGGATTTCAATCAGGATGAATGGTTACAACCAAAGCAAGCATTTAAGATATTACAATATCAGGCAATGATTTCAATCAAGATAGATGGTCACAACCAAGGCAAGTATCAAGATATTATAATATCATGAAATGGGGAAGTTCTTACAAGACTAAACACAAAGGGTGAAAACCACAGACATATCTTGACAAAGAATGAGGTATATCTTAATAAAGATGGAAGGGGATCTTAACAAAGATGCATCTTAACAAAGATAAGGCTTCAATAGGGCTTACAAGATGACATGTATACTTACAGGCATCATGCCTAAACAAACAATGTCACAACAAAGTAAGGGAGAAGTTCAATACTTCATGGGAGAAAACTTTCAAGTTTTAATGATGATTAAACACAAATGCTTACAACCAAGAGTTTTAGTCAAACTCAAGTACCCAAGGATGCTAACAAGCCAATGCATTTTTGAATGATAACACAAATCCAATGTCATAGTTGAGTACATTCACTTTCTAACAGACCCATGGTCCTAACAGCATCACCACATAGCAGGAAACCAATAAAAAAAACAAATTGCTCACAAGTTTTGAGACAGCATAACAAGTTGAATTAGCATACTAATATGACAAAAACAAGTTAAACTATCTAGGCTAATACTCATGAGAACCTCCATCCTTCCTAACAGCATACATCATGAAAACTATCAAAGTGTACATAGCTCAAATTCTACCAAAAACACTCAAAAATGCCAATTCATGAAAGATGATGCTAAAGCCCATAAGAAACAGCTACATACCTCTTGATGACCTTTTTGAATATGCTAGAATAGTTGAGAAAACCAGAGATCCTTTACTCCATTTCTTGCCTTTGAACTTTCTTCAACTTTAAGTAACAATCCACTTGTGATGCTATATGAAGAGATATGAGTTTCTAGTGGTTGCTAGGTGCTTGAACATTTGAGAGATGTTATTTATGAGGTGTATGGATGATCAAAACCTCAAGAAAAGGCTTAGAGCAAAGTTTGGAGATTTTTGTAGCTTTGGTCAAAGTATGAAAGGAAGAAGTTTGACTTTTTGATTTTTGAGGTTTCTTGATGGTTTTATGGACCATACACCTTCTATATGTTATTTAGAATGTGTATGGATGGTTGTGGGAGTGTTGGAAAGGTTAGAAATGAAAATGGTGTCAAAGTTGCAAAATGACCAATTTTGGTGTTTTTGAACTTTTCTTCACTTACAAGTAAAGAGAGAATGAGAAGGAAAGCTATGATACTTTTATCTTGTGAATAGCTCTGGTGTGGTATAGAGTGTGGAGAAACCTTTATTTATAGGCCATGAGGAGCTTGGGGGAAGATTTGATGTATTGGCTCTTTGGAGGGAAATTTGGAGAAAATCTTCCACAAAATCTTGGCACATCTTCATCCATCATGCTCTTGGCTCAATGCAAGCAAGAACTCAAGTGGGATGAGATGTTTGAGGTGATTGAAATGAGGCTAGAGTGTAGAGATGGCAGCTACTACATCATTGCATAAAGTTTCTCTTTCCTCTCTTTTATTTGAATAAAATAATGTCAAGTTGCCACCAACTTGTTTCTCTCACCATCTCAATCCTTTTTTCTGGTTTTCTCTTCATCCAAGCCTCTATTTATCAGTTTGTGTCATGATCCAAGGGTTGAGAGTGGTTAGTGTTGCAAAAATCTGATTTTGAGAAGTTTGGCCAAAGTGATTTCAAGTGTGACAGGCGCAACTTCCATGTACCATAACTTTTAGCTCACAACTCCTCTTGAGGATTTCTTGTACTTTTTAGAAAGCCCTCATGTAGCTCTACAACTTTCATGTTTTGAGAATTTCCAAATTCTTGATGGAACTAGGTTGAAAAACCTTTCAAAGTTCTGAAAAGAGTGGTTTGTATGGCCAAAATTTAATGAAATTTCTCTAAGTGTTTTGTACTAGAAAAATGATTTTTCTATAACTCCAATTCCATGCATTTTTTGAATATGGACCACTGTGGGACTTTTGTGGGGTTTGTCAAGACCTTTCAAACAAGCTTAGAACCACCTCAATTGGATGTGTGGTTGAGGAGTTATGGTTTTGCCCCTTTCGAAACCCTAATTCCCGATTTTTGCAATTACTTCCTGAACCTTGATCCAATGGTCATGAAATTTTATGAGGAAGTGTAATATGATATAAGGAACATTTTTCATTCACACCTTGAAGTCAAATTCCTCATTGTTAGAGAGTGGACTTTTTGGTCAACTTTTCGATCGATCGGTGTCTACCGAGTTGCCCGTTGGTGATCCGGACATCATGAGGACTTGAAACTCTTTGGATGGACTTTACTAAGCCATAGGAGCTTAATGGACCTTGATCCCATCATTGAAATACTCTTTGAATCAAAAGTCAAACTACAACTGACTTTTTCCAGTCAAAACCCTAATCGGGTGTCTCAAATTGCACTGTTCTCGAACCCCGGGTGACCACCTCAAATTGGATTCATACTTGACCTAATGTTGTATTCTTGATCTTGTTCGAAGTTGAATCAATCCAAAACATTGATTGATCAAACCACTGAAGCCTCGATTTTTGACGGTACGGAACCCTGATTCATCTGCATCTTGACAAAGATAAACTTGAACTGGATTAAGGTTAGTTAATCAAATGAATATGATCCTAAAATGATGATGAGGATCTAAGGGGTCAAAATTTGGGGTGCAACAGGGAGGCACCTTGAAATCAGCAATCAGTCCCAACTTGGACATATCAACACCCAGGGTGTTCTGGTTCTCGATACTCCTCATCTTGTCCTCGGGTGCCTTGAACCTAAGCCGTGCTTCAGCAGTCAGCTCCATTTCAGCACCTCTCTGAGAGAACATATTGTCTTGACGGTCTTCTAGCCATGGCTGAGGCCCAAACAGATTTCCAACACCCGCATTGCCGTTGCCAAGCCCAACATTGACATTAGCTTCGAAATTCCCATTACCGACGCCCGTCGTATTACCGTTGAGTCCCATGTTAGCTATCACATTGCCGTTGGCACTGCCATTCCCCCCGGTCACGGGGACGCCATTCTGAGGAGTTTCAACAGGTGGAGGAGTTGGCACGGTCCCGCCAAGGAGTACACCATTGCTATCGACCCTTGAAATCAGAGGCTAAACCAAGGTTCTGAGCTGATCCTGGCCATTGGCGACCGCTTGCATGAGCTCCATGAAGCGGTCCATTCTTTCGCGGAGTTCTTGAACATCAGTTTGCACTTGCTCCATGATTCTGGTTTGATTTGCTCTGGTCGGATAGCGGTGGATGGGTCTCTGATCAATCCTGGAACAACCTAAAACAACCTGAAAACACAAAAGGGTTAGGAAAAAATGACAAAGTGCTCGTTATGCAAATGCTTCATGCAAATGCAAACGGGTGTTTGTGCATTAGGGAGATTTCCCCCGATCCTAGTGCCTGAGTGCCAGTGCTGATAATAAGAAGTCTGAGTCCAGTCATGGAAATAACATATCATATATATGAAGAAAGCCCATCAAGGCAGTACACAACGTCGGTGAGTACAAGATGTATCAATAGCATGACCTCAACCAACAAGCCTGGTGATGGTCAGCATACAATAATGATCACAACAAAAGGAATGCAAATAGTCAAGCACGGCCACGAGCGCGAAACTCTTCTAGCAACCCCTTCGTTTCTGGATGACCAGGCCGAGTGAGCAACCCTTCGACGAGTAACTCCCTCTGCATAATAGTGTACTGAAGACCTTCGACCGAATCTTCCCATGCTCCTTCGCCGAAACAATCTTCTAACTTCCGCTTCTTGGACTCAAACGTCAGTTTGCACTCCCTCAGGTTAGCTAGAGCCCTGTTGAGCTGGCCTTCGGCGGCATATCTGCGAGCGGTTTCTTCATCAAACCTCTCCTCACTAGCCTTCACCTGAGCTTTCAGCTTGGAGATCTGCTGCATCAGCTTATCCTCCCGCTCTTTCCTGTTGGCTAGGGAGGCCTTCCAATGCTGGTTAAACTTGGATATCCTCCGATACGCTTCATCTAAGTGTTGCTTCTTTGTGGCCAGCACATCGTTGACAGCTTTGAAGTCTCGACCCATGTGCTCGCGCTCAGCTATCTGCTTAGTCAAGTCTATCCCCAGCTAGTTCACCAGCTCGGTCTGCCTCTTGAAGGAATGAACGGCCTCGCTTCTCTCGCTTCGGAGCTGAGCCAATTCTTTCTCCAGTTCTTCATTTGCGCTCTTCAATTCATCCCGCTCAGCTAGCACCTGATTATGCTGCTGAATAGGCACGGTGGTAGGCTCTTCAATCACTGGAGGGCTTTCTGACTTGGCAGGTGGGAACGGCATCCCTATAGCATCTGCTCTGGCTCTGATCCACGTCACATACGGAGCATAGGCTTGACTATTGCTTTTCCCCAGCAATGGTTTTCCCCTCTTACTGATACCGTTCCAAGCGCGCTGAAGCTTAGATAACGTATCCCCCTCTAGAAGACCAGTGAGGTACAGAGATTCCTGCACCTCTTCATCCTTCGGCGGAGTTCTCAAAGCGTAAGCAAACTGTCGGACCAGCAAAGACGGATTATAGTTTATACAGCCCTTCCTGCCTATCAAAGGGACGTTCGGAAACCCGCTGCAGCTAAAGATAATCTCGGTACCCAACCTATCTCTGTCAAACCAGTCAATATCCTCCGCTGATAGACTCATCAAACGCTCAGACCACTCAGTTGTGGCTGCAGACGCAGCAAAGGGACCCCTCTTGGGTAGATGACTATCAAGCCATCTATAAAGCAGGGGCACACAGCACGAGACATTCTTTCCCCTTCTGTTCTCATTTTTGTAGTGGATGGAATGGTAGACATCTCCTATCAAGGTAGGGACTGGATTCCCTGATGCAAAGATGTGGAAGGCGTCGAAGTCCACAAAGTCGGGCATATTGGGGAACAAAATGATGCCATATATGCACAGAGCGAGAATGGCGTTGAACACGACCCAACATCCGTCTTTGGCGCATTGCTGAGCCTTTCCCACTAAGAACTGCAAGGAGAAACCGGGAACCTTGTTCCAACTAGACAAGACCAACTCTGAGGCATCCAGATGAAGTGACGGAGCTAGACTAGCCAGATTAGGCTCAGCATCCATATGGACAAAGGGCATCTGACTCTTTATAGGCACACCTAACAAATCAACATACTCCTCTAGCGTGGGTGCGAGAACAAAATCCTGGAAAGTAAAGCATCTCAACGGAGGATCGTAGAACTGCAGCAGAGCGTGCAACCCATTCAGCTCAGACACAGAGGGTTTACGAACCAAACTGAGCAAATTACCGTAAGACTTTCTGAATTCATCTCTCACAGAATCATCTTCTAAAGCAATCAAACCAGTCAGCTGAACAACATCAGGAGCAAGGAGCTTGTAAGCCACAGTCTTCCTCAGAGAACCCATAATAGCACAGTAGAAGGCAAGAAATCCTGAATCGGGGGAAACGGTACCTGCAACACAGACACACGTTAATGAAATGCAAATGGGTATGCAAAGCAATGTAAAATGCAATCATGCAGCAGGAGATCAAGACGACTGTGCTGTGGAGATTCTGTATCAGCAAAACCATAATCCTGCTCTATCAAGAACAACCACTATCTCTGATAATAAGAAAACCCTGGTATCAGACCACAAATCTGCTCTGTCAAGAACACACATCTGATAATAAGGACCTCTGATACAGGACCAAAACTCTGCTCTGTCAAGAACAACCATACATCTGCTGATGAGATCCTCTGATCCCAATCATAAACCTGCTCTGTCAAGAACAACTACACATCTGCTAATGAGATCCTCTGATCCCAACCAAAAACCTGCTCTGTCAAGAACAAATACACATCTCTGAAGATAAGTTCCTCTGACACAAGACCATAACTCTGCTCTGTCAAGAACAATCATATATCTGATGATGAGAACCTTTGGTACCAACAAAACTGATTCACTATCAAGAAAACCAGGTAGTCTGAAGGTTAAGGTTTCCTGCAACAAACCCAACCCTGCTCACAGGTATGGACCTAAACTGACACAAGTTCGGCATCCTATGCGGTCATCAGCGTGACAGACATTCAAGAGGGGTGATACGATACCCAGAAGGTGTGGAATCACCAGCTCATGAAGTGGTCTCACTCGGCTGAATCCCAAATGATCGGTCCCCAGAGTCGACAATCCTCCAAACCAACAACCCCCTCAACCCAAAGGGTTGAAAAAGAAGTCAACCGGGAGAACCTCGTCTGAGCATGGATTTCATGAGACACTAGTGCCTGCCAAGCAAGCACGCGCCCACTAATTTCCACAACTAATGCTATGTTCACTCAAGCCTGGGTCTGGCTTCTCACTCATCAGAATGCCCCTCCCACAACAGCACAGATAATCATATCATACTGAAAATAAAGTGCGGGAAAAAAATGCGATAAATAAACACAACCCAACAAGTAATCATACAAGCGCTAGGATTGACTCTCGCAGGGGACGTTGGATCCCCAAACTGACTCGCATACGGGACGTTGGATCCCAGGAAACTATCAAGTCCCCAGCAGAGTCGCCAGCTGTCGCTTCCGCGAAAATAAGGTGCCGGCAAAATAGAAGAGTCGCCACCTTTCGTTATTTATCCCTCAGAGCGGGAAAGGAAATGATCGGAAAAACCTGACGAAAAGGTATAAGACAAGGTCATCGCAACCGTTGTCTGGGTTCGGGAGTCGGTTACGCAAGGGGAAGGTATTAGTACCCCTCACGTCCGTCGTACTCGACGGGATCCACGCTTGCTGTGTTTACTGGACGAGTTGGTTTATTTATCTACCTATCAAGGCTGGCTTAAACAGAAAAGAAAATGACTCGGCAAAGCGTCGCGCTTTATGCCTACTGTCGCTACTGCGAAAATCGGCGCCGGCATGACAGGAGAGTCGCCACCGTGCGTTATTTATCCCAAAGGAGGGAAAGGAAACGCTCGAAGTAAACCCAATGCAAAGACGGGAAAAGGTATGGTCATCGCAACCAAAACCTGGATTCGGGAGTCGGTTACGCAAGGGGAAGGTATTAGCACTCCTCACGTCCGTCGTACTCGACGGGATCCACGCTTGGTGTTTATAAGGAAAAGGGTGTGTTCATTTATCTACGCTAATGGTCAGTCTGAAAAGAAAAGAAAAGGACAGGACTCGACAGAACATACGGTGTTCTGGGCCTACGTACTCCCTCGTGCAATGGGAAAGTCAGAGTCAACGTAGTTCGACTACCTACGTCTAAACGGGGGGAGGTTGCTCGCCAGGACATCGCGTCCTGTGCCTACGTACTTCCACACGGCATGGAAGATCAGAGCAAACGTAGTTCGACTAACTACGGCTAATCTGGGCGCTCTCACACAGCAGTGAGAAAATAAACTGGTTTTAAGGGTACGGGAACCTACAACTACGGTCTGGTCTCAAATGCACTCGGGCAAGAGAAAAGGGTAACATCAGTCGTCAGCGGGAAAGTCTCGATCGCACAGCCGCGAGAGGACAAAAGCTTAGTTGTTAGTGTGCTCGCTAGGATATCGCATCCTATGCCTACATATTCTCGTCTGATACGAGAGATTAGAGCAGCTGTAGTTCGGCTAACTACGACACAAGCTACTCAAGGGTTTCTATTGAGAAAGGGAAAATACACCCTAAAACTATGGCTGAAAAGGGGAATCTACCTACTGTTATCATGCCTGGTTGACCATCCTAATGTCTATCATAACTCCTCCGCAGCGGAGAAGTTAGAGCTCCTAAGGGATCATGGCAACAGGACTAAACAGGAATCAGCTGTAAAGTAAAGAAATACTGGAAATATATATGAATGCAACAACCAAACAAGCAAGGCGCAAAGGCCGCAAACCACAGAGGTAAGGGAGCTCAGCTCTACCAAATACCAACAAGCAAAGCCACTCAATAACAAACAAGCAGAAGGAGGACCACCTCAACTTCTCATGCACACAAAGCCTACTTCTAAGATGCACCTACCTCAGAAATATCTAGATGAACCCCTAAGTCTAATGCAGCACAACACCACACAAGTCAAACAACACAAAGAGAAGGCGAACCAGCCTGACAAACTCCTATCCAAAATCTAAACCAAAACCCTGAGCAGGACCCTTAATCAAAAAAACCTAATCAAACCCCTGAGCAAAGCCCTATGCAAAACCCTAATCAAAACCCTAATCAAAACCCTAATCAGAACTCTAAGCAAAACCCTACACAAGAGAAATCAGTCCAGACTTCAAGCTTCAAAACAAGCTTACCAAAGAAAGGGAGCTAAGCAGACAAACTCATAGTGCCTTCCTCAGGAAAGTACCAGGAGGTTACCACTCAGGAATCATATCCTATGCGGCTCAACAACTGTGAAAGGTTTACATTCCTCCTCAGGAGAAACTAAACTCACACGAAGGCTCCAGCATCATTGGATATTTAAGAAATCCTACCTGAACTAATGGAACTAAGTGAACAGACCCATAGTGCCTTCCTCAAGAAAGTACTAGGAGGCTTCCACTTAGGAATCATATCCTATGTGGCTCAACAACTGTGATCAGTTTACATTCCTCCTCAGGAGAAACTAAACTCACATGAAGGCTCCAACATCATTGGATACTTAAGAAATCCTAGATGAACTAAGGGAACTAAGTGAACAGACCCATAGTGCCTTCCTCAGGAAAGTACTAGGAGGCTTCCACTTAGGAATCGTATCCTATGTGGCTCAACAACTGTGATCAGTTTACATTCCTCCTCAGGAGAAACTAAACTCACATGAAGGCTCCAACATCATTGGATACTTGGGAAAGAGGTGAGAAGAAAGAATGAAAGACATTCATAGTGCCTTCCTCAGGAAAGTACCATAAACTCCCTTCAAACTTCAGGATCTCAAACCTCACAAACAGAGAGCAAGCTCTTAGACTAGGTCTTCAATCTTCTCCTCATCATGCTCCTTGCAAGCTCTTCAAAACAAGCTAAGCCCCAAAGCAATCCCCCAACTGAGCCCCCACAAGCAGACAAATATCACAAATGCAAGCCTCACAACCAAGCAAATCAGAAAATACCCTAAAAATACTAAAACCAAAGGGAAAAATCTAACATTAATTCCCAAGGGTCTATTATACTTACCCATGATACCCCTATAGTCCCATACCCCAAAATCACACTAAAACTCCTAAAAGAAATGACTTACTTCACCTAGGTCACACCTAAAACCCTAATTTGGTCATGTTAATGTCAATTAATCAAACTATCCAAAATAAGCTCCTAAAAATTGCAAATTAAATCCTCTATGCAAGTTAAGGTCCTAAGTGAAATATCCTAAAAAGAATGGATCAAAATACCCAAGGGAAAGTCCCTAACTAAATTCTACAAAATGAAGTACTAGCTTAATCTCATTAAAAAGCTATCTAAAAAGAAAAATATACTAAAAATAGTAAACTAAAAATAAAATGGAATTTTTATTTTTATTAATTTTCTTGACAGAATTATGAACATGATGCAAAAACAACCATTAAAATATATGCATTTTTCAATTATTTATGGATTTTACAATATGCAAGAAAAATAAAGAAATCTAAAATCAAAGAAAATAGAATAAATGGGGAGGGGGTGCAAAGAGCAACACGCTCTAGTTGCTCATCCACTGGGCCCCAAATTGAGGGGGTGCGCCTAGCAGATAGGGCAAAGCCCAATTCACAGCCCATTCCGCTTCTCACACGAAGGGGGGGATACGAGCAAACCGGGTGTGTACTTCAGCAAAACACATTTGGGCCTTGAACCCAACCCAAACCCTAATCAGAAACCCTAACAACAAAACCCATCTCCTTCTTCAACCTTCTGATTCACTGTTCATCCAAACTAAACCCTAGCCGTTTCTCTCATCTTCCTCACAAACCCTCTCTGAAACTCCTCTCAGAATCCTCAAACACATTTTCAATCAATCTCCAAAAACAAACTTTAATCACTATCACGCATGCAATTAACAGAACTCATCAGAACAAGAAACCCTAACCTAAACATCTCAAGAACTGCGTCTACAACTAAACTAACATACGCATGCAAGGAAGAAATTAGGAACCTGGAAAGACGAACGATACTTGAAGCTCGTTGAGGAAGCTAATAGTTCGCTGAAGATCCACAACCGGAGAAGACTTCCCGATGAAGATCCCAGAAGCTTGCTGAAGAACTTGAAGAGATTTTGGGAATCTTGGGTGGATGAGCGTTCTTGAGGCACGGTTGAAGATCTTTGGAGAAGACGAAAGCAACCTGAGGATTCTCACGATCTGGAAACGGAGGGAAGATTGAAGGTGTTGCTGGAGATTGCTCGAAGGTTCTTGGAGGAGATGAAGAACGATGAAGACTTGAAGGGTTTCTGGAAAATTTTGATGAAGATTCTGGAAAATCCTTTGAAGGACGATGAATTTCTGGAAAATCCCTTGAAGGACGATGAAGGTTTGAATGTTTTCTGGGTGGGACGATGAAGGTCTATGAGGTTTCCGGTGACGTGGTTGAGCCTTACGGCGAGTTGGTGATGAAGGTGGAGGGAGGAGGAAGGGGGAGAAAGAGGGAGATCGAAGGATTTTCTGCAATTTTTGCAGATTTCGGTGAGGGATGGCGGCCGGAGACTGTTAAGGTGGCCGAAGATAGTTGGTCAAGGCGGATGCATGGTCGGCGGTGACTCTTCCGGTGAGGTGAGAGGAGTGGACAAGTGTCTCAGTGGGGGTCTGCATGCGTGGCACGTGGCCTGAGTGGGAGAGAGAGAGTGGAGACGTGGCAGACGTGAGTATACGGATGGGTGAGGTGGGTCCTCCTGAGTGCAAAACGTGGCCCCATTTATATAGTGACAAGTGTCACTCTTCTGGACAAAAATGACCAAAAAAACTGGACTGAAATGCATTCTAGGCCTCCAAAAATCTGCTGGGCCCACGAAAAAAACCAATAAAACCCTAAAAAACTGGAAAAAAAACTGATTAATATGCAAATGGATTAAAACCTGATTAAGTCTAATTAAAACTAATCAAAACCTAATTAACTAATTAACCTGACTAATTAATTCTAAAACTACAATTAAACTAACCTAACTCTAATTAATTCTAACAAATTCAATTAAAATCTAAACAAAAGATTAACTCCTAATTAACCTAATTAAACCCTAATTAAATCTAAAAATGATTAAAAATCTGATTAAACCTATATTAAACTAAAATTAATAAAACTCTACTAATCTCTATTAAAAAAACTATTAAAATCCTATTAAAAAATCCATACCATTTATATTAAAATTCTATAAAATTTCTATTAAAATTCTATAATATTCTAAAAAATAATTTAAAGCTATTAAAAAATATTAAAAACCTATTTAAATTCTGAAAAAATCTATAAAGCTCTAGAAAAATATTTAAACTATTTAAAAAATGTTAAAAAATCTATTTAAATCCTAAAAAAATCTAAAAAGCCTATTTAAAATCCACAAAAGGCCATTAAATCATAAAAAAAATGCAGACAAATGCAAATGACCACCATAAACGAGCGCGAGACCAGATCGAAGCGAACAGTAAACCCCCCGGCATCAGAATATCCCAAAAACCACCGTGTGAGCTGCAAACACCGAGGAGCGCACAATTTCCCGAAAATAAAACCCTGATTATCTAGACTAGATCTGAAATATCTGATAAATGAAACCCAAGCTGTAACCCTGATATCCTCTGTCTATGCACACATGTCACGCATCTGATATGCGAATATGAATTTAAACCACGAACCAGATAGGAGAATCGGTTGGTCAAATTTTAGGGTGCAACACCTACGTATTCTCATCAGAGAATGAGAAATCAGAGTCGACGTAGTTCGACCAACTACGGGTTACGGGGAAGGCGGCTCGCCAATACGTCAGTATTGTGCCTACGTATTCTCAACAGGCTTGAGAGATCAGAACTTACGTAGTTCGGGATAATACGGATTACGGGGATTCAGATTCATCTGTTTTATCGAGTAGGGTTAAACAGCAGTTCCAGCAGTTAGGGACAAAGCCTGTTTGCGGTGGCACTGAAGTTTAACGACACTCTTTTCTTCAGAAAAGCTTCCTTTGAATTATGGGCCCACGGGGCAAAAAGGTTTGAAGTTTGTTTTCTGTCTTTTACGGAAGAAGTGTTTTTATTGTGTTTGCAATTTCAATCGCACTAAAGACTATGACCTGAGAGTGAATGCGTCACATGTCACCCAAAGGGTGCCATACTAAACATCCAGACTGTTGAAAAGAAACTCTCCAACAACCCTTTCTCAGATAGCTTAAGGCTCGTAACATACGACGTCATTTAACCTTTATTACTGTATTTTAATTCGTTTTGAGATGAGAAGAGAGAACAGGCTCAACTAAGGGGAGACTATCAAGTCCTAATAGTTGTCATGCCAAGGATTCATCCTATGGTTGAAGTTTGAAACAGGGAACTCCTAGAAGTTATCATGCATAGGTTTCAACCTAAAGTTCTAATCATCACTTCCTTATCAAAGGAAATGAGATTCCTAAGGGATCATGTCAATGATAAACGGAAACAGATAAAGCATAAGCTTAAACAGTAAACAGTAAACGACTGTAAAATGCATGCAATGCAAGTGAGGGAGGATATGAATAACTGCAATCCAGATATGAATAACTGCAATCATACAGAAGAAATAACATGCTATCAAGCAAAATAACAAACCACATAGGCAAGGGAGCTGGGCTCTACCGAATACCCGCAAGCAAAGCCATACAGTAAAATACAAGCAGAGGGAGCAACTCAACCTCTAGTGCAATCATGCTCCTAGCTTACATCAGTCTAGATATGGACTTATTCTAATGCATCAAGCAAGTCAAACAAGGCACATCAGTACAGAAAAGAAAACAGACAAGAAAAGAAAGCAGATCAACAGCTTCCACAGCTTCACAGCAAAGCAATCTTCTGACAGCAGCTCAGTCATCAATCTCTAATCACCCTTCAAGGCTATCCTCCTCAACAACAAGTATCAACTTGCTCCCCAAAGTTTCAACCCATCAAACATAAGTATCAACTTGTTCTCTCTTCTCCAAGCTTCAGCTCTTCAGTCAATTCCACCTTCAGGCTTCACTCCTAACTACAAGTATCAACTTGATTCCTTCAGGCTCTCAATGCATCAGTGTAAGTGTCAACTTATCCTTTATTCCTCAAGCCTCAGCTCTTCACTCAATCTCCATTGGATCTTCTTCACAAGTTTCAACTTGTTCTTCTTGCTTCAGCTCTCTTTGCTTTACCAGTATCAACCAGCTTTCCTCTTCATCTATAAGCTTCAGCTTCTCAGAGTAGTCTTCAATCACATGGAAGTATCAACTTCATCCTTCAATCTTCTTCAAGCAAGTTACTCCATCCTCTAACAAGGGAGCAAGATTCATCTATCAAGAGCAAAGTGGGGATGATTGGTAGCAGAGTGAAGACCAAAGGTCACCACTGAGCATCCTGTCATCAGAGAAAGGGACCCTCAAAGGTTCTACCAATTTGCAAAGAGCCACACATCCTACCAAAGGAGGGATGAGGCCTTTACAAAGGGACCTTTCATCATGGGGAATAATGGAAGTGATCAACATCATCCATGTTTATGAAGGAAGAGAACTATCCAGAAGCTCTGCCTACAAAACCCTAATCTTAGCCTAATCAAGACTACACCACAAGAAGGGAAGATCTTCAAATCCAAGCCTCTTCAAGCCATCCAATGCATCTTCACCTTGTCTTCATCAGCATCCAAGAGCAAGAGAAACAAAACCCTAATCTAAGGGAACTAAAGATGTTAATCTAGTTGAGTTAGTGCCTTAGAATCATCTAAAACTAGCACCTAAACTAAAATCAATCAAAAATAGTAAACTATCTTATAAATTTCTACAAAAATTCCTAAGGGATCCTAATTCAATTAGGAATACCTCATACAAAAACCAGGGACTAGATCATCTAGTAAGTCCTAAAATTAGGTCCTAAATCCAAAGGCATCAACCATAAACCCTAAAAATGGAGCTTCTTAAGGTTTCAACCTAAACTACCACCTATGTTCATCACAAAAATGTGAGAAAAATCTATGGGGAGCATGCATATCTATGCTAACTACTAACAAAAAATCAAGATCAAAATCATCATCACATGATCACACAAAATTCCACAAAATCAAGTATCAAACATGACTATTTTAATATCAATTAAAATATAAAAATTCCCATAAAATCAGAAAATGAATGAAATAAAAATATTTTTTATCTAAACAATACTATACCCTATCATGAATCTAATGCAAAAAGAATGGGGTTAATTGGATCATTTTCCATTTTTTATGATTTTATCAAGAACCATGTATAAAGTGAAAAAATATAAAGAAAATCAAAAGAAAATAATAAATGCACGGTGCAGATAGAAATAAAATCCAGTTCATTCTATGGATTGGGCCATCAGGGGGGGTGCAGGTATCAACCAATTCACTAAGCCCAAAATCAGCAACTAAATGAAACGATGTGTTTCATTAAAACTCAGATCCTTCACAAAATGAAACACATTCGTGGCCATTGGATCACTTCTCCAGTCAAAGGTCCACCTAAATCCAAGGGCTCTAAAGTCATCTTTAACCTTTTGATCTCTGAACCTCGCGCGCAGCTCCGGCCACCACCAGTGGTGCTCCTGTCATCGTCCCCAACCCTAACCCGCTCTAGGATCCTCCATTGCAAGTGGTCTATACATGAAACTTGTCCCAAATTTCCTCACGAATCCATTCATGCCCTTTATTCTCTCTGAAACCTCAAGATTCGCAATAACCAATTCTCAACCGAAAATGGCAACATCCCTAATTGGTCACTAATTCTCAAATTAACTATATGAAAACCTTCCTACACCGTTCTACAATGCATCTAACATCCTAATTCGTATTGATTCTACCTAAAACAAGCCAGAGATCAAAGGTTACCAACCTGAAAATTTTGCGTGCACAGAAGTAGCAAGACCTCAAATCAAGCCCTCAAAGCCTCCAGACTCCTTCAGTGAATCACTTCCAAGCTTCTGTATGCAATAGAATTGATTGAAATGGCTTCAACTCTTGGATTCAAACCTGAGTTGCAGGTGGAGAAATCTGAGCTCAAGAACACCAATCAGCCACGAATTCCCTTTGATTATGATCTGGAATCATTCCCTAGCATCCATGGAAGAGATTGCAATCAAGAAAATGGATGGAAAGTGAGTGAAATGATGTAACTGAATTCAGTTGCAAGCAATGAAATCTCAATCTCAATCTCTGCTCTCTCCTTCAATTATCACCAACCTTTCATCTGAACCTCTTCTACTCAATATATAGAACATGTGTGGATGATCTAGAACCCTCTAGATCCTTCCAATGAGAAATTCAATCTCTCATGACATGAGAAGTTCACTTATATGCCATGGTGTGCACAACTTTGCAAACAACTTGAAATCAATCCCATTCCCTTCCAATTTCTCCCCTCATGACATTTTGGAAGTGTTTGGCTTGCAAGGGATCTTGATCATGCCTTGAATTTGAGTTTTGCACATGTTACTTAAGATGTAAGTAACTACTTTTCAAAGCAAGTCCACAAATCAGACCTCAATTCAAAAATGTGGCTAAACCAATGTTCTTAAAATACTTTTTAGATTCAAAATGACCTATTACATGCCTTGGTTTGGATGTGTAGATCAAAAGTATAAATTTCCAACTTTGGTTCAAGAAGTTAGAACCAACCTTGAAGCTTGAATTGCAGTGGTTATGCGCCTCAATTCTCTTCCAAACCTTGCAGAATTCTTCAAGGATTAATGGTGAATGATTCTTGGTGATCAATTCCTGCTGAAACCCCTTGATTCTCCAAAACGAGTTTTCACCTTCAAGCTTTTTCCTTCACTTCACTCTAATGGCTTCTCAACAGAATTCTGCACTAGAACCTTCCTAGCATGATCCAAAACCTATTTATGATATGTTCTGATGGATTAGAAGCCCAAACTAGGCCCAATTATGGATTTTGGATCTTCACTTTTTCCTCCAAATTTCAATATGGATATGCGCCTTCAAGCCTTGGTCATGCTCCAAACTCAGTCCAAATGAATCATTTAACACTTGTGGAATGTGATTGAAGTGTTTCCCTCCTTTGGTTTCAACATATGGATTGTGTAGGATATGTTTCTTACTTGTGAAGTAATCATCCAAATGGCTATGTTATGGTCCTCAAATAAAAAATGTGACAATGCCAATCTTTCTAAAACATCAATTCCATTCAAAATGACCACAAATTTGACTTGAAAACATGTTAATCTCATTTATTTTGAATTTTCTCATTTTAATTCATTAAAATGGCTTTTATGAGAAGTTCGTTCAACCAATGCTTGATATAATCCATATCAATGAACACTTGATGTTTGGACAAGCTAAAAACATCATTTTGAACAACTTTCATGTTGAACAAAAATCCATTTGAGACCTCTAAGTTGGTGAAAATGGCCTATGATCACAAATGAATCACCAAATGTCCAAAATACCCTTGACTTGTCCAAGCCATAACATGAGTTCTACAAATCCTATCAAGGACTTCTAGTACTCTATAGAAAGCTAAGAGGATAAGGAACAACATTCATATTGACCAAAAGTTCATAGGAATCATCCTTCTAGGGAAAAAGTTTGATGCAAGTTGGGTAACTTTCAAGCCCCCAAATTCACATACCTCAGATGACCTGTAACTTGTCAAAGTTATAACTTGAGTTCCACAAATCCTATCAAGGACTTCTAGCACTAAAATTAAAGCTAAGATCAAGCTCTACAACATTCATGTTGGGGGGTAAGATGAGATGACAATCACATCTTGAGCTAAATTGCCTTGAAGACAGGGGTCAAACTAGGGGATTTTACACTGTCAAGCCTTAGAAACCCTAGCTTGAAACTTCTCAAACTCTTCAATCATGATGAGTTAACCTTGGAATCATCCTTAGAACATCGTAATGTAGCAATACATGATCACATAGCTCTTGAATTAGGTATAAACCTCTTTCAAATCATCAGTTGACTTAGGATTGACCCAGTCAAACCCTAATTGCACCACTCATGGCTGAGTCTTCTTAATCTTGCACAATGACCTGTCTAGGCCTCAAAGTGACCTTCAACACTTCTCATGAGCTCTCTCAAGACCTCAAGTCCATCTCCATGACCTCAAAATCATCTGATGGCTTCCCACAACTCTCAAGTTAGGAGACCTACACACTTGCATTCAATCCTCTCTCTGAGGATTTTTTAACTTCTCTGACAAGGATATCAACCCTTGAACATCTGAATAACCTTCTTATCTAGCTTCATAGTCTTGTATAAGTCTTGATGGGTAATCATACCTCTTGATCTCATACACACATGTCAATGAAATGCAAATGATAATGCTAATGTGAATGAAATGAAACACAAGCTAGGTAAAGAAAAGTTGGGCAAATTTTGGGGTGCAACATTAACCAAACTCTATCTTAGGGCTCTAGTTGAAGAAACACTCCTAGTGTAGGTAAGTTTTCTAGACTTAAAGTAAAGTCTAAGGCTTAAATGTTCTAACTTAACCAAGCTAGGGTTAGGATGACTTCACAAAGTCAAAGGAGGGATGAAATGAGCTATCCAATGACACAAGGGTCAAGGGAGAGACTTTTCCTTTGGAAGGAGAGAGAGAGAGGCAACTTGGATGAGAACTAAAAAGTTCCATCACTTGGGGAAGAAGTACTTAACAAAGCAATAAACAATTGAGCAAGATGAAATAAGATTAAGACAAGTAAGCATGCATATTACAATAAGCAGATACTTCAAATAATATCAATGGTTACAACCAATAATCAATCATTTTAACAAAGGTTGAAGCATATCTTAACAAAGATTGAGGACATATCTTAACAAAGATTGAAACATGATGAAGGTAACTACCACATAAACAAATCACAATTTGAAAGTAGGCAAATCACAGGTTCAAAGCATAGCAAATGTAACAACAAAATGCATAGATGATAAATGAACATAGGTAAATCAGTTTAAACCTCATAATTTAGGAGGAAAATAAGACAGGATTATGGTGACAACCAAAGGGGAGTACTCTAACATGTTAGCTAACAAAGGAAGTAAAGATCTCACAAGAAATTCAATCATGCTCAAAGGAATTCAACTGCAAGTAGGATCACAATCACAATAAAGGAACAAATTTCCACATGGGAAAAATGCATCACAATTTATGACAACAAGTAATATTCCCACATCAATAAGAATAGACATTATAACAAGCACAATGCAAAAAGAATGGATCAAAAAGGGTAAAAAATGAGAGAGTTGTGATTATTTGAAGTTCATGAGTTTTAATGAGCAAAACAAAAATCAATAAGTGAAAATCAAAAGAAAATGCAAGGGGTGGGAGTTGAACCCACGCCCTCCAGCCCAATGCGCGTGTGCAAGGGAAAAAGAAAAAATACAAAAGGGTTGATCCTCCTCAGGGATTGAACCCAGGTCTAGGCTTTGCAAGGCGTGAAATGAATAAGTTGCTTACCACTGGGGTGGCTATACATCCGTTGATATAGCCACCCTCATAAATATATATGGCGTGGTGTTGTGGATTGCTGGGCAAAAATGAAGCAAGAACAAGGCAATTTCACAAATGCGTTTTGATGTCAAACTCATTCATTTCTCAACCAAATCAAGCAAACCTTAGATCAAACTTGGGTGTTTTTAAACAAGGAAAAGGATGGTCCAGCTAGAATTTTGAAAATATGCCTTGAAATAAAAACACGATGGTAGTTGCAATTTTTGATGAAAATGTATTTACAAAGCAAAAGGTTAAACCAGTCATGCTATAGTCAGGGAAAAGGCTCAAATATCATATACAACATGTTCATGCATCCAAAGAAACTACTTATGAGTTAAAGTTCCAACTGTCATGTGAGAATGAGATGAAAACCAAGACACTTGTAAGTGAGATAGTGAAATCACAAAACATGCCAATTTGGAGTAAAGGAACCACACATACATACTCAAAACAACATATAGGATGTGTCTAAACCTTAAGAAAGCTCACAACCAAATGAATTTAAAAAACATGTGACAACTGCAAATTTAGTGAGTGAAGTGCATTTGATAATCATAAACTGGATCAGTGGAGGACAATGTGATTAAACAGCATGATCAAAACATAAACATGATATTGAGAGTGTTCTAACAAGAAACTACTTCAAAACAGCCCTGGTTCAAAAAGTGGCACATGAATTACTAAGGTTGGCAGACAATGCAACAACATCCAAAAAAGCAAAAGGTATAACAACAATATGCTCTTGACACAAATATGAGACCTAGCATAAGATGCCTACATCACATTTAAACACCAACTCCAATACAAGTTTACAGACATGGGTCAGTAGGTAACATGAGGGGCACAAATGTTCTTCTAAACAGTTTGACAGTCATGGTATGCAAACATAGTTCAAGTATAAGAAAAAGATCTCTCATCAACCAACAAATGCATACAGACACCACAAGTGTGGAGCAAAATGAGTTACCACTCTGAGATTGATCATTATGCAAGTAATCATGATTTTGGTATGTGTTCTTGACAGTTTTGGCTCAAAAGGCAATTAAGTGGTGAAATGCAAATATAGGTAACCTTAGACCAAATCAAACATCTACACATATTTGCATCAGACATATGAGTGAGTTACAACTCTAAAATCATGTATATACACACAGAAAAAACAACTTGAGCATGCTGAGGCAGATTTAGTGTATAAGTGTGATTGGAATGTGAAATGTGAAAATAAGCCAGGTGTCGCTTCCGCGAAAATAAGGTGCCGACAAAACAGAAGAGTCTCCACCTTTCGTTATTTATCCCTCAGAACGGGAAAGGAAACGATCGGAAAAACTGACGAAAAGGTATAAGACAAGGTCATCGCAACCATTGTCTGGGTTCGGGAGTCGGTTACGCAAGGGGAAGGTATTAGCACCCCTCACGTCCATCGTACTCGATGGGATCCACGCTTGTTGTGTTTATCTGACGGGTTGGTTTTATCTATCTACCTATCAAGGCCAGTCTGAAAAGAAAAGAAAATGACTCGGCAAAGCGTCGCACTTTACGTATTCCCATCAGAGAATGAGAAATCAGAGTCAACATAGTTCGACCAACTACAGGCTACGGGGAAGGTGGCTCGCCAATACGTCAATATTGTGCCTACGTACTCTCAACAGATATGAGAGATCAGAGCTTACGTAGTTCGGGATAATACGGATTACAGGGATTCAGATTCATCTGTTTTTTCGAGTAGGGTTAACAAACAGTTCCAGCAGTTGGATGTACGCAGCTCGACCCTTGGAGGCTTAGGCGTTACCGTTTCCGGTAGAACTGGGAGTTAACAACACTCTTTTCTTCAGAAAAGCTTCCTTTGAATTACGGGCCCACGGGGCAAAAAGGTTTGAAGTTTGTTTTCTGTCTTTTACGGAAGAACTGTTTTTTATGGATGTTTGCAACCAATATCGCACTAGAGACTATGACCTGAGAGTGAATGTGTCGCATGTCACCCAAAGGGTGCCATACTAAACATCCAGACTGTTGAAAAGAAACTCTCCAACAATCCTTTCTCAGATAGCTTAAGGCTTGTAACGTACGACGTCAGTTAACCTTTATTACTATATTTTAATTTGTTTTGAGATGAGAAGAGAGAACGAACAGGTTCAACTAAGGGGAGACTATCAAGTCCTATTGTTGTCATGCCAAGGATTCATCCTATGGTTGAGGTCTGAAACAGGGAAGTCCTAGAAGTTATCATGCATTGGTTTCAACCTAAAAATCTAATCATCACTTCCTTATCAAAGGAAGTGAGATTCCTAGGGGATCATGTCAATGATAAACAGAAACAGATAAAGCATCAGCTTAAACAGTAAACAGTAAACGACTGTAAAATGCATGCAATGCAAGTGAGGGAGGAAATGTGTGTGGGGCAGCAGCCTCTACAAGCTCATCTCAACCTCAAGCCAGATATGAATAACTGCAATCATACAGAGGAAAAACATGCTATCAAGCAAAATATAATAACTGCAATCATACAGAAGAAATGAAATAAAATGCCATCAAGCAAATCACAAACCACATAGGCAAGGGAGCAGGGCTCTACCGAATATCCGCAAGCAAAGCCATACAGTAAAAATACAAGTAGAGGGAGCAACTCAACCTCTAGTGCAATCATGCTACTAGCTTACATCAGTCTAAATATGAACTTATTCTAATGCATCAAGCAAATCAAACAAGTCACGTCAATACAGTTGCACAGCAAGCAAGCAGACAGGAAAGAAAGCAGATCAACAGCTTCCACAGCTTCACAGCAAAGCTCCTCTGACATCAGTTTAGTCCACAATATGTAGCTGCCCTTCAAGGCTATCATCTTCAATAGCAAGTATCAACTTGCTTCTTCAAGCTTCCAACACATCAAACATAAGTGTCAACTTATCCTTCTCCTTCAAGCTTCAGCTCCAAAGTAAGCTCCACCTTTAGGCTTCAATCCCAATTGCAAGTATCAACTTAATCCTTCAGGGACTCAATGTATTAATCATACAAGTATCAACTTGCTTTCCAATCTCAGGCTTCAGCTTCTTCATTCTATCTCCAATGGATTCCTCTCACATGTATCAACTTGTTCTTCTTCTTCTTCAAGCTTCAGCTCTTCCCTCAATCTCAGCTTGATCTTCCTCCCACAAGTATCAACTTGCTCCTCTTGATCCTCAAGCTTCAGCTCCAAAGGTAGTCTTCAAACACAAAGAAGTATCAACTTCTAGCCTTCAATCTTCTTCAATCAAGGAACTCCATCCTCTAGCAAGGGAGAAAGATTCATCTAACAAGAGCAAAGTTTGGATGATTGGTAGCAGAGTGAAGACCAAAGGTCACCACTGAGCATCCCATCATCAGAGAAAGGGACCCTCAAAGGTTCTACCAACTTGTAAAGAGCCACACATCCTACCAAAGGAGGGATGAGGCCTTTACAAGGGGACCTTGCATCATAGGGAAGAATGGAAGTGATCAACACCTTCCATGTTTATGAAAGAAGAGAATCTATCTAGAAGTTCTGCCTACAAACCCTAATCTTAACACCTAATCAACACTACACCAAAAGAAGGGAAGATCTTCACATCCAAACTCCTCCAAGCATTCCATTGCATCTTCAACTTGCCTTCATCTTCCACCAAGGGTAAAAACAACACAAGCTTACTCTAAGGGAACCTAAGGGGTTAATCTAGTCAGATTATTGCATTAGAATCATCTAAAGTTAGCACCTAAACTAAAATCAAACTAAAATAGTAAACTACATTATAAATTCCTACAAAAATTCCTAATGGACCCTAATTCAATCATGAATCTACCATACAAAATTCAGAGGTTGAATCATCCACCAAGTCCTAGAAATAAAACCTAAATCATAAGGTACTAACCATAAACCCTAAAAATGGAGCTCCTAAAGTTTAAACTTAAAACTACCATCTACATTCATCAAAAAAATGTTAGAAAAATCTAAGGGGAACATGCATATCTGTGCTAGATATACACAAAAAATCAAGTCAAGAATCATCACCAAATGCTCAAACAAAATTCATCAAAACAAGGTATCAACCATGGTCATTTTAATATCAATTAAAATTCAACAAATGCAAATAAAATAAAAAATGCATGAAATATTAATATTTTTTTATCTAAAAGAATCTAGATTCAATCATGAATCAATGGAAAAAAGAATGGAATTAATTGAGTTAGTCTTCAATTTTTATGAATTATTTACTAAGTCACATGAAAATGATGAAATTAATAAAACAATAAAATGGAGAATATGGACAGAGGGTGTAATCAGCAAACAATTCCCACTAGCTTCGCTTGGGCCCTTAATCCTGGGGGTGCGCATAGCAACTGGGCGTGAGGCCCATCTGAATTTCAATTCAGTCACAAAAAATAAAACCAGGGGAGGGTGCATTGAGTAAGGATTCATGCTGTAATTCTCATTGGGCCTGGAACGAGGGGTGTTGATATCAAAGGGTTCATGGGCCCATGCGCTCATTCTTCTCAAACTAAAACAAAAGAAAAGATGCACACCGGGTTTTGAACTCGCGCTCCCTTAGGTGTACGTCTCTCATCACAAAGCCTGAACTCCCATAAGTGAAACGCAGCGTTGAGGAGAGCGGGGTACGTGGCGCCACACCTGCGCTTGGATCCCCAGACCAAGTCAAACTTTCCACGCAGATGAAAGGTGAAGATTTCATCTTTTTCATTTTAAACTCTACAAGTCCCCAACCTGCACGCGCGAACCGACCGTCGACGGTGGCTTCTCCGGTCACCATCAAGCAACCCTAACTCTCTCCACAGGCCACGGTTGGCCACGATTTCTGAATGAAAGTTGCTCTAAATCTCACCAGGATCCCAACCATACCACTAGTTTATGCTAAAAACGCAGGGTTTGCAAAAGCAAAGTCTCAACCGAAAATGGCATAAACCCTAAATTGTCTCTAATCTTCAAATCAATGAACCAGAATCCATCTATATCTTAAGGGGAACTTAACCACATGCTTCTAATGGATTAAAAGTGCGTAAAAAGTGAGAAATTTCAAGAAGTTAGAACCAACCTTGAAGCTTGAATTGCAGTGGTTATGCGCCTCAATTCTCTTCCAAACCTTGCAGAATTCTTCAAGGATTAATGGTGAACGATTCTTGGTGATCAATTCCTGCTGAAACCCCTTGATTCTCCAAAACGAGTTTTCACCTTCAAGCTTTTTCCTTCACTTCACTCTAATGGCTTCTCAACAGAATTCTGCACTAGAACCTTCCTAGCATGATCCAAAACCTATTTATGATATGTTCTGATGGATTAGAAGCCCAAACTAGGCCCAATTATGGATTTTGGATCTTCACTTTTTCCTCCAAATTTCAATATGGATATGTGCCTTCAAGCCTTGGTCATGCTCCAAACTCAGTCCAAATGAATCATTTAACACTTGTGGAATGTGATTGAAGTGTTTCCCTCCTTTGGTTTCAACATATGGATTGTGTAGGATATGTTTCTTACTTGTGAAGTAATCATCCAAATGGCTATGTTATGGTCCTTAAATAAAAAATGTGACAATGCAAATCTTTCTAAAACATCAATTCCATTCAAAATGACCACAAATTTGACTTGAAAACATGTTAATCTCATTTATTTTGAATTTTCTCATTTTAATTCATTAAAATGGCTTTTATGAGAAGTTCCTTCAACCAATGCTTGATATAATCCATATCAATGAACACTTGATGTTTGGACAAGCTAAAAACATCATTTTGAACAACTTTCATGTTGAACAAAAATCCATTTGAGACCTCTAAGTTGGTGAAAATGGCCTATGATCACAAATGAATCACCAAATGTCCAAAATACCCTTGACTTGTCCAAGCCATAACTTGAGTTCTACAAATCATATCAAGGACTTCTAGTACTCTATAGAAAGCTAAGAGGATAAGGAACAACATTCATGTTGATCAAAAGTTCATAGGAATCATCCTTCTAGGGAAAAAGTTTGATGCAAGTTGGGTAACTTTCAAGCCCCCAAATTCACATACCTCAGATGACCTGTAACTTGTCAAAGTCATAACTTGAGTTCCACAAATCCTATCAAGGACTTCTAGCACTAAAATCAAAGCTAAGATCAAGCTCTACAACATTCATGTTGTGGGGTAAGATGAGATGATAATCACATCTTGAGCTAAATTGCCTTGAAGACAGGGGTCAAACTAGGGGATTTTACACTGTCAAGCCTTAGAAACCCTAGCTTGAAACTTCTCAAACTCTTCAATCATGATGAGTTAACCTTGGAATCATCCTTATAACATCTTAATGTAGCAATCCATGATCACATAGCTCTTGAATTAGGTATCAACCTCTTTCAAATCATCAGTTGACTTAGGATTGACCCAGTCAAACCCTAATTGCACCACTCATGGCTGAGTCTTCTTAATCTTGCACAATGACCTGTCTAGGCCTCAAAGTGACCTTCAACACTTCTAATGAGCTCTCTCAAGACCTCAAGTTCATCTCCATGACCTCAGAATCATCTAATGGCTTCCCACAACTCTCAAGTTAGGAGACCTACACACTTGGCTTCAACCACTCTTTCTGAGGCTCTTTCAACTTCTCTGACAAGGATATCAACCCTTGAACACTTGAATAACCTTCTTAGCTAGATTCATAGTCTTGTATAGATCTTGATTGGTAATCATACCTCTTGATCTCCTGCATACATGTCAATGAAATGCAAATGATAATGCTAATGTGAATGAAATGAAACATAAGCCAGGTAAAGAAAAGTTGGGCAAATTTTGGGGTGCAACAGCTGCCCCTATTCAAACGGCTTGGGCCTGACTGGGTGAGAAGCGAATGACTCTCAAACAATCAAGGTGAAAGACGGTTGAATACCAACAAACCCGGAAATTTGCCAACTTCACAAGTATACGGTACTCTGATGGGGACAAATCTTCGGAAACTGAAACAATAGCTGCACGACAACTAGCTGGAGAAATACTGATCTGAATCTCCGCCAGGATGATTCTCTAATTTATCTGATATCATTGCATCCTCAAATCATCGAGGGATCACTGGTTACACAGCAACAGGCGATCTGCCACTGCACAGGTAAACGGTACTTTGATTGGTCGGAACATCTTCGAAACTGAGCATGACAGTTGCACGGCAACTCTGCTGGGGAATTGGTCACACGGTAACCGGTGAAAGGTCTAACCTCAAATCTCCATCAGGATGATCATCTGATTTTGTTGTAGATCTTCATCCTCAAGTCATCAAGGGATCACCGGTTACTCGGTAACTGGTGAATGATGGCTGATTTTGCCGTCAGGCGTTCTACGACACTGCGGCAGAAGGATTCCTCGGGACTCATCAGGTCATTAGGGACTTTTTAACAATCAAGTTAATTATGTCGTCGGGCATTCAAAGACATTTTCGGGCGTCAGCCGGACTTCGTCAGTAAGTCGGGAATAGAATTCTTGGTCAATCATGAACCAATTGGGGATATCCAAACTTCTACCATCAGGCACTCCGCATCAGCAGAGAGAACTGCGTCGACTTCACAGTTGGACTTCATCAGTAAGTCTTAAACTGGGATCCTTAATCCATCCTGGACCAATAAGGATACACAATCTTTTGCCGTCAGGCACTCTGCGTCAGCTGAGCAAACTGCTTCGACATCGCAGCTAGACTTCATCAGTAAGTCAGGGGTTTTGGCACCGCAACCGGACTTCAATCATCAAGTCTTCAAGGAAATTTCAACTTTTCTGTTTAAAACCTGCTGGGGATGACACATCTCCGCTGGGGATTCTGGAGAACTATCAAGTAACTCTGCTTCGGGGATCCATAAATCATTATGGGCGAATCATCTCTGCTGAGGACTTCAAGAATCATCTTGGACAAATAACTCCGTCGGAGACTTCAAAAATCATCCTAAACCAATAACTCTGCTGGAGATTTCAGGAATCATCCTGAGCAAACACTCTGCCGGAGATTCTAAGCATCAACTTGAGCAACCGTCTCTGGCGACTTCACCGGGGATTTTAAGAATCGTCTTAAACAATCAACTTCGCTGGGGAATTCAAGAATCATCTTGAGCAAACCATTCTGTGGAGGAACATCTGCAAAACAAGAACGGTAACGACCTAGCTCATGTTTCGTATGCATATGCTTGACAATGGCGTAATGCTCCACACAGTGGAAATGCTACGCGTTTAGGGTAAATGCTATGCAATCATGCAAAATGCTACGACCCCATCAGCAAAATAAATGTTGAAGGGAAAAGCCTTCTGTCAAGGAGAAAGGACCACTCTGGTGGAGAGGAAGGAATCATCCTGCCGAAGAGAAGAGGTCACGCCAATCTCAATTGGACTCCGCCTGGGGAAACGAACTTCAGTCGACTGCTGCGGGGACGAGGTTCTAAGAGAACCTAGATCTACTCATCTGGGTATACGAACCACAACTGCTGAGGAAAAACGATGTCAATCGCAGAAATAAATTGTACAGCCTTCGCGGCAAAACTTTCCTGGAGGTAACGACTCCGGTGGGGAAAACCAGCATCAGCTATTCAACACTCTACTGGGGAAAACCACTCATGGCTCGCACGGCTTCCAAGGACTCGACTCTCTTGGGGAACTGCAAACTCGGCTGGGGAGGAAGGAATCATCCTGCTTGCTGGGGAGAGTACGACTCTGTGGAGGATTTTAATTCTCCTGGAGACTTCAGTCTGTACTATCGAGTGCTGCACACTTCAGTGTATGACTCAGCTCGGGAGACGACGATCCTTCAGGATACCTCTGATTGGGGAGAGAATCTTCTCTGCTTGGGGAGACATACGGCGTACCGCCTGGAATAGGCTGCTGAACTTTGCCGGAGAAGGAGGAATCATCCTGCTTGGGGATGCGCACGACGCACTGCCTGGGATAGGCTACACCTGTAACAACAGAAATAAACCTACAAGATACCCTTCTCAAAGGGGCCTATCAAGGTTATCATCTTGTGACACTGTTTAAGTAATTCATTGTTTCAACAATCAGTGGCCTAGGCCAGTAAGTTTATGTAAAATGCACGCAATGCAAGTGAGGGAGGAAATGTGTGTGGGGCATCAGCCTCCACAAGCTCATCTTAACCTCAAGCCAGAATGAATAACAGTAATCCTACTGAAAAAATAAAACATGCTATCAAGCAATATACAGTAAACTGCAATCATACAGAAGAAATAAAGTCATGCTATCAAGCAAAACAAACCACATGGGCAAGGGAGCTGGGCTCTACCAAATACCCTACAGGAAAGCCATACAGTAACAATACAAGCAGAGGGAGCAACTCAACCTCTTGTGAAATCATGCTCCTGGATTCTACCTAGTCTAGATATGAACTTATTCTAATGCATCAAGCAAGTCAAACAAGGCACATCAATACAGAAAAGAAAACAGACAAGAAAGCAGATCAACTCCTCTCTCAACTCCAAGCTTCAGCTCTTCTAACAGCAACTCAGTCTTCAGACTTCCATCACACTTGACAAATATCAATTTTCTTTTCCAGGTTTCACCCTTCCACATAAGTTTCAACTTATTCTCACTTCTTCAAGCTTCAGCTCCTTAATCAGTTCCACCTTCAGGCTTCACCCTTAATCACAAGTATCAACTTGATTCCTTCAGGATCTCCCAGCTTCAAAGTAAGTATCAACTTCCTTTGTTCTTCAAGCTTCAGCTCTTCAGTCAATCTCAATTGAATTCTCTTCATAAGTATCAACTTAGTCTTCAAGATCTCAAGCTCTCTTTGCTTCACCAGTATCAACTTGGTCTTCTTTTCCTCCAAGCTTCAGCTTCTCAGAGTAACCTTCAATCACTTAGAAGTATCAACTTCATCCTTCAGTCTTTAAGCCTCAGCTCTTCATTCAATCTTTACTGGATCTTCAAGTATCAACTTGCTCTCCTTGCTCTCCAAGCCTCAGCTGCAATGGCAATGCTCAAGGAATCATCCTCTTCCATACTCTTCAATGAAGTCTTCATCTTCAAGCCCAACATCTCTCAAGATACTCAAACCAGAGGAAATCACTTGACTGGATAAGCTGGGGTGTTAAACTGCTTATTGACCACCCAAGGTGACCTATAAGGGTTCAACATCAAAGAAATGGTTCCCTAAAAGGTTCTACTTCCTAGGTACCATCACTTATCCCTCCTAAGGAGAGAGGTGAATACCATGGAAGGACTTTGAATCGTAGGGAGGAATGGAGGTGAAAGATACCATCCATGTTTGAGAAAGGAATCAACTAAGCCTAAGCTCTTCCTAATCCCTAACCCTAAAACAACAACAAAACAAACAAGATTCTCAAGCTCTCAAGCTCCTTATTCAACCCTCAAGTCTTCTACTATGCTCCTCCATGCTCCTTAAAGCAAGACCAAGCCCTCAAGCTCACAAAGCAAGGCAAAAAAAAAAAAATACAAGCCCACAAGGGAAACACAAACAGTCATCAACTACAAAAATCATTTAAAAATAGTATGCTATTATATTAAAATCTAATATAATTCCTAAAGGATCCTATATACCTACCCTTAATACCTTATATGTCCCAATGTCTAACTTGACCTAGAAACCCAAAATTCTAGTGTTATTGTGGACCTATGTTAAGGATTGACCTAATTCTACACAACCTAAAGTCATCTAAGCAAAACTAATCAAAACTTCATCACAAAATTATGGAATAAATCCAGAGGGGAGCTAAAGTCCTAATCTAACTATCCTAAAAAGAATGGCCTAAAAATATGAAGGGAACTAGCTAAACAAAATTCTACAAATCTATTGATCAACATAAAAGAATTAAAATGCTATTAAAAGAGAAAATACACAAAAAATATTAAAAATGCATGAACTTCAAATATTTTGATTCCATAATTTTCTAGACATGAACATGAAATGGGAGAAAAAATCCCCATGCACAAATCATTAATTTTCTATTTATTATTATTTTCCAAAGATTAATGAAAAATGGAGAAAAAGAAATTAAAATGGGAAAACATTGGTGTGAATAGCAACTATATTCAGTACAAATTCCATATGGGCTTAAAATGGGGGGTGGGGATAACAATGCGCGCCAGGCCCAGTTTCCATCAGAAAATCAATTAAAAATCACAAAGAAAAAGAAAAATGAACGGTGCAGTTAGTAACAAAAGTCAGTTAAAAATCTCAATGGGCCAGACTTCTCTTCACACACGATATGGAATCTCAGCCACACGATCCTCACTCAGTCAAAGGTCTACGCATGATCCAATGGCTCTGGCATTGTCTTCTTCATTTGAATAGGGCTTGGAGGGAAGAACAGCCATGGAAGCTCAGAGCTTCAAGCTCACCTTCTCCAATTCGAACCTCATCAATTCTCCATGAAAAACTGAAATTCAAAACCCTAATCTGTCCAGAATTTCATCGGCTGGTAATCCTCGATCGGCTGTTCGGCAAGGCACTCAGACAATACGCTTCCCTTGTTGGCCTTCTGGGAAACGTACTGAATGTCATATTCCGTCAACACCATTTGCCATCTGGCAATCCTGCCCGAAAGCACTTGTTTCTCGAAGACGTACTTGATCGGATCCATCTTCAAAATTAGCATGGTTGTGTGATTGAGCATGTACTGTCGTAAACGTTTGGCAGCCCAGGCTAGTGCGCAACACATTTTTTCCAGCATCGAGTAACGAGATTCACAGTCTGTGAACTTTTTACTCAAGTAGTAAATGGCATGCTCCTTTCTACCCGTCTCGTCGTGCTGACCGAGAACACACCCCACACTATTCTCAAGAACTGTCAAGTACATGATTAAGGGTCTTCCGGCCACTGGGGGTATTAAGATCGGAGGTTCCTGCAGATACTGTTTTATCTTATCAAATGCCTTCTGGCAATCCTCGTTCCAGATAATCGCCTGATCTTTCTTTAGTAGTTTGAACATCGGTTCACACGTGGCCGTGAGCAGAGAAATAAACCTTGCAATGTAGTTTATTCTGCACAAGAAACCACAAACTTCTTTCTCAGTTTTTGGCGCTGGCATTTCTTGTATCGCTTTTATCTTCATAGGATCAAGCTCAATGCCTCTTTCACTCACGATAAACCCCAGTAGTTTTCCCGACCGTACTCCGAAAGTACACTTGTTAGGATTCAGCCTCAACCTGAACTTCCTAAGCCTCTCAAAAAGCTTCAGCAAATTGACCAGATGTCCCTCCTCCGTTTGGGACTTCGCAATCATGTCCTCAACATAGACTTCAATCTCATGATAAATCATATCATGAAACAAAGTAACCATTGCTCGTTGGTAAGTGGCCCCCGCGTTCTTCAGACCGAAAGGCATTACCTTGTAGCAAAATGTTCCCCAAGGCGTAATAAACGTAGTTTTCTCCATGTCCTCCGGCGCCATCTTGATCTGATTGTAGCCGGAGAAGCCATCCATGAACGAAAATATGGAGAACTGAGCTGTATTGTCGACCAACACATCGATATCGGGGAGCGGGAAATCATCTTTAGGGCTCGCCCTGTTCAAATCCCGATAATCGACGCACATTCGCACCTTACCGTCCTTCTTCGGTACAGGCACTATGTTGGCGACCCACGGAGGGTAAGTAGTGAACGCTAAGAAGCCAGCATCAAGTTGTTTCTGCACTTCTTCTTTGATCTTAACGGCCATATCTGGTCGCGTCCTCCTAAGCTTCTGCTTAACGGGAGGACAATCTTCTCGCAGCGGCAAGTGATGGACCACAATGTCAGTGTCAAGTCCGGGCATATCTTCGTATGACCAAGCAAAGACGTCACTATACTCTCTCAGCATCTCGACCAATCTCTGCTTGACATCACTCTGCAATGCAGCCCCTATCCTGACGTTCCTGACAAGTTCTTCAGAACCCAGATTCACAATCTCAATCTCTTCCTCGTGAGGCAAAATAACTTTCTCTTCTTGTTTCAACAAGCGGGCCAAATCTTCGGGAAGGTCTTCGTCTTCATCAATCTCTTCTTCGGCTTGATAGATCGGGCAATCGTAGTTGAAGTGAGTCGTAGAAGGTCCAGAGTCGATGTCATCTGCTATGTGGATCCTGCAATAACAAGGGTTAAGCTTAAAACAAGGATATGCAGGTTAGCACAAACCCCATTGCCATTTTGTTGTTTTTCAAAACAAATATAAAACAGGAATAACAAAGATCACAATGTTTGAATACGAAGAAAAACGCCTTTCAATTTATTGGTAAAATGCATGTACATAACCAAACAAGGCCCTGACAATAAAACCACTATGCCCCGGGTAGGACATAGGGTTGTACAATAATTGGAGAAAGTAAATCATTACTCTTTGCCTGTCACTTGGATGGTATCCCTGATGGACCAGTTGTTGAGGCTCTTGCCTGGTTTGCATGGCTGGATCCAAGAGTCTAGGTCGCAATCACTGTGTTCGCCGTCTTCAGACACTGCGTTGACACTCTCGAATATCACCCCGCCGCTTGTAAACTGGATCGGCCCTTTACCTCGCGACGCACTGTGAGAAGAGGAGGCTTCAGCCGCCGGAGAGTATCCTAACCCAAACTTGTCCTGTTTGTTAGGTATTTCTAGAATTCGCCCCCACCCTGGGGTAGATCCGGCCTGAACAACGACCCGAGCTTCCTTGAAGGAAGAAAGAGTCATCTCTGGTTTTTCAGTCATTACAGGAGCCACGTTCTTGACTTTAACAGCTTCGAACGCCTGACATAGGGTTTCGTGGATTTCCCCATCCATCTCAACATACTTGAAGGACGACAAATGGCTCACCATTATGTATTCCTCGCCACAAACAGTCACGATGATGCCTCCGACAGCATACTTGAGTTTCTGGTGCAACGTGGAGGTCATGGTGCCAGCCGAATGGATCCATGGTCGGCCTAAGAGACAGTTGTAGGCAGGCATGATGTCCATAATGTAAAAGACTGCGTCGAATGTTTCCGGCCCAACTTGGATTGGTAGCGTCACCTCCCCGAAAACATGACGTTTGGTTCCATTGAACGCTTTCACAACCAGATTACTGGGTGTGCAAATCAATCCGCGAGTATCTAGCTTCATCAATGCCTTCTTCGGAAGAACATTGAGCGACGAACCTGTGTCCACCAACACGTGAGACATAATCGTTCCCCTACACTCTATCGAGATGTGGAGGGCACTGTTGTGGTTTCTTCCCTTCGGCGTCAGCTCCAGGCCAGTGAACCCTAACCCGTTTCCAGCATTGACGTGGGCTACGACCCCTTCTAACTGGTTGACCAATATTTCATGCGGTACATACGTGGTATTCAAAACCTTTAACAGCGCGTTGCGATGTGACTCCGAACACAGCAACAGATCCAGGATGGAGATTTTCGAGGGTGTTTGCTGGAGGTGATCCACAATCTTGTAGTCACTCTTCTTAATCAACCTCATAAACTCTTCAGCGTCCTTAACAAGTAAGTCTTTCTCTATCCTGTCGCTTACGCGAAAATAAGGTGCCAGCACAACAGAAGAGTCGCTACCGTGCGTTATTTATCCCAACGGAGGGAAAGGAAACGATCGGAAAAACCTAACGAAAAGGAATAAGACAAGGTCATCGCAACCATTGTCTGGGTTCGGGAGTCGGTTACGCAAGGGGAAGGTATTAGCACCCCTCACGTCCGTCGTACTCGACGGGATCCACGCTTGTTATGTTTACTGGACGGGTGGTTTTATCTATCTACCTATCAAGGCTGGTTTAAACAGAAAAGAAAATGACTCGGCAAAGCGTCGCACTTTATGCATACGTATTCTCATCAGAGAACGAGAAATCAGAGTCAACGTAGTTCGACCTACGACGGGTTATGGGGAAGGTGGCTCGCCAATACATCAGTATTGTGCCTACGTACTCTCAACAGGTATGAGAGATCAGAGCTTACGTAGTTCGGGATAATACGGATTACGGGAGTTCAGATTCATCTGTTTTATCGAGTAGGGTTAAACAGCAGTTCCAGCAGTTAGGGACAAAGCCTGTTTGCGTTGGCGCTAAAGTTTAACGACACTCTTTTCTTCAGAAAAGCTTCCTTTGAATTATGGGCCCACGGGGCAAAAAGGTTTGAAGTTTGTTTTCTATCTTTTACGAAAGAAGTGTTTTTTATTGTGTTTGCAATTTCAATCGCACTAAAGACTATGACCTGAGAGTGAATGCGTCGTATGTCACCCAAAGGGTGCGATACTAAACATCCAGACTGTTGAAAAGAAGCTCTCCAACAATCCTTACTCAGATAGCTTAAGGCTCGTAACGTACGAAAGCAATCATTCATGATTACTATATCTTAAGCTGTTTTGAGATGAGAAGAGAACAGGCTCAACTATCGGGAGACTATCAAGTCCTACTGTTGTCATGCCAAGGATTCATCCTATGGTTGAGGTTTGAAACAGGGAACTCCTAGAAGTTATCATGCATGGGTTTCAACCTAAAGTTCTATCATTAATTCCTTATCAAAGGAAATGAGAGTCCTAAGGGATCATGTCAATGATACACAGAAACAGATAAAGCATCAGCTTAAACAGTAAACGACTGTAAAATGCATGCAATGCAAGTGAGGGAAGAAATGTGTGTGGGGCATCAGCCTCCACAAGCTCATCTCAACCTCAAGCCAGAATGAATAACAGTAATCCTACTGAAAAAATAAAACATGCTATCAAGCAATATACAGTAAACTGCAATCATACAGAAGAAATAAAGTCATGCTATCAAGCAAAACAAACCACATGGGCAAGGGAGTTGGGCTCTACCGAATACCCTACAGGAAAGCCATACAGTAACAATACAAGCAGAGGGAGCAACTCAACCTCTTGTGAAATCATGCTCCTGGATTCTACCTAGTCTAGATATGAACTTATTCTAATGCATCAAGCAAGTCAAACAAGGCACATCAATACAGAAAAGAAAACAGACAAGAAAGCAGATCAACTCCTCTCTCAACTCCAAGCTTCAGCTCTTCTAACAGCAACTCAGTCTTCAGACTTCCATCACACTTGACAAATATCAATTTGCTTTTCCAGGTTTCACCCTTCCACATAAGTTTCAACTTATTCTCACTTCTTCAAGCTTCAGCTCCTTAATCAGTTCCACCTTCAGGCTTCACCCTTAATCACAAGTATCAACTTGATTCCTTCAGGATCTCCCAGCTTCAAAGTAAGTATCAACTTCCTTTGTTCTTCAAGCTTCAGCTCTTCAGTCAATCTCAATTGAATTCTCTTCATAAGTATCAACTTAGTCTTCAAGATCTCAAGCTCTCTTTGCTTCACCAGTATCAACTTGGTCTTCTTTTCCTCCAAGCTTCAGCTTCTCAGAGTAACCTTCAATCACTTAGAAGTATCAACTTCATCCTTCAGTCTTTAAGCCTCAGCTCTTCATTCAATCTTTACTGGATCTTCAAGTATCAACTTGCTCTCCTTGCTCTCCAAGCCTCAGCTGCAATGGCAATGCTCAAGGAATCATCCTCTTCCATACTCTTCAATGAAGTCTTCATCTTCAAGCCCAACATCTCTTAAGATACTCAAACCAGAGGAAATCACTTGACTGGATAAGCTGGGGTGTTAAACTGCTTATTGACCACCCAAGGTGACCTATAAGGGTTCAACATCAAAGAAATGGTTCCCTCAAAGGTTCTACTTCCTAGGTACCATCACTTATCCCTCCTAAGGAGAGAGGTGAATACCATGGAAGGACTTTGAATCGTAGGGAGGAATGGAGGTGAAAGATACCATCCATGTTTGAGAAAGGAATCAACTAAGCCTAAGCTCTTCCTAATCCCTAACCCTAAAACAACAACAAAACAAACAAGATTCTCAAGCTCTCAAGCTCCTTATTCAACCCTCAAGTCTTCTACTATGCTCCTCCATGCTCCTCAAAGCAAGACCAAGCCCTCAAGCTCACAAAGCAAGGCAAAAAAAAAAATACAAGCCCACAAGGGAAACACAAACAATCATCAACTACAAAAATCATTTAAAAATAGTATGCTATTATATTAAAATCTAATATAATTCCTAAGTGATCCTATATACCTACCCTTAATACCCTATATGTCCCAATGTCTAACTTGACCTAGAAACCCAAAATTCTAGTGTTATTGTGGACCTATGTTAAGGATTGACGTAATTCTACACAACCTAAGGTCATCTAAGCAAAACTAATCAAAAATTCATCACAAAATTATGGAATAAATCCAGAGGGGAGCTAAAGTCCTAATCTAACTATCCTAAAAAGAATGGCCTAACAATATGAAGGGAACTAGCTAAACAAAATTCTACAAATCTATTGATCAACATAAAAGAATTAAAATGCTATTAAAAGAGAAAATACACAAAAAATATTAAAAATGCATGAACTTCAAATATTTTGATTCCATAATTTTCTAGACATGAACATGAAATGGGAGAAAAATCCCCATGCACAAATCATTAATTTTCTATTTATTATTATTTTCCAAAGATTAATGAAAAATGGAGAAAAAGAAATTAAAATGGGAAAACATTGGTGTGAATAGCAACTATATTCTGTACAAATTCCATATGGGCTTAAAATGGGGGGTGGGGATATCAATGCGCGCCAGGCCCAGTTTCCATCAGAAAATCAATTAAAAATCACAAAGAAAAAGAAAAATGAACGGTGCAGTTAGTAACAAAAGTCAGTTAAAAATCTCAATGGGCCAGACTTCTCTTCACACACGATATGGAATCTCAGCCACACGATCCTCACTCAGTCAAAGGTCTACGCATGATCCAATGGCTCTGGCATTGTCTTCTTCATTTGAATAGGGCTTGGAGGTAAGAACATCCATGGAAGCTCAGAGCTTCAAGCTCACCTTCTCCAATTCGAACCTCTTCAATTCTCCATGAAAAACTGAAATTCAAAACCCTAATCTGTCCAGAATTTCATGCTGATCACAGCCATGGCCTTCAACAATTCTTGAAATTAATTACCTCAGAATGATTCCCACCTCACCCTGGTTAATTCTTGATATCAAACTCATGCTATAGCTCACTATATCTCATGTTCTTGGTCAAAACAAAAATGGTGTCACCAACTGAAACCTCACCAATTGATCTCAAATTTCCCAGAATCCATCACCTAATTGTCTCTAGCCGTTCTAACCTAACAATTCTACCTAATTATGCTTAAATTATGGTGTAGAAGAAATTTTACTAACCTGTCAAATCTTGAACACCAGATAGGGTAATCCTCCACTTCAAGCTCTCAAACTCTTCAGAATCAATCCTTGAATGCTGATAAAGCTTCTGTTTGCAAAAGATTGGACCAAGAAAGATTGAATCTCCAAACCCGATGGTGACTTGCAACCTTCAAAATCCAAGTGCTATCTCTTCAATTCTCTATGGTTTTGGCTTCAATTTGGTCTGCACAGCTTCAGTGTGATCAAGGGAATGTGTTTGGATTGAAAGAAGTAATGGAAATGAATCAGAATGTAGAATTTGATTTCAACTTGCAATGGAAGCAATTGAAATGGCTATCTCCCTCTTCTCTCAAATCTCTCACCAACCTTGCATCTGAGCAAGTTCTATACACTATATAAAATGCATCGGACCTCTCTAGAACCATCTGGAATCATCCAATGAGAATTTGGAATTCTCATGTCATGAGTTTTTGAATTCATTCATCTCATGCATCATCTCATGCCATAGCCCCTTGCAGCACTTGCCTTGACTTGAAAATCTCCTTAAATGAGATATATGACATGTTAAGACACTTAGCTAGCTTGTACATTGCCTTTCCTTGTGTTTTGCATTTGTGCCTTATTATGCAAGCAAGCATTTTCCAAAGCAACCCCATGATCTAGGCCTCAATTCAAAAAAGTGGCTGAACCATTGTTTTTAGAATGTCTTTTAGAGTCAAAATGACCTATTATATGCCATGGTTTGGATGTTTAACTTGGAAATTTCAATTTCCAACTTGAACTTATTTAACTTATGCCTCCATTTTAGGTCATTTTTATCCCTATTTGCTACAAGCCTTTTCAACATCTCATGACCTCCCTACTAGCCTTAAAACATCATTTGAAGCTTGGAAATAGGAGTTATGGCCTTATGCTTGAAATGACCTATAATCTCCAAATGACCAAAATGCCCTTGACTTGTCAAAGCCATAACTTGAGTTCTACAAATCCTATCAAGGACTTCTAGTACTCTCTAGAAAGATAAGAAGATGAGGAACAACATTCATGTTGACCAAAAGTTCATAGGAATCATCCTTCTTGGGCAAACGTTTGATGCAAGTTGGGTGACTTTCAAGGCCCCAAATTCACATACCTCAGATGACCTGCAACTTGCCAAAGTCATAACTTGAGCTCTACAAATCCTATCAAGGACTTCTAGTACTCAAATTAAATCTAAGAACAAGCTCTACAACATTCATGTTGTAGGCAAGACGAGATAACAATCACATCTTGAGCTAAACTGCCTTGAAGATAGGGGTCAAACTAGGGGATTTTACACTGTCAAGCCTTAGAAACCTTAGCTTGAAACTTCTCAAACTCCTCAATCATGATGAGTTAACCTTGGAATCATACTTATAGCATCTCAATGCATCAATCCATGATCTCATGGCTCTTGGATTAGGTCTCAACCTTCTCCAAATCATCAATTGACCTAGGGTTGACCCAGTCAAACCCTAATTGCACCACTCATGGCTGAGTCTTCTTATTCTTGTACAATGACCTCTCTAGGCCTCATGATGGCTTTCAAGATATCTCATAAGCTCTCTCAAAGCTTCAAGTCCATCCTCATAGCCTCAGAATCATCTGAGGAGCTCCCACAACTCTCAAGTTATGAGGCACACAACCTTGGTTTCAACCAATCTCTCTGAGGATCTCTTAACCTCTCTGACAAAGATATCAACCTTTGAACACTTGAATAACCTCCTTGGATAGCTTCACAGTCTTGTATAGCTCTTGATTGGTAATCATACCTCTTGATCTACTGCCCACATATCAATGAGAAGCAGATGATAATGCTAGTGAACACAAGCTAGGTAAATAAATGTTGGTCAAATTTTGGGGTGCAACAGCTGCCCCTATTCAAACGGCTTGAACCTGACTGGGTGAGAAGCGAACATCTCTCAGCCAATCAAGGTGCGAGACGGTTGAATACCGATAAACCCGGAAATTTGCCAACTGCACAAGTACACGGTACTCTGACGGGAACAAATCTTCGAGAACTGAAATAATAGCTGCACGACAACTAGCTGGAGAATTGGTCACACGGTAACCGGTAATACATGGTCGATCATGCCATCAGGCATCAAGATTCCTCGGGACTTATCAGGTCAACAATCATGTTGATCATGCCATCGGGCATTCAAAGAACTTTCGGGCATCAGCCGGACTTCATCAGTAAGTCGGGAATAGAATTCTAGGTCAATCATGAACCAGTTGGGGATACCCAAACCTCTGCCATCAGGCACTCCGCATCAGCTGAGAGAACCGCTTTGTTAACACGGTCGGGCTTCAATCGTGAAGTCTTCGAGGGAAGTTTCAACTTCGCTGGTCAGGAACCTGCTGGGGATGACGCACCTCCGCTGGGGATTCTGGGGAACTATCAAGTAACTCTGCTTCGGGGATCCAGAAATCATTCTGGATGAATCAACTCTGCTGAGGACTTCAAGAATCATCTTGGACAAATAACTCCGCCAGGGGCCTTCTAGAATCATCTTGAACCGATGACCCTGTTGGAGATTTCAGGAATCATCCTGAGCAAACACTCTGCCGGGGACTCTAAGTATCAACTTGAGCAACCACTCTGGCGACTGTACTGGGGTCTTAAGAATCATCTTAAGCAAGCGACCTCGCTGGGGAATTCAAGAATCATCTTGAGCAAGAAGACTTCGCTGGGGACTTCAAGAATCATCTTGAGCAAGCGACTCCGTTTGGGAGAATTCAAGAATCATCTTGAGCAATCAATTATGCGGCGGAACACCTGCAAAACAAGAACGGTAACAACCTGTATCATGCTTATTATGCATATGCTTCGGCAATGGCGCAATGCTCCACACGATGGAAATGCTATGCGTTTATGATAAATGCTATGCAGTCATGCACAATGATGCGATCCCGTCAGCAAAATAAATGCTGAAGGGAGAATCCTCCTGTCAAGGAGAAAGAACTACTCAGATAGAGGAATCATCCTACTAAGGAGAACAAGGTCACGCCAATCTCAATCGGACTCCGCAGGGGAAACAACTTCAGTTGACTGCTGCGGGGGAACGAAGCTCTATGAGATCCTGGACCTGCTGAGGGATAGCGATGTCAATCGCGGGAATAAACTGCACGGCCTTCACGGCTACTTCCCTGGAGATAACGACTCTGGCGGGGAAACACAGCATCAGCTATTCAACACTACATTGGGGAAAACCAATCATGGCCCGAGCGGCTTCCAAGGACTCGGCTCTCTTGGGTATCTGCAAACTCGACTGAGGAAGGAGAAATCATTCTGCTTGCTGGAGAGTACGACTCTGTGGGGAATCTCAATTCCGCTGGAGACTTCAGTCTCGAACTATCAGTTGCTGCACACTTCGGTGAATGACTCAGTTGAGGAGATGACGTTCCTTCAGGATGCATCTAATTGGGGAGAGAATCTTCTCTACCTGGGGAGACATATCAATGCTCACGATCTCGCGTTCAGACTCTGCAGGGAGAGGCTGCTGAACTTTGCTGGAGAAGGAGGAATCATCCTGCTTGGGGATGCGCACGGTGCACTGCCTGGGATAGGCTACACCTGTAACAACACAAACAAACCTACAAGATACCCTTCTCAAAGGGGCCTATCAAGGTTATCATCTTGTGACAATGTTCAAGTAATTCATTGTTTCAACAATCAGTGGCCTAGGCCAGTAAGTTTATGTATGCGCATTTTATCAAAAACATCGGCGTTCTTTTTCGCAAACAAAACAGATAAATGCTAAACAGGCAAACATAATTGCTGAATAGTATACATTTCATTGATAACGAACCCCTGAACGGGTAAAAATGTTTTAAAACAGATGCAAGCTCCTGGAATGAGGAAGCTGCGCAAAAATAAAACATAAATATACATTAGTATATACACAAATGTCGGCAATGAGGCGTAGACGAACACCATGAGTTGATCCCCCTATGACCCACTCGACTTCGATACTTCTCCGACGCTTCAGCTTCAGAAGAGATTGATTCAGATAAACGGACCTCAGGTCTTCCAAACCACCAAACAATGAAAGTCCACACGCGGAACGCAGTCATTTACTTTTTTCAAATCCCTAACTTTTTCCTGAACCGCCCTTTGCGGGATACCCTTTTTTGCCAAAGTCGCCCATCCGGGTTTTCGAATTTGCGGGTGTACATTTTTTTCAATTTATATCCCTAATTTTTTCCCGAACCTTTTTCCTTTTTTATGGTTTGCCGGGATGCCCCATTTTTGCCTGGACTCTCTTTTTACTGTCCAGCGGGTCGCTTTCAAGCAAAGTATTTTTTAACTGCGTCCGCGTTCACCGGGGATGCGAAATCTTCACCATCCATCGTGGATAACAATAAAGCTCCTCCCGAGAAGACCTTGCTGACGACGTACGGACCTTCGTAATTGGGGGTCTACTTGCCCCGGTGATCGGAGTGTGGAGGAAGAATCTTCTTCAGGACGAGATCACCCGTCTGAAAGCTTCTAGGACGCACCTTCTTATCATAAGCTTTCTTCATTCGACTTTGGTACAGACGACCATGTGCAATCGATGCCAACCTCTTCTCGTCCATCAGGCTGAGCTGGTTCAGTCGGTTCGTAATCCATTCTGCCTCGTCGAGTTTCACATCAACCAAAACTCGTAAAGAAGGGATCTCCACTTCTAACGGTAAGACAGCTTCCATACCGTACACTAAGGATAAAGGAGTTGCCCCGGTCAACGTACGTACCGTCGTACGATAACCGTGCAGTGCAAATGGCAGCATCTCGTGCCAATCTTTATAGGTCACAACCATCTTCTGAACAATCTTCTTTATGTTCTTATTGGCCGCTTCAACGGCGCCATTCATCTTCGGCCGGCAAGGAGATGAGTTATGGTGTTCAATCTTGAAACTCTGGCACAGCTCCTTCATCATCTTGTTATTCAGATTCGAACCATTGTCGGTAATGATCCGCTCGGGAATTCCTTAACGACAGATGATGTCCCTCTTTATGAATTTAGCCACCACCTGCTTGGTCACATTAGCACACGAGGCTGCCTCCACCCACTTGGTGAAGTAGTCGATGGCTACTAGAATGAAGCGATGACCGTTAGATGCAGTGGGCTCGATCTTGCCTATCATGTCGATGCCCCACATGGAGAACGGCCACGGGGAGGACATGACATTTAACGGGCACGGCGGCACATGAATCTTATCAGCATAAATCTGGAATTTATGACATCTCTTCGCGAATTTAAAGCAATCAGACTCCATCGTGAGCCAGTAGTATCCTGCTCTCAGGATCTTTCTCGTCATAGCATGCCCGCCGGCGTGCGTACCAAATGTGACTTCATGAATTTCTTCCATGAGCATACTCGCCTCTTTCTCATCTACACATCTGAGTAGCACGAGATCGTGGTTTCTCTTTTACAAAACTCCATCAGGATTGAGATAAAAGTTTGCAGACAGCCTCCTCAGAGTCTTCTTATCCTGGGTTGACGCTCCCGCGGGATACTCCTTAGTCATAAGGAAAGTCTGGATATCATGGAACCATGGCTTGCCGTCGGAGGCTTCCTCGATCGCAAAGACGAATGCAGGTCTATCAAGACGAGAAAGGACAATTCTTGGAGCTTCATTCCAAAAATTGACTTTATACATCGAAGCCAACGTGGCTAAGGCATCAGCCATCTGGTTTTCAGCCCTGGGCACATGATGGAGTTCCACTCAATCAAAGAACGGAAGCAGCCTTCTGGCATAGTTCATGTACGGCACCAAATTCGATTGACGAGTCTCCCACTCCTCTTTAATTTGGTTAATCACAAGTGCCGAGTCACCATATACATCTAGGTTCTTGATTCTCAAATCAATTACCTCTTCTAGACCCATGATGCATGCTTCGTACTCCGCTTCGTTATTGGTGACTGGAAACGTCAGTCTCGCAGTAAACGGGATATGGGATCCGTGGGGAGTCGTGATGATCGCCCCAATGCCACTTCCGTAAGAATTAACCGCCCCGTCAAATATCAATTTCCATTGGGATTTCCTGTCTGGGCCCTCGTCGGGCAACGGTTTATCACAATCTTTCACCTTGAGAAACATTATATCCTCATCAGGGAATTCAAATTTCATCGGCTGGTAATCCTCGATCGGCTGTTCGGCAAGGCACTCAGACAATACGCTTCCCTTGATGGCCTTCTGGGAAACGTACTGAATATCATATTCCGTCAACACCATTTGCCATCTGGCAATCCTGCCTGAAAGCGCTTGTTTCTCGAAGACGTACTTGATCGGATCCATCTTCGAAATTAGCATGGTTGTGTGATTGACCATGTACTGTCGTAAACGTTTGGCAACCCAGGCTAGTGCGCAACACATTTTTTCCAGCATCGAGTAACGAGATTCACAGTCTGTGAACTTTTTACTCAAGTAGTAAATGGCATGTTCCTTTCTACCCGTCTCGTCGTGCTGACCGAGAACTCACCCCATACTATTCTCAAGAACTGTCAAGTACATGATTAGAGGCCGTCCAGCCACTGGGGGTATCAAGATTGGAGGTTCCTGCAGATACTGCTTTATCTTGTCGAATGCCTTCTGGCAATCCTCATTCCAGGTAATCGCCTGATCTTTCTTTAAAAGCTTGAACATCGATTCACACGTGGCCGTGAGCTGAGAAATAAACCTTGCAATGTAGTTTATTCTGCCCAGGAAACCACGAACTTCTTTTTCTGTTTTTGGCACTGGCATTTCTTGTATGGCTATTATTTTTGCAGGATCAACCTCGATGCCTCTTTCACTCATAATAAACCCCAGTAACTTTCCGGACCGTACTCCGAAAGTACATTTGTTAGGATTCAGCCTCAACCTGAACTTCCTAAGCCTCTCAAAAAGCTTCAGCAAATTGACCAGATGTCCCTCCTCCGTTTGGGACTTCGCAATCATGTCATCAACATAGACTTCAATCTCATGATGAATCATGTCATGAAACAAAGTAACCATTGCTCGTTGGTAAGTGGCCCCTGTGTTCTTCAGACCGAAAGGCATTACCTTATAGCAAAATGTTCCCCAAGGAGTGATAAACGTCGTTTTCTCCATGTCCTCCGGCGCCATCTTGATCTGATTGTAACCGGAGAAGCCATCCATGAACGAAAAAACGGAGAACTGGGCTGTGTTGTCGACCAACACATCGATATGAGGCAGCGGGAAATCATCTTTAGGGCTTGCCCTGTTCAAATCCCGATAATCGACACACATGCGTACCTTACCGTCCTTCTTCGGTACAGGCACTATGTTGGCGACCCACGGAGGGTAAGTAGTGACCGCTAAGAAGCCAGCATCAAGTTGTTTCTACACTTCTTATTTGATCTTAACGGCCATATCTGGTCTCGTCCTCCTAAGCTTCTGCTTAACGGGAGGGCAATCTTCTCGCAGCGGCAAGTGGTGGACCACGATGTCAGTGTCAAGTCCGGGCATATCCTCGTATGACCAAGCAAAGACGTCACTATACTCTCTCAACATCTCGACCAATCTCTGCTTGACATCATTCTGCAATGCAGCCCCTATCTTGACGTTTCTGACGAGTTCTTCAGAACCCAAATTCACGATCTCGATCTCCTCTTCATGAGGCAGAATAACTTTCTCCTCTTGTTTCAACAAGCGGGCCAACTCTTCAGGAAGGTCTTCGTCTTCGTCAATCTCTTCTTCGGCTTGATAGATCGGGCAATCGAAGTCGAAGTGAGCCGTAGAAGGTCCAGAGTTGATGTCATCTGTTATGTGGATCCTGCAATAACAAGGGTTAAGTTTAAACAAGGATGTGCAGGTTAGCACAAATCCCATTTCCATTTTACTATTTTTCAAAACAAATATAAAACAGGAATAACAGAGATCACAATATTTGAATACGAAGAAAACGCCTTTGATTTATTAACAAAATGCATGTACATAATCCAACGAGGCCCTGACAATAAAACCGCAATGCCCCGGGTAGGACATAGTGTTGTACAATGATTGGAAAAAGTAAATCATTACTCTTCGCTTGTCATCTGGATGATATCCTTGACGGACCAATTGTTGAGGCTCCCGCCTGGCTTGCATGGCTGGATCCAAGAGTCGAGGTCACAGTCGCTATCCCCGCTGTCTTCAGACACCGCATTGATGCTTTCGAAAATTACTCTTCCACTGGTAAACTGGATCAGCCCTTTACCTCGAGACGCGCTGCTAGAAGAAGAAGCTTCAGCTCCAGGAGAATATCCCAACCCAAACTTATCTTTCTTGTTAGGTATCTCCAAAATTCTCCCCCAGCCTGGGGTAGACCCGGCTTGGACAACGACCCGAGCTTCCTTGAACGAGGAGAGAGTCATCTCTGGCTTTTCAGTGACTACAGGAGCTACGTCCTTCACTTTGACAGCTTCGAACGCTTGGCATAGAGTCTCATGGATTTCGCCATCCATCTCCACATACTTGAAGGACGACAAATGGCTCACCATTATGTCTTCCTCGCCGCACACGGTCACGATGCTACCTCCGACAGCATATTTGAGTTTCTGGTGCAACGTGGAGGTTAAGGCACCAGCAGGATGGATCCATGGCCGGCCCAAGAGACAACTGTAGGCAGGCATGATGTCCATAATATAAAAGACCGCGTCGAACGTTTCCGGCTTGACTTGGATTGGCAGGGTCACCTCCCTGAAAACGTGGCGTTTAGTTCCATCGAACGCTTTCACAACCAGATCACTAGGTGTGCAGATCACTCCACGAGTATCCAACTTCATTAATGCCTTCTTCGGAAGAACATTAAGTGACGAACCCGTGTCCACCAACACGTGCGACATAATCGTGCCCCTTCACTCTATCGAGATGTGCAGGGCGCTATTGTGATTCCTCCCTTTTGGCGTCAGCTCCAGGTCTGTGAAACCTAGCCCGTTTCCAGCATTAACGTGGGCTACAACCTCTTCTAGCTGATTTACCGATATTTCTTGCGGTACATATGCGGCGTTCAACACCTTCAGCAGCGCGTTGCAGTGTGCTTCAGAACACAGCAACAGGTTTAGAATGGAAATCTTCGAGGGCGTCTGATGGAGATGGTCTACAATCTTGTAGTCACTCTTTTTAATCAACCGCATAAACTCCTCGGCATCTTTAACAAGCAATTATTTTTCTACCCCACACGGGACCTCTTCAACGACTTTACTTTTGCCTTTATCGGCCACATCAGCTCTGACCGCTTTATCCGCCACGACCTCTGGTGGTGCAAACACTCTTCCGCTGCGAGTAATGCCACTGATTCCCGCAAGGTTCTCCACAGTCGACCCAAACGGTTCTAGCTCCAACTTCTGCGCGTTGCAGTAGACTTCAGCCCCATAATGCCACGGGAAAGCATTAGTGCTTTCGAACGGTATCGGCCCAGCTTTGGTAATAGTAATTGTGGGCGGTCTGGGCGCAGAAATGGTTATCGGCCGGCGAGGGATGGTGATGGTGGCGACCTTGTCGGCCTGCTTCAGAACTACCTCTCCTGATCCACTTTCAGCCCTCCGGCTAAACTGCAGAATCCCCTCAGTCATCAGACTTTGGATTCCTTCGACCAACTGCTCACATCCATCAGAACATGTGGCACAGTCCATACATAGCTCTCCGCAACCTGGAAAGAACCCTCTTTTCATCAACTTAGCTTTAATGAAGCTAAGCGGCGTCTTCAGATCTCTGACGTTAGTCAACAAATCCAAATTCTCTTCTTCGATAATGGCGTTCACTCCGCCTCCCCTATGATTCGGCATAGGATTCTTCGTGACATTAGGCACATTATCGGAGAAGTTTATGATCTTGGCATCCACCATGTCCTGCACCTTATGCTTGAAGGCTTTGCAGTTCTCGATTGTGTGGCCTGGTGCCCCTGAGTGGAACTCACAAGTGGCATTCACGTCGTACCCTGGCGGAGGTGCCCCTGTCAAGGGAGCCATCGTCCTCTTCTGGATCAACTGTAGCTGAAGCAAAGTCTGCAAGAGTTGCGCGTACGACATGGGCGGTGTCTCGAAGTGACGGTTCGCCAAAGGTGCCCGATTCTGATACTTCCTGTATCCCTGTTGATTCGGTTGCTGCTGCTGCTGCTACTGCGGAGCTGCCGGGATATTTATACTGGCCACCTGCTGGTGAGGACCTTTACCCTTCCTTCGAGCGTTGGTCACAGCACTCGCTTCTCCCTCTCGTCTTTTGCCAGCATAAGGTTTCTTTCCGCCTCCCCCAGCTGAGGATGACTCACCTTGAATTTTCCCGATCTTGATCCCATTTTCGACGTGCTCACCCGTGATAATGAGATCTGAGAATGTCCTAGAGATACCGCTGACTAACTTCTCATAGTAAACCCCTGGGAGGGTGGCTACAAACATCTGCATGAGCTCACGTTCAACCATCGGCGGCTGAACCCTGGCTGCCAACTCACGTCATCGCTGGGCGTACTCTTTAAACCCTTCATTGTTCCTCTATGAAAGATTCTGCAGCTGAACTCGGTTCGGGGCCAAGTCACTATTGTATTGGTAGTGGTGCACAAATGCTTTAGCAAGATCCTTCCATGTGCGCACACTAGTGGGCTCCAGACTCATGTACCATTCGAGGGATGGCCCGGAAAGACTGTCTTGGAAGAAGTGCATCAGCAACTTCTCGTCTTCGGAATGAGCAGACATCTTCCTGTAATACGATCTCAGGTGGACACGAGGGCAAGTGGTGCCCTTATACTTTTCAAAGTTAGGTACCTTGAACTTGGGAGGCACCTTGAAATCAGCAATCAACCCCAACTTGGACATATCAATGCCCAAAGTATTCTGATTCTCGATATCTCTCATCTTATCTTCAAGTGCCTTGAATCTAAGCCGCGCTTCAGCATTCAGCTCCCCTTCAGCACCTCTCTGAGAGAACACATCATCCTGACGATCCTCTAGCCATGGCTGAGGCACAAACAGATTCCCGACGCCTGCATTGTCGTTGCCCGGCCCGACATTGACATTAGCTCCCAGACTCCCATTACCGACGCCCGTCGTATTGAGTCCGATGTTGGCCATTACATTGCCATTAGCACTGCCGTTGCCCCCAGTCACGGGAACACCATTCTGTGGAGTTTCAACTGGTGGAGGAGTAGGCACAGTCCCGCCATGAAGTACGCCGTTGCTATCAACCCTGGAAATCAAAGGCTGAACCAAAGTTCTGAGCTGATCCTGGTCATTGGCGACCGCTTGCATGAGCTCCATGAAGCGATCCATCCTTTCGCGGAGTTCCTGAACATTAGTTTGCACTTGCTCCATGATTCTGGTCTGATTAGCTCTAGTCGGATAACGGTGAATAGGTCTCTGATCAATCCTGGAACCACCAGAAGCAACCTGAAACAACCTGAAAAACCTGTTAAACACAAAAGGGTTAGGAAAAGCAACAAAATGCTCGTCATGCAAATGCTTCATGCAAATGCAAACGTGTGTTTGTGCGTTAGGGGGACCTCCCCCGATCCTAGTGCCTGAGTGCCAGTGCTAATAATAAGGAGAAGTCCGAGTCCAATCATGGAAATAACAATCTCATATATAAAGAAAGCCCATCAAGGCAGTACATAGCATCAGCGAGTACAAGATGAATCAATAATGTGACCTCAGCCAACAAGCCTGGTGATGGTCAGCATACAACAATGATCAAAACAAAAGGAATGCAAATAGTCAAGTACGGCCACGGGCGCGATACTCTTCCAACAACTCCTTCGTTTCTGGATGATCTGGCAGAGTGAGTAACCCCTCAACGAGTAATTCCCTCTGCATAATGGTATACTGAAGACCTTCGACCGAACCTTCCCATGCTCCTTCGCCGAAGCAAACTTCTAACTTCCGTTTCTTGGACTCAAACGTCAGTTTGCGCTCCTTCAGGTTAGCGAGAGCTTTGTTGAGCTGGCCTTCGGCGGCGTATCTGCGAGCGATTTCTTCATCAAACCTCTTCTCACTATCCTTCACCTGGGCTTCCAGCTTGGAGATCTGTAGCATCAGCTTATCCTCCCGCTCTTTTCTGGTGGCCAGGGAAGCCTTCCAGTGCTGGTTGAACTTGGATATCCTCCGATATGCTTCGTCCAGGTGCTGCTTCTTCGTAGCCAGTACGTCGTTGACAGCTTTGAAGTCTTGACACATGCGTTCACGCTCGGCTATCTGCTTAGTCAGGTCTGTCCCCAGCCGGTTCACCAGCTCTGTTTTCCTTTTGAAGGAATGAACGGTTCGTTCCTCTCGCCTCGGAGCTGAGCCAATTCTTTCTCCAGTTCCTCATTTGTCCTCTTCAATTCATCTCGCTCAGCCAACACCTGATAGGCTCTTCAATCATTGGAGGGCTTTCCGGCTTGGCATGAGGAAACGGCATCCCTATAGCATCTGCTCTGGCTCTGATCCAAGTCACATACGGAGGGTAGGCTTGATTATTGCTTCTCCCCAGCAATGGTTTACCCTTCTTACTGATACCATTCCACGCGCGCTGAAGCTTGGATAACAGATCCCCCTCTAGAAGACCAGTGAGGTACAGAGATTCCTGCACCTCTTCATCCTTCGGCGGAGCTCTCAAAGCATACGTAAACTGTCGGACCAACAACGACGGATTGTAGTTTATACAACCCTTCCTGCCTATCAAAGGCACGTTTGGAAACCCGCTGCAGCTGAAGATAATCTCGGTACCCAACCTATCTTTGTCAAACCAGTCAATATCCTCTGCAGATAAACTCATCAGACGCTCGGACCACTCAGTTGTGGCTGCAGACGAGACAAAAGGACCCCTCTTAGGCAGATGGCTATCAAGCCATTTGTAAAGCAAAGGTACACAGCATGAGATATTCTTGCCCCTCCTGTTCTCGTTTTTGTAGTGGATAGAATGGTAGACATCTCCTATCAAGGTAGGGACTGGATTCCCTGAAGCAAAGATATGAAATGCATCGAAGTCTACAAAATCGGGCATATTGGGGAACATAATGATGCCATATATTCACAGAGCGAGAATGGTATTGAACGCAACCCAACATCCGTCCTTGGCGCACTGCTGGGCCTTACCCACTAAAAACTGCAAGGAGAAACCAGGAACCTTGTTCCAACTTGTCGCTACTGCGAAAATCGGCGCCGGCGTGACAGAAGAGTCGCCACCGTGCGTTATTTATCCCAACGGAGGGAAAGGAAACGCTCGAAGTAAACCTCGCAAAAAACGAGAAAGGTATGGTCATCGCAACCAAAACTTGGGTTCGGGAGTCGGTTACGCAAGGGGAAGGTATTAGCACCCCTCACGTCCGTCGTACTCGACGGGATCCACGCCTAGTGTTTATAAGGAAAAGGGTGTGTTTATCTATCTACGCTAGGGATCAGTCTGAAAAGAAAAGAAAAGGACAGGACTCGACAGAACATACGCTGATCTGGGCCTACGTACTCCCTCGTGCAATGGGAAAGTCAGAGTCAACGTAGTTCGACTACCTACGTCTAGACGGGGGGAAGGTTGCTCGCCAGGACATCGCGTCCTGTGCCTACGTACTTCCACACGGCATGGAAGATCAGAGTAAACGTAGTTCGGGCTACGCTCGACACAAGCTGTTCAAGTGTTTTTTATGGGAAAATGCACCTTAACCAAGGGTTTTCACAGTCCAGGAGGACAAAAGGTTTTGATGTTTGTTCAAATCTTTTGACGGAAGAAATGAATTCACTTTTGTTTTATCCTTTATTAAGTGTTTTTCTGTTGTTTTGAGAAAGGAAAGAGACACCCTAAAGCTATGGTTGAAAGGGGAATCTTCCTAATGTTATCATGCCTGGTTAACCAACCTAATGTCTATCATAACTCCTCCACAGCAGAGAAGTTAGAGCTCCTAAAGGATCATGGCAAAAGCACTAAACAGTAAATAGGAATCACTGCAAAGTAAAGAAATACTGGAAATATGCATGAATGCAACAACCAAACAATCAAGGCACAAAGGCCACAAACCACAGAGGCAAGGGAGCTCAGCTCTACCAAATACCAACAAGCAAAGCCACTCAATAACAATCAAGCAGAAGGAGGACCACCTCAACTTCTCATGCACACAAGCAGGCTTATTTCTAAGATGCACCTATCTCAGAAATATCTATATGAACCCCTAAGTCGAATGCAACACAGCACCACACAAGTCAATCAACACAAAGAGAAGGCTAACCAGCCTGGCAAACTCATATCCAAAAGCAAGAAACTAACCCTGAGCAAGACCCTAAACAACCCTAAAACAAAACCCTAATCTACCTCTGAGCAAAGTCCTAAGCAAAACCTTACACAAAACCTTAAGCAAGACCCTAAAGGGAGAACTCAATCCCATTCTTCAAGCTTCAAGACAAGCTTACCAAAGAAAGGGAGCTAAGTAGACAGACCCATAGTGCCTTCTTCAGGAAAGTACTAGGAGGCTTCTACTTAGGAATCATATCCCATGTGGCTCAACAACTGTGAACAGTTTACATTCCTCCTCAGGAGAAACTAAACTCACATGAAGGCTCCAACATCATTGGATACTTAAGAAATCCTACATGAACTAAGGGAACTAAGTGAACAGACCCATAGTGCCTTCTTCAGGAAAGTACTAGGAGGCTTCTACTTAGGAATCATATCCCATGTGGCTCAACAACTGTGAACGGTTTACATTCCTCCTTAGGAGAAACTAAACTCACATGAAGGCTCCAACATCATTGGATACTTAAGAAATCCTACATGAACTAAGGGAACTAAGTGAACAGACCCATAGTGCCTTCCTCTAGAAAATACTAGGGGGCTTCCACTTAGGAATCATATCCCATGTGGCTCAACAACTGTGAACGGTTTACATTCCTCCTCAGGAGAAACTAAACTCACATGAAGGCTCCAACATCATCGGATACTTAAGAAAGAGGTGAGAAGGAAGAATGAAAGACATCCATGGTGCCTTCCTCAGGAAAGTACCATGAACTTTCCTCAAACTTCAGGATCTCAAACCTCACAGAAAGAGAGCAAGCTCCTAAACTAGGTCTTCAATCCATGCATCCTTGCAAGCTCCATCAAGTCTTCATCCAGCCTCCATCTTCCAGAAGAAACCACAGACCCTCAAACCAAAAGAAACTATCTTCAAAGTTCAACCACAGTTGAACTTCAAAGTCCGAAGCCCTTAAGACTTCCCCTAATCTCAGGCTCAAACAAAAATGACAGAACACTCTATAAAAATCTACCAAAAATCTAGATGGAACCTACATGTCTCTATGATCCCAAGATCAAATCTCAAAGCCTAAGTCAACTTCTAAGGCTACTAAACAATCCCTAACATGTGAATGGTCAAGGGTTAACCAACAAGTTATGAGGTCTCTACTCTCTAACCCTAAAACAACATCAATCAATTTCTAAAAAATCCACGAAAATCCTATGGGGAGCATGCATCAGTCTAGTACAACATACTAAAAAAGAAAAGCAAGATTCAATACCAAGTGAGAGAAATAAAATCAGCAAGGCAGCCACACCACAAATCAATATTCGAAACCAATTAAAATGCAAAAAATGCAATAAAAATGAAAATGCATGATCAAATTAATATTTTTGCACCATAAAATCCTAAATTGAACTATGAACCTATAGAAAAAGGAAGGGAATTAATTGGATAATCCTACTATTTTTTATGAATTATTTTCTAACATGGATAAAATAAAGAAATTGAAAAATAAAATAAAACAAAGAGGGGTGCACTCAGCAAAATGCCCTAGTTGCTTCTCAGCATTGGGCCAAGAGGGGGGTGCGATCAGCACTCATGCAAAGGCCCAAACCAAATTCAGCCTCACTCAGGGGGGGGGAGACGAGTGAATACAGGGGTGTGTGTCAGCAATTCGCTGGGGAATTGGGGTGTAAACAGGCATACGCAATTGGGCCCAAGGCCCAACGTCCAAACAGACTCTTCCTCCCCTCTCCATTCTCTCATCTTTCATGAAACCCTAAGTTCAATCTACCTTCTTTCCCACGCTGCCACTGTTCATATTCTCCCCAACCTCTCAGCCAAACCCTAACTCTGAACCTCACCATCCCTCCATACTCCAACAACAAAACCTAAACCTAAACTCTACTCAGAGTAAAACAAACTAATACATTCCCAAAATCAAAACCACAAACAATGAATCAACGATCAACGCACCTGGTGAATGTGGAATACGAGTAGTTCTTGAAGCTTCTGGAACTTTAATGAGAAGATCTTGAGTCGTGTTGAAGAGATCTCAAAATATGGAGATTTGCTGATGAACGCCCTTGAAGGATTATGGAGACGGATGAACTGATGAAGAGTCTTGAAGTTGCTGGAAAAACGAAGAATACGCTCAAAGGATCTTGAAGGTTGCTGAAAAAAGCCTGAAGAAAGGATGAAGCTCTTTGAAGATTTGGTGAACTCATCTGGAAACGCAACCGGAGGCTTGAACGAAGATCAAAAACGGACGAAAATTGTGATGCGGGAATATTCACGCGGATCTTGATGAAGGCCTTATGAACCTGTGATGAACTTTGGAAGAAATCTGGGGAAAACGGTTAAGTCTCAAACGAAGTCTGGAAACGATTACGAATTTCTGGTAACCAAAGCCTGAACATGGATGAAGATTGGTACGAATTTCTGGAAAAATGTTGAAGAACATGAAGAACGTTGATGGATACGGGTGAAGATTTCTGGAGAGATTGATGAAGATTCCGGCAGATCTTGGCCGTGAATCAGCTAATTTTGATTTCTCCGGCAAACCTCTCCGGGTGTTTGCATGGTCGGAGAACTGAGGTGGCGGTGAGGATTACGCGTGGCACGCGGAGATGGAGAGAGAAACGGAGTGATGACGTGTGGCGGTACGCGTGGCGGCACGCATGGACTGAGGAGATAGTGGGACAGGTGGCGAGGAGAGAGGGTTGTGAGGTGGCGTGTGAAGACTGTGAAACATGGTGAGGTGGCCCCCGAAGGAGAATGCACGTGTGGCAGTTCCTTTTTATGTGACAAGTGGCGGAGATTTGGACACTGGGCCTCCAAACTGGGCCCGCGAAAATGCAATAGACTGAATTAAATGGATTAATCTTGGACTAATTAACTGTTGACTAAGACTGAATTAATATCAATAAAACTTTGGACTAATACTCAATTAAAGTTGATTAATAGACCTAAGCTACAATTAGCACTATCTAATTAATAAGCTGCTAATTAAAATCTATATATAAAATCTATATTAAAACCTATTCAAATAATGTTCTAAAAATTTTAAAAACTATTAATTTCTATCAATCCTATTACCTATTAAAAGGAAATACATTCTATTTATTTAATATTCTAGAGAAATCTAACATATTCTATAAAAAAAAGATTAAAACTATTTAATATCTAATGTATTCTAAAAAATGATAAAAATCTATTAAAAATATTAAAAGGATCTATTAAAATTCTATATTAACACTATTATATTAAAATGCTAATAAAACCCAATTAAAACCTAGACAAATCTATAAAGATCTAAAAGAACAATAAAAGCGAATAACTCCCATAAAAGGAACGCGAGACCAGACCAGACAAAACGGTAAACCCCGGACATCAGAACTATCCTGGAAAACACAGCGTAAGCTGAAAATGCCGAGAAACGCACAATTTCCTGAAAACGAAACTCTGGTCATCTGGACTGGTCAGAGACGCCCGATAGGTGAAAACCAAATTGTAACTCTGATATCACCTGTCTGTTAAAAAATGTAATGCACGTGGTATGCAAATGCGAATGCAAAAATGAGCCGAAAGGTAAATCAGGAGCGGGAACCGGTTGGTCAAATTTTAGGGTGCAACAGCTGCCCCTATTCAATCGGCTTGGACCCGACTGGATGAAGAGCGAACGGCCTTCAGATAATCGAGGTACGAGACGATTGAATACCAATAAACCCGGAAATTTGCCAACCGCAAAAATAAATTGCGCACACCACTGCTTGGGGAGAATTAACCAGGGAACTGATTTTCCTTGCCACAGCGACAACTAAACACCTATCCATCAACCTGCTTATGAAACAATCTGATATTGTCCACAGACCATCCCATTCCAAAGAAGTGAGCATACACTAAACAGTGAGAAATTGTTGATCTCTCTTATCAACCTTTCGCATCCGAAGAAACGAGCAAACACTTACCCAAGCGGGACAGTGATGATTTCACTTACCAACCTTCCGTTCGTACCTGAACGAGCAAACGCTAAATAGCGAGAAAATGTTGATTTCACTTACCAACCTTCCGTTCGTACCTGAACGAGCAAACACTAACCAGCGAGCAAAATTGTTGATTTCACTTACCAACCTTCCGTTCGTACCTGAACGAGCAAACGCTAAACAGCGAGAAAATGTTGATTTCACTTACCAACCTTTCGTTCGTACCTGAACGAGCAAACACTAACCAACGAGCAAAATTGTTGATTTCACTTACCAACCTTTCGTTCGTACCTGAACGAGCAAACGCTAAACAGCGAGAAAATGTTGATTTCACTTACCAACCTTCCGTTCGTACCTGAACGAGCAAACGCTAAACAGCGAGAAAATGTTGATTTCACTTACCAACCTTCCGTTCGTACATGAACGAGAAAACGCTAAACAGCGAGAAAATGTTGATTTCACTTACCAACCTTCCGTTCGTACCTGAACGAGCAAACACTAACCAGCGAGCAAAATTGTTGATTTCACTTACCAACCTTCCGTTCGTACCTGAACGAGCAAACGCTAAACAGCGAGAAAATGTTGATTTCACTTACCAACCTTCCGTTCGTACCTGAACGAGCAAACACTAACCAGCGAGCAAAATTGTTGATTTCACTTACCAACCTTCCGTTCGTACCTGAACGAGCAAATGCTAAACAGCGAGAAAATGTTGATTTCACTTACCAACCTTCCGTTCGTACCTGAACGAGCAAACGCTAAACAGCGAGAAAATGTTGATTTCACTTACCAACCTTCCGTTCGTACCTGAACGAGCAAACGCTAAACAGCGAGAAAATGTTGATTTCACTTACCAACCTTTTGTTCGTACCTAAACGAGCAAACACTAACCAGCTTGCAAAATTGTTGATTTCACTTACCCACCTTCCGTTCGTACCTGAACGAGCAAACGCTAAACAGCGAGAAAATGTTGATTTCACTTACCAACCTTCCGTTCTTACCTGAACGAGAAAACACTAACCAGCGAGCAAAATTGTTGATTTCACTTACCAACCTTCCGTTCATACCTGAACGAGCAACCGCTAAACAGCGAGAAAATGTTGATTTCACTTACCAACCTTCCGTTCGTACCTGAACGAGCAAACGCTAAACAGCGAGAAAATGTTAATTTCACTTACCAACCTTCCGTTCGTACCTGAACGAGCAAACGCTAAACAGCGAGAAAATGTTGATTTCACTTACCAACCTTCCGTTCGTACCTGAACGAGCAAACGCTAACCAGCGAGAGAAAATGTTGATTTCACTTACCAACCTTCCTTTCGTACCTGAACGAGCAAACGCTAAACAGCGAGAAAATGTTGATTTCACTTACCAACCTTTTGTTCGTACCTGAACGAGCAAACGCTAACCAGCGAGCAAAATTGTTGATTTCACTTACCAACCTTCCGTTCGTACCTGAACGAGCAGACGCTAAACAGCGAGAAAATGTTGATTTCACTTACCAACCTTCCGTTCGTACCTGAACGAGCAGACGCTAAACAGCGAGAAAATGTTGATTTCACTTACCAACCTTCCGTTCGTACCTGAACGAGCAAACGCTAAACAGCGAGAAAATGTTGATTTCACTTACCAACCTTCCGTTCGTACCTGAACGAGCAAACGCTAAACAGCGAGAAAATGTTGATTTCACTTACCAACAGCGAGAAAATGTTGATTTCACTTACCAACCTTCCGTTCGTACCTGAACGAGCAAACGCTAAACAGCGAGCCAAATGTTGATTTCACTTACCAACCTTCCGTTCGTACCTGAACGAGCAAACGCTAAACAGCGAGCAAAATTGTTGATTTCACTTATCAACCTTCCGTTCGTACCTGAACGAGCAAACACTAACCAGCGAGCAAAATTGTTGATTTCACTTATCAACCTTCCGTTCGTACTTGAACGAGCAGCCCTGCGGGGACACGAGAAACTTAACCAAGCAACTCTGAGAGGACAATTCTGACGACGGCCGTCAAATACCTATTCTGGCAATAGGTATCCTGAAAACACTCCGCTGGGGAAATTGGGAACTTAACCAAGCACCTTGACGAGGATAACTTTGTTGGAAAATACGAGGAACTTAACCAAGCAACTCGTTGACGAATACCCTGCTGGGGAAACTACGGGTAACCACCCAAAAATCTGCATTACCATCTTCCACTGCTAACACCACGACATCCTGAGAAAGACTCAACTGGGGGGAAAAGGGTGCTTGACCAAGCAAACTCTGCTAGGGGAATATGACATGACGAACACGGCCACTGCGTGTCTGGCCCCCCATCTAATCCCCATAACAAGATGAACACGATCACTGCGTGCTTTACACCACAAACCTCTTGACAGGAGGAAACATGATCACTGCGCGTCTTGGCGTTGCAAACACAACCACAGGATGAATACGATCACTGCGTACTCTACCACAAATCCCCACAACATACCGATGACCATGATCACTACGTGCCCTGCGCCACAACTCTCTTGACAGGAGAAAACACGATCACTGCGCGTCCTGTGTCGCAAACAAAACCACAGGATGCATACGATCACTGCGTACTCTACCACAAATCCCCACAACATAACGATGACCACGATCACTGTGTGCCCTGCACCACAACCCTCTTGACAGGAGGAAACACGATCACTACGCGTCTTGCCACAAACAAAACATACAGGGTGAATACGATCACTGCGTACTCTCCCACAAATCCCCACAACATAACGATGACCATGATCACTGCGTGCCCTGCGCCACAACCCTCTTGACAGGAGGCAACACGATCACTGCGCGTCTTGCCACAAACAAAACATACAGGGTGAATACGATCACTGCGTACTCTCCCACAAATCCCCACAACATACCGATGACCACGATCACTGCGTTCCCTGCGCCACAACTCTCTTGACAGGAGAACACACGATCACTGCGCGTCCTGTGTCGCAAACAAAACCACAGGATGCATACGATCACTGCGTACTCTACCACAAATACCCACAACATAACGATGACCACGATCACTGCGTGCCCTGCACCACAACCCTCTTGACAGGAGGAAACACGATCACTGCGTGTCTTGCCACAAACAAAACATACAGGGTGAATACGATCACTGCGTACTCTCCCACAAATCCCCACAACATAACGATGACCACGATCACTGCGTGCCCTGCGCCACAACCATCTTGACAGGAGGAAACACGATCACTGCGTGTCTTGCCACAAACAAAACATACAGGGTGAATACGATCACTGCGTACTCTCCCACAAATCCCCACAACATAACGATGACCACGATCACTGCATGCCCTGCGCCACAACCCTCTTGACAGGAGGAAACACGATCACTGCGCGTCCTGTGTCGCAAACCAAACATATGCACATCTCCGTGAACCACAATCTCCCTTATCGACAGAGAAAATACACTTGAAGCTGGACGGGTAATCAATCCTGCTTACGTTTCCAAATACACATGTTTGATAATGCCGTAATGCTTCCATACTGCATGGAAATGCTACATATTCGTGTAAAATGCAAGTGCTTATGATGCATGCTTATGCAAAGAGTTACTTCAGCAAAATAAATGCTGAAGACAAACTGGATCCGCTGGGGATGACCGGAATACTACCGATACGCTTCCAAAAAAATAAATGTTGGAAAGATGAACTAACTCCGCTGGGGATGACCATCCTGCTGGGAAAGTAGCTCACAAACTCAAAACTTCAAACTCTGCTGAAAATGATCATCCTGACGAGGAAGGATCAGCCTGTTGGGGAAAGAGAAAAGCAATCCTGGAAACTGCTTTCAAAAGGTATCAACACTCTGATTACGCCCTGTGGGGATAATTCATCCTGCTATCACTGAGCTGGGGATTGACCGGTGTGCTCTGATTCGCACTACACAAGAAACTCTTTGGAGAAATTAATCATATCCGTCTCGACCCTTGCTGGGGAGGACTCTGCTCTGCTTGATAAGCCAATTCTGAACTACTGAAGATACATTGATCTTTTCCTTTAACGCAATCTCCACTCTCCTGGGGAGACAACATTCAATTTTGCCTGGGGCGACTTCACTGGGGAAAGACACAACATTCATCCTCTGGAGAGGGTACTAGCCTGCCATGGACTCTGGAGGGGATAAACAGACTGGCTTGAATAACTTGCCCCAGTGCACTCAACTTGCCCTTATCTAACTCCTGGGAATACTTGCTCTGAACAACTTGCTATGAGACGACCTCGAGATTACTTGCCCCGGTATCTATACGACAAAAGGATTCAATCTCCATTAAACCCCGATCAACCTAGTTGGTTTCAACACTCTCTGTGGTGACTTGCCCCTGAATGAGCGTTCTAGCGACTTAACCTGATCTGATTATCCACCTGAAGTATCTGCTTTCAAATCTCCACGTTCTGTATAATTGCCCCTGATTGGCTCTTGAGAAGACTCACTTCTGATTAACTGCTTCTTAAGCATACTGCCCCTTGATCAACTGAAGCTTCGGGACTTGTCCTCAGACTAACTGATTCCGAACTCACTGGAAGTCAATGCCCCGGATTTACAGGGCTTCACAACATATACCATCCTGGTTCAGAATGCTGAATTACTCGGTCCTGCTCGATTATTCCCTGTTGGAATCTCCTTCATGTCAACTACTAACCTGCAAGTAAAAATCGTTTGTTCACGAATGGTAATTCTAATGCAATGTTTATGCAGATTTTGAATAAATTTGTGTTGTCACTCATTTACATGTCATGATTGAGTGACAAATGAACCAAAGTTCAAACGTAGTGCTTACGTGGTCAGTGAAAAACACAACAAGGATGTGACTAGCAAGTCACGAAGGAGTCAGGTTACTCAACCTTATCGTAATGAGCTTTCAGAATAAACCCTACCTCAATTAGGTCTTTTAAGGGTTGTATCGTGGTCGGGTTCACGGTTCGTGAAGCAAAGGATATTTGGCTCAAATTTTGATTTGTACCCACCCCTTCTACGTGATGATCTCCGATCCTAAGGTTCAGCTAACCTGGCACAAGCGCTCGCCTCTTCGAGAGGTATGTTGAATGGTAAGAACCACAGTTAAGGAACTCACAGGGCTTTTCCGGAGTGATAGTTACTCCTTTTCGTTTTCGGTGTCTGTGTACACGACTCTGTGACTTCACTGGGGATTTTTCTATTGATATCCCTTCTTTTCCATTCTTTTAATTCCCTAATTTTTGCCTGTACTGACTCCTTTTGAGTTCTTTTCGTTTTTTCGTTTTCTTTTGAAGTCCAGCGGGATGCCCTGATTTTTGCCTAAGTATTAGCTTTCCAGCTTTTTCTTTCTCTTTACTTAGCGGGCTTTCTTTCTTCTTTCTTTTAGAACAAAGTCGTGTGACACTGGTTGTCTTGATTGCTCCGAAAGGATTGTAACTGTCTCACTCCTAATTGGTGAGGTTTAACCACTGTAGTTGACGAGGTACGACCTCTTGAGAGGCATAAACTGTAATTGGTCCTCGAAAGACAACACTCCTCTGTAAGACTTGAATGCTCGGTCAAGCTAACTGACAACTACCCTGCCCCGGGTTAAGATGTGAGGGTTTAAAAGTCCGAAAAAACTTCTACTTCCTGGCTCGAAGTGGTTAACAAGGGACTAACTCCTTATATCTCCAGTGTTTGGGGGATTTGAAACAATGCCTTGTACGTCATCGGCAAGGTTTTATCTGAAAGCATACGATCATCGGTTATGAGTTTATTTCGTCATCCTCCCTCCAGTCTTTGCTAATCACAGTGATAAAGTGGAATGAATAAAATGCAAGTGTCAGTGCAATGCAGTAAATGAGCGACAGCGACATGATTAATTCAGAAAAATGCATAGTCACTTTATTATTATTACCATTCGAAACATACAATGTTTACAGCAAGTAGTAACTGACAGAAAAGAAACTACAAATGCAAATGATATAAAGTCTGAGGACTGCCAATGCTGAGGGCGCCTGCCTGTCTGGACCACTGGCTTTTGCTGGGGAATACTTTCTGAGTCTACGAGCTTAGACAGCTGAGAAGTTAGTATGAACAAACAGAAATCCTTCTCGAAAGGAAATGCAATCCTGGTCGATCAACTGTTGTACCTTCGCCTGAAACGCTTTACAATCTTCAGTTGCATGTCCTGGGGATCCGCCATGGTAACCACACTGAACTTGGGGATTGTACCCAGGAGGGTAAGGTTCTGGCACAGGCTTGAGAGCTTTCGGCTCCACCAAAGCGTTCTGAACCAACTGTGGCAAAAGCTGACTGTACGACACAGGAACTGGGTGGGAAGGAGCATTCCTTCGTTCCAAATTGCTACGAGGTCTGTTCTGATTCTGACGCTGAGTCTGATAACCTTGGCCACGAGTTCGCTGATTTGCAAAGGAAGCGACATAAGACTCCTGATATGGTGCCCCAGGCACAGTGGTCTGTCCAGCATAACAAGGCATAGAAGATACTGATCTTTGAGAAGATGAAGAACCAATGAATTTCACCAATTCATCTCGAGGGTACCCAACATCTGGCATGATGGCATTGATCACAACTCCCTCTTCATTCTGATAGTCATGAAGAGATTCAGTTTCACTAGCCTGGCTGCTTGAATCAATCTGGATTTTCCCGATCCTTATAGCATTCTCAATACGTTCTCCCACTCCCACTAATTCAGAGAAGTTCAGCGGGATCCCAAGCAATCTCTCGAAGTACGGGCTTTGCAAGGAGTCTACGAACATGCTTGCTAACTCTCGGTCTAGAAGTGGTGGTTGTACTCTGGAAGCAAAATCCATCCATCTCCGATCATACTTTTTGAAAGGTTCATTGATCCCCATAGACAAAGATTGCAACTCCATGCGAAAGGGAGCTATGTCCATATTGTAATCATGCCGCTTCAGGAAAGCTCTGGCTAAATCCACCCATGATCGAATCTGATCCTTCTCTAACTGCATATACCAACGTAGAGATGCCCCAATCAAACTGTCCTGAAAACAGTAAATCATCCACTTGTCGTTTTGCGCAAACGAAGTCATCTTTCTGCAGAACATCACCAAATGTAGCCTCGGGCAACTATCTCCTTTATACTTTTCAAACTTCGGCGCTCTGAATTTAGGAGGTAACACTAGGTCAGAAACCAAGCACATATCTGACACATTGAGACCAACATCGTTCTTAACTTCCAGGGCTTTGACTTGTTCCAATGCTCAGAGTTTTCTATCCGTCTCAAGAGCTCTTGGATCTACAGTCCTGGCTATTGGAATATCTCTTCGGTAATTCATCACAGGGAAAACCACCCCTTGATTGTTAACAGGAGGAGGATGCTCATTCCGGGCAAAAAACTGCTCATGTCGATCTCGGTTCTCAACAGAAGGCTGTACAACTTGGTCTGCAGCAACGTTGTTCGCTTGCGGGAAGTCTTCCATAGAATCATACAGAGGGTTGGACGTCATAGTGAATCCTGCCAAGGTGTTAGCAGGCTGGAAGTTGCTCTCAGACATAGCTATCAATTACCTTCAACTGACTACACTGCTTGATTCTCAAATCTGCTCAAGTCTGTTCCAACCCCTTGGTCGTCTTCTGACAATCAACAGTTGCTCAGACCAATCACTGGATAATCACCTTCTGAAATCAAACAAAGGCTGGAGAAGAGCTCTGGCTAGCTAGAGAAATGCTATGCAATATGATGCAAAGATGCTTATGCAAAGGCAATGCAATGCAGCAAACACGGGATCACAGCCCCCGCAACACGCTCTGAATACTGCTGTACTGCTGACGGAGATAATCACTCTGAAGCGAAAACCAAAAACCGGGTCGTCTGGAGGTTAAGTTTCCTACAAAAACCCTCCCACTTACAGGTATGGACCTAATCTGACAAGGTACGGCATCCTATGCGGTCATCAGCGTCACAGACTTTCATAAGCGACGATACGATTCCCAGAAGGAGTGGCACCATCATCTCATGAAGAGGCCTCACTTAGCTGACTTCCAATTGATCGGTCCCCAGAGTCGACAATCCTCACGTCTGGACTCCCCTCAGATCCTCAGGATCGGAAAGAAACACCTCGGAGAGAACCTCGTCTGAGCGTGAATTTCGTGGGGAACTTGTGTCTGCTCAACAAACAGGTTCATCCACTAATCTCCACAACTACGTCTAAATGCATACTCAAGCAGCCCAGGTCCGGCTATCACTCAAAGTATCACCCTCCCCAGCACGACAGCAACAGCTAATAGCAATGAAAAAATAAACACCCAAAAGAAAAGCAAACAAGCGCTAGGATTGACTCTCTTAGGGGACGTTGGATCCCACATGCATAGGGAACTATCAACATCCCCAGCAGAGTCGCCAGCTGTCGCTACTGCGAAAATCGGCGCCGGCATGACAGAAGAGTCGCCACCGTGCGTTATTTATCCCAACGGAGGGAAAGGAAACGCTCGAAGTAAACCTCGCAAAAAACGGGAAAGGTATGGTCATCGCAACCAAAACATGGGTTCGGGAGTCGGTTACGCAAGGGGAAGGTATTAGCACCCCTCACGTCCATCGTACTCGACGGGATCCACGCCTGGTGTTTATAAGGAAAAGAGTGTGTTTATCTATCTACGTTAGGGGTCAGTCTGAAAAGAAAAGAAAAGGACAGGACTCGACAGAACATACGTTGTTCTGGGCCTACGTACTCCCTCGTGCAATGGGAAAGTCAGAGTCAACGTAGTTCGACTACCTACGTCTAGACGGGGGGAAGGTTGCTCTCCAGGACATCGCGTCCTGTGCCTACGTACTTCCACACGGCATGGAAGATCAGAGCAAACATAGTTCGGGCTACGCTCGACACAAGCTGTTCAAGTGTTTTTTATGGGAAAATGCACCTTAACCAAGGGTTTTCACAGTCCAGGAGGACAAAAGGTTTTGATGTTTGTTCAAATCTTTTGACGGAAGAAATGAATTCACTTTTGTTTTATCCTTTATTAAGTGTTTTTCTGTTGTTTTGAGAAAGGAAAGAGACACCCTAAAACTATGGTTGAAAGGGGAATCTTCCTAATGTTATCATGCCTGGTTAACCAACCTAATGTCTATCATAACTCCTCCACAGCAGAGAAGTTAGAGCTCCTAAGGGATCATGGCAAAAGCACTAAACATCAAATAGGAATCACTGCAAAGTAAAGAAATACTGGAAATATGCATGAATGCAACAACCAAACAATCAAGGCACAAAGGCCACAAACCACAGAGGCAAGGGAGCTCAGCTCTACCAAATACCAACAAGCAAAGCCACTCAATAACAATCAAGCAGAAGGAGGACCACCTCAACTTCTCATGCACACAAGCAGGCTTATTTCTAAGATGCACCTATCTCAGAAATATCTATATGAACCCCTAAGTCTAATGCAGCACAGCACCACACAAGTCAATCAACACAAAGAGAAGGCTAACCAGCCTGGCAAACTCCTATCCAAAAGAAAGAAACTAACCCTGAGCAAGACCCTAAACAACCCTAAAACAAAACCCTAATCTACCTCTGAGCAAAGTCCTAAGCAAAACCTTACACAAAACCTTAAGCAAGACCCTAAAGGGAGAACTCAATCCCATTCTTCAAGCTTCAAGACAAGCTTACCAAAGAAAGGGAGCTAAGTAGACAGACCCATAGTGCCTTCTTCAGGAAAGTACTAGGAGGCTTCTACTTAGGAATCATATCCCATGTGGCTCAACAACTGTGAACGGTTTACGTTCCTCCTCAGGAGAAACTAAACTCACATGAAGGCTCCAACATCATTGGATACTTAAGAAATCCTACATGAACTAAGGGAACTAAGTGAACAGACCCATAGTGCCTTCTTCAGGAAAGTACTAGGAGGCTTCTACTTAGGAATCATATCCCATGTGGCTCAACAACTGTGAACGGTTTACATTCCTCCTCAGGAGAAACTAAACTCACATGAAGGCTCCAACATCATTGGATACTTAAGAAATCCTACATGAACTAAGGGAACTAAGTGAACAGACCCATAGTGCCTTCCTCTGGAAAATACTAGGGGGCTTCCACTTAGGAATCATATCCCATGTGGCTCAACAACTGTGAACGGTTTACATTCCTCCTCAGGAGAAACTAAACTCACATGAAGGCTCCAACATCATCGGATACTTAAGAAAGAGGTGAGAAGGAAGAATGAAAGACATCCATGGTGCCTTCCTCAGGAAAGTACCATGAACTTTCCTCAAACTTCAGGATCTCAAACCTCACAGAAAGAGAGCAAGCTCCTAAACTAGGTCTTCAATCCATGCATCCTTGCAAGCTCCATCAAGTCTTCATCCAGCCTCCATCTTCCAGAAGAAACCACAGACCCTCAAACCAAAAGCAACTATCTTCAAAGTTCAACCACAGTTGAACTTCAAAGTCCAAAGCCCTTAAGACTTCCCCTAATCTCAGGCTCAAACAAAAATGATAGAACACTCTATAAAAATCTACCAAAAATCTAGACGGAACCTACATGTCTCTATGATCCCAAGATCAAATCTCAAAGCCTAAGTCAACTTCTAAGACTACTAAACAATCCCTAACATGTGAATGGTCAAGGGTTAACCAACAAGTTATGAGGTCTCTACTCTCTAACCCTAAAATAACATCAATCAATTTCTAAAAAATCCACGAAAATCCTATGGGGAGCATGCATCAGTCTAGTACAACATACTAAAAAAGAAAAGCAAGATTCAATACCAAGTGAGAGAAATAAAATCAGCAAGGCAGCCACACCACAAATCAATATTCGAAACCAATTAAAATGCAAAAAATGCAATAAAAATGAAAATGCATGATCAAATTAATATTTTTGCACCATAAAATCCTAAATTGAACTATGAACCTATAGAAAAAGGAAGGGAATTAATTGGATAATCCTACTATTTTTTATGAATTATTTTCTAACATGGATAAAATAAAGAAATTGAAAAAGAAAATAAAACAAAGGGGGGTCCACTCAGCAAAATGCCCTATTTGCTTCTCAGCATTGGGCCAAGAGGGGGGTGCGATCAGCACTCATGCAAAGGCCCAAACCAAATTCAGCCTCACTCAGGGGGGGGGGGGAGACGAGTGAATGCAGGGGTGTGTGTCAGCAATTCGTTGGGCTAGGCCCATATCCGAGAATCCCAAACAGAGGGGGGTACGCTGGGGAATTGGGGTGTAAACAGGCATACGCAATTGGGCCCAAGGCCCAACGTCCAAACGGACTCTTCCTCCCCTCTCCATTCTCTCATCTTTCATGAAACCCTAAGTTCAATCTACCTTCTTTCCCACGCTGCCACTGTTCATATTCTCCCCAACCTCTCAGTCAAACCCTAACTCTGAACCTCACCATCCCTCCATACTCCAACAACAAAACCTAAACCTAAACTCTACTCAGAGTAAAACAAACTAATACATTCCCAAAATCAAAACCACAAACAACGAATCAACGATCAACGCACCTGGTGAATGTGGAATACGAGTAGTTCTTGAAGCTTCTGGAACTTTAATGAGAAGATCTTGAGTCGTGTTGAAGAGATCTCAAAATATGGAGATTTGCTGATGAACGCCCTTGAAGGATTATGGAGACGGATGAGCTGATGAAGAGTCTTGAAGTTGCTGGAAAAACGAAGAATACGCTTAAAGGATCCTGAAGGTTGCTGAAAAAAGCCTGAAGAAAGGATGAAGCTCTTTGAAGATTTGGTGAACTCATCTGGAAACGCAACCGGAGGCTTGAACGAAGATCAAAAACGGACGAAGATTGTGATGCGGGAATATTCACGCGGATCTTGATGAAGGCCTTATGAACCTGTGATGAACTTTGGAAGAAATCTGGGGAAAACGGTTAAGTCTCAAACGAAGTCTGGAAATGATTACGAATTTCTGGTAACCAAAGCATGAATATGGATGAAGATTGGTACGAATTTCTGGAAAAATGTTGAAGAACATGAAGAACGTTGATGGATACGGGTGAAGATTTCTGGAGAGATTGATGAAGATTCCGACAGATCTTGGCCGTGAATCAGCTAATTTTGATTTCTCCGGCGAACCTCTCCGGGTGTTTGCATGGCCGGAGAACTGAGGTGGCGGTGAGGATTACGCGTGGCACACGGAGATGGAGAGAGAAACGGAGTGATGACGTGTGGCGGTACGCGTGGCGGCACGCATGGACTGAGGAGATAGTGGGACAGGTGGCGAGGAGAGAGGGTTGTGAGGTGGCGTGTGAAGACTGTGAAACATGGTGAGGTGGCCCCCGAAGGAGAATGCACGTGTGGCAGTTCCTTTTTATGTGACAAGTGGCGGAGATTTGGACACTGGGCCTCCAAACTGGGCCCGCGAAAATGCAATAGACTGAATTAAATGGATTAATCTTGGACTAATTAACTGTTGACTAAGACTGAATTAATATCAATAAAACTTTGGACTAATACTCAATTAAAGTTGATTAATAGACCTAAGCTACAATTAGCACTATCTAATTAATAAGCTGCTAATTAAAATCTATATATAAAATCTATATTAAAACCTATTCAAATAATGTTCTAAAAATTTTAAAAACTATTAATTTCTATCAATCCTATTACCTATTAAAAGGAAATACATTCTATTTATTTAATATTCTAGAGAAATCTAACATATTCTAAAAAAAAAGATTAAAACTATTTAATATCTAATGTATTCTAAAAAATGATAAAAATCTATTAAAAATATTAAAAGGATCTATTTAAATTCTATATTAACACTATTCTATTAAAATGCTAATAAAACCCAATTAAAACCTAGACAAATCTATAAAGATCTAAAAGAACAATAAAAGCGAATAACTCCCATAAAAGGAACGCGAGACCAGACCAGACAAAACGGTAAACCCCGGACATCAGAACTATCCTGGAAAACACAGCGTAAGCTGAAAATGCCGAGAAACGCACAATTTCCCGAAAACGAAACTCTGGTCATCTGGACTGGTCAGAGACGCCCGATAGGTGAGAACCAAACTGTAACTCTGATATCACCTGTCTGTTAAAAAATGTAATGCACGTGGTATGGAAATGTGAATGCAAAAATGAGCCGAAACGTAAATCAGGAGCGGGAACCGGTTGGTCAAATTTTAGGGTGCAACACAACTAGTCAATACCAACTCGGAGGCATCCATATGAAGCGAATGAGCTAAACCAGCCAGATCAGGCTCAACATCCATATGAACAAAAGACATCTGCCTCTTGATAGGCACACCTAGCAAATCAGCATACTCTTCCAGCGTGGGTGCGAGAACAAAATCTTGGAAAGTGAAACATCTCAACGGAGGGTCGTAGAACTGCAGCAGAGCGTGCAACCCATTCACCTCGAACGCAGAAGGTTTATGAACCAAACTGAGCAACCTGCCGTAAGATTTTCTGAACTCATCCCTCACAAAATCATCTGCTAAAGCTATCAAACCAGTCAACTTAACCACATCAGGGGCAGGGAACTTGTAAGCCACGGTCTTCCTCAGAGAACCCATAACAATTCAATAGGAGGAAAGAAATCCTGGATCGGGGAAAACGGTACCTGCAACACAGACACACGTTAATGAAATGCAAATGAATATGCAAAATAATGTAAAATGTGATCATGCAGCAGGAGATCAAGGCAACTGTGCTGTGGAGATTCTGTATCAACAAAACCATAATCCTGCTCTATCAATAACAACCACTACATCTGATAATGAGAGAACCCTGGTATCGGACCACAAATCTGCTCTGTCAAGAACAACCATCTGATAGGGTCATATACACAAGATCGTAATTCTGCTCTGTCAAGAACAAACGTCTGATAATAAAGACCTCTGATATAGGACCAAGAAATCTGCTCTATCAAGAACACACATACATCTGCTGATGAGATCTTCAGACCCCAATCATAAATCTGCTCTATCAAGAACAAACATACATCTGCTGATGAGATCTTCAGACCCCAATCATAAATTTGCTCTATCAAGAACAAACATACATTTGCTGATGAGATCTTCAGACCCCAATCATAAATCTGCTCTATCAAGAACAAACACACATCTGATGATAAGATCCTCTGATCAAAACCTATTCTATCAAGAACAAACATATGTCTGATGATGAGAAACTCAGGTACCAACAAAGCTGATTCACTGTCAAGAAAATCAGGTAGTCTGAAGGTCAAAGTTTCCTGCAATAAACCCAACCCTGCTCACAGGTATGGACCTAAACTGACTCAAGTTCGGCATCCTATGCGTTCATCAGCGTCACAGACATTCAAGAGGGGTGATACAATACCCAGAAGGTATGGCATCACCAGCTCATGAAGCAGCCTCACTCGGCTGAATCACAAATGATCGGTCCCTAGAGTCGACAATCCACCAAACCAGCAACCGTCTCAACCCAAAGGGTTGAAAGAGAAGCCAACCGGGAGAACCTCGTCTGAGCGTGGATTTCATGAGACACTAGTGCCTGCAAAGCAAGCACGCGCCCACTAATTTCCACAACTAATGCTATGTTCACTCAAGCCTGGGTCTGGCTTCTCACTCATCAGAATGCCCCTCCTACAACAACACAGATAATCATATCATACTGAAAATAAAGTGCGGGAAATAAAATGTGATAAATAAACACAACGCTACAAGTAATCATACAAGCGCTAGGATTGACTCGCGCAGGGGAACCGGAGAACCAGAGATTCTGGGTTCGATCCCCAGCAGAGTCGCCAGTTGTCGCTTACGCGAAAATAAGGTGCCGGCACAACAGAAGAGTCGCCACCGTGCGTTATTTATCCCAACGGAGGGAAAGGAAACGATCGGAAAAACCTGACGAAAAGGAATAAGACAAGGTCATCGCAACCATTGTCTGGGTTCGGGAGTCAGTTATGCAAGGGGAAGGTATTAGCACCCCTCACGTCCGTCGTACTCGACGGGATCCATGCTTGTTGTGTTTACTGGACGGGTTGGTTTTATCTATCTACCTATCAAGGCTGGTTTAAACAGAAAAGAAAATGACTCGGCAAAGCGTCGCACTTTATGCCTACGTATTCTCATCAGAGAACTAGAAATCAGAGTCAACGTAGTTCGACCTACGACGGGTTATGGGGAAGGTGGCTCGCCAATACATCAGTATTGTGCCTACGTACTCTCAACAGGTATGAGAGATCAGAGCTTACGTAGTTCGGGATAATACGGATTACGGGAGTTCAGGTTCATCTGTTTTATCGAGTAGGGTTAAACAGCAGTTCCAGCAGTTAGGGACAAAGCCTGTTTGCGTTGGCGCTAAAGTTTAACGACACTCTTTTCTTCAGAAAAGCTTCCTTTGAATTATGGGCCCACGGGGCAAAAAGGTTTGAAGTTTGTTTTCTGTCTTTTACGAAAGAAGTGCTTTTTATTGTGTTTGCAATTTCAATCGCACTAAAGACTATGACCTGAGAGTGAATGCGTCGTATGTCACCCAAAGGGTGCCATACTAAACATCCAGACTGTTGAAAATAAGCTCTCCAACAATCCTTTCTCAGATAGCTTAAGGCTCGTAACGTACGAAAGAAATCATTCATGATTACTGTATCTTAAGCTGTTTTGAGATGAGAAGAGAACAGGCTCAACTATCGGGAGACTATCAAGTCCTATTGTTGTCATGCCAAGGATTCATCCTATGGTTGAGGTTTGAAACAGGGAACTCCTAGAAGTTATCATGCATGGGTTTCAACCTAAAGTTCTATCATTAATTCCTAATCAAAGGAAATGAGAGTCCTAAGGGATCATGTCAATGATACACAGAAACAGATAAAGCATCAGCTTAAACAGTAAACGACTGTAAAATGCATGCAATGCAAGTGAGGGAGGAAATGTGTGTGGGGCATCAGCCTCCACAAGCTCATCTCAACCTCAAGCCAGAATGAATAACAGTAATCCTATTGAAAAAATAAAACATGCTATCAAGCAATATACAGTAAACTGCAATCATACAGAAGAAATAAAGTCATGCTATCAAGCAAAACAAACCACATGGGCAGGGGAGCTGGGCTCTACCGAATACCCTCAAGCAAAGCCATACAGTAACAATACAAGCAGAGGGAGCAACTCAACCTCTAGTGCAATCATGCTCCTGGATTCTACCTAGTCTAGATATGAACTTATTCTAATGCATCAAGGAAGTCAAACAAGGCACATCAATACAGAAAAGAAAACAGACAAGAAAGCAGATCAACTCCTCTCTCAACTCCAAGCTTCAGCTCTTCTAACAGCAACTCAGTCTTCAGACTTCCATCACACTTGACAAATATCAATTTACTTTTCCAGGTTCCACCCTTCCACATAAGTTTCAACTTATTCTCACTTCTTCAAGCTTCAGCTCCTTAATCAGTTCCACCTTCAGACTTCACCCTTAATCACAAGTATCAACTTGATTCCTTCAGGATCTCCCAGCTTCAAAGTAAGTATCAACTTCCTTTGTTCTTCAAGCTTCAACTCTTCAGTCAATCTCAATTGAATTCTCTTCATAAGTATCAACTTAGTCTTCAAGATCTCAAGCTCTCTTTGCTTCACCAGTCTCAACTTGGTCTTTTCTTCCTGCAAGCTTCAGCTTCTCAGAGTAACCTTCAATCACTTAGAAGTATCAACTTCATCCTTCAGTCTTTAAGCCTCAACTCTTCATTCAATCTTTACTGGATCTTCAAGTATCAACTTGCTCTCCTTGCTCTCCAAGCCTCAGCTGCAATGGCAATGCTCAAGGAATCATCCTCTTCCATACTCTTCAATGAATTCTTCATCTTCAAGCCCAACATCTCTCAAGATACTCAAACTAGAGGAAATCACTTGACTGGATAAGCTGGGGTGTTAAACTGCTTAGTGACCACCCAAGGTGACCTATAAGGGTTCAACATCAAAGCAATGGTTCCCTCAAAGGTTCTACTTCCTAGGTACCATCACTTATCCCTCCTAAGGAGAGAGGTGAATACCATGGAAGGACTTTGAATCGTAGGGAGGAATGGAGGTGAAAGATACCATCCATGTTTGAGAAAGGAATCAACTAAGCCTAAGCTCTTCCTAATCCCTAACCCTAAAACAACAACAAAACAAACAAGATTTTCAAGCTCTCAAGCTCCTTCTTCAACCCTCAAGTCTTCTACTATGCTCCTCCATGCTCCTCAAAGCAAGACCAAGCCCTCAAGCTCACAAAGCAAGGCAAAACAAAAATACAAGCCCACAAGGGCAACACAAACAATCATCAACTACAAAAATCATTTAAAAATAGTATGCTATTATATTAAAATATAATATAATTCCTAAGGGATCCTATATACCTACCCTTAATACCCTATATTTCCCAATGTCTAAATTGACCTAGAAACCCAAAACTCTAGTGTTATTGTGGACCTATGTTAAGGATTGACCTAATTCTACACAACCTAAAGTCATCTAAGCAAAACTAATCAAAAATTCATCACAAAATTATGGAATAAATCCAGAGGGGAGCTAAAGTCTTAATCTAACTATCCTAAAAAGAATGGCCTAAAAATATGAAGGGAACTAGTTAAACAAAATTCTACAAATCTATGCATCAACATAAAAGAATTAAAATGCTATTAAAAGAGAAAATACACAAAAAATATTAAAAATGCATGAACTTCAAATATTTTGATTCCATAATTTTATAGACATGAACATAAAATGGGAGAAAAAATCCCCATGCACAAATCATTAATTTTCTATTTATTATGATTTTCCAAAGATTAATGAAAAATGGAGAAAAAGAAATTAAAATGGGAAAACATTGGTGTGAATAGCAACTATATTCAGTACAAATTCCATATGGGCTTAAAATGGGGGGTGGCTATCTCCCTCTTCTCTCAAATCTCTCACCAACCTTGCATCTGAGCAAGTTCTATACACTATATAGAATGCATTGGACCTCTCTAGAACCATCTGGAATCATCCAATGAGAATTTGGAATTCTCATGTCATGAGTTTTTGAATTCATTCATCTCATGCATCATCTCATGCCATAGCCCCTTGAAGCACTTGCCTTGACTTGAAAATCTCCTTAAATGAGATATATGACATGTTAAGACACTTAGCTAGCTTGTACATTGCCTTTCCTTGTGTTTTGCATTTGTGCCTTATTATGCAAGCAAGCATTTTCCAAAGCAACCCCATGATCTAGGCCTAAATTCAAATAAGTGGCTGAACCATTGTTTTTATAATGTCTTTTAGAGTCAAAATGACCTATTATATGCCATGGTTTGGATGTGTAACTTGGAAATTTCAATTTCCAACTTGTACTTATTTAACTTATGCCTCCATTTTAGGTCATTTTTATCCCTTTTTGCTACAAGCCTTTTCAACATCTCATGACATCCCTAATAGCCTTAAAACATCATTTTAAGCAAGTTTGATGTTGAAGATTTTTCCATTTGAAGCTTGGAAATAGGAGTTATGGCCTTATGCTTGAAATGACCTATAATCTCCAAATGACCAAAATGCCCTTGACTTGTCAAAGCCATAACTTGAGTTCTACAAATCCTATAAAGGACTTCTAGTACTCTCTAGAAATCTAAGAATATGAGGAACAACATTCATGTTGACCAAAAGTTCATAGGAATCATCCTTCTTGGGAAAACGTTTGATGCAAGTTGGGTGACTCTCAAGGCCCCATATTCACATACCTCAGATGACCTGCAACTTGCCAAAGTCATAACTTGAGCTCTACAAATCCTATCAAGGACTTATAGTACTCAAATTAAAGCTAAGAACAAGCTATAAAACATTCATGTTGTAGGCAAGATGAGATGACAATCACATCTTGAGCTAAACTGCCTTGAAGATAGGGGTCAAACTAGGGGATTTTACACTGTCAAGCCTTAGAAACCCTAGCTTGAAACTTCTCAAACTCCTCAATCATGATAAGTTGACCTTGGAATCATCCTTATAGCATCTCAATGCATCAATCCATGATCACATGGCTCTTGAATTAGGTCTCAACCTTCTCCAAATCATCAGTTGACCTAGGGTTGACCCAATCAAACCCTAATTGCACCACTCATGGTTGAGTCTTCTTATTCTTGTACAATGACCTCTCTAGGCCTCATGATGGCTTTCAAGACATATCATAAGCTCTCTCAAAGCTTCAAGTCCATCCTCATAGCCTCAGAATCATCTGAGGAGCTCCCACAACTCTCAAGTTATGAGGCACACAACCTTGGTTTCAACCAATCTCTCTGAGGATCTCTTAACTTCTCTGACAAAGATATTAACCTTTGAACACTTGAATAACCTCCTTGGTTAGCTTCACAGTCTTGTATAGCTCTTGATTGGTAATCATACCTCTTGATCTACTGCCCACATATCAATGAGAAGCAGATGATAATGCTAGTGAACACAAGCTAGGTAAATAAATGTTGGTCAAATTTTGGGGTGCAACATATCCCACGAGGGGTTTCTTCAACGACTTTAGTCTTTCCCTTATCGGTTACATCAACTTTGTCTGTTTTGTCCGCCACAATATCAGGTGGAGCAAATACTCTTCCGCTACGAGTGATTCCGCCAATGCCCACTAGGTTATCCACAGCCGACCCAGATGGGTCCAGTTCCAACTTCTGTCCGTTGCAGTAGACGTCTGCCCCATAGTGCCACGGGACAGCATTGGTGCTTTCAAAAGATATCGGCCCAGCCTTGGTGATGGTAATTGTGGGCGGTTTAGGTGCAGAAATAGTTATCGTCCGGCGAGGGATGGTGATGGTGGCAACCTCATCATCTTGCTTCAGCATTACCTCTCCAGATCAACTTTCGGCCCTTCGGCTAAACTGCAAGATTCCTTCAGTCATCAGACTCTGAATCCCCTATATCAGCTGCTCACATCCATCAGGACGAGTCGCACAACCCATACACAGTTCTCCACAGCGCGGAAAGAAGCCTCTTTTCATCAGCTTGGCTTTGATGAAGCCGAGCGGTGTCTTCAAATCTCTGACGTCAGTCAACAAATCCAAGCTCTCGTCTTCAATAATGGCATTTACCCCACCTCCCCTATGATTCGGCATAGGGTTCTTCGTGACATTTGGCACATTATCTGAGAAATTGATGATCTTAGCGTCCACCATATCCTGCACCTTGTGCTTGAAGGGTTTGCAATTTTCTATCGTGTGGCCTGGTGCCCCTGAGTGAAACTCACAAGTTGCATTCGCATCATAACCCGGCGGAGGTGCCCCTGTCAAGGGAGCCAGGGTTCTCTTCTCGATTAGCTGTAATTGAAGCAAAGTCTGTAACAGCTGGGCATAAGACATAGGCTGCGTCTCAAGGTGACGACTCGACAGAGGTGCCCTGTTCTGATACTTTCTGTACCCTTGCTGATTCGGCTGTTGCTGCTGATGTGGCTGGGGTTGTTGGACAGCGGGGATGGTTATGCTAGCCACCTGCTGGTGCTGGCCCTTGCCTTTCCTTAGAGCGTTAGACACGGCGCTCGTCTCTCCTTCCCGCCTCTTGCCACCATACGGTTTCTTTCCTCCTCCAGCTGAGGATAGATCACCTTGAATTTTCCCCAGTTTGATCCCGTTTTCATCGTGCTCTCCGGTGATGATGAGATCTGAGAAGCTTCCAGACATACTACTGACCAATTTCTCGTAATAAACCCCTGGGAGGGTGGCTACAAACATTTCAACAAGCTCTCGTTCAACCATCGGCGGCTGAACCTTAGCTGCCAATTCACGCCACCGCTGGGCGTACTCTTTGAACCCTTCGTTGTTCCTCTGTGACAAATTCTGTAGTTGAACTCGGTTCGGAGCCAAGTCACTGTTATACTGGTAATGGTGCATGAATGCCTCAGCAAGCTCCTTCCACGTGCGCACACTGGTAGGTTCCAGACTCATGTACCATTCCAAGGATGGCCCGGACAAGCTATCCTGAAAGAAGTGCATCAGGAACTTCTCGTTTTCAGAGTGAGCAGACATTTTCCGATAGTATGACCTTAGGTGGACGCGAGGGCAAGTGGTGCCCTTGTACTTCTCAAAGTCGGTTACCTTGAATTTAGGAGGCACCTTGAAATCAGCAATCAGTCCCAACTTGGACATGTCAACACCCATAGTGTTCAGGTTTTCGAAATTCCTCATCTTGTCCTCGAGTGCCTTTAACCTCAGACGTGCTTCAGCAGTCAACTCTCCTTCAGCACCCTTCTGGGAGAACAAATCTTCTTGACGGTCTTCTAACCATGGCTGAGGCCCATACAGATTTCCAACACCTGTGTTGCCGTTGCCCAGTCCAACATTGACATTAGCTTCAAAATTCCCATTACCGACGCCAGTCGTATTACCGTTGAGCCCCATGTTGGCGATCACATTGTCGTTGGTACTACCGTTCCCCCCAGTCACGGGGACGCCATTCTGAGGAGTTTCAACAGGTGGAGGGGTTGGAACAGTCCCACCATGGAGTACACCATTGCTATCAACCCTTGAAATCAGAGGCTGGACCAATGTTCTGAGCTGGTCTTGGCCGTTGGCAACCACTTGCATGAGCTCCATGAAGCGGTCCATCCTCTCTCGGAGTTCTTGAACGTCAGTCTGCACTTGCTCCATGGCTCTAGCTTGATTTGCTCTGGTCGGATAGCGGTGGATTGGTCTTTGATCAATCCTAGAACAACCTGACACAACCTGTATACACAAAAGGGTTAGAAAAAACGACAAAGTGCTCGTTATGCAGATGCTTCATGCAAATGCGAACGTGTGTCTGTGCGTTAGGGAGGTATCCCCCGATCCTAGTGCCTGAGTGCCAGTGCTGATAATAAGAAGTTTGAGTCCAGTCATGGAAATAACATCTCATATATAAAGAAAGCCCATCAAGGCGGTACACAACGTCACTGAGTACAAGCAGAATCAATAGCATGACCTCGACCAACAAGCCTGGTGATGGTCAGCATACAACAATGATCAAAACAAAAGGATTACAAACATAGTCAAGTACGGCTACGGGCGCGGAACTCTTCTAACAGATTCCTCATTTCTGGATGATCAGGACGAATGAGCAACCCTTCGATGAGTAACTCCCTCTGCGTAATAGTGTACTGAAGACCTTCAACTGAGTCTTCCCATGCTCCTTCGCCGAAACAATCTTCTAACTTCCGCTTCTTGGATTCAAACGTCAGTTTGCGCTCCTTCAGGTTAGCAAGAGCCTTGTTGAGCAGGCCTTCAGCGGCATATCTGCGAGCGGTTTCTTCATCAAACCTCTTCTCACTGGCCTTCACCTGTGCTTTCAACTTGGAGATCCGTTGTTTCAGTTTATCCTCCCGTTCCTTGCCGTTGGCTAGGGTGGCCTTCCAATGCTGATTAAACTTGGATATTCTCCGGTACGCTTCATCCAAGTGTTGCTTCTTAGTGGCCAGTACGTCATTGACAACTTTGAAGTCCCGACCCAAGCGCTCACGCTCAGCCATCTGCTTAGTCAAATCTGTCCCTAACTGGTTCACCAGCTCTGTCTGCCTTTTGAAGGAGTGGACGGCTTCGCTTCTCTCGCTTCTGAGCTGAGCCAATTCTTTCTCCAGTTCTTCATTTTCCTTCTTCAGCTCATCTCGCTCAGCTAACACCTGATTATGCTGCTGAATAGGCACGGTGATAGGCTCTTCAATCACTGGAGGGCTTTCTGGCTGGGCAGGTGGAAACGGCATCCCTATAATATCTGCTCTGGCTCTGATCCAGGTCACATACGGAGCGTAGGCTCGGCTATTACTTTTCCCCAGCAACGGTTTTCCCCGCTTACAGATACCATTCCAAGCGTGCTGAAGCTTAGATAACATATCCCCCTCTAGAAGACCAGTGAGGTACAGAGATTCCTGCACCTCTTCATCCTTCGGCGGAGCTCTCAAAGCATACGCAAACTGTCGAACCAACAAGGATGGATTATAGTTGATACAACCCTTCCTGCCTATCAGAGGCACATTAGGAAACCCACTGCAGCTAAAAATAATCTCAGTACCCAACCTATCTCTATCAAACCAGGCAATATCCTCCGCTGACAGGCTCATCAAACGCTCAGACCACTCAGCTGAGGCTGCAGACGAAACAAAGGGACCCTTCTTGGGTAGGTGACTATCAAGCCATCTATAGAGCAGGGGCGCACAGCACGAGACATTCTTACCCCTTCTGTTCTCGTTTTTGTAGTGGACGGAATGATAGACATCTCCTATCAAGGTAGGGACTGGATTCCCTGATGCAAAGATGTGAAAGGCGTCGAAGTCCACAAAGTCAGGCATATTAGGGAATAGAATGATGCCATATATGCACAGAGCAAGAATGGCGTTGAACACGATCCAACATCCGTCTTTGGCACACTGTTGGGCCTTTCCCACTAAGAACTGCAAGGAGAAACCGGGAACCCTGTTCCAACTAGACAAGACCAACTCGGAGGCATCCAGATGAAGTGAAGGAGCTAGACTAGCCAGATTAGGCTCAGCATCCATATGAACAAAGGGCATCTGACTCTTGATAGGCACACCTAACAAATCAGCATACTCCTTTAGTGTAGGTGCGAGAATAAAGTCCGGGAAGGTAAAGCATCTCAAAGGAGGATCGTATAACTGCAGCAAGGCGTGCAACCCATTCAACTCAAACACAGAAGGTTTACGAACCAAGCTGAGCAGTTTCCCATAGGACTTTCTGAATTCACCTCTTACATAATCATCTGCTAAAGCAATCAAACTAGACAGCTGAACAACATCAGGAGTGGGGAGCTTGTAAGCCACAGTCTTCCTCATAGAACCCATAACAGCACAAGAGAAAGCAAGAAAACCTGAACCGGGGGAAACGGTACCTGCAACACAGACACACGTTAATGAAATGCAAATGAGTATGCAAAACAATGCAAAATGCAATCATGCAGTAGGAGATCAAGACGACTGTGCTATTGAGGAGATGAAGGTGAAGATTCTGTATCAACAAAACCACAATACTGCTCTGTCAAGAACAACCCTATCTCTAATGAGAAGAAAACCATGGTATCGGACCATAAATCTGCTCTGTCAAGAACACACATATCTGAAGACAAGGACCTCTGATACAGGACCATAACTTTGCTCTGTCAAGAACACATACATCTCTGAAGATAAGGACCTCTGATACAGGACCATAACTCTGCTCTGTCAAGAACACATACATCTAATAATGAGAACCTCTGATACCAACAAAACTGATTCACTATCAAGAAAAACAGGTAGTCTGAAGGTTAAGGTTTCTTGTAGCAAACCCGACCCTGCTCACGGGTATGGACCTAAACTGACACAAGTTCGGCATCCTATGCGGTCATCAGCGTCACAGACATTCAAGAGGGGTGATACGATACCCAGAAGGTGTGGCATCACCAACTCCTGAAGCGGCCTCACTTAGCTGAATTCCAAATGATCGGTCCCCAGAGTCGACAATCCTCCAAACCAACAACCCCTCAGGCCCAAAGGGCCGAAAAAGAAGTCAACCGGGAGAACCTTGTCTGAGCGTGGATTTCATGAGACACTAGTGCCTGCAAAGCAAGCATGTGCCCACTAATTTCCACAACTAATGCTAAGTACACTCAAGCCTGGGTCTAGCTTCTCACTCATCAAAATTCCCCTCCCACAACAGCACAGATAATCATATCATACTGAAAATAAAGTGCGGGAAATAAAATGCGATAAACAAACACAACCCAACAAGTAATCATACAAGCGCTAGGATTGACTCTCGCAGGGGACGTTGGATCTCCAAACTGACTCGCATAAGGGACGTTGGATCCCAGGAAACTATCAAGTCCCCAGCAGAGTCGCCAGCTGCTGGGGATGACCTAGACAGCTAGGAAGAGAATCCAAGACAAGACTCGCTCAGAGAACCATGGTACTCCCCAGCAAAGTCGCCAGCTGTCGCTTCCGCGAAAATAAGGTGCTGGCAAAACAGAAGAGTCGCCACCTTTCGTTATTTATCCCTCAGAACGGGAAAGGAAACGATCAGAAAAACCTGACGAAAAGGTATAAGACAAGTTCATCGCAACCATTGTCTGGGTTCGGGAGTCGATTACGCAAGGGGAAGGTATTAGCACCCCTCACGTCCATCGTACTCGATGGGATCCATGCTTGTTGTGTTTATCTGACGGGTTGGTTTTATCTATCTACCTATCAAGGCCAGTCTGAAAAGAAAAGAAAATGACTCGGCAAAGCGTTGCACTTTATGCCTACGTATTCCCATCAGAGAATGAGAAATCAGAGTCAACGTAGTTCGACCAACTACGGGCTACGGGGAAGGTGGCTCGCCAATACGTCAGTATTGTTCCTACGTACTCTCAACAGATATGAGAGATCAGAGCTTACGTAGTTCGGGATAATACGGATTACAGGGATTCAGATTCATCTGTTTTTTCGAGTAGGGTTAACAAACAGTTCCAGCAGTTGGATGTACGCAGCTCGACCCTTGGAGGGTTAGGCGTTACCGTTTGCGGTAGAACTGGGAGTTAACAACACTCTTTTCTTCAGAAAAGCTTCCTTTGAATTACGGGCCCACGGGGCAAAAAGGTTTGAAGTTTGTTTTCTGTCTTTTACGGAAGAACTGTTTTTTATGGATGTTTGCAACCAATATCGCACTAGAGACTATGACCTCAGAGTGAATGTGTCGCATGTCACCCAAAGGGTGCCATACTAAACATCCAGACTGTTGAAAATAAACTCTCCAACAATCCTTTCTCAGATAGCTTAAGGATCGTAACGTACGACGTCAGTTAACCTTTATTACTGTATTTTAATTTGTTTTGAGATGAGAAGAGAGAAAGAACAGGTTCAACTAAGGGGAGACTATCAAGTCCTACTGTTGTCATGCCAAGGATTCATCCTATGGTTGAGGTCTGAAACAGGGAACTCCTAGAAGTTATCATGCATAGGTTTCAACCTAAAGTTCTAATCATCACTTCCTTATTAAAGGAAGTGAGATTCCTAGGGGATCATGTCAATGATAAACAGAAACAGATAAAGCATCAGCTTAAACAGTAAACAGTAAACGACTGTAAAATGCATGCAATGCAAGTGAGGGAGGAAATGTGTGTGGGGCAGCAGCCTCCACAAGCTCATCTCAACCTCAAGCCAGATATGAATAACTGCAATCATACAGAGGAAAAACATGTTATCAAGCAAAATATAATAACTGCAATCATACAGAAGAAATGAAATAAAATGCCATCAAGCAAATCACAAACCACATAGGAAAGGGAGCAGGGCTCTACCGAATACCCGCAAGCAAAGCCATATAGTAAAAATACAAGCAGAGGAAACAACTCAACCTCTAGTGCAATCATGCTCCTAGCTTACATCAGTCTAAATATGAACTTATTCTAATGCATCAAGCAAATCAAACAAGTCACGTCAATACAGTTGCACAGCAAGCAAACAGACAGGAAAGAAAGCAGATCAACAGCTTCCACAGCTTCACAGCAAAGCTCCTCTGACATCAGTTTAGTCCACAATCTGTAGCTGCCCTTCAAGGCTATCATCTTCAATAGCAAGTATCAACTTGCTTCTTCAAGCTTCCAACACATCAAACATAAGTGTCAACTTATCCTTCTCCTTCAAGCTTCAGCTCCAAAGTAAGCTCCACCTTCAGGCTTCAATCCCAATTGCAAGTATCAACTTAATCCTTCAGGGACTCAATGTATTAATCACACAAGTATCAACTTGCTTTCCAATCTCAAGCTTCAGCTTCTTCATTCTATCTCCAATGGATTCCTCTCACATGTATCAACTTGTTCTTCTTCTTCTTCTTCAAGCTTCAGCTCTTCCCTCAATCTCAGCTTGATCTTCCTCCCACAAGTATCAACTTGCTCCTCTTGATCCTCAAGCTTCAGCTCCAAAGGTAGTCTTCAAACACAGAGAAGTATCAACTTCTAACCTTCAATCTTCTTCAAGCAAGGAACTCCATCCTCTAGCAAGGGAGAAAGATTCATCTAACAAGAGCAAAGTTTGGATGATTGGTAGCAGAGTGAAGACCAAAGGTCACCACTGAGCATCCCATCATCAGAGAAACGGACCCTCAAAGGTTCTACCAACTTGTAAAGAGCCACACATCCTACCAAAGGAGGGATGAGGCCTTTACAAGGGGACCTTGCATCATAGGGAAGAATGGAAGTGATCAACACCTTCCATGTTTATGAAAGAAGAGAATCTATCTAGAAGCTCTGCCTACAAACCCTAATCTTAACACCTAATCAACACTACACCAAAAGAAGGGAAGATCTTCACATCCAAACTCCTCCAAGCATTCCATTGCATCTTCAACTTGCCTTCATCTTCCACCAAGGGTAAAAACAACACAAGCTTACTCTAAGGGAACCTAAGGGGTTAATCTAGTCAGATTAGTGCATTAGAATCATCTAAAGTTAGCACCTAAACTAAAATCAAACTAAAATAGTAAACTACATTATAAATTCCTACAAAAATTCCTAATGGACCCTAATTAAATCATGAATCTACCATACAAAATTCAGAGGTTGAATCATCCACCAAGTCCTAGAAATAAAACCTAAATCATAAGGTACTAACCATAAACCCTAAAAATGGAGCTCCTAAAGTTTCAACTTAAAACTACCATCTACGTTCATCACAAAAATGTGAGAAAAATCTAAGGGGAACATGCATATCTATGCTAGCAATACACAAAAAATCAAGGCAAGAATCATCACCAAATGCTGAAACAAAATTCATCAAAACAAGGTATCAACCATGGTCATTTTAATATCAATTAAAATTCAACAAATGCAAATAAAATCAAAAATGCATGAAATATTAATATTTTTTCTCTAAAATAATCTATATTCAATCATGAATCAATGGAAAAAAGAATGGAATTAATTGAGTTAGTCTTCAATTGTTTATGAATTATTTACTAAGTCACATGAAAATGATGAAATTAATAAAACAATAAACTGGAGAATATGGACAGAGGGTGTAATCAGCAAACAATTCCCACTAGCTTCACTTGGGCCCTTAATCCTGGGGGTGCGCATAGCAACTGGGCGTGAGGCCCATCTGAATTTCAATTCAGTCACAAAAAATAAAACCAGGGGAGGGTGCATTGAGTAAGGATTCATGCTGTAATTCTCATTGGGCCTGGAACGAGGGGTGTTGATATCAAAGGGTTCATGGGCCCATGCGCTCATTCTTCTCAAACTGAAACAAAAGAAAAGATGCACACCAGGTTTCGAACTCGCGCTCCCTTGGGTGTACGTCTCTCATCACAAAGCCTGAACTCCCATAAGTGAAACGCAGCATTGAGGGGAGGAGGGTACGTGGCGCCACTCCTGCGCTTGGATTGCCAGACCAAGTCAAACTTTCCACGCAGATGAAAGGTGAAGATTTCATCTTCTTCATTTTAAACTCTGCAAGTCCCCAACCTGCGCGCGCGAACCGACCGTCGACGGTGGCTTCTCCGGTCACCATCAAGAAACCCTAACTCTCTACACAGGCCACCATTGGCCACGATTTCTGAATGAAAGTTGCTCTAAATCTCACCAGGATCCCAACCATACCACTAGTTTATGCTAAAAATGCAGGGTTTGCAAAAGCACAGTCTCAATCGAAAATGGCATAAACCCTAAATTGTCTCTAATCTTCAAATCAATGAACCAGAATCCATCTATATCCTAAGGGGAACTTAACCACATGCTTCTAATGGATTAAAAGTGTGTAAACAGTGAGAAATTTCAAGAAGTTAGAACCAACCTTGAAGCTTGAATTGCAGTGGTTATGCGCCTCAATTATCTTCCAAACCTTGCAGAATTCTTCAAGGATTAATGGTGAACGATTCTTGGTGATCAATTCCTGCTGAAACCCCTTGATTCTCCAAAACGAGTTTTCACCTTCAAGCTTTTTCCTTCACGTCACTCTAATGGCTTCTCAACAGAATTCTGCACTAGAACCTTCCTAGCATGATCCAAAACCTATTTATGATATGTTCTGATGGATTAGAAGCCCAAACTAGGCCCAATTATGGATTTTGGATCTTCACTTTTTCCTCCAAATTTCAATATGGATATGTGCCTTCAAGCCTTGGTCATGCTCCAAACTCATTCCAAATGAATCATTTAACACTTGTGGAATGTGATTGAAGTGTTTCCCTCCTTTGGTTTCAACATATGGATTGTGTAGGATATGTTTCTTACTTGTGAAGTAATCATCCAAATGGCTATGTTATGGTCCTAAAATCAAAAATGTGACAATGCCAATCTTTCTAAAACATCAATTCCATTCAAAATGACCACAAATTTGACTTGAAAACATGTTAATCTCATTTATTTTGATTTTTCTCATTTTAATTCATTAAAATGGCTTTTATGAGAAGTTCCTTCAACCAATGCTTGATATAATCCATATCAATGAACACTTGATGTTTGGACAAGCTAAAAACATAATTTTGAACAACTTTCATGTTGAAAAAAATCCATTTGAGACTTCTAAGTTGGTGAAAATGGCCTATGATCACAAATGACCTATAATCACCAAATGTCTAAAATACCCTTGACTTGTCCAAGCCATAACTTGAGTTCTACAAATCCTATGAAGGACTTCTAGTACTCTCTAGAAAGCTAAGAGGATAAGGAACAACATTCATGTTGACCAAAAGTTCATAGGAATCATCCTTCTTGGGCAAAATGTTCATGCAAGTTGGGTAACTTTCAAGCTCCAAATTCACATTCCTCAGATGACTTGTAACTTGCCAAAGCCATAACTTGAGTTCTACAAATCCTATCAAGGACTTCTAGCGCTCAAATTAAAGCTAATACCATGCTCTACAACAATAATTTTTGGGGTAAGATGAGATGACAATCACATCTTGAGCTAAATTGCCTTGAAGATAGGGGTCAAACTAGGGGATTTTACACTGTCAAGTCTTAGAAACCCTAGCCTGAAACTTCTCAAACTCTTCAATCATGATGAGTTAACCTTGGAATCATCCTTATAACATCTTAATGCATCAATTCATGATCACATGGCTCTTGGATTAGGTCTCAACCTTCTTCAAATCATCAGTTGACTTAGGGTTGACCCAGTCAAACCCTAGCTGCACCACTCATGGCTGAGCCTTCTTAATCTTGCACAATGACCTGTATAGGCCTCAAAGTGACCTTCAACACTTCTCATGAGCTCTCTTAAGACCTCAAGTCCATATCCATGACCTCAGAATCATCTAATGGCTTCCCACAACTCTCAAGTTAGGAGACCTACACACTTGGCTTCAACCACTCTTTCTGAGGCTCTTTCAACTTCTCTGACAATGATATCAACCCTTGAACACTTGAATAACCTTATTAGCTAGCTTCATAGTCTTGTATAGATCTTGATTGGTAATCATACCTCTTGATCTCCTGCATACATGTCAATGAAATGCAAATGATAATGCTAATGTGAATGAAATGAAACATAAGCCAGGTAAAGAAAAGTTGGGCAAATTTTGGGGTGCAACAGCTGCCCCTATTCAAACGGCTTGGACCTGACTGGGTGAGAAGCGAACGGCTCTCAAACAATCGAGGTGAAAGACGGTTGAATACCAACAAACCCGGAAATTTGCCAACTGCACAAGTATACGGTACTCTGATGGGGACAAATCTTCGGAAACTGAAACAATAGCTGCACGACAACTAGCTGGAGAAATACTGATATGAATCTCCGTCAGGATGATTCTCTAATTTATCTGATATCATTGCATCCTCAAATCATCGAGGGATCACTGGTTACACGGCAAAAGGCGATCTGCCACTGCATAGGTAAACGATACTTTGATTGGTAGGAACATCTTCGAAACTGAGCATGACAGTTGCACGGCAACTCTGCTGGGGAATTGGTCACACGGTAACCGGTGAAAGGTCTAACCTCAAATCTCCATCAGGATGATCATCTGATTTTGCTGTAGATCTTCATCCTCAAGTCATCAAGGGATCACCGGTTACTCGGTAACTGGTGAATGATGGCTGATTTTGCCGTCAGGCATTCTGCGACACTGCGGCAGAAGGATTCCTCGGGACTCATCAGGTCATTAGGGACTTTTTAACAATCAAGTTAATTATGCCGTCGGGCATTCAAAGACATTTTCGGGCATCAGCCGGACTTTGTCAGTAAGTCGGGAATAGAATTCTTGGTCAATCATGAACCAATTGGGGATATCAAAACTTCTACCATCAGGCACTCCGCATCAGCAGAGAGAACTGTGTCGACTTCACAGTTGGACTTCGTCAGTAAGTCTTAAACTGGGGAAAATTAGATCATGCACAAGTTTTGAATGGATATGCTAAAGATTTAATGCACACAAATCATGTAAATAATGCTTGGAACATAATATGAGATGTTGACCTCGTGACATTTTGAATAATGCAACAGTTTGAGGCATGATATGGAAAATTGAACCTTAGACAGATTTTAAGCATAACAACAACATACACATTCTTGAAATGGATAAGCAAATGTGTTCACAAATTTAAGTTGTGCAAAAAAACTCATTAAATCAAAAATGACATGTTGAACCAAATTGGACAGCAAAATCAAACATGTCTCACAAGACAGCCCTAATAACTAAGCTTCAAACTTCCCACATCTTCACCAATACAAGCATTATGAACAAAATCAAACATTGACCAAAGACTTGAGGCATAAGGAATAGCAAGCATAATCACTCAAGAACCACTTCAAAGCAATGATAGACAAGACAAACATGAAATCATCATAATGAAAAAAAAAAGGCCACATTGATTCACACATGATCAAGGGCAAGGGGGGATTTATGAGCAACTTACAAGCTATCTACATATCCTAATAGTGAGCTAAGTCTATGGTTCTAGGGAAAGCATACCATTTTTTCAAGGTTAGATCCTAAATCTACCAAATGACCAAAAACCTCACTAACAAGTCTAAACATGGTAATAAGGCACCAACTTACAATCTATCATCCATATACCATTTAAAAATGACAATATATTTGACAAAGTAAGCAATATGATCATCAAACTAGGTTTCTTGACAAAGAAGCACAATAGGGCAGCCATGGTATGTTTTCACACAAATCACCACAAAATGACAATACATGACAATGTATGACTTAGAGATAGTTAGAACATCGCATACCTCTTGTTGACTAGCCTTGTACAAGGTAAAAAGCTTAGAAACCCAGAGATACTCCTTCCTTTGCAATGAGGTGAAGCTTACTTCCTCTTAAAGCAACAAAACCAAACTTCAAGAAAGTTGGAGTTAGGTGATTTCCAGTTGATTTTCAATGCTTTGGAAAGTTGTAATATGACATATGTGAGGTGTGTGGATGGTTAGAACAGCAAGAACCAGCCTATGCAAGGATTTGGCAAGTTTTGAGTGTGGTGGTCAAACTTTCTTGGTGTGAAAGTTGACTTTTTACAAAATGATAGTTTTGAGAGATTTGAGGGTATAGACACCTTCTATTTAGGGATTATGAGGGTGATTTTTAGAGGTTTAGAAATGATGGAACTGGTCTTGAGCAGAGTTTTGCTCAAGACAACTTTTTGGTGAAAATGGAGATTTTGAGGTTTTTGAAATTCTTGAGGAATGAAAGGAGAATGAGAGCTATGTTTTCGTTGTTTTTTTTGAGATTGCTCTGGTGTGTTTAAACTCATAGAAGAGGCCTCTATTTATAGCCAAACAAGAGTGAGGGCAGCCTTGGTCATTTACCACTTTTGGAGGGAATTTTCATGAGACTTTCAAATAAATCTTACAAGATCTTCTCCTACCAGCTCCATTGTCCAAAGGAGATCAGAAAACTCAAGTGGATATGGACATGAAATGACTGAGATGATCTATGATGGTAGAGTAAGCCAGCTGCAACAGTCATAGCCTTAAAAGTTTCTCTCTCCTTCTTACATTTGATTATTATATTGTCAAGTTGCAACAACTTGCTATGTTCACCAAATCCCTCCTTTTTTATGATTTTCTCTCTATCCATGCCTCACATTATCAGTTTTTATCAAGATCCAAGGTTTGAGAGTAGCTTAAGTTGTGAAAATCCAAATTTGAGAATTCTTGACAAAGTGATTTCAAGTGTGACAGGCCCAACTTCTATGGTGCATAACTTCCTGCTCAAACATGCTATTGAGGAGTTCTACCACAATTTGGAAATCCCTTAAGTAGCTCTACAACTTTCATGTTTTGGGAGTTTCCAAATTCTTGATGGAACTAGGTTGAAAAACCCTTCAAAGTTTATGAAAAAACCACTTAAAAATGTTAAATAACTTAGAATTTTTCTAAGTTATTTCCCCTTCAAAAATGAATTTTGCTATAACTCCAATTTTATGCATTTTTTGATCATGGACCACTTTGAGGCTTTTGTAGGATTTGTCAAGAGCTTTCCAATGAGATTTTAACCACTTCATTTGGATGTGTGGTTGAGGAGTTATGGTCTTGCCCCTTTCGAAACCCTAATTCCCGATATTTGCAATTACTTCTTAACCCTTGATCCAATGGTCATGAAACTTTATGAGAAGGTGTAATATGACATAAGGAACATTTTTGATTCACATCTTGAAGTCAAATTCCTTATTGTTGAAGAGTTGACTTTTCGGTCAACCGTTCGATCAATCGGTGCCTACCGAGTCGACCGTTGATTATCCGGACATCCTGAGGACTTGAAACTCTTTGATTGGACTTTAATAAGCCATAGGAGCTTAATGGACCAAGGTCCCATCATTGGAACACTCTTTAAACCAAAAGTCAAACTACAGTTGACTTTTTCTCGTCGAAAACCCTAATCGGGTACCTTAAATTGCAATGTTCTCAATCCCCTGGTGACCACCTCAAATTGCACTCATTCTTGATCCAATGTATTATATTTGATCTTGTGGAGACTTATTTGAAGTTGAATCAATCCAAAACATTGATTGATCAGACCACCGAAATCTCGATTTTGACGGTACAGAGCCCTAATTCACCTGCATCTTGACAAAGATAAACTTGAAAATGGGTTAAGGTTAGTTAATCAAATGAACATGATCCTACAATGATGATGAGGATCTAAATGGTCAAAATTTAGGGTGCAACAGATGCCCCTATTTAAATATCTTCACTAGATGATAATGAGAGATGACAATCCTCATAGAATCGTAGTGAAAGGTATTTAAATATAGCAAACCAGAAATTTTGTCCCTTAGATCCGATGGTATGCAAAAGGACAAATGAAAATATGCCATGAATCTAAATGATGTTATATGATGCTTGAATGCAAGACAAATGCAGACACAGATATAAAAGAACGGAAATACAACGAGTAACCACTCACGGGGACCCAATACACTGGGGAAAGGTTCAAGACCAAGTAAGCAAGATAGTTCAGACATGACGAAAGATACTTATTCAAGGAAATATTTCATGCAAGGGACACAAATTCCACCAGGGAAGACACATCTTCATTGGGGAAGGGAGATACGAACCTCACTGGGAATAACTAGATGAGGAAGTCCACCGGGGAAGATAAAAATTCTTTACTGGGGAAATGAAAGAAAAGAGATGCAAACCACACTGGGGAAGAAACCCACTGGGGAAAAATCTGCTGGGGAACAAAATCCACTGGGGAAGTGAAGCTTCACCGGGGAAAAGACAGAACGAAAACACGAATCTCACTGGGGATAACCAGATGAGAAAATTTCCTATAACGAAGAGTTCAAACGGGATCTTCAGGAAAAGGTTAGAAACAAGACCGGACGCGCCGGGGAAACTAGTATCCACTAGTTCTCCGAGACTCGACTGGAAAAGCAAAAGCTTCAACTGGGGAGACTGGCGACGACCAGAACCAAGAATAACTTCAAACAGTGCTAGTTTCCACTAGACTTACTGGGGATATGGTGACGACCAAATCAATAACGGTTTCCAAGAAGTGCTAAACATTACCAGACTTCCTGGGGATATGGTGATGACCAAATCAAAGTTCCAATTACAATTGAGAATTCCAAACAATGTTATTAGAACAACAGGACTCTGGCTGGGAAAGTTGGTAACAATCAACTTTCGACACTAATAACGATTAGTTTTCAAGCAATGTCAGTAACCACTAGACTTAGAGGGGACTGGTGATAACCAAATCAGGATATACCAATAACAATTGGTTCTAGATGATGCTAGTAACCACTAGACTTAATTGGAAAATTTGGTGACGATCAAATCCAAGGAGACCAACGACCATTGGATTTTTAAAGAATTTGGTATCGACCAGACCAACGCGGTAATAACAATCTGATTTAAGCGATGCCAATAATCATTGGACTTAGACCGATTGGTGATGACCAACTCAGGTATACCAATAACGATTGGTTCTGGATAATGCTAGTAAACACTAGGCTTTCCAAACGAGGCTAGTGGCCACTAGACTTATAGAGATTGGTAATAACCGAATCAAAGGGTACCAATGACAATTGGATCTGAAGGTAATACTAGCAACGACTAGGTTCAGAAAGACTGGTAATAACCGAATCAAACAGGTACCAATAACTATTGGATTCCAGGCGATGCCAATAATTATTGGACTTTACGGAATTTTGGTGACGAACAACTCCAATGTCAATGCCCATTGGTTTTAAGAAGGCAATACTAGTAACCACTAGGTTTTTAGCACAGATTGGTGAAAACCGAATCAAAAGGACTCCAATATGTCATACCCCAAATTTGTCCTATCCGTTTAGGTAATTTTCATCTGTACATCATGCCACTGCCGATTATTTCAAGAAAAAAGTGTTACTTGTTCAAGGATACTATGGTCAGGGTTTAAGGCTTATATGGTAAGTGTTTTGAAGATTGACTAGGGTTCCAGGCCAAATCGGGCTTGCGGTGGATGAATCAAACCCTTAAATTATACTGAAGTAATTGTTTTATGATTGAAAATCATCAAGATCCAAGTCAGTTTAAATGTGCAGTATGTGATTCTGTTTCAAGGTGGGTCCTTAATTTTTCTTAAGAGGTGTTAGGTCCGATACAGTTCAAGTTGACAAGAAGTGAATTGGCAAAAAGTGGCTTCAGATTGGTAAGCTCTAGGACCAAAATAGAGCCGCGACGCATAAAGAAGATTTTCGGTGCAAGCTATGCATGTGAGAATAAAAGCAACGCATAAAGGAGATTTTCAGTGCAAGCCATGAACAAGTATATCATGAGTCAAAACAACTCCAAATTATAATTCAATCCATGGCTGAATTTGTTTTATGTGAGTTTTTAAATATGGATTAGATTTAGTCAAGCTTTGAGTATTTGATCCATAGGTATTTCCAAGTCATCAATAATTGTCAATGGGGGCTACTTTACATATGGCATCATTATAATTAACATTACAAAAATGCATAAAAAAGAAAAGCAAAGCCCAGCCAAAATAATCTATCCTAAACCTGTATCGAATTCATAAGCTGAGCTACTCATTAAAGGCTTATGTAATTCACTAAAACAAGGCTACAAGAGTGCAAGCATTGATGCTGATGTTGAAGATTGATTAGTGATTTGCACTACTGCAATGTTCCTGAACATAACTTGTATGACTTGAGGGTATTCAAAGCTCATGTAAAACAAAATGTCGATTGAGGACCCTACCCCACAAGCCATCTTGCAAAGCACATCCATAATCGGTACCTGCAGGGCATCACAAGACTGCAACACCAAACCGTACGCTAACAACCACTTTTATTTCCCAGAGGCAAAGGATACCAACCCGCTACATTACACGCACTGTCCCACTGCTTCAACCTTGCCTTCCCACAAACCTACAGATACCGTACGGAAACCGCTCCATCTGACAAGTTGGCCTGCTACCAATGTTGAAGCCCCCACCTGCACCATACAAGACAACTTTTGCAATGAATAAATCAAAAGGAAATTGCAGTATAGAAAAGGACAATACAACAACAATGTTTTCAAAGGATAACACAATGTAATGAAAGAGGTTTTAAATTGAATACACACCATGAGGAACGTGTTGTGTGAAGCCCAACAATTACTAAGCTAACAGGCTGCAATGCTGCTCTTTCACAGCAGAAGGAAAAGAGACAGATCCCTGCAACTTTGGCTTCTATTGATGCTCTAGCGATGTATACCCAAATATCTAGTCACCCATCTCCCAAAAGTTTATTATTCATTCACAGCATGTATTGCCACCATTTCTGCAAAAACGCAAACGGTTATACGCATATGACAAAAGCCGTAACTTTCATGGATCACAAAAAGGAACATATACCCACCAGCCTGCGTAATACCACAATTCATTCTACATAAACTGCTCCAACCGGCATGAAATGGAAAGAAAAAACCGTCCACACACCAACAAAGCCGCAACGATTCGCAATGTCGTACGGAGCCTACTGACTCACGTATCTGCAACACTACAAACCATGAGTAACAAAAGGACCTGCAAAGCTACAAACAGAGGATGATGAGATAAAGTTTGATTTATAAACCTGCTAACTGGGACAACATTATCACAAGTGGAAAAGGTTACAACCATGATCCCAATCTGATAATTTCACAGAGAAAACAAAAAAAAACAAAAACGATGGAACACAAAGAATTGGCTGCTCAAAGAGATAATAATAGATTCTTCTTCATTGGCTTGCTTATGTTGCAATTTCCAGATGAAGGAAAATCCAATCAAAATGGTTCTTGAGAAAATTGAAAGAGTGATAAAGGCATTACCTCAAGACAACATGAAATTTGTCACTATCATGATATATGATATCTCTTTTCTTGAAGTAGCTGCCAACGGTTTTTCAAATGATGTATTAAACTTCCTGCATCATTTCTATACACTAACATCAGAGTATGGTTGTGCATTCATTGCACTTTACCATAAGGATATTTATCTGAAGGAAGAGAAGCCTTACATTATCTTAGAGATGGAACACCTTGCTGACATTTTGGGCAAGACTGAACCTGGTCATTGTTTTGAAAAAGATATGCATAGGCAATTGATGGTGTTACATAAGCAGCATGGAATTTTACCTGTTAAGATTCATAATTTTCACTTCAAGATCAAGGATTCATTCTAAAAGCTTGTAGAGATCATACTCGTTGCTGAAACCATCACCGATCATCAAATGTAAAAGCACTAAACTAGTAGATCGGTACCTGCGTAGCAATGACGTCCAATACAAGCCCCACCATGTTGTCCTTCCAAACCAGACCGCGAGGCAGGGATCAAATTCACCTAAAAAGAAATGAAGAGAACGGGTCAAAATCTACAGAGACATCATGTCATTAAGTGTTGAAACTCACACCTCAGAGCAGGCTTCTAATGAAACATGAACTTTGAGCCATTCTCAAGCAGCACCATCTCCATCAAAATTCCCTTAATTTTTGCGGGTCTTGATCTTTTGCTGCGCCACATTTCCCTGAAGCATGGATGGCATTAGCATGAATTGACTGAAGAGGTTTCCTATGAATCACTACAACAGCAGAATATGTCACGAAACCTTAATGGTGTAACCGTATACGAGTAATAGGTAAAATATCACTGGAAGAATCATACCCGAGCTTCACATCACCCTGCACCAGACTCACAAACATGGGAAAGAAGATATTTTCTAAAGAGAGAATTGTAGTGAACCTATTCCATGACAACTTCATTGATTGGTAATTCCATGCGAAAATACAATAAGCATGACAAGGTTAATAGATATTTGAAAGTAAAAAAGGCAGTTACCACAGTGAAAACCTAGTGAAGTCTTTACCTCACTACAGACAAAAGAAATCGTACTACCTCACCTCAATCCTCTACATACTCTCTCCATATAAAACCGTGTGAGAAGTGACAGCAAAGGAACCCTAGTCGCACTATTCATCAACTCCATTTTTCCTTCAGCTCCCCTATCCATCCTCACGATTCTCCTAAAAAACAGAACAACCAAACCGCACCTTTTCAAACATCTCTCCTTCAACCTTTACGAAAACCTCCATTCCCTCTAACAACCCCTACAACACGCATAACTTTTCTCCTTTCTGTGCTAAACTAACGATAACTTGTATGCTGCATCAAATCAAACCCACCTCACAACCCACTCTCCATCTCCGTTCATCTTAAACTCCAAACAAACCAGAAACCCTTCATCGAACCAAACCCACTTCATACCTCGAACTTTTTTCAGCTTTCAACAAATCTTCATCACCTCCAGTCCTTTATCAACCACAAAAACACCAACGATTCACATCCTCTTTCGGTGAATAACAGAAACTCGCAACCCACTCCAACTGAACCTCGTTCTTTCGAACAAGCAAGACCCCAAATCTTCCTTCTAATAATTCCATTAAACCTCTTCACACACCAGACAAACCACCATCAATCCTACCTTTCTGAGTCAAATTGGAAACCATTTCCTCACTTGCCTTCCTTCAATCGAAGATGTTTACCCATCGGAACCTGTTCGAAAAACAAAACCCACAATAGAAACAGATTGAAAATAGAATAAAGGGTGAGACGGAAACCCATTTTTGGAACGAAATCGGGGTAAGAATTTGAACTTGAAACGAGATCTAGCAATGATGATGAAGTGTGAGTGTGGGTTTCATTTTTTAGAAAGAAGATCTCTTTGAGGTTAAAGACCGTGTATTTTTACCACTTGTTGGTGGTCTTGCTATGTGGACCGAATTCTGGAATGAGATTATTGGGCTTCATGTTGCTCTGTTCTAGCCACACACCGTATTTCCTATTCACACATACTGTCTGATTTTTGTTTTTTGGAATCAAAAGCCCATGCTGGTTTTCTTTTATGAACACTTTTTTTTTCTTCAAACACCTTTCTCTTGTTTTTTTTTAATTAAAGCTTAATAATAACTTTGTTAGCTTATTTTGTTTTTTTTCTCATTTAATATTTTGTTGAATCTTTTTGTAACTATTGTGTTTTTTTATTTAAACTTTTCTCAAACCTTTGTTAATTATAACATTTTGGTTAGATCTTATTCTTCGATTGTTTTCACCTTATTTTTATTTTTATTTTTTTCGGTCGATGACAAGATTACCACCGTTTAGCCGCCAAATTATTGGCGTGAAACAAAGGATCTGAGACCACCTTCTTTTTCCGATTTTTATTCACTTTTTTGGATCGATGAAGTCTTTTATTCGTAAGCGTCGCGTATCGAAGTTGATAACCTTCTCTATTTCAAATCTATGGTGAATGACCATTGGGGTCATTTTCCGTACTTTGGGATCGTGATAGGCTACCTTCGATTAATCAGCATTATGTTTGCGATTAAGACGAGATCCATTCTTTCGTGTCCCGATTCGATTCGCTAACCATTAAATTTAATTCCCGTTAAATATTATTGTGAATATTATTGTCATATTATTATTCATATTAGCATATCTCATTATTCATATTCATTCACCCATATTCGAAAATACCTAAAAATTATCGAAACTCCTAAAAGCCAAATTGGTGGACTGTTGTATCATTGGTTATTTGCAGGTATCTTAATTTTAAGTCGTGCCCGACTTTGCTCAAGGCGTAGTTTAGGACACAAATGCACACACACGGCTTTCTCTTGGGCTACCTGACAATGAGACCCCTTTATTTCGTGCAATCCCGTGTAACTTACATGTACCCCTCTCCCATTCCGATGTATGTTTCGTATTTCTTTAATTATTAGTTTGTCTCCTAGGAGCACTCGTAGGGACTAGAGCGGATCAAACTATTTTCACACTAATTCTCGATTCATCATCGAGCCACTTTTAAACAACCCGTAAGTCGAGTGCTCATACGCATTCGCCATCAACCTATTACAACTCGACCCTTGATGCGTAAGTCAAGTCGGTCTTTTTTTTCCAAACAATTTCATTTTCAGCACGTTTTCCACGCGATAATGAGTCAAACCCTTGATCCAACGTCAAGAGGATTTTCGAAACAAACTATCAATCAACTAAACAACTATTCAATCATTTTCATGGTGGGTTCAAGTCTTTGAGCTTGCTTTCCGTTGTTTATATGCGAGTTATCTTATTCGTGTGTGAACAACTGACGCTTTTAAATAAGATTAACAAACTCGATAATACTCAACCATCTCCAATTACTCATCCTTTCACTCACCTTTCAAACAACTTCTTTTACGATGAAAAAGAGAGTGTCCCAAGTCTTTGGTTCGCTCTCCCGACTACTTAGATCCGAGAAGCCTTTCTCAAGCATCAAGTAGTCGTCATCCGACCAATCTCATCCTTCTATACACCATTTCAAATTTAAACAACCTTCTTTTACGATGAAAAAGAGAGTGTTCCAAGTCTTTGGTTCGCTCTCCCGATTACTTGGGGTTTGTGAAGTCTTTCTTAGGCTTCAAGTGATCGTCATTATTTCAACTTTATCCTTTCAAACATATCATTCCTTCATGATGAAAAAGAGAGTGTTCCAAGTCTTTGGTTCGCTCTCCCGATTACTTGGGTCCGAGAAGTCTTTCTTAAACTTCGAGTAATCGTCATCCGTACTCACTTCAAATCCAATTCAAACCCGTTTCTTTCGTGGTCGTTACCATAAACTACGAACGCTCTGATTCTTCATTCACTCTTGAATTTAAGATACGTAGGCACAAGATTACGACGATCTTGGCGAGCACAATCCCCTTCATCTTCCATTTCCCCCATCCTTTCCCGTAGTCGAACTACGACTGCTCTGATTCTTCATTCACTCTTGAATGTAAGATACGTAGGCACAAGATTGCGATGATCTTGGCGAGCACAATCCCCTCCATCTTCCATTTCCCCCATCCTTTCCCGTAGTCGAACTACGACGCTCTGATTTCTCATTCTCGTCCATAGGCACAAGGGCCCCAATCCTTGGCGAGCACCCTATCCTCTAACCATCCCCTTTCCCCTTAGCGTCTTTAGCCTTTATAGTACCGTTTTAGCATTTAGTAGTGAGAAGAGAAGAATTAAGTTCAGCTAACATCCATCACAACTCGAATTAAGAGGTTCCCGTCGAGTACGACGGACGTGAGGGGTGCTAATACCTTCCCCTCGCGTAACCGACTCCCGAACCCAGGAATATGGTTGCGATGGCCGTGTTCATTCTGTGTTTATAAGGTTTTCTTTATATTTTCCTCTCCCGTTCATTCGGGATAATAAAGTTCGGTGGCGACTCTGTCGAACCGCATTTCCGCGCCTTTCGCGCGAGGGTCGTATGTTCGAAATGAATTTTCGAGGTGCGACAGGTGGCGACTCTGCTGGGGACTATTGCTCCATGCAAGAGAGAGTCAAGCCTATCTTAGTTTGAGTTGTTAGCTTGTTTTTTTTATTTCTTCTCGCTTTCTATTTGTATCCTTATCTTGGTTACTTGTGCTTATGGCATTGTGGGGTTGTTCTGCTTATGGTTATTTTGTGAGATGGCTCTACACCCGAGTCCGAGTATAACCCTAGGATTAGTGGAGACTTGCGTGGAGTCTTTCACGTTAAGTTGAAGCAAAAACCCCGCTTGGAGTAGATTCCTTGGAGATATTGTTGTTGTGGTGAGTCTTTACCATGATAATAATGTTTTCGAGTTTGAATCCTTGATCCCAAGGACCATAAACCGTTTTATCCATGGTGGCTGGTAGTGTTAATTCTTTGTGAATTAATACGAACGCCCCAATCAGATGAGATCCCTTGAACGTATTACTTTCTTACAGTAATATTTTCAACCTCGATCTATGACTCTGAGAACCTTTTCTAGAATCCGTGTGTCGATGGTTGTGTAGTTGATGCCTCCGAGAAGTCTTTCTCGCGTGGAAGATACGAGAACCTCACCTAGAGGAGATTCTATTGAGGATATTACTGTCGTGATGAGGCTTTGTCATGGTTGTAATATCTTTGAAAGATATCCATGACTCTAGGCACCTACCAGCTTTAGAATCTTACCCGTGGGGGTTTTCTTTGAGCAGTGATTGTGATCCCTGAACCGTCCACCCGGCTAATCTCAGAATTGTTTGAATTTGTGATCCAGTGATCCTGGATCTTGCATCTTGCATTGCATATCATTTGCATTGCATCTCATTTGTTGTGCATCTTGCATTCTCCTTCCTTCAGCAGTTTCTCATGTTTCTCTTTCCTTCATATCCAGTAAATCAAGTTGATTCCTCGATACCAGTACGCGACTAGAGCCAATACAAGACGAATGATGGAGCAGATTCAACAGGAGCAAGATGCCTTCAGGGAAGAGTTGGATTCTATGAAAGGAAAGATTGACCAGATCCTCGAAGCCATCCTCGCGGCCAGAAGAGAGGAAGAACAGCGTGAAGCCGCTGCTGTCGTCAACAACAATGGTCAAGGACAAGGGTCTCCTGCCATCTGTCAGTGGTCGAAAAATACATCGCAACGACGGGGAAGGCGAAAAGGAAAAGGACAGAAGAGTCGCCACCGAACTTTATTTATCCCATGAGGGGAAAGGAAAGTATCGAGAAAACCTTAAGAAAAGAACGAATAAGATGGTCTCGCAACCAAGAACGGGTTCGGAAGCCGGTTATGCGAGGGGAAGGTATTAGCACCCCTCGCATCCATCGTACCCGATGGGAACCATTTGTTTGTCGACGTGTGAATTTATTTGCTTAAATGTTATGTTATAAAAGTGTTTTCCAAAGGGTAAAGAAAGAGGGTTTAGAAACTAAGAAATGAGGCAACAGGGAAGAAGAGAGAAAGGTTGGACTCGGTAGGACTTCGCGGTCCTAGGCCTACGTATTCTCAACGGATATGAGAAAATCAGAGTCGACGTAGTTCGGGGAACTACAGATATAAGGGGGAATGTGCTCGGCAAGGATTGTGGCCCTTGTGCCTACGTATCTTTACTTGAAAAAGTAAAGAATCAGAGCAGCCGTAGTTCGGCCTACGATTTGTTGATGTTTTTATGGATGATGCTATCGTACGCATTCTAGCAGTTAGGTGTATTGTTGCTCGCTCGTTGGAGACTTAGACATTACCTGTTTGCGGTAGAATGAACGCATCATATCCTTTTCGAAAGATAAGTTTTCGCCATGCGAGGCAAGATGTCACATTTGATTTGTTGAATTATTATTTTTTTTAGGGGCGAGATAGGTCCTCGGATAGTAACCCCTACGGGTAGTACCCAATTCTTCATCTCAAAGTTTTTGTTGTGAAAGGGTGTGGCGAACATAGCGTCTTCGTATTGAAAGACGAGTATCAAAACCACACACACTACAGTGAGCATCTCGACACTCGGAGAGGAAGAAGTCTACACTTAATCCTCTCTCTTTAGTTCAATACAAAGAGAGCTTCATTCTCTTATTAAAGTGTTTTTGGTTTTAAATGGTAAGCGCTTTTGCGACAGAGAACCCTACGGTAAACGTCAGCACTCGGGATAGGAGAAGGCCTACGCCTAACCACTCTACGACCATTCAAATTTTTGTCATGAGAAGAGTTTTAAAAATGCGCTCGGTACGGGACCGAGGTTTTTAGGAGAAAAAGGTGTGGATGAAAACGTCTTCGTATTGAAAGACAAGTATCAAAACCACCCACACTACAGTGAGCATCTCGACACTCGGAAAGGAAGAAGTCTACACTCAATCCCTTCTCTTTAGTTCAATACAAAGAGAATTTTACCCTTTTATTAAATATGTTGAATTGGCTTAACAATCGTTTGAGAAAATCCGCTTGACGTTGGGTCAAGGGTTTAATTGCTTAAAAAGGTTTGAGGTGACACAAACAAGGTCGATGGCAGACGCACAAGGCGGCCGACTTACATGGTCGAAAATGGCTCGATAAAATCGAGAGTTTGTTTTTTTTGAAAATGGTTATGTAATCAAGAGTCAACAAAGACAATAGCAATATTTACACTAAAACCATGCAAACATATGGGCTAGTTGGCAAAAAAATCGAGACATGCGAAAAAAATGGGTTCGCCGTGCGAACTCCTTGAAAAAAAAATTTTTTAGGTAAAAAACAGCAAAAAAGCATAAACAAACTGATCAGTTCGCGCCGCAAATGGTGTTCGCGCCGCGAACTGAGAAAAGTTTTGATTCTGTTTTTGACAGTTAGCGCCGCGACCTGAAGCAAAAAATACAGTATTTCCTGTATTTTTTTGTTGTCTTTTGTGATTTTCTTCCATTTTATTGGTTCTAAAAACTGATTTATTGGTCCCCTTAGACCCTTACATGATATGCTCAGTACAACAACACATAAAAGAGGAAGTAAAATTAATATAAAAGCAAAAAGTAAAGAGAGAAAGGTTTGAAATGGATACCCAAGAGCTTTCTATCTTTCTTGCAAGTCCTCCACTGATTTTTGTTGGAGGTGCTCTCCACTCTTCACTCTATGTTGTGAAGGTTTTGTTTCTCAATGGTCCTCTTGTGCTTCTATGTCACTCTTTTTTTTCTGGTTTTTCTTCCTTTATATTTTTCTGGTTTTCAAGGTTTCTCTTGCTCTCTCTATTTTCTGGTTTTTGCAATGTGTAGAATGTGTAATGTGTGAAGAGTGAATCCTCCCTTTGTTTACAGCCCCTTGCCTTCTTATCTCTCCCCTCTAGGGTTTTCCCTTCTCCCCAAACATCAGATTTTTTATGGGGAAATGTCTCTTACCACCTTTTCTCATGTCACTCTCTTTCATTCCATTTCCATGTATATGGCTATGCTGCATTTTTCTGCACTACTTTCCCATGCTGTCTTTTTCTGCAGCCCTCTACATTGCCCTCAATCCTTTCACCTCTTTGTTGGCTTATGCTTGGACTACCCTCTTGGTCAATGTTAACCTTTGGACAGAATTTTGAAATTCTGATTTTTAGATGCATTATCATATGCCATTCCCTTGGTCTTGTGACATGTATATTTTGTGACATGAGGCAACTTGTTACTTCTTGCATGGGGCTGCTTTGGATCACATTAAAATCACCATTGGCCAAGCATGCATTGTCTTGATCTTGGCATGAATTTGATTAGAAACTTGAATGAAGATTAGAAATAGATTAGTTTCTAAACATTACTTAGAGTTGGATTTTGTAACAAATGTGACATTCTTGCAAATGTCATGAAATTTTCTTTGTAATATTCTTGAATCTAGCCTTGAATTCATGAATCTTGAATTTGGAATGATGGGCTTCCCTTATGTCATTGAATTTGAAAGAAATGAAGAAATGAGTCAAGCCTTGAAAGAGGGAAAATTTTGGGGTGCAACAGCATCCCTTTGGTTCCAATTCCAAATCCTCATGGGATACCGTTGAACTTCAATAATGCAGCCGAAGGGAACACTTCTCATCCCTTTGGTTACAATTCCAAATCCTCATGGGATACCGTTGAACTTCAATAATGCAGCCAAAGGGAACACGTCAATATTCAACATAATTTGTAAAAACATCTGATTGGTAGAACATCTGATCTCGCCATCAGTCCTCCATATCCTCTGACTTCACCATCAACTTACAACATAATCTGACTTCGTCGTCAATTAAAATCATCTGACTTCACCGTTATTTCTCAAACCATTTTGACGTCGCCGTCAACCCTCTCCATGATCTGACTTCGCCATCAACTCTCTACATAAAATTTGGAAAAACACCTGACTTTGCTGTCAGTCCTTAACATCAAATTGGTAGGACACCTGACTTCGCCGTCACCCCTCCACAATCTGACTTCGTCGTCAACTCCTCTCATGGTCTGACTTTGCCGTCAATTCTTTACATAATCCGACCTCGCCGTCAACTCTCAACATAACCTGACTTCGCCATCAACTCTCTTCATGATCTGACTTCGCCGTCGATTCCCAACATGGCCTGACTTCGCCGTCAACTCTCTTCATACTCTGACTTCGCCATCAATTGTCTTCATAATTTGACTTCGTCGTCAATTCTCTTCATAATCTGACTTCGTCGTCAATTTTTTTCATAATCTGACCTCGTCGTCAATTCTCTTCATAATCTGACCTCGTCGTCATTTCTTTTCATAATCTGACTTCGTCGTCAAAATTTTTTTTAATAGCATCTAACTTCGCCGCTAGCTATTAAAATCATTTGACTTCATCGTCACTTCATTTTGCTAAAAAATCTAGCATCGAACCCAAAGGTCGGCTCAACCCTAAGTTCAGAAGAACATTCGTCGATTCACCATCTGGGTGAAGAAATCCATTGGGGAAACATGAACTTGAATAAATAGACTCCGCTAGGGAAACCAATAAGATGAACACATTTGTCAATGACCTGGCTGGAGGTCTGGATACCACGTAGGATTGAGAAATATACTGATAACCACTGTAGATACGCTTGAAAACAAAGGGGTGGCAACCCGGCTTATGTTTTACATGCATATGTTTGAATATGGCGTAATGCTCCATACGAAATGGAAATGCTACGCGTTTGGGAGGATGTTATGCATGATGCAAATGCAAAGGAAACACTTTAGCAAAATAAATGCCAAAGAGGAAGGATTAATTCCGCCGGGGAAAAGACTAGACACGTCTAGTACAAACGTTGGGGAAAACAACCCCTGGATGGTTTTCTGAGCAAACTTCTGGGTAAAATTGTTCCGCTAAGAGCAAACCCACCCTGCTGGGGGTTAGACAATGAGGGAACCAATATCAACCTTTGCTTGGGGAAATGAGCAATAAACTCAACAAACACAACTTCCGCTTGAGGAATGAGTCAATGACCTAGACTCTGAGGGGAAAATGAGCCAGTTGTTCAAACTCTATGGGGAAAAACAAATTTCTGAATTCGTTCCACTGCTGAGGGATAAACCCGCACCTGCTTACTGGAAATGATCCTGCTCTGCTGGAGATGTCAATCTTGACCTGCTGAGGATATCCTTTGATTGTCAAGGTTTCAAACTGCTGGGGATGAGAACCCACTTAAACTGCACACTTCCTTTAGATGAGGAACTTCTGGAGAAGCCTTGAGGAAAGTTCTCTTGCAAATAACAAATAAACAAGTATGTTTTATGCAGCAGGTACCATCTCAATTATCATTTAAGATGTTATTTAAGCAAATACAATGTTTCAATTATAGATAGCAAAGCCCACAAATTTATGTATGAAAAGTTTTATCAAAAACATCAGGCGTCTTTTGCAAACAAAACAGTAAAAACAAAACAAAAGGTTTTCTGGATAGTATGTTTTATTGATAAACGACCTGTAAATAGGCAAATTTACATGGGACACAACTCCTGAAATGAGAAAGCTGTGTAAGAAATATACAAAAATGCATAAGAATATCAAAGTGTCGGCAATGTGGTACAGACAACCACCATAGAACGACTTAATTATGACTCGCATGACTTCGACGCCTTTCCGATGCTTCGTCTTATGAAGAGATTGATTTGAATGACTGCTTCTCAAATTCTCCTATAATCCACTATGCTTTAAAGATCAATGCGCAGGCCGCAATCATTTTCTTTTCAAATCCCTAACTTTTGCCTGAATCGCCCTTGCGGGTTTTCGATTCACCGGGATACCCATTTCTGTCAAAGTCGCCCTTTCGGGTTTTCAACTTTGCGGGTTTACACATTTTTTTTTATCTCTAATTTTTGCCCGAACCTATCCTTTTATGGTTCGCCGAGATGCCCCATTCTTGCCTGGATTTTCTTTTTCTTTCCAGCGGGTCTATTTTAAGCAAAGTATCTTTTGACTGCGTCCGCGTTCACAGGGGACATAAAATCTTCACCATCCATAGTTGAAAGTAGCAAGGATCCTCCAGAGAAGACCTTCCTTACAACATACGGACCTTCATAATTGGGAGTCCATTTGCCCCTATGATCGTTCTGTGGTGGGAGAATCCGCTTCAACACCAGATCGCCTGTCTGAAAGCTTCGAGGACGCATCTTCTTATCGTAGGCTTTCTTCATCCTACTCTGATACAGACGACCGTATGCAAGAGACGCCAACCTCTTCTCATTCATCAAACTGAGTTGATTCAACCTGTTCTTCACCCATTCTACTTCATCCAACTTGACGTCAGCCAAAACTCTCAAAGATGGGATCTCGACCTCCAATGGCAGAACAGCCTCCATGCCATATACCAACGAGAAAGGAGTTGCCCCAGTTGAAGTACGCACCGAGGCGCGATATCCATGCAAAGCAAAAGGCAACATCTCGTGCCAATCCTTATAAGTCACAACCATCTTCTGTACTATCTTCTTAATGTTCTTGTTAGCCGCTTCTACAACGCCATTCATTTTCGGACGATAGGGAGAAGAATTGTGATGCTCGGTTTTGAAATTCTGGCACAGTTCCTCCATCATCTTGTTATTCCGGTTAGAACCATTATCAGTAATGATCCTCTCGGGTATTCCATATCGACAGATGATGTCCCTTTTGATAAACCGGGCTACGACTTGCTTCGTGACATTGGCGTAAGAAGCTGCTTCGACCCATTTGGTGAAATAGTTGATGGCTACTAAGATGAAGCGATGCCCATTAGATGCAGTTGGCTTGATCTTGCCAATCATATTGATGCCCCACATGGAGAAAGGCCATGGGGATGACATGACATTCAAAGGACAAGGTGGCACATGAATCTTGTCGGCATAAATCTGGCATTTATGGCACTTTTTGGCGTATTTGAAGCAATCCGACTCCATAGTTAACCAATAATAGCCCGCCCTTAAAAATTTTCGAGACATGGCATGCCCACCTGCATGTGTTCCAAAGACACCTTCGTGGACTTCTTCCATAAGCAAACCTGCTTCTTTTTCGTCCACATATCTTAGCAGCACCAAGTCAAAGTTTCTCCGATAGAGTACACCGTCTGGATTCAGATAGAAGTTACCAGATAACCTTCTCAAGGTCTTCTTATCCCGGGCCGATGCCCTAGGCGGATATTCTTGGTTCTTGAGAAAGTTATGGATGTCATAAAACCACGGTTTACCATCAGAAGTTTCTTCTATTGCGAAAACAAAAGCCGACCTGTCGAGGCGTGAGATGACAATTCTCGGTGCATCATTTCAGAAGTTTACTTTGTACATCGAGGACAATGTAGCCAAGGCATCAGCCATCTGGTTTTCTGCCCTCGGTACATGGTGAAACTCTACTCGGTCAAAGAAAGGTAGCAACCTTCTGGCGTAATTCATGTGCGGGATCAGATTAGGCTGGCGGGTCTCCCACTCTCCCTTGATCTGGTTTACCACCAAAGCTGAATCTCCATAGATATCGAGGTTCTTGATCCTCAAGTCGATTGCTTCTTCGATACCCATGATACACGCTTCATATTCAGCCTCATTGTTGGTGCATGGGAATGTTAGTCTTGCAGTGAATGGTATATGGGAGCCATGGGGAGTTGTAATGATTGCCCCAATCCGGCTACCGTAGGAGTTAACAGCACCGTCAAAGATTAATTTCCACTAGGAACCCAACTCTGGACCTTCGTCAGGCAACGGCTCATCGCAATCCTTCATCTTTAAATACATAATGTCCTCATCAGGAAAATCAAACTTCATTGGCTGGTAGTCATCGACTGGTTGCTCTGCGAGATATTCTGACAGGACACTACCTTTAATTGCTTTTTGAGGCACGTACTGGATGTCGTATTCTGTCAGAACCATCTGCCATCTAGCAATCCTTCCTGATAGTGCCTGCTTTTCGAATACGTACTTAATAGGATCCATCTTTGAAATTAACATGGTTGTGTGGTTTAGCATATACTGTCTTAGGCGTTTAGCGGCCCAAGCGAGTGCGCAACAAGTTTTTTCCAACATTGAGTATCTGGATTCACAGTCTGTGAACTTCTTACTCAAGTAGTAGATTGCATGCTCTTTTCTTCCAGTCTCGGCGTGCTGACCGAGAACACAACCCATGGAATTCTCAAGAACTGTTAAGTACATTATCAACGGTCTTCCAGCCACCGGAGGTATCAGTATTGGAGGTTCTTGTAGATACTCTTTTATCTTCTCAAACGCTTTTTGGCAATTCTCATTCCAGATAACCGCCTGATCCTTTTTCAATAGCTTAAACAATGGCTCACAAGTGGCTGTGAGGCGAGATATGAACCTTGCGATGTAATTCAATCTACCTAAGAAGCCACGAACCTCCTTCTCGGTCTTTGGCACTGGCATTTCTTGAATTGCCTTGATCTTCACAGGATCGACCTCAATACCTTTCTCACTGACAACGAAACCCAACAGCCTTCCTGACCGTACGCCGAAAGTACACTTATTCGGGTTCAACCTCAATTTGAACTTTCTCAACCTCTCAAACAACTTTAGAAGATTCACCAGGTGCTCCTCCTCCGTTTGGGATTTCGCAATCATATCATCGACATAGACCTGAATCTCATGATGAATCATATCGTGAAAGAGAGTGACCATTGCTCGCTGATAAGTTACCCCTGTGTTCTTCAACCCAAAAGGAATTACTTTATAACAAAACGTCCCCCAAGGCGTGATAAAAGTCGTCTTCTCCATGTCCTCCAGTCCCATCTTGATTTGGTTATATCCGGAGAAACCATCCATGAAGGAAAACACTGAGTATTGTGCGGTGTTATCAACGAGAACGTCAATATGGGGGAGCGGGAAATCATCTTTTGGGCTCGCTCTATTCAGGTCCCTATAGTCAATACACATCCTGACTTTGCCGTCCTTCTTAGGCACGAGCACGATGTTAGCGACCCAAGGAGGGTAGTTGGTCACAGCAAGAAATCCAACATCTAGTTGCTTCTGGACTTCTTCCTTGATCTTCACTGCCATATCTGGCCTGGTTCTTCTCAGTTTCTGTTTGACAGGAGGACACTCTTCACGCAAAGGCAGGCGATGAACTACAATATCGGTGTCGAGTCCGGGCATATCTTTGTATGACCAAGCAAAGACATCCTTATACTCTTGGAGTAACTCAATCAATCTGTGCTTGATATCATTCTGCAGCGCAATCCCTACTCTGACCTCCTTTTTATCCTCTTCTGTTCCCAGGTTGACGACTTCAACTTCCTCCTGATGAGGCAGGATGACCTTCTCCTCTTGTTTTTACAATCTGGAAAGCTCTTCAAGCAGGTCTTCATTTTCGTCAATCTCTCCTTCCACTTGAAAGATCGGATTGTCAAAGTCACATCGAGTCATAGATGAGTCTGAATCGGTGGTATCTGAAATGTGCAACCTGCAATGATGATGATTTTATGCTTAAATGATATGCAAACAAACAAACACAAACCACATTGCCATTTTATTGTTGGAAATAAAAATAAGAAAAATAAGGATCACAAAGTCTTGAATGAAAAGACGCTTTTTGATTGATACTGATGAAAGGGTTGTTCACACACATAAAAGATAAGGCCCAACAAATAAAGACCATTATGCCCCGGGCAAGGCATATGGCAATACATTAATCAAAACAAAACAATTACTCTTCATAGGTCATAGTGATAACTTCTTCCATGGTCCAATTCTTCAAGCCTTGGCCGGGGACGCATGGCTGGATCCATGCATCCATGTCACAGTCACTATCTCCTTCCTCGTCAGATACAACGTTGATCTCTTTGAACACCACCCCACCACTAGTGAATTGAATAGGTCCTTTGTAGCGAGGAGCGCTTGAAGAAGACGCGTATGGGTTGTACCCTAATCCGAACTTATCTTGTTTGTTGGGGACGTTTATCACCTCCCCCCATCCTTTCGCTGATCCGGACTTCACCGCAGCTTGGGCTTCCTTGTAGGATGACATAGCAACTTCTGGCGCCTTGGCTTCAACTGTTGCTTTCTCTTTGATTTGGACGGTCTCAAAGGCTTGGCATAGGGTTTCGTGAATTTCACCATCGACCTCCACATACTTGAATGAGGACAGATGGCTTACCATGATGTCTTCTTCTCCACAAACTGTCACAATGTTATCACCCACCATATACTTCAGCTTCTGGTGTAGGGTTGACGTCACCGCTCCTGCTGAGTGTATCCAAGGCTGACCCAAGAGACAGCTATATGCCGGCTGGATATCCATTATATAGAAAAGCGCATCAAAAACCTCAGGACCGACTTGAATTGGCAAGGTTAGCTCTCCAAACACGGACCTCCTTGTCCCATCAAAAGCTCTGACCACCATATCACTCGGCGTACATATTATCCCTCGAGTTTCTAGCTTCATGAGGGCTTTCTTGGGTAGCACATTTAATGACGACCCAGTGTCTACCAATACATGGGACAAAACGACACCTCTACATTCCATAGAGATATGCAAAGCCAAGTTATGATTCCTTCCTTTCGGTGTCAAATCACGGTCAGTGAATCCCAAACCATTCCCTGCATTGACATGGGCCACTACTCCTTCTAACTGATTGACAGATATTTCTTGTGGCACATAAGCTATATCCAAGACTCTGAGCAAGGCGTTCCTATGAGCCTCGGAACATAACAAGAACGACAAGATAGAAATTTTTGAAGGCGTCTGTTGTAGATGACCCACGATCTTATAGTCGCTCTTTCTTATTAGGCGCATGAACTCTTCTGCGTCTTTCAGCACGACTTCTTTTTCTCTATCCTGAGAGCTTTCCTCCGCTACTACCTTCCCTTTACCTTTATCAGCTCTTTCTTCACTTACTTCAGGAGGTGCAAATATCCTCCCACTCCGAGTCATTCCCCCGGTTCCCACCAAGTTGTCAACTGAGTCCAATGGCAAGCTTTTTAATTCCTGCTTCTGTCCATTGCAGTAGACTTCCGCTCCATAGTTCCAAGGGATCGCCTTGGAGCTTTCATAAGATATAAGTCCTGCCTTCGTAAAGATGATGGTAGGTCGCGCTGGCGGCGCAGAAATAGTGATTGTTTTGTAAGGGATAGAGATGGTGGCCACCTCATCCTCTTTCTTACTGACTATCTTCTCATTCTTTTTCTCACAGATCTTGTCAAACTGCAGAACACCTTCGTTTATCATACATTGTATATAACTCTTCAGACTCTCACACCCTTCAGGATGGGCGGCACAATTTTCACAATCCTTGTCACACCCGGGAAATACCCCACCTTCTAACAACTTGCATTTTACAAAACTTAAAGGAGTCTTCAATTCTTCAACATCATATACCAGATCTAAATCCTCCCCTTCAACAACAACATTTACTCTACCTGCTCCATGATTTGGCATAGGGTTCTAATCAACATTCGGCGCATCATGGTTGAAATTAATGGCCCTACTATCAACAAGGTCCTGTACATTGTTCTCGAAGGCTTTGCAATTATCAATATGATGGCCGGGAGCGCCAGAGTGGAAGTCACACCTAGCGTTAGCGTCATACCCGGGTGGTGGTGAGCCATTTAGAGGGGCCATCGTCCTTTTCTGGACCAACTGCAGTTGCAATAAGTGTTGTAGTAGTTGAGAGTAAGGCATTGGTGGTGCGTCAAAGTGCCTATCCACCATCCTTCTTCGGTCTTGATATGGTCTTGGCGCGTAATTCTGTTGTTGTGGTTGTTGCCGATGCTGTTGTTGCTGTTGACGTGGTTGTTGCTGAGGCTGTACTGCCGGGATGACAATACTAGCTACTTGTGGTTGTTGTTGATAGTACGGTCGTGGGCGATACTGATTCTGATTCTGGTTCCAATTTTGATTCTTAAAACCTGATATTGCGTTTGTCTCATTCTCCTTTCTTTTAATACCGAAGTTCTTTCTTCCACCTCCAGATGAGGTCCCTTCTCCTGCTTGTATTTTACCCAATTTAATCCCATTTTCTACTCTCTCGCCTGTGATGATCAGATCTGAGAAACTTCCAGACATGTTGCTTATCAATTTCTCATAATACACACCAGGTAGTGTAGCTACAAACAAGTCGATGAGTTCTCTCTCCACCATTGGAGGTTGAACCCTCGCAGCCAACTCGCGCCATCTCTGGGCGTACTCCTTGAATCCTTCGTTGTCCCTTTGTGATAGGTTCTGTAGCTGTACACGATTCGGTGCTAGGTCACTGTTATACTGGTAGTGTTTGACAAAAACCTCTGCCAAATCCTTCCAACTTCTGATATGGACCGGCTCCAATCCCATATATCATTCTAAAGATGGTCCTGACAAGCTATCTTGAAAGAAGTGCATCAGCAACTTCTCATCATCGGAGTATGCAGACATCCTTCGGAAATAGGATCGAAGATGCACCCTTGGACATGTTGTTCCTTTGTATTTATCGAAATCTGGCACTTTGAACTTTGGAGGAATCCTAAGTCCCGGAATTAATCCCAGATTGGACATGTTAAGACCCATAGTATTCTGGCCTTCAAGAATGCTCCTCATCTTTCCTTCAATTGCATCGAACCTTCTATTAGCGTCAGATCGTAACCCTGCCCCAAGGTCTCCCATGGAGAAGACGTCATCTTGCTCATCTTGGTTCCACTGAGGACCATTGTTAACAGGCACGACGCCCGCCGCAATTGGGATGGGAATTCCATCTTGATTCTCTCCACCCGGAAGATTGACTATGGTTGGACCACCATTGGCTTGCGAAGTGCTACCATTAGCCGGAGGAGGAACAACGGTAGTTCCTCCATGCAGAACACCACTACCATCCACTCGAGCTATTAGTGGTTGAACCAACGTTCTCAATTGTTCCTGCCCATTGGCTACCCCTTGCATTGTTTCCATGAATTGCGTCATCTTTTCCCTAAACTCCTGAAGCTCTTGTTGTACTTGATCCATGACTCTTCGTTGGTTCCCTCTTGTGTTGTATGAAAGTTGAGGAGTCAGCTTGCTCTTTCTCTTTCTTTCCTTCTGAAATGGCAAGCGGTATGAGGTCGGGTTTCAGGGAATGTAAAAAATGATGCGTGGGTATATGCAATGCTCGAATGATGTTCAAGGGACTTTCAAGATTTATGATTATCAATGGTATTATGGAACTATAAATGAATAGTAAAGAATGCACAATTTAAGCCAAAAAGCAAAGTTTCATAAAATTTGAGGGAAGATTCAATACAACTGATTGTTCAATAAGCTGCAAAATAAAAACTCATGCTACAAGAAAAATACTGAATGAACTAAAACTCTTTCTTTCGGAGACGTTCTTCAAGCTTTTTTGTCTCGAACATGAATCTTCTAACCATTTGGTCGCAGAGCCGGATAAAGTGATGGATGGAAGGAGGAATATCATTTCCTTCCAAGTCTTGAATTGCGCTTTCCAACCTCCATGGGATGTCACGGATCATAAGGTTGCAATGCTCCACTAGATTGTTATACCTAGCGCGACACATGTCTAGGGTCGGCTGGTAATAACGAAGAGAATCCTCATACGTATCCAAAAGTTCATTGAGCTGAGCTTCCTTCTTCAATCATAGTGAACTATTCTTCTGCAGGGCCTCGAAACGGTCTTTCCACAAGGTGGCTGTTTCCTGAGCGGTCTTCAATTCTGAACATTTGTTGTACCATACATCAGAGGTGACATATGAAGCTCTCAATGCTTCTTCTTTGAGTTGTCGCTCGCTTTCGGCTAGAATTAAGGCACCCCACAACCCTTTTTCGAGGATATCAATATCAGCCTCAAGTTCCTCCCTTGTCTTCTTCTTTTCAGCAGAGGCTAACTCGAAGAATCTCCACGCTTTATCACAAGAGGCCTTGGTTTCCTTTAAGCATTGTCGGAGGCCTTTTACTGATGCATCAGCTCCTTCAAAACCTTCTTGATACCTAACCCTCAGATCTGCTTCTAGCTTCAGCTTCTTGCTACTCTCAGCCGCTTGGTCTTATTCGAACTCCACTTTCCTCTTATATTGGCCCTTCTCCACTCCTGCTTGGTGAACCTCAGCCTGAAGGTCTTGATTTTCCTTCGTTAACCTTTCTATCACTAGCTTTAGTTTCTCATACTCCTCCACGGATACATGAGTAGGAGCAGGAAGTTCTTCTCGCATGGATGGTTTGGAGGGAAATGGAAGCAACCTTTCGGCCACTCTAGCTTGCAACCATCGGTTGTAGGGCTCCTTAGCCACACAGTTCTTCGCCTTTAACTCTTTCCTCCCCTTCGTATGAACCTTGGCCCACGCTTTAACAATATTCCTGACAAACGCAGGATCGTCTGTTGTGGCTGGCAAAAAGAAACTCTGAACCTTCTCTGCTTCGGGCTCATCTTCCATAGCATAGCCCAACTGGCGCAACGCCATGACGGGGTTGTAGTTGATGCAGCCAGCCCTACTGATTAGAGGTACATTGCCGAAATTTCCACAACTAAAGATGATCTCCACGTCGTAGTACTCATGAGAGTACCAAGCAATATCACTGGCCTCTAGAGACATAATACGTTGAGACCATTTCAGTTTCTTCTTGTTTTCCACAAACGGCCCTTTCTTCGGCAGGTGGGAAGCATACCATTTGAACAGTAGATGAGAACAACATTGGACCATTCCTGTCTTCTTTTCACTTCTCCAATGAATGGAGTGGTAAACATTAGCGAGGAGGGTAGGGATAGGATTCTTTTGTATGAAGAGAATGATAGCAGTGATGTCTATGAAATTGTCCACATTTGGAAAGAGGACAATCCCATAAATCATTAGAGCAACGACAATACCAAAACATTCCCAATCCCCATTGGTCTTGTACTGATCGGCTTTATCTAGTAAAAACCTCAAAGGAAAGCCTTGAGTACCTCCCTTATTGATTAGACCATCTTTAACCTCTTCCTCGGTCATACGGAGAGCGAGAGCAATGACAGAAGACTTTGGCGCTTCTTCTAGGCCGGTATAAATAGGTTGATCCTTGATCTTGATATTTAAAAGGCGAGAATATTCTTCAAGAGTAGGAGCCAACTGATAGTCTTGAAAGGTGAAGCATCTGAGAGGCGTATCATAAAATTGAACCATAGCGAACAAAGCCCATGTATCGACCCCAGAATGGAGAAGGTCAAGCAATTTCCCATATTTCCCTTGAAAGTTGATTTTGATAGCTTTTGGCACATTGTTGCACCCTAAAATTTGCTCAACCTATTTCACTTGGTTTATGTTTCAATTGCATTGTCATTTGCATAAAACCTCATGTACATAGTCTAATCATTTGCATAGCATAGCATAACAAGCCATCTGACAAGGGATCAAGTGCTATTCTTTATCTCAAGGAATGTATTCAAGAGGCTCTTATCAAGATTCAAGCTTATTCAAATCACCAAGAAAGAAATTGAAGCTTTGTGAAGTGTAAAGGCCAAGCAGTGGGTTTCTCTCCTATCTTGAGGGTATGTGAAGATCATCAGAGAAGTTGTGAGCTATGAATTGAGGGCATGGAAGACCTAGAGGGTCCTTTTGAAAGTAAGACAAGTCATTGGTGTGGTTGCAAGAGCTACAATCGAAGACAGTCAACTAGGGTGTCATCTGGGTCAACCCTGGGTCAACCTTACGTCAAATGCTTGATTGAAGGGCATCAAGGCCTATTTGGAGGATGTGAGATTCATCATTTGATATTTGGATATGGATGTGGTGTTGTGCCAAGGAGAAATCAAAAGAAATCAAGAAGAAGAGAAGTTTCTAAATTAGGGTTTCTGTGTAAAATCCCCTGATTTAGGTCAAACTTCCAAGCAAAATAATTCAAAATTCAAGTCTCAAATGGATCCTTGGCCAACAAGAAACTTGTAGAGTATCTCAAGACCTTTAATTTCAGTGGTGGAAAGGCATCAAGGAGATTAGTAGAACTCAAGTTATGGTTCTTGCAAGTTACAGGTCCTCAGAGGCATCTGAATTTTGTCTGTGAAAGTTACTTGACTTCCAAGCAACGTTTACCCCTCAAGGAGTTTTCAAATGAAATTCTGGCCAACATGAAAGTTGTTCCTCATGATCTTATCTTTCTAGAAAGGTATGGTATGCCTCAATCTGATTTGTGGAGCTCTACGTATGATCTTGACAAGCCAAGGGCATTTTGGTCATTTGGAGGTTATAGGTCATTTCAAGCATAAGGCCATATCTCCTACTTCCAAGCTTCAAATGGAAAAATCTTCAACATCAAAGTTGCTTAGAATGATGTTTTAAGGCTAGTAGGGAGGTCATGAGATGTTGAAAAGGCTCATATCAAAAAGTGATAAAAATGGCCTAAAAATGAGACATAAGTTAATTCAAGTGAAGTTGAAAATCATAAATCATAAGCTACAAGTCCAAACCATGTCATATGATAGGTCATTTTGACTCCAAATGACATTCTAAGAACAATGGTTCAGCCACAATTTTGATTTGAGGCTTGCATCATAGGGTTGCTTTGTAATTTGATTGCTTGCATAATAGGGTACCAAACCAAAACAAGGAAAAGCTTAATAAACAAGGAAGAGATGCATGGTAACTTGTCCAAAATATCATTTGGGGATAAATTCAAGTTGGTTACAAGGATTATAAGGGTTTTTGCATGAGATACCATATCATGAGAAGTGAAAATTCAAATTACCATATCATGGAAAATTCAAGTTCTTACTAGATGGTTCTAGGAGGTTCTAGACTTTTCTAAACCTCTCTATATATTGGATACAACTTCCATTGGTGCAAGGTTGGTGATAGTTGGTGCTATTTGTTGTAGAGAAAAGAGTGTGAAATCATAAAGCTCCATTTGCAAATTACATTGAATCTCTTGATTCTCCTTCATTACCTTTCCATTTTTCTTCACAAATCATATCCATAAACATTGCTGAGTATGTTCATATTGGCTTGAGACTCCATTGATGAAGATTTGAAGGTATTCACATTGAACTTGCAAGGAAGCAAATCCCATTGGATCTTGAAGAACAAGCAATTCCAGCCATTCATTTTGCAAACAGAGGAAGATTCATCATCTAGGGATCATACTTGAAGAGTTACAAGGCTTGATTTAGAGAGTTTCATCACCTACCATTTCAAGAAGCAAGGTATGCAAAACCACTTCTACACCCTAATTTAGGCATGGCTAGGATGAATTCTTAGGGTAAAACCATTAGAGACAATTAGGTGGTTCATTTTGATGAGTTTGGGACTGATTGGAGAGGTTTCAACTATGGACACGAATTCTTGATGGAGTAAGAATGAATGATATATTGAGTTTCAATGCAAGATGATTAGCTATTTTTGATGAGTGTAACATAAGGATCATTTTCATATAAAGAATCCTGAGTTTGGTTGAAGTTGAAAATTGATGATATTTTGAGATTGGTTTGGTTATGCATTCGGTTTGCATGATTTAGAGGGTATCAATGAAATCCATTGCCATAGTTGTATTCAGGGCGAAATTCTGATCAAAATTGGTTTTTACATTGTGTTGATTGGTTGAGAAACAAGAGAGAACGAAGGAGAGGAAGTTTTGTTGCATGGAAGGTATTTTAATGGAGTTGCAGACCAAACCCTAACCCAGTGTTAGGGATGACTTTTCTGCCGTCAGATCACGCGCGGAATGTTGACCAAAAAAGCCATCCAACGGCCATGATTTGAAACGAAACATTGGAGGGAAGCCAGCAGCGTAAAACGCTGCGTTTCACTTAAAGCAGCTTCATGGGCTTTGAGTGATGTTTCTATCCAAACCCCCCTTTTAGGCCCAATCACGTTTTACGCTGTATTTCTATGCTATTCGCACCGTGTTTGCTTTTATTTTCTTTAGTTTTTTTTCAATTAATTTCTGAATTCAAATGGGCCCAAGGCGCGTTTCTCTTCCCACCCCCAGTATGGGCACAAAGCTGTTTATAACTGCATATTGTTGCTTAATGCACCGCTCATTTGTTATTTTATTTTGATTTTCATTGTTTTTTTCTGAGTTTAAACTGGGCCCAGGCGCTTACTCCTAGCACCCCTAATGTTGGGCCTAGATATGAAAATAAATTGCATATTATTGTTGTTCATACCCCATCATCATTTTCATATTAATTTTTCTCCAAATTTTTTACAAACTTTAAAAATGCATAATAAATAGAAAAAATAATATTTTCTCATGGGAATTTTTTCTCCACTTTCCATTTTTTTTCAAGAAAAATATAAAATCATAAAATTGCCATTTTATTTCATTTTACTATTTTTTGCATATTTTTCATTTTAATTGCTTTTTAATTTCTTTATGTTGATGTATGATTTTGTAGATTTTAGTTTAGGTAGCTCCCTTAATATTTTTAAGTCAATCTTTTTAGGGTAGTTAGATGTATGTTTTAGGTTCCCCCTGAATTAATTCCATATTTTTGTGACAATTTCTAGGATAGTTTTGATTAGGTAATTCTAGATTGTATAAAATTAGGTTAAACCACAACTTAGGTGCATTAATACCATTTCTTTTGGGTTTTTTAGGACAAGTTAGGCTATGGGGAATATATGGGTATTAAGGGTAAGTTTAGTAGATCCCCTAGAAATAATATTAGAATTTTCCCTACTATATTAATATTTTTAGTATATTTTGCAATTGTATGTTTGTTTGGTGTGCCCTTTTGGGGTTTATTTTGTTTGTATGGGCTTATTGGGCTTGCTTGGGGTGTGGGCTTGGCTTGAAGAGCATGATGTTGAAGCATACTTGAAGACAAAGAGTTGAAGATCAAGTTCAAAGTTGATGAAGATGCTAGGCTTGCTTGAAGATTGATTGAAGATCATAGGACCTAGGAGCTAGGTAGAGCTTTAGAATAGAAAATTTCTTCATAAACATGGATGGTTTCTATTGCCTCCATTCTTCTCTATGATTCAGAGTCTCTCTTTGATACTCACCTCCTTCCTTTGGAAGGATTAGTGACAGTATCTAGGAGATAGAACTTTTGAGAGAAACAGTTTGTATTTTGTTAACAATCTGTATGCCACCTTTGGTGGTTAACTGACTGTTTAACATCCCAAATCATCTTGTGAACTATTACTCATCTAGGAGAGCTTGCTTTGAAGAAACTTTGAAGATTTAAGATGAAGTCCCTTGCCTTGAAGACTGGTAGAAGAAGGAGCTTGTGTTGTCAGGTTTTGCTGTTTAGAGTTGCTGGTGATGTTTAGAGCTGGTGATGTATTGTTTGAGTTTCTTGACTGTATTGTTTGATAATTTTCCCCTTGAGGTTGAGGTGAAGCTGCTTCACTTCGCTCATTGTTTTCTAGGTTCGAGGTTGAGTGGGACTCCCTTGCCTCGCTTGTATTGCTGCATTCATGCATTTTACCGCTTTACTATATATATGCTGTTGTTTTTCCGTTTATCCCCTTAGGATCTCTGTTTCTCTCTGCGCAAGAGAGAAATATGACAGACATTAGGCTTTCATCCATGCATGACAACATTAGGTTAGACTTTGATTCCCTTTTAAACCATAGGTTTTAGAGTGCTGTCTCTTCTACCTCAAAACAATCAGAAAAACACAATAAACATTTCAAACACAATAAAAAACAGTTCTTGCGTAAAAGACTGTCAACCAATCAAAACGTCATTTTTGTCCGCTTGGACCAGTAATCAGAAAAACCTTTTTGAAGGATAAAAACAATCAAGACAGACTTGTGTCGTGCGGGGCCCGAACTATGTTTGCTCTGATCTTTCATGTTGTATGAAAGTACGTAGGCATAGGATGCGATATCCTAGAGAGCAACCTTCCCCTCCTTTCCCGTAGGTAGGCGAACTACGTTGACTCTGATTTCTCGTTCCAGACGGGAATACGTAGGCATAAAGTGCGATACTTTGCCGAGTCATTTTCTTTGCTTTTAACCCCAGACCTGTAGAATAGATAGAATAAAAATCCGTACCAGAAAACAAGCGTGGATCCCGTCGAGTACGACGGACGTGAGGGGTGCTAATACCTTCCCCTTGCGTAACCGACTCCCGAATCCAAGATTTGGTTGCGATGACCATTCCTTTCCCGTCTTTGAGGTAGGTTTACTTCGAGCATTTCCTTTCCCTCCGTTGGGATAAATAACGCACGGTGGCGCCGATTTTCGCAGTAGCGACAGCTGGCGACTCTGCTGGGGACCCAACGTCCCCTAAGCGAGTCAATCCTAACGCTTGTTTTCCCGTCGAGGATTTTGTATGGATTTACTTTTTCTGTATTTTACATTCAGCATTATTTTATTGTGATTACTGCTGTGGGTACGAGGGGGATCCATGATTGAGAGATAAGCCGGACCTGGGCTTGAGTGCACCTAGAATTAGAGTGGAAATTAGTGGGCGCGTGCTTGCTTTGCAGGTACTAGTGTCTCATGAAATCCACGCTCGGACGAGGTTCTTCTGGTTGACTTCTTTTTCAACCCTTTGGGTTGAGGGGGTTGTTGGTTAGTTGGATTGTCGACTCCGGGGACCGATCATTTGGAAGTTGGCTAAGTGAGGCCTCTTCAGGATTTGATGATGCCACTCCTTCTGGGAATCGTATCATCAGTCTTGAAAGTCTGTGACACCAACGAACGCATAGGATGCCATACCTTGTGTCAGTTATTAGGACACCTACCTGTGAGAGGGGTTGGGAATGTAGGTAACTTGACCTCCAGAATACCGGTTATCTTGATTGAGATTCAGGGGTGTGATATCTGAGGATGGTATTATTGGGGTCTGTCAGAGACCAAGTTGGAGTTATGTTATTGGATCTAGCAGAGGTTTGATTGGAGTTATGTATGGGGTCTGTCTAAGACCATGGTTTGAAGAATACCGGAGGGTCTGTTGGAGACTTTGTTCTTGGTGATTTGGGCTTCTCAGTCGGGGCACTTGGTCCTTTGTTGCATTTTTGCATTGCATTGTTTGCATCATCATGTGCATATCATTAATGTGTGTTTGTGCTGCAGGTGCATTTTCATACTTCCCGATTCTAGTGCTCCGACCTTCCATCTGTTATCATGAGTATTTTAAGGAAGACTGTCGCGTACAAGTTGCCTACTCCCGATGTTTCTTCGCTACTTGGTTTGATAGCTCTAGCTGATGATGAGGTGAAGAGAAGCTTCAGGAAAAGTTATGGGAAACTACTCAGGCTGGTCTATAAACCATCCATGCATGAGCATGATGGATTGTATGCGCTGATGCAGTTCTATGATCCCTCGCTGAGATGTTTTACTTCCCCTGATTTCATTCTGGCTCCGACCATGGAAGAATATGCTGAGATCTTGGAGTTGACTATTCAGAACCAGGTGCCCTTCATTCATATAGGTGCTGAGCCCAAACTGGAGGACTTGGCTGCTGCTTTGCACTTAGACCCCTCAGAACTGCTGTTAACCTCGTGGAATGGAGTTTCTGGTTTTTCTCTCAAGTTCTTAGTTGGGAAAGCCCAATAGTACGCCAAGAGTGGTTGTTGGGTTGTGTTTAATGCTATCCTTGCTTTGTGTATTTATGGCATTGTGATGTTCCCTAGTATGCCTGACTTCGTTGAGTTGGATGCATTCTATATCTTTGCTTCAGGCAATCCTGTGCCCACCCTGATTGGAGACTTCTATCACTCACTGCATTATAAGAATGAGAATAGGAGGGGCAAGAACGTCTCTTGTTGTGTGCCTTTGATGTATATGTGGTTTGAGAGTCATCTGCCCAAGAAGGGTATCTTTGCTGAATCTGCAGATACGGTGGATTGGTCTGAGTGTCTGATGGGACTTTCTTCAAAAGATGTTAGCTGGTTTGACAGAGATTTATTGGGATCTGAGATTATCTACAGTTGCGCCGGATATCCTAATGTTCCTCTGATTGGGAGAAAGGGGTGCATTAATTACAATCCATCATTATTGATCAGGCAATTCGGTTATGCTTTGAAAAGCCCGCCAAAGGAAGAAGAAATACAGGAATCTCTGTATTTCACTGGTGACTTGAGTGGGGAATTATTGGCCAAGCTTCAGCACGCTTGGAATCATATCTGCAGAAGAGGGAAACCATTGCTAGGCAAGAATGACTGTCAAGCCTATATGCCATACAAGATGTGGGTCCAGGAGAAGGTAAGACAGGTACAGATGCCTTTCCCAGCAGTCTCGCGTCCTGTTCCCATTCTAGTGGAGGAACCTACTACTGTAGCTGTTGAGGTCTATGAGCGGGTCGTGAAAGAAAAGGAGGACTTGATAAAGATCAATGAAGAGTTAGAAAAAGAACTGGCTCAGATGCGTAGTGAGAAGAACAAGGCTGTGCATTCTTTCCAACAGCAGACTGAGTTAGTAAACAGGCTAGGTGCTGAACTGACCGAAGAGAAAAAGAAGCGTGAACGCCTGGGGAAAGAATTCAGAAGCTCTCATGATATGTTAGAGTCCAAGAAGAAAGCACTCGATGCCGCCCACCGGGAAATCTCTTCTTGCAACAAAACGTGGAATGCTACGCTAACCAACAACAAAAAGAGGGAAGACAAATTGAAGCAGCAAATTTCTGAACTCGAAGATCAGTTGAAGGCTAGCAATAAAAAGTATGAAGAGGAGGTGATGGCAAGATATAGTCTTCAGAACTCATTGAACAAGGCCATTGAGTGCAAGAAAGAGGATGTGTCTCAGAAACGGAAGCTAGAGGATCGCTTCGGAGAAGGGGCACGAGAGGAATCGACTGGTGATTTACGATGTGTTCTCAAGCGAAGAGATCTACTTATTGAGGGCTTGCTTACCCGACCAAGTCATTCAGAGACTAAGAGGTTATTAGAGAAGTACCAGGCGCATGGGAGCACTTGACTATTTCATGTATTAATGTGTATGCTTTATTTGCATTGTGCTGGCCATCACCAGGATTGTTGGTTGAGGTCATGCCTTCTTATTGTACGCTCATTGATATTGTATTCCTGACTTGATGGGTTTCTATGCAATGTATGAGGTGTTTTCTATGATTCGGCTCCGAACTTCGTATTGTTGTCACTGTCACCACACTGACACATTTGCACTAGAATTGGGGGGTGATACTCCCTAATGCACAGACACATGTTGCATTTGCATATACATACATACTGCATTACAGGTGATTATTGAACGGTATCTCATTTCCTGCACCATGCAGGTCTTTTCAGGATTGAAAGTCAACGCCCGCACCGATACTCTACTCGTACCAACTGCAGAACAGTTATGGATCAGATGCAGAATGAAATGCAGGACATGCGTGAGAAGCTGGCGCTATTCATGCAGGCAATGGAGACCATTGTGAAAGGCCAGGAAAACTTGCAGGCTTTGGTGCAGCCTTTGCTGATGAGAAATGTTGGGCACGGAAACGAAGACCACAATTATGTGCGTGTTGACACCATTCATGGGGATGGTACTCCTACACCGGTGGCTCCACCTGTGGCGAACATACCTGCTGTGAATGCGAACAACGGCGCTGGTGCCGGGAACGGTAACGCAGGAATCGGTAACGAGACTGTCGTCAACAACGTTGGGTTCGGAGATGCCAATCTGGGTGGTGATAATATTGGAGGTAATGGCTTCGGTAACAACGGATTTGGCTTTAACGACCAGGGGTTTGATCATGCTGGGAAGTACGGCTTCAACGCTCAGGGCTTCGGACAGGATGGATTTTTTAATACCAATCAGGGTTATGGCGGATTCGGTAATGGGAATGGTGCTGGAATGATGTCTTTTGGACCTACCGGAGTCGCTCCAGGGTATGGTAACAGGGGGCGGGGCCCTGTAATGAATCAGACTAGATTTGGCCGTAACAACGGGTATGATGGATACGGAAATGGGAACGGTAATTGGCTAGAAGATCAGCAAGAAGATGCTTTCTCTGGGGGAGGTTTTGAAGGTCCTATAGATGACTCTCAGAGAATCAAGATGCTCGAGGAGCAGATGAAAGGTGTTGTGAATCAAAGTGCTGTTGGTTTAGATATGACCACAATGGGTCTGGTGCCTGGCCTGAGGGTACCACTAAAGTTTAAAGCTCCTACATTCGACAAATATAAGGGGGATACCTGTCCAAAGGTGCATGTGCGATCATACTATAGAAGGATGTCGGCTTATTGAAACGATGAGAGGATGCTGATGCATTTCTTTCAAGACATCTTGTCTGGTCCTTCCCTTGAGTGGTACATGGGATTGGAGCCTACTCAGATAAAAACTTGGAAGCAGCTGGCTGAAGCGTTTGTGGCTCATTATAAGTACAATAGCGACTTGGCACCCAACCGGGTCCAATTACAGGGGTTATCCCAGAAGAAAGACGAGAGCTTCAAAGAATATGCGCAGAGGTGGCGCGACATGGCTGCACGAGTTCATCCTCCTTTGGATGACAAAGAAATGAATGATATGTTCATAGGAACATTTACTGGTATGTTTTATGATAAGCTGTTTCATACTTCCTTGGGCAGTTTCTCGGACCTAATCTTGATGGGTGAGATAATTGAAAGCAATATTAAGATGGAGAGATTCCAAGCTGAGGAATCTACTTCAGCTGGCAGTAACAGAAGAGCATTCGGGGGTCGTCGTCAAGGTGATACAAGTGCAGTATTCGGGGGCCGAGGCCGAGGCCGGGGCAGAGGGCAGAATCAGTACAATCATCCACAACAGGTGGCAAGTGTCACAATTCCATTTCATCAACAACCGATACCACTACAGCAGATACCACCACAGCAACAACAGCCACAACAAAGGTTAAACCCTGCCCAACGCAGAGTTCAGTGGGGCAAACCAAAGAGGGTGTTTGAAACGCCTCCTTCAACGTATGCAGAATTGCTACAAATGTTACTGGGTTTGAACTTGGTAGAAAAGAGGACTATGGCGCCAATGACGGGCACTCCTCCGTTCGGTTTTGATGCGAACAAGCACTGTGAATTCCACACCGGGGCTCCTGGCCACGACATAGAGAATTGCCACGCGTTCAAGCATGTGGTGCAGGATCTGTTAGATAGCAAGGCCATCAATTTCGGACAAGCAGGTCCGAACATAGTACAACAGCCCATGCCCAACCATGGGGCAAATGCTATTTTAATTGAGGAGGGATTGAATTTGATCATGAATGTTGATGACCTCAAGACACCGTTGTGTGAGATAAAGAGCAGATTATTGAAAGGAGGTGTGTATCCGGGCTGCGATGAGTTTTGCCTAGAGTGTTGGACCCAAGCTGGGGGTTGTGCTGAATTGAAGAAGGGTATTCAGACCTTGATAGATGGAGGCACATTGCAATTCGACAGAACAGTAGTGGAGGAACCTGCAGAGGTATTAGCGGATGAGCAAAGTGATGTAGCTACCGTGACAATTCCCCGAAAAACGATAACTATAACGGCGCCAGCCAAGCGACCGCCGATCACTATCACCAAGGCAGGACCAATCCCTTATGAGAGCACTAAGGCAGTACCCTGGACTTACGGGTTGGAAGCATACTGTGATGGGGTGAAGATTGATATTAGTAAACAGCCAGTTGAGGTTGTAGACAACGTCGTCGGGACCGGAGGGATGACGAGAAGTGGGAGAATTTTTATATCGCCTGAGGTAGAGGCTGAACGATTGGCGAAGGGAAAAGGAAAAATGAATGAGGATGTCCCTGTGCAGAGGAACGAAAAAGAAACGTCACTGAAAGATGTAGAAGAGTTTATGCGCCTTATTCGTAAGAGTGACTATAAGATTGTTGAGCACCTTCAACAGACGCCATCGAAGATATCCATATTGTCGCTGTTATTGTGTTCCGAAGCTCATAGGAATGCATTGTTGAAAATTATGGATACGTCATTTGTACCCCAAGATGTTTCTGTGAAGCAGTTGGAGGGGGTATTGGCGCACGTGAACGCAGGCCATAGCTTGGGATTTACGGATTTTGATTTGACCCCGAAGGGGAGAGAGCATAACATGGCGTTACACGTCTCAGTTGATTGTAGGGGCTCAGTCATGTCCCACGTACTGGTAGATACAAGATCTTCCTTGAACGTGCTGCCAAAGAAAGCAATGATGAAATTGGACATCAGGGGAATCATTTGTACGCCTAGTGACTTGGTGGTCAGGGCATTTGATGGTACACGAAGGTCAGTCTTTGGATCTATAAAGTTACCTCTCCAGGTGGGGCCAGAGATCTTCGAAACTGAATTTTACATCATGGACATCCAGCCGGCATATAGCTGTCTTCTCGGACGACCATGGATCCATGGTGCTGGGGCAGTCACATCTACCTTGCACCAAAAGCTGAAATACATGGTAGGGGACAGTGTGGTCACGGTCTGTGGAGAAGAAGATATATTGGTCAGCCATCTGTCATCATTCAAGTACGTAGAAGTCGACGGCGAGATTCATGAAACACCCTGTCAAGCCTTTGAAGGGTTGCGCATCAAAGACAAAGTTCCAGGGCCGAGTAAAGCGTCAGAGGTGGCCGTCTCGTCATACAAGGAGGCTCAAGCCCTAGTGAAGACTGGTGAGACCAAAGGCTGGGGCAAAGTTCTGGATATTCCCGTGAAGATGGACAGATTTGGGCTGGGATATCAACCATCGTCATCAACGCCTGCTGCTGGGGCACCCCGTTTCAAAAGACCAATAACAATCACAGCTAGTGGAGTGTATCACGAGGCCATCAACGCTGTTTCAGATTCCGAAGAAGGAGACAGTGACTGCGACATGGACGCCTGGATTCAGCCGAGCGTGCCAGGACAAGGATTATGCAATTGGTCTATTCAGGAGACTGTTCCTGTGACTACCAAACAGTAATACTTTGTTTTTTTAATTGTTGAAACAATCCGGTGTCTTACCCGGGGCATCGTGATTTTGCTTAGGGCCGTGCTGTTATGTACATTGCATTTTTTAATCATTAAATAAAAGGCGTTTTTTCATGTACAAATATTGCGATCTCTGTTTGTCCTGTTTTTTTTGTTTACAATAAAATGGCAACGTGGTTATTCGCTTTATACATATTTTGAAGCATTTAACCATTCCTTTTGCAGGATAATATTTTTAGATGACATCATTGAACCGCCTATGACTCATTTCGACTTTGAGCACCCGGTATTTCAGGCCGAAGAAGAGATTGTTGAAGATGGCGACGTTCCCGAAGAGCTGTCTTGGTTGGTAAAGCAAGAAGAACGAATCATTCTGCCTCATGAGGAGGTCATTGAAATTATTAACCTGGGGTCGGAAGGGGTCGAAAGGAACATCCGTATAGGAGCCGCGCTGCAGAGCGACGTCAAGCGAAGACTGGTTGAAATGCTCAGAGAGTATAGTGATGTGTTCGCTTGGTCGTACGAAGACATGCCTGGGCTGGATACGGATATGGTTGTGCACCGTCTGCCGCTAAAAGAAGAATGCCCGCCGGTTAAGCAGAAGCTTCGCAGAACTAGGCCTGATATGGCAGTGAAGATTAAGGAGGAGGTCCAAAAGCAGTGGGATGCTGGTTTCCTAGCTGTTACAAAATATCCCTCATGGGTCGCTAATATTGTACCAGTGCCAAAGAAAGATGGTAAAGTGAGAATGTGCGTAGATTACCGTGATTTGAACAAAGCGAGCCCGAAAGATGATTTCCCACTTCCTCACATCGATGTGCTGGTCGATAACACTGCTCAATTCTCCGTATTCTCCTTCATGGATGGCTTCTCGGGCTACAATCAGATTAAGATGGCGCCAGAAGATATGGATAAGACTACCTTCATTACGCCTTAGGGAACATTTTGCTACAAAGAGATGCCCTTCGGATTAAAGAATGCTGGGGCAACGTATCAGCGTGCAATGACGACTCTTTTTCATGACATGATGCATAAGGAGATCGAGGTTTATGTCGATGATATGATTGCCAAATCCCAGACGGAGGAAGAACATTTGGTGAATCTGCTGAAGCTATTCAAGAGGCTTAGGAAGTTCAGGCTGAGACTGAACCCTAACAAGTGCACCTTCGGGGTGAGATCGGGTAAACTGCTGGGGTTTATTGTGAGCGAAAAAGGAATAGAGGTTGATCCTGCAAAAATAAAAGTAATACAAGAGATGCCGATGCCTAAAACAGAGAAAGAGGTGCGCGGGTTTTTAGGGAGGATGAACTACATCGCTCGGTTCATATCTCACCTAACAGCTACGTGCGAGCCGTTATTCAAGATGTTGAAAAAAGACCAGGCTGTAACATGGAATGAAAATTGTCAAAAGGCGTTCGATAAAATAAAACAGTATTTGCAGGAGCCTCCTATTTTGATACCTCCAGTGGCAGGGAGACCCTTGATTATGTATTTGACGGTTCTTGAGGGAAGTATGGGTTGTGTTCTCGGTCAACATGACGAGACAGGGCGTAAAGAGCATGCAATTTATTATTTGAGTAAGAAGTTTACTGAATGTGAATCTCGATACTCAATGCTCGAAAAAACTTGTTGCGCGCTAGCATGGGCCGCCAAGCGTTTGAGGCAATACATGCTGAACCATACAACCATGCTCATCTCGAAGATGGATCCTATCAAATACGTATTCGAAAAGCAGGCATTATCGGGGAGAATTGCCCGTTGGCAGATGGTTTTGACCGAATACGACATCCAGTATGTCTCACAGAAGGCTATAAAGGGGAGTGTATTATCTGAGTACTTGGCAGAGCAGCCTATTGAGGACTACCAATCGATGAGGTTTGATTTTCCTGACGAGGATATCATGTACCTAAAGATGAAAGATTGTGAAGAACCGTTGCCAGACGAAGGACCAGAATTGGGTTCCAAATGGAAGTTGATCTTTGACGGAGCTGTAAACTCCTACGGTAGCGGAATAGGGGCAATCATCACTACTCCACATGGGTCGCACATCCCATTTACCGCTCGATTGACCTTTCCAGTTACCAATAACGAAGCCGAATACGAAGCTTGCATCATGGGGCTTGAAGAAGCCATTGATGTGCGAATCAAAAATCTGGATGTATATGGAGACTCAGCTTTGGTGGTGAATCAAATAAAAGGAGAATGAGAGACACGTCAGCCTAATCTGATACCATACATGAATTACGCGAGGAGATTGTTGCCCTTCTTTGACAAGGTTGAGTTGCATCATGTACCACGAGCAGAGAATCAGATGGCTGACGCCCTGGCCACATTGTCTTCCATGTATAAAGTCAACTTCTAGAATGAGGCTCCCAGAATTGTTATCTCTCGGCTTGACAGACCCGCCTTCGTATTTTCCATTGACGAAGCATCTGATGATAAACCCTGGTATTTTGATATCCATAATTTCCTGAAAAACAAAGAATATCCGGCTGGGGCATCCAGTCACGATCAGAAGACTCTCAGGAGATTGGCAGGTAATTTCTATCTGAATCCAGACGGTGTCCTATACAAGAGAAATCACGACTTGGTGCTACTACGTTGTGTAGACGAGAAAGAGGCGAAGTTGCTCATGGAGGAAATACATGAGGGTACATTTGGTACGCATGCTGGTGGGCATGCCATGACGAGGAAGCTGCTGCGGGCAGGTTATTACTGGCTAACTATGGAAACCGATTGTTTCAAGTTTGCGAAAAGGTGTCATAAGTGCCAGATCTATGCAGATAAGATCCATGTGCCTCCGAGTCCTCTGAACGTGATGTCGTCACCGTGGCCATTCTCAATGTGGGGAATCGACATGATTGGAAAGATCGAGCCAACGGCATCTAACGGACACCGGTTCATTTTGGTAGCAATCGATTATTTTACCAAATGGGTGGAAGCGGCATCCTATACGAATGTGACCAAGCAGGTGGTAGCCAGGTTTATCAGACGAGATATCATTTGCAGATATGGAATCCCCGAGCGGATAATTACCGACAACGGTTCGAACTTAAATAACAAAATGATGAAGGAGCTGTGTCAGAGTTTTAAGATCGAGCATCACAACTCTTCTCCTTATCGACCCAAGATGAATGGCGCTGTTGAAGCGGCCAATAAGAACATAAAGAAGATTGTTCAGAAGATGGTAGTGACCTATAAGGATTGGCATGAGATGCTACCTTTTGCTTTGCACGGTTATCGTACGACGGTACGCACATCAACCGGGGCAACCCCGTTCTCGTTGGTATATGGAATGGAAGCAGTGTTACCACTGGAGGTTGAGATCCCTTCCCTGAGGGTATTACGAGATGTCCAACTGAACGAGGCAGAATGGGTGAAAGACAGGTTGAACCAGCTGAGTTTAATGGATGAGAAGAGGTTAGCTTCTCTAGCATATGGTCGGTTGTACCCGAGCCGAATGAAGAAAGCGTATGATAAAAAGATACACCCTCGGAGCTTTCAGACGGGCGACCTTGTGCTAAACAGGATTCTCCCTCCGTAGGCAGATAACAGGGGCAAGTGGACCCCCAACTACGAAGGGCCATACGTTGTCAGAAAAGTCTTTTCAGGAGGAGATTTGTTGTTGTCCACTATGGATGGTGAGGACTTTACGTCGCCTGTAAATTCGGACGCAGTTAAAAAACACATTGCTTGAAATTGACCCGCTGGACAAAAAAAAAAGAGTCCAGGCAAAAATGGGGCATCCTGGCGAACCAAAAACAGAATGAAAGGTTCGGGCAAAAATTAGGGATAAAATTGGAAAAAATGTACACCCGCGAAGTTGAAAACCTACACTGGGCGGCTTCAGCAAAAAAGGGTATCCCGGTGAACTGAAAACCTACAAAGGGCGGTTCACGCAAAAGTTAGGGATCTGAAAAGCAAATGACTGCGGTCCGAATATGATACTGCGGTGCACGTTGGTGCGGGAGAATATACCTGAGGGGTCGATTATCAGATACAATCTCTTCGGAAGTGTGAATATCGGAAAAGCACTAGAGTCAGGCGAGTCATAGGAGGATCAGCTCATGATGTTCGTCTGCATCCCGTTGCCGACATGTGTACAAATGTGATTTGTCATTGTATTTATGCTTCTTGTGCATACTTGTATATTTGTTGTGCGTAGCTTCCTCTTTTCAGGAGTTATATCCCGTGTACAAAACTCTGCCCATTCAGGGGCCCAATCAATAAAACATGTTATTCAGTATTTGATGCTTGTTCTTTACTGTTTTGTACATGACAAACGCCAATGTTTAATAGAACTAGCAAGTGTATAACATTGCTGGCCCTTGCCGATAATTGCTAAAACTTTGAATTAACTGAAAATGATGTCACTAACGCTAACCTGAATAGATTTGGTTGCATAGACTTGTTTTGTCTCGTTTGTGGTGTTGCAGGGTCCTTGACCATACAAAGTGGACGATCCGAAGATTGCAGTACTAAACAGAAGCTCGTAACGAAAAGGCTTGATTGTTACGTGAAGTGAATCCCCATGCAGGTCGCGCTTCTGAGATAACAGTGTTCCTTACTAAAGAAGGACCAGATTCCCCAGCTAGTCGTAGCTTATCCGAAGGACATTCTCCAGCAGGGTCGTTTACCCTCGACAGAATTGATGATTCCAAGATCGAAGGTTGTATTCAGACAGTGTGGTGTCCTCCAAAAGGATTCCCCATCCCGAGCAGAGTGGTTTAGCCTCAGAAGACTAATGTTTCCAAGCATGTGAGCTGTACCCAGACAGTCTACTCTTCCCATTAGAGATTCCCTTCCCAGTAGGGCCATTTACTCTCCCCCAGCGGAGCCAGTTAATTTTCCCCAAGAGAGTCGTTTCGTACTCAGTGGAGTTCTCTCTTTCCAGCCAGTTTTCTCTTTCCTCCCAGTGGAAATCAAAGGTTAAAAATCTTCCCGACAGAGTTGGTTGTGTGTCCCGACATTTATTTTGTCGGAATACCGTGTGATACCCGTTCACTCCCCAGCAAAAGTCCAATTTTCATTGGCACGGGTAAGCTGTCCCTGACAGAAGTCCAATCATGATTGGCGCATTCAGATATTCCTCAGCAAAGTTGGCTTCACTCTTCCAGCATTTATTTTGCTGGAATAATTTTGTGATGCCTGGTTATCCCCAGCGGAGTTGGCGTTGTCTTCAGCATTTATTTTGCTGAAACGGTTTTCTGTATCCCAGCAGTTCGAGCCTGCATTTGCATGGGCATATAGTGTCATGTCTGCATCCACCGGAAAAAAACGCGTAGCATTTCCATGTCGAATGGAGCATTACGCCATTGTCAAACATATGCACTTTGAAACATAAGCCATGTTGGTTAACCTTTTGTTTGCTAGTGTTGTTTCCTTTGCAGGTGGAGGGAGCTCTTGCTCCAAATTAATTGCCAAATATTCAAGATCTCGGCGTGAGACATGTAATGATAAGGTCAATTGTGGCATTATTCCCCACAGAGTTGCTTGTTTAAGTTTCTCTTACCCCTCCAGCGGAGTATTTCTTCAAGGTTGTTGTTATGCCAGCATCAAAAGATTTCGTGAATCGATTTTTGGAAATTGCCGCCTATGTTAAAGTAGGTGTCTGGCAGTGTGGATTCAGAAAATCCCCAATAGAGTCCTTCTCAGATTTGCTGCCATGTCAGCACTGAAGATTGGAAGACTAAACACATATTGTGTGATTGATGAAGCTAGCTGCTGCAAAGATAGGCAGAAAAGATGTATCAGATTATTTCCCGCAGTGGTGGCGGTGTTATCTTCCCGCAGTGGTGGCGGTGTTATCTTCCCGCAGTGGTGGCGGTGTTATCTTCCCGCAGTGGTGGCGGTGTTATCTTCCCGCAGTGGTGGCGGTGTTATCTTCCCGCAGTGGTGGCGGTGTTATCTTCCCGTAGCGATGGCGGTGTTATCTTCCCGTAGCGATGGCGGTGTTATCTTCCCGTAGCGACGGCGGTGTTATTTTTCTGTATTGGTGACGGAGTCAGTACCCGTAGCAATGGCGGTGTTATTTTTTGTATTGGTGACGGAGTCAGTACCCGTAGCGATGGCGGTGTTATTTTTCTGTATTGGTGGCAGAGTCAGTACCCGTAGCGATGGCGGTGTTATTTTTCTGTAATGGTAATGGATTCAGTACCCGTAGCGATGGCGGTGTTATTTTTTGTATTGGTGACGGAGTCAGTACCCGTAGCGATGGCGGTGTTATTTTTTTGTATTGGTGGCAGAGTCAGTACCCGTAGCGATGGCGGTGTTATTTTTCTGTAATGGTAATGGAGTTAGTACCCGTAGCGATGGCGGTGTTATTTTTTGTATTGGTGACGGAGTCAGTACCCGTAGCGATGGCGGTGTTATTTTTCTGTATTGGTGGCAGAGTCAGTACCCGTAGCGATGGCGGTGTTATTTTTTGTATTGGTGACGGAGTCAGTACCCGTAGCGATGGCGGTGTTATTTTTCTGTATTGGTGATGGAGTCAGTACCCGTAGCGATGGCGGTGTTATTTTTCTGTAGTGGTGACAGAGGTATTACCCGTAGCGATGGCGGTGTTATTTTTTCTGTAGCAATGGCAGATTATTTCCCGTAGCAATGGCGGTGTTGTTTACCCGTAGCGATGGCAGTGTTATTTTCCCAGATTATTTCCCGTAGTGATGGCGGAGTGATTTCCCGTAGTGATGGTGGGGTTATGTTTTGTTGACAGAAGTACTTCCCTAGTGAAGTCGTCCAGGTTATTCATGTATTGGCAAGATGGTGTCGAAATCAGATTTGTAGATAGTGTTCCCCAAACAGTTGTGCAGTTTATTTCTACGATTGGCAAATTTCCGGGTTCTTAGTATTCAACCATCTCGTACCTCGAATGTTTGAAGGTTGTTCGCTCTTCACCCAGTCGGGTCCAAGTCGTTTGAATAGGGGCACCTGTTGCACCCTAAAATTTGCTCAACCTATTTCACTTGGTTTATGTTTCAATTGCATTGTCATTTGCATAAAAAGTCATGTACATAGTCTAATCATTTGCATAGCATAGCATAACAAGCCATCTGACAAGGGATGAAGTGCTATTCTTTATCTCAAGGAATGTATTCAAGAGGCTCTTATCAAGATTCAAGCTTATTCAAATCACCAAGAAAGAAATTGAAGCTTTGTGAAGTGTAAAGGCCAAGCAGTGGGTTTCTCTCCTATCTTGAGGGTATGTGAAGATCATCAGAGAAGTTGTGAGTTATGAATTGAGGGCATGGAAGACCTAGAGGGTCCTTTTTAAAGTAAGACAAGTCATTGGTGTGGTTGCAAGAGCTACAATTGAAGACAGCCAACTAGGGTGTCATCTGGGTCAACCTTAAGTCAAATGCTTGATTGAAGGGCATCAAGGCCTATTTGGAGGATGTGAGATTCATCATTTGATATGTGGATATGGATGTGGTGTTGTGCCAAGGAGAAATCAAAAGAAATCAAGAAGAAGAGAAGTTTCTAAATTAGGGTTTCTGTGTAAAATCCCCTGATTTCGGTCAAACTTCCAAGCAAAATAATTCAAAATTCAAGTCTCAAATGGATCCTTGGCCAACATGAAACTTGTAGAGTATCTCAAGAACTTTAATTTCAGTGGTGGAAAGGCATCAAGGAGATTAGTAGAACTCAAGTTATGGTTCTTGCAAGTTACAGGTCCTCAGAGGCATCTGAATTTTGTCTGTGAAAGTTACTTGACTTCCAAGCAACTTTTACCCCTCAAGGAGTTTTCAAATGGAATTGTGGCCAACATGAAAGTTGTTCCTCATGATCTTAGCTTTCTAGAAAGGTATGGTATGCCTCAATCTGATTTGTGGAGCTCTACGTATGATCTTGACAAGCCAAGGGCATTTTGGTCATTTGGAGGTTATAGGTCATTTCAAGCATAAGGCCATATCTCCTACTTCCAAGCTTCAAATGGAAAAATCTTCAACATAAAAGTTGCTTAGAATGATGTTTTAAGGCTAGTAGGGAGGTCATGAGATGTTGAAAAGGCTCATATCAAAAAGTTATAAAAATGGCCTAAAAATGAGACATAAGTTAATTCAAGTGAAGTTGAAAATCATAAATCATAAGCTACAAGTCCAAACCATGTCATATGATAGGTCATTTTGACTCCAAATGACATTCTAAGAACAATGGTTCAGCCACAATTTTGATTTGAGGCTTGCATAATAGGGTTGCTTTGTAATTTGATTGCTTGCATAATAGGGTACCAAACCAAAACAAGGAAAAGCTTAATAAACAAGGAAGAGATGCATGGTAACTTGTCCAAAATATCATTTGGGGATAAATTCAAGTTGGTTACAAGGATTATAAGGGTTTTTGCATGAGATACCATATCATGAGAAGTGAAAATTCAAATTACCATATCATGGAAAATTCAAGTTCTTACTAGATGGTTCTAGGAGGTTCTAGACTTTTCTAAACCTCTCTATATATTGGATACAACTTCCATTGGTGCAAGGTTGGTGATAGTTGGTGCTATTTGTTGTAGAGAAAAGAGTGTGAAATCATAAAGCTCCATTTGCAAATTACATTGAATCTCTTGATTCTCCTTCATTACCTTTCCATTTTTCTTCACAAATCATATCCATAAACATTGCTGAGTATGTTCATATTGGCTTGAGACTCCATTGATGAAGATTTGAAGGTATTCACATTGAACTTGCAAGGAAGCAAATCCCATTGGATCTTGAAGAACAAGCAATTCCAGCCACTCATTTTGCAAACAGAGGAAGATTCATCATCTAGGGATCATACTTGAAGAGTTACAAGGCTTGATTTGGAGAGTTTCATCACCTACCATTTCAAGAAGCAAGGTATGCAAAACCACTTCTACACCCTAATTTAGGCATGGCTAGGATGAATTCTTAGGGTAAAACCATTAGAGACAATTAGGTGGTTCATTTTGATGAGTTTGGGACTGATTGGATAGGTTTCAACTATGGACACGAATTCTTGATGGAGTAAGAATGAATGATATATTGAGTTTCAATGCAAGATGATTAGCTAGTTTTGATGAGTGTAACATAAGGATCATTTTCATATAAAGAATCCTGAGTTTGGTTGAAGTTGAAAATTGATAATATTTTGAGATTGGTTTGGTTATGCATTCGGTTTGCATGATTTAGAGGGTATCAATGAAATCCATTGCCATAGCTGTATTCAGGGCGAAATTTTGATCAAAATTGGTTTTTACATTGTGTTGATTGGTTGAGAAACAAGAGAGAACGAAGGAGAGGAAGTTCTGTTGCATGGAAGGTATTTTAATGGAGTTGCAGACCAAACCCTAACCCAGCGTTAGGATGACTTTTCTGCCGTCAGATCACGCGCGGAATGTTGACCAAAAAAGCCATCCAACGACCATGATTTGAAACGAAACATTGGAGGGAAGCCAGCAGCGTAAAACGCTGCGTTTCACTTAAAGCAACTTCATGGGCTTTGAGTGATGTTTCTATCCAAACCCCCCATTTAGGCCCAATCACGTTTTACGCTGTATTTCTATGCTATTCGCACCGTGTTTGCTTTTATTTTCTTTAGTTTTTTTTCAATTAATTTCTGAATGCAAATGGGCCCAAGGCGCGTTTCTCTTCCCACCCCCAGTATGGGCCCAAAGTTGTTTATAACTGCATATTGTTGCTTAATGCACCACTCATTTGTTATTTTCTTTTGATTTTCATTGTTTTTTCTGAGTTTAAACTGGGCCCAGGCGCTTACTCCTTGCACCCCTCATGTTGGGCCCAGATATGAAAATAAACTGCATATTATTGCTGTTCATACCCCATCATCATTTTCATATTAATTTTTCTCCAAATTTTTTACAAACTTTAAAAATGCATAATAAATAGAAAAAATAATATTTTCTCATGGGAATATTTTCTCCACTTTCCATTTTTTGTCAAGAAAAATATAAAATCATAAAATTTCCATTTTATTTCATTTTACTATTTTTTGCATATTTTTCATTTTAATTGCTTTTTAATTTCTTTATGTTGATTTATGATTTTGTAGATTTTAGTTTAGGTAGCTCCCTTAATATTTTTAAGTCAATCTTTTTAGGGTAGTTAGATGTATGTTTTAGGTTCCCCCTGAATTAATTCCATATTTTTGTGACAATTTCTAGGATAGTTTTGATTAGGTAATTCTAGGTTGTATAAAATTAGGTTAAACCACAACTTAGGTGCATTAATACCATTTCTTTTGGGTTTTTTAGGATAAGTTAGGCTATGGGGAATATATGGGTATTAAGGGTAGGTTTAGTAGATCCCCTAGAAATAATATTAGAATTTTCCCTACTATATTAATATTTTTAGTATATTTTGCAATTGTATGTTTGTTTGGTGTGCCCTTTTGGGGTTTATTTTGTTTGTATAGGCTTATTGGGCTTGCTTGGGGTGTGGGCTTGGCTTGAAGAGCATGATGTTGAAGCATACTTGAAGACAAAGAGTTGAAGATCAAGTTCAAAGTTGATGAAGATGCTAGGCTTGCTTGAAGATTGATTGAAGATCATAGGACCTAGGAGCTAGGTAGAGCTTTAGAATAGAAAAATTTCTTCATAAACATGGATGGTTTCTATTGCCTCCATTCTTCTCTATGATTCAAAGTCTCTCTTTGATACTCACCTCCTTCCTTTGGAAGGATTAGTGACAGTATCTAGGAGATAGAACTTTTGAGAGAAACAGTCTGTATTTTGTTAACAGTCTGTATGCCACCTTTGGTGGTTAACTGACTGTTTAACATCCCAAATCATCTTGTGAACTATTACTCATCTAGGAGAGCTTGCTTTGAAGAAACTTTGAAGATTGAAGATGAAGTCCCTTGCCTTGAAGACTAATAGAACAAGGAGCTTGTGCTGTCAGGTTTTGCTGTTTAGAGCTGCTGGTGATGTTTAGAGTTGGTGATGTATTGTTTGAGTTTCTTGACTGTATTGTTTGATAATTTTCCCCTTGAGGTTGAGGTGAAGCTGCTTCACTTCGCTCATTGTTTTCTAGGTTCGAGGTTGAGTGGGACTCCCTTGTCTCGCTTGTATTGCTGCATTCATGCATTTTACCGCTTTACTGTATATATGCTGTTGTGTTTCCGTTTATCCCCTTAGGATCTCTGTTTCTCTCTGCGCAAGAGAGAAATATGACAGACATTAGGCTTTCATCCATGCATGACAACATTAGGTTAGACTTTGATTCCCTTTTAAACCATAGGCTTTAGAGTGCTGTCTCTTCTACCTCAAAACAATCAGAAAAACACAATAAACATTTCAAACACAATAAAAAACAGTTCTTGCGTAAAAGACTGTCAATCAATCAAAACGTCATTTTTGTCCGCTTGGACCAGTAATCAGAAAAACCTTTTTGAAGGATAAAAACAATCAAGACAGACTTGTGTCGTGCAGGGCCCGAACTACGTTTACTATGATCTTTCATGCCGTATGAAAGTACGTAGGCATAGGATGCGATATCCTAGCGAGCAACCTTCCCCTCCTTTCCCGTAGGTAGGCGAACTACGTTGACTCTGATTTCTCGTTCCAGACGGGAATACGTAGGCATAAAGTGCGATACTTTGCCGAGTCATTTTCTTTTCTTTTAACCCCAGACCTGTAGAATAGATAGAATAACAATCTGTACCAGAAAACAAGCGTGGATACCGTCGAGTACGACGGACGTGAGGGGTGCTAATACCTTCCCCTTGCGTAACTGACTCCCGAATCCAGGATTTGGTTACGATGACCATTCATTTCCCGTCTTTGCGGTAGGTTTACTTCGAGTGTTTCCTTTCCCTCCGTTGGGATAAATAACGCATGGTGGCGACTCTTCTGTTCAGCCGACGCCGATTTTCGCAGTAGCGACACACATCAATCAAAAGATCTTTGATTGGTCCCAACTTCGGTTCTCTGAACTTTAAGGAATTTGTACTTCTTTTCCTTTGATCATTCATCTTGTTCTTCAATACCTATGATAATCACAGTCTCTTAAGTCCCTTAATATGCAACAATGTTATGAAATGCAATGCTTTATGGATGCATATGAGAATGGAAGCACATGGATCAAAGCCACAGATCCTGCCGGGTATTGTAACAAAATATCTCTCACCACGGGTGGGCAATCTATTGGTTTATAAGAGGGCATCCCAAAAGGCTTTTAAACAAAGTCCCATGCACTAACCCTCAAAAGTTTTCCATCATAACGACTACTCGTAAGACGGTAATCCTTTCAAAAGGATGAACACAGAGTTATGCTGTAGTAACCTTTTGGAATAAGGTTCTACAAGAGGTCCTCAGAATCACGGAATCCCACGTCGGAAATAAAACGCCGTTACGACTACACGTAGGACATAATCTTTCCAACGGGGTCTCATCTGAGCGGTGGAATTCGATCCAACTCAACGAGTCCTACGTCTCGCAAATCAGAAAGAAACCACCTCCTAATCTTAGTGTATACTCGAAAGCTCGGGTAGAAAGCTTTATCCTCACAAACCATCCTAATAAACCCAACAGGTTAGAAAGAAACACAATAATAAAATAAAATAAAACATAAAAGCAAATAAATCACAAATGCAACAAACAAACTAGGTTTGGCTTGCTAGGTGTCCCCAGCAGAGTCGCCAGCTGTCAGTGGTCGAAAAATACATCGCAACGACGGGGAAGGCGAAAAGGAAAAGGACAGAAGAGTCGCCACCGAACTTTATTTATCCCATGAGGGGAAAGGAAAATATCGAGAAAACCTTAAGAAAAGAACGGATAAGATGGTCTCACAACCAAGAACGGGTTCGGAAGCCGGTTATGCGAGGGGAAGGTATTAGCACCCCTCGCATCCATCGTACTCGATGGGAACCATTTGTTTGTCGACGTGTGAATTTATTTGCTTAAATGTTATGTTATAAAAGTGTTTTCCAAAGGGTAAAGAAAGAGGGCTTAGAAACTAAGAAATGAGGCAACAGGGAAGAAGAGAGAAAGGTTGGACTCGGTAGGACTTCGCGGTCCTAGGCCTACGTATTCTCAACGAATATGAGAAAATCAGAGTCGACGTAGTTCGGGGAACTACAGATATAAGGGGGAATGTGCTCGGCAAGGATTGTGGCCCTTGTGCCTACGTATCTTTACTTGAAAAAGTAAAGAATCAGAGCAGCCGTAGTTCGGCCTACGATTTGTTGATGTTTTTATGGATGATGCTATCGTACGCATTCTAGCAGTTAGGTGTATTGTTGCTCGCTCGTTGGAGACTTAGACATTACCTGTTTGCGGTAGAATGGACGTATCATATCCTTTTCGAAAGATAAGTTTTCGCCATGCGAGGCAAGATTTCACATTTGATTTGTTGAATTATTATTTTTTTTAGGGGCGAGATAGGTCCTCGGATAGTAACCCCTACGGGTAGTACCCAATTCTTCATCTCAAAGTTTTTGTTGTGAAAGGGTGTGGCGAACATAGCGTCTTCGTATTGAAAGACGAGTATCAAAACCACACACACTACAGTGAGCATCTCGAAACTCGGAGAGGAAGAAGTCTACACTTAATCCTCTCTCTTTAGTTCAATACAAAGAGAGCTTCATTCTCTTATTAAAGTGTTTTTGGTTTTAAATGGTAAGCGCTTTTGCGACAGAGAACCCTACGGTAAACGTCAACACTCGGGATAGGAGAAGGCCTACGCCTAACCACTCCACGACCATTCAAATTTTTGTCATGAGAAGAGTTTTAAAAATGCACTCGGTACGGGACCGGGGTTTTTAGGAGAAAAAGGTGTGGATGAAAACGTCTTCGTATTGAAAGACAAGTATCAAAACCACCCACACTATAGTGAGCATCTCGACACTCGGAAAGGAAGAAGTCTACACTCAATCCCTTTTCTTTAGTTCAATACAAAGAGAATTTTACCCTTTTATTAAATATGGTGAATTGGCTTAACAATCGTTTGAGAAAATCCGCTTGACGTTGGGTCAAGGGTTTAATTGCTTAAAAAGGTTTGAGGTGACACGAACAAGGTCGATGGCGGACGCACAAGGCGGCCGACTTACATGGTCGAAAATGGCTCGATAAAATCGAGAGTTTGTTTTTTTGAAAATGGTTATGTAATCAAGAGTCAACAAAGACAATAGAAATATTTACACTAAAACCATGCAAACATATGGGCTAGTTGGCAAAAAAATCGAGACATGCGAAAAAAACGGGTTCACCGTGCGAACTCCTTGAAAAAAAAAAATTTTAGGTAAAAAACAACAAAAAAGCATAAACAAACTGATCAGTTCGCGCCGCAAAGGGTGTTCGCGCCGCGAACTGAGAAAAGTTTTGATTCTGTTTTTGACAGTTCGCGCCGCGAACTGAGAAAAGTTTTGATTCTGTTTTTGAGAGTTCGCGCCGCGACTTGAAGCGAAAAATACAGTATTTGCTGTATTTTTTTGCTGTCTTTTATGATTTTCTTCCTTTTTATTGGTTCTAAAAACTGATTTATTGGTCCCCTTAGACCCTTACATGATATGCTCAGTACAACAACACATAAAAGAGGAAGTAAAATTAATATAAAAGCAAAAAGTAAAGAGAGAAAGGTTTGAAATGGATACCCAAGAGCTTTCTATCTTTCTTGCAAGTCCTCCACTGATTTTTGTTGGAGGTGCTCTCCACTCTTCACTCTATGTTGTGAAGGTTTTGTTTCTCAATGGTCCTCTTGTGATTCTATGTTACTCTTTTTTTTCTGGTTTTTCTTCCTTTATATTTTTCTGGTTTTCAAGGTTTCTCTTGCTCTCTCTATTTTCTAGTTTTTGCAATGTGTAGAATGTGTAATGTGTGAAGAGTGAATCCTCCCTTTGTTTACAGCCCCTTGCCTTCTTATCTCTCCCCTCTAGGGTTTTCCCTTCTCCCCAAACATCAGATTTTTAATGGGGAAATGTCTCTTACCACCTTTTCTCATGTCACTCTCTTTCATTCCATTTCCATGTATATGGCTATGCTGCATTTTTCTGCACTACTTTCCCATGCTGTCTTTTTTCTGCAGCCCTATACATTGCCCTCAATCCTTTCACCTCTTTGTTGGCTTATGCTTGGACTACCCTCTTGGTCAATGTTAACCTTTGGACAGAATTTTGAAATTCTGATTTTTAGATGCATTATCATATGCCATTCCCTTGGTCTTGTGACATGTATATTTTGTGACATGAGGCAACTTGTTACTTCTTGCATGGGGCTGCTTTGGATCACATTAAAATCACCTAGCATGCATTGTCTTGATCTTGGCATGAATTTGATTAGAAACTTGAATGAAGATTAGAAATAAATTAGTTTCTAAACATTACTTAGAGTTGGATTTTGTAACAAATGTGACATTCTTGCAAATGTCATGAAATTTTCTTTGTAATATTCTTGAATCTAGCCTTGAATTCATGAATCTTGAATTTGGAATGATGGGCTTCCCTTATGTCATTGAATTTGAAAGAAATGAAGAAATGAGTCAAGCCTTGAAAGAGGGCAAATTTTGGGGTGCAACACCATCCCTTTGGTTCCAATTCCAAATCCTCATGGGATACCGTTGAACTTCAATAATGCAGCCGAAGGGAACACTTCTCATCCAACCCCAGCGCCCGGAGTTACCATTGGAGCTATCCCGCAGGCCCAGCCTACTGCTGTGCAAATCCCAATTCCTCATATCGAAGATACTCTGATGGATCAATATGAAGATGTTCAGAACTATCATGCTGATATCCCCATTGCCAGTCCTGTTGCTGTTCAGGATTCAGAAGCCATGAAGATGTGCCGTGATCTAGCCGAGAAACTCCGAACCATGGAGGGGCACAGTTCAAATTCTTTCAGTGCTTTGGAATTATGCTTGGTGCCTGATGTTGTCATTCCTCCCAAGTTCAAGGTGCCTGAGTTTTCGAAGTACAAAGGTCTCAGTTGCCCAAACATTCATCTGAAGATGTACTGTCGCAAGATGGTTGCCTATGCCAGAGACGAAAAGCTCATGATTCATTGCTTCCAAGACAGTTTGTCTGGGGCATCACTCGAATGGTATATGCAGCTGGAACGTAACAGTGTGCGCACTTGGGCCGAGCTAGCCAATGCATTTGTCAAGCAGTATAAGTATAACACAAATCTTGCTCCGAATCGTACTCAGCTTCAGAGTATGACTCAGAAGGACAATGAATCCTTCAAGGAGTACGCACAATGATAGAGAGAGCTAGCCGCAAGGGTGCATCCACCTCTTGTTGACCGTGAACTAATTGACATCTTCATGGGTACTTTAGAAGGCCAGTACTACGAAAAGCTGATCGATAGTGTCTCCGCTGGATTTTCTGACTTGGTGATCGTTGGTGAGAGAATTGAAGAAGGGTTGAAGAGTGGAAAGATCCCGGGAGGTTCTAATAGCCAAGCCAATGCCAAGAAGCCTTTCAACGGATACAAGAAGAAAGAGGGCGAAACAAATGCCATCTCTTTGCAGAAAGGGCAAGCTTCCCAACAAGCTCCCGCTCCTATGCCTTATCAAATGCCCTACTATCAGTATCCATATGTTGCTGCTGCGCAATATGCTCCAATGCCTTATCAGCCAGCTGTTCAAGCAGTGCAAGCTCAGATGCCACAGCAACAGGCTCCTCAGCAACAGACCTACAACCAGCAAGGATATCAGTATCCTCCTCAGCAACAGCAGATGCAAGCTACTCAGCAACGACAAGGTACTCGCCCACAGCGTCAGCAGAGAACATGGAGGCCAGATAGAGTCTTTGATCGTCTACCAATGACATATGCTAAAATCTTTGCTCAGTTGATGGAGAAGAAAGATGTTGTTCCGAGAGATTTGGCTCCTCCAACTGTCATTCCTGGCGATTACGATGCAAATGCTCATTGTGAGTTTCATAAGGGTGCTCCAGGTCATACCATTGAGGACTGCAGTGCTTTCAAGCACATAATTCAAGACATGATCGACAGGGATGCTATCAACTTTAATGGGAAGTCTCCAAATGTCATCAACAATCCGATGCCACCAGTCAACTAGTGCCAACATCAAATCGATTCCAGTCAAGTTCATTCCTCGAAGACGGCAGTCATGCTGCCATTTCATTATTCGCAGTTCTTATATTTTGTCTTTGTTTGTTTAAGTATTGTATGCTTTGAGCAATTGCCATTCGTATTTGATTTTCATTAATGTATCGTTTATACATGTTTTGAATTAGTTATGTCGTATTCACTCATTTTTCACTTATCACCGACACATTTATTCACTTCACTGTATTCACTGTTGTTTAGCATGATTTGAGGGAGGATGATGAGAACGAGATACCCATAATTGCAAATCGTATGCTTTCAGACAGAATCTTGTCAATGATGTACAGGCATTGCTTCAATTCCCCAAACACTGGAGATATAAGGAGTTAATCCCTAGTAAACCACTTCGAGCCTAGAATTAGCAGTTTCCTTTGGATATTCAAACCTTTACACTCAACCTGGGGCAGGGTAGTGTTCAGTTAATTCAACTCCGCACTCGAATCAACAAGCAATGAACCATGCTATGGCAGTCACAACCTTCCCAAAAATAAAAAAATAAAAAATCCTGCTAAGTCAAACACCTTAGAGGGGACTTAGGCAAAATCAAGGCAATCCCGATGGACCTGACAAGCAAAGTCAATCCATGCAAAAGGTAGGGATCAAAAACAAAAGCAAAAGAGGACCCCGAAACCCTCAACAAAAACAAAATAATATTCAGTGGCCACCCAAATCAAAAGGGGCACTGACATCCATCAAAAAACCAAAATAAGGTGACTGCCACGACGAGCAAACCTTGAATCATCAAGTTTATACCGTCAAGACAAGTGTAGAATTAACTGAGCGTAGGACTGGAGATCATTAAGAAGAATGGGTGGGTACAAATCATACGTTGAGCCTAATATCCTTTGTTTCATAACCGCAAACCAGACCACGTTACGACCCTCGAAAGACCTAATTGAAGAGAGGTTTATTCTGAAAGCATACTATTGCAAGGTTGTGTAACCTAACTCCTCACATGATTGTTAATCATCAGCATTGGTGTCATTATCCTTGCAATATCTTTTACACCAATCAAAGTTAGCACAACGTTTGGGTTAACTGTCCATTCGTCTCACTACCACGACACCCTCAATAAATGACACACTTTTTCAAAACTTACATCGAACTTTGCATTAATTATTACCATTTGTGAATGTACGGTTTTAATTGCAAATCAGTGCTAGGTATTCAAGGACATCTCAACGAGGGGCAATTAGGGAGGAACTTGACTTTCAGTGGCGTACACGAGGCAAGATTATTTCAAAGCCCACAGGCTAGGGCAAATCATTCAAGAGCTCGAGCAGGGGCAAACCATTACCATATTCACACTGGGGCAAGACCAGGTCGTCCTGACCATCAAGCAGAGTTGCAATTCTCTCTGAAGCAAGTTCACAGTCACCAAATATCCCAGACTGGGGACATCAAGGACATCTTCTGCTCCAATCATGACATCTTCAGCAAACGGCGTGTCGAGGAAGTCAATCACCACCCGAAGTCCAATTCGCATTGGCAACTACCCAAAATCCACCACGCTGGCGTCTCCCTGCATTTCCAAATCACTCGTCCGCATCATATGCATCATACGCATTGCATTCATCATCATAAGCATTTTTGCATCATATACATACCAATCATATCATACCTCCCCAGCTCTTGCATTTGCATTTGCACTTCCATTCGTAATGGAATATCATTTTCATCCAGCATTAGCATATGCAAGTCAAGGTCCAGGATCAATCTCAGAGATTTCCAAGACCATCGTCAGCCCAGTCATGGGCATCCTTCACAAGAATGTGGGTTTCTCCCATGAGTTTCAAGAAACTTCAAAGCAATCATCAGCCCAGTCAGGGGCAATCTTCTACAATTGTAGGTTTCTCCCACGAAATTCAAAGACATTCAAAGCAAGATTCAGCCCAGTCAGGGGCATCTTTTTCAAGACTATGGGTACCTCCCATGACGTATTTCAACCTCGTGATTAATCAGATCTTCAAATCAACATTCAGCCTAGTCAGGGGCATACCGTTCAAGACCGGAGGTGTTCCCCACAAAGTTGTTCAACCTTTTGTTGGGAAAATCCAAGAGTTTCAGTGCAAGATTCAGCCCGAGCAGGGGCATCTTCAGCAAAGCCGTGAGCGTTCCTCATGAAGTTGTTCAGCCTTTTGTTGAGCAAGACAAGACATCAAGACAAACTCAGCCCAGTCAGGGGCATCCTCTTTAGAATTCATGGGCGTAACCATGAAATCATTTCAACAAAACTATGATCTCCAAGAAAGACAGTGGGCATACCCCGTTGTTTCATTTCAATCATATCTTCCTCTTGGGTGTTTCCCAATGAGTTGTATTCAGCAAGCGTGACCGTTGTCAATTGCCTTACTATCATCCTTTTGGTGATAGTCGAGCCTCGTCAGTTCAACTTAGCCTGCATCCTTTTGGTGTTGGTAGCCTTCAATTTGTGTTTGTTCTATCATCCTTTTGGTGAGAGCAACCTGTGTGTTTGTTTCGCTCCATCATCCTTTTGGTGGGGGGTCTATCATCGTCATTAATGATAGATTGTGCGATATTGTTTAGTGTGAGCTTCGCTCCGGCATCCTTTTGGCGGGGGGTCTATCATAGTCATTAATGATAGATTGTGCGATATTGTTTGTGTTTCGCTCCGTCATCCTTTTGGTGGGGGGTCTATCATAGTCATTAATGATAGATTGTGCGATATTGTTTGGTGTGAGTTTCGCTCCGTCATCCTTTTGGTGGGGGGTCTGTCATAGTCATTAATGATAGATTGTGCGATATTGTTTGGCGTGTGTTTCGCTTCGTCATCCTCTTGGTGGGGGGTCTGTCATAGTCATTAATGATAGATTATGCGATATTGTTTGTGTTTCGCTCCGTCATCCTTTTGGTGGGGGGTCTGTCATAGTCATTAATGATAGATTGTGCGATAGTTTATTTGTGTTTCGCTCCGTCATCCTTTTGGTGGGGGGTCTGTCATAGTCATTAATGATAGATTGTGCGATAGTTTATTTGTGTTTTGCTCCGTCATCCTTTTGGTGGGAGGTTTATCATAGTCATTAATGATAGATTGTGCGATATTGTTTGGTGTGAGTTTCGCTCCGTCATCCTTTTGGTGGGGGGTCTGTCATAGTCATTAACGATAGATGTTGCGATATTGTTTCGTGTGAGTTTCGCTCCGTCATCCTTTTGGTGGAGGGTCTGTCATAGTCATTAATGATAGATTGTGCGATATTGTTTGGTGTGAGTTTTGCTCCGTCATCCTTTTGGTGGGGGGTCTTTCATAGTCATCAATGTCAGATTGTGCGATTGTGTTTGCTCTACCATCCTTTTGGTGGTAGTAGCCGTGTGTGTTTTGTCATCCTTTTGGTGATGGCGACCTTTTGCTAGTTATCCATAGTTTACTTAGAGGTTTACCTTCATCCAGTATTTCAATTCCCAAGCATTTATTTTCTTTTCAGACAAATTCAGGGTCTTTTTTATATCTAATTGACTTCTACCTCGTAGGAAAGAATGTAGTAGCAGTTCATCTTACTCGGTCTAAGTTAATTAGATAGGGGCATCTGTCATACCCCAAATTTGTCCTATCCGTTTAGGTAATTTTCATCTGTACATCATCCCACTGCCGATTATTTCAAGAAAAAAGTGTTACTTGTTCAAGGATACTATTGTTGCACCCCAAAATTTGCCCAACCTTTTGCCTCTTGTTTTTGCATTAGCATAACATCATCATAGCATTATCATAGCATTGCATTAGCATTTATGCAGGGGATCAAGTGTGATATACATCAAGAGAGGCCTATCTAGAGGTTTTATTCGAGCTTGAGGAATCACTAAAGTCACCAGGAAGTGGTTCATGCCCTTGAGAAGTTCAGATGCTTGTGTGGGGTTCATCCCCTGACTTAGAGGCCAACTGAAGATTATCAATGAGTTGGAAAACTATGATTACAGGTCATGAAATTACAGGTCAAGTTCAATACTTTGCATAACTCAAATGGACTTTTTTCCAACGTGAAAGTTGCTCCAAATGGGGTCATTTGGTCAACTAAACCTCAAGGTTTTAAGGGGCTAGCTCATGGTTGAAGATTGATGAAAGTGACTTTGGTGAAAACATGTGAAAAGGCATAGTTTGGTATTTCTTCAAAATTTAATCAAATAAGTCCATATTTGTGCTTATTTCGAATGGAAATCATGTTTTAAGAACATTGGAACTTTTACATTTTTCATTTGAGGATTTTATCATGGCCTATTTTGAGATTTCTTACAATTCAAGTAACATAATGGATCTTGGGCTTGGGCTTAGAAACAAGGAACTATTGTGGGCCTTAAACCTTCCTTATGATGCAAGGAATATAAAAACTAAAAATCAAGGCATTTGCATTTTTCTTCCATCATTTTTCCATTTTTTCCCACACTTTCACATTTTGGAATTTCCATTTTTTCAATCTTTTTTTTCTCTCACTTTCCATACTTTTTCTCTTCACCAATCAATTACACAACAATTATAGAGATGGTTCATCATTTTTTTTGAGAGAATTGGAGCAAGAGGAACCTTGTAGTAACATGAAAAAGTGGTGAAAACTCAAATCCCAATTTTCATTTTTTCATCAATTCAAGACTTCTCAAGGCTTCAAACATATTCACCAAGTATTGTTGAGTGATTCTACATAATTTTCTAGAAGAATTCGTGCTCCATTGAAGCTCCACAACTCAATTTTCAGAGGTATCGGAAAATCAACATTACTCTCTAATTATGCATTATTTTTACACCATTGTTACATATTCAACATCCCCTTGGGTAGTAGATGGTTTCTGGTAAAGAAAGAAGAGTTTTTACAACATTTTTGCATTCTTGAGGTTTCAAGATTCAAACATGGTTTTGTAGCTAGAGGATTTTTCAATCAAAACTAAGGCAATATTTGAATTCCTCTCGCAAAATCCCACAGAATCGGTCTAAGGAACATTAAATTTGGTGGAGAAATGAACGATTTAGAGGGGAAAGAAAAGCTCTGGCGGAAGGCCGGCCGGCCGGTCCCTCACGCGGGCTGGAGGTCGGAGAGACGAAGAAGACGAGCTTCTTGCCGTCCGATCGGGTTGACCGAGTCACCCATCGCGCGACTGGGAAGGCGCCACGTCGCGCGTCCAGTCACCACACCTCAGCACCAAATCAGCTACCCCACCCCCCATGTCCTGTGTTCGATTCCCCATCAATGCAATTCTATTTCTTTCCTTTGCTTTTTCATTCATTTTATTATATTACATAACTTTCTTTTCATATTTCATTTCTTTTTCATTTTAATTTTTCTGTTTTATATGCTGACTTCAAACAACCATAAAAAATAGGAAAATTAGGCTTTTTTATCCCCATTTTTTTCTGCGTAATCTTCAAGATGTTTAGAATTTTATAGAATTGGAACCATATTTTTTCCATTTTTCGTCATTTTATTATATTGTTTTACATTTTAGTTGTCAAAAAAAAGGCCAATGTTGGTGCTATCATTTTGTTGAATTTCTTTGACCTACCAATACATCATTTAAATTCCAAATCTTTTGCAGGGTATTCATACACACATTGAGGTACCTAGATATATTTTTACTTGATTTTTATGGTACCATTTTGAAGGGTTTTGAAGGTCTTTCTTTACCATGTGCTAGTTTGACTTCTTTTTGGTACACATGACATAGTTTCAACTTGTTTGGCCATTTCTATTTGGATATTTTTGTGGTATCTCTCACCCCTAGTTTGTGGCTTGATGTAGGGAATTGGAGATTTTTATTTGAATTTTTTAGCACCTTTTGCTATTTTTCTTATAGTTTTGTATTCGGACTTGTAATTTGGACTTTCGAACGGACCTCGGTTTTATTTTGGCTCCAACGGCCTCGATTTGTTTGTGTGGTGAATGCTAGGGTTCTTATTGCTTGTTATAGACATTATATAGGATATGTAGATCATTGATTGGCTGGTTTTATCATACATAATTTCCCATTAGGTTCCATATTTCCATGATAGCGCGTTAAGATTCCAAATTGTGGTATGCGTACGTCATTCGTAGGTTTTATTGCCTCGTATCACTTATAATCACTTGTGGCCAAGATTGCATGTTTAGCATAGGCCACCTTCCATTCATTATGGGCTTGAGTTTGAGATAACCTGCCTCCCTCACTTGCATTCCATGTTTACTGTTATGAATCCGCATTTTCTGTATGCTGTTTATTTCATCTGTTTTCTGTTGCTTCCTTTGCCTTTCCCTTAGGAGCTCCATTCTTCCTTGTTCAAGGTAGAATGTGATAGACATTAGGCTTTGCAACCATGTATGACAACATTAGGGTAGTTTTCCCCTTTGCAACCTTCAACCTTAGGACAAACTTGGCATGATAACGTTAGGATTAAACTAGTCTCCCCGTAGTAGCCCGAACTACGTTTGCTCTGATCTTTCATACCAGATGAAAGTACGTAGGCACGAGATGCAATCTCTCAGCGAGCAACCTTCTCCCCTTTTACCCGTAGTTAGGCAAACTACGTTAACTCTGATTTCTCGTTCCAGACGGGAATACGTAGGCATAGAACTGTTGTGTTCTGCCGAGTCACTTTTCTTTTCTTTTTAACCCAGACCTGTAGAGTAGATAGAATAACACACCCTTTTAGATAAACAAACAAGCGTGGATCCCATCGAGTACAATGGACGTGAGGGGTGCTAATACCTTCCCCTTGCGTAACCGACTCCCAAATCCAGGACTTGGTTGCGATGACCATTCCTTTCCCCTCTTTTCGTTAGGTTTTCTCTGAGCGTTTCCTTTCCCTCCGTTGGGATAAATAACGCACGGTGGCGACTTTTCTGTTCTGTCGGCGCCGATTTTCGCAGTAGCGACAGCTGGCGACTCTGCTGGGGATACTTTATAGCTGCAGGGGACTTTTCCCATCCCCTACGCTGGGACCGTTTCCCATCCCCTAGGCGAGTCAGTCCTAGCGCTTGTTTGTTTATCTTTTGGGTTTTGTACATACCTGTTGTACCTTAGCTTTACTTTCCCGCATTTTATTTTCCCGCAGTTTATTTTCAGCATTATATTATATCCTTATTATGCTATTGTGGGAGGGGATTGATTCTGATGAGTGAGAAGCCAGACCCAGGCTTGAGTGTACCTAGCATTAGCTGTGGAAAGTAGTGGGCGCGTGCATGCTTTGCATGTACTAGTGTCTCACAAAATGCACGCTCAGACGAGATTCTCCCGGATGACTTCTTTTCCAGCCCTTTGGGCTTGAGGGATTGTTGGTTTGGAGGATTGTCGACTCTGGGGACCGATCATTTGGGATTCAGCTAAGTGAGGCCGCTTCAAGAGATGATGATGCCACACCTTCTGGGTATCGTATCATCGCTCTTGAAAGTCTGTGACGCTGATGATCGCATAGGATGCCATACCTCGTCGGCGAATTAAGTCCATACATGTGAGAGGGATTGGGTCATGCAGGAAACCATAGCTCCAGATCACCCGGTTTTCTCTACAGTGTGAACTTTTAGGTTTGATATCAGAGGTCTTCAGTATCAGTGATCTATGTCATGAAGTGATATATGTTATGCAAAGGCGAAGCTCTGGTTATTCTCAAGCTACAACACACTCAGCTTCTGATTATTATTGCTACAGCACAGCACATCTACCTTGATCCCCTGTAGCATCCTTGCATTTCTGCATTTCTCATATGCATTGATTACATGACATTGCATTAACATTGCAGGTGCATATTTCCTTTGATTCTAGCTATCTCGCTTGCCGTTATTCGTACTCAGATACTTGTGCTTGCAACTGTCCGTGTGGTTTTCCATCTGTATATGAGGAGTTTTTTACTATTGCTGTCTGAGGGGTTTCCATTGTCATGTGTTTCACCCAGAACTAGAATCAAGGGAAATATTCCATATGCATTGTTAGCAGTTTTGCATACTCTTCTTTGCATTTGCAGGTACCTTCTTAAGCCTCGTTCTTATGTTCTGTTGTCTTTTCAGAGTTGTTTCAGGATTGCTGACCAGAGACTTCACCGGTATCCTACTAGAAACAATCTCAAGAAAGCCATGGATCACGTTCAGACTGAGATGCAAGCGATGAGGGAGCGCATGACTCAGCTCATGGAAGTCATGCAAAGTATGGCTCAAGGACAGGAGCAACTAAGAACAATGGTCCAGCCCCTGGTAGCTAGGGTTGATCTTAATGGAGTTCTTTACGGAGGTATTGCTGCTAATACTCCCCGCAACGATACAGAAATTCCTAATGCCACTGTTATGCCTACCGGATGCACCCCAGCTGCTGCAGGGGTCGGGAATGGTAGTGATGTTGGCGTCTGCAACGCTGGTCTGGGTAATGCTGCTGGTAATGCAGGTTTGGGTAATGCTGGTAACGCAGGTCTTGGCAATACTGTTAACTTGGGTTGTGGTAATGGTACTCATAATGATGGGTTTGGACCTGGTGCTTCTAACCATGGTATTGGTAACGCTGGGTATGGTTACACCGTCAATCGAAACGTCTATTGTCCGAAGGGCGCCTATGCAGGGTATGGCAATGGGGACCAACGATGGAATGAAGATCATCAGGACGACGTGTTCTCTATGAGGGATGTAGGCGCTGAGTTGCCTGCTAAAGCTAATCGTAGATTCAGAATGCTAGAGGAACAGATGAGGAACATAACAAATCAGGACTCCATGGGGCTCGACATGGCCAATTTTGGGCTGATCCCTGATTTACGAGTACCGTACAAGTTCAAAGTTCCTGCCTTCGATAAATACAAAGGTGTCACTTGCCCAAAGGTGCACATACGTTCATACTACATGTTGTGGTGGAAATAGGATAACAAACTATTAATGAGTTTGAATCGCGATTCAATTCACAACCGCTCTTTGATTTATCCGAAGGAAAAGGTCAAAAAGGGAAAACCTATTTTGCATCGTAAACACAATGCGGGGAAAGATCTAGGGTTCGGGGGTTGGTTAAATTTAGGGAAGGTATTAGCACCCTAAACTTCTGTAGTACTCTACAGGAACCTTTTGTTCAAATGTTTACTATTTGCTTTATTTATTTGCTTAAGGTATATGTACAAGGATTAAAAGTGAGAAAATAAACCTAAGGGGGTTAGTTCTAAGTCTACTCGGCAAGACATCGCATCTTGTGCCTACGTATCCTTACGGGAGTGGAATCAGAGTAATCGTAGTTCCCCTCAAAAGGGAGGTTAGAGACTTCTTGACTGTGGTCAAGGTCTCAAGGGGAATAAACATGTCTTAAGGACACGCTTACGTGGAGTCCTAAACTCCTGTATCTACATTGAAGTTGTTTATTGTAATTAGGGTTAAATTAGGTTAGGGATTCCTCGGCGGGAAACCCTAAAATGAGCGCGGCGGCTCTTTGACCTAGTGCTAGGGGTAAAATTGTAATCTTGCCTGCGGCGAGGCATTTGTGAAATTTAGGGTTTGTGAGGTTGTAAGGGTTTGAAGTTGAGGACTATTGGCGCGGCGACCAAAAGCTAGACCTAATTCCTTCGGAGGTGCGTGCAATGTGACAAAATAATAGCAATGACAGTGTGAGAAATCATACATCAGCAGAAATTTAAATGCGGAAACGTAAATGCGATTGTTAAGATTCGCAAGGTTACAGAGGAGGAACAGTTACAACAATATGATACAATTCAATTTTAAGAACGCGAACATAAAGAAGCAACATGGTAAGCTGCACAGTGAACGAACTAGGTTAGTAAACACAATTATGAAAACAGAAGCATGAAGCTATGGGACATTTTTTGTGGTTTCTTATTTTATGAGAAGTTTAATATGAATCTAAGCTTAATTTTTTTACTTGATAATGAATAAATAAAAAAAAGAAGATCTTAATCTTTAAAAAATATTTTCTCTTGGTTTTAAAAAAAATATATTGATTCTAATTAAAAAAATGTTTTAATTTTAATATTTTAAAGTGTTTTAATTTTAATATTTTAAAAAATGTTTTTGATTTTAATATTTAAAAAAATGTTTCAATTTTACTATTTAAAAAACAACTTAAATATTTTTTTTTAAAATTTGATAATTTAATTAAAAAAAAGAAAAAGAAAGTAAAAAATAAAAGGGTTGGGCCGGTCATTACCTCCGGACCCAACCCGGTTGAGGTGATTGCAATCACAAGATCATTCAGGGTTTCAGAAACCTTTGGTTTTTCGCGGCGCCGTTTACACTTCATTCTTCTTCTCTCTCGCCGCGATTCTCTCTGATCTTCCTCATTCCTGAAACAAAACATGAAATCTGTAATGAAAAACGTCCCATGGCTTACATTTAAAGTGAAACCGGCCGATGATGAAAATATTCTGAGGCTGAGGCGGTTGATTGCTCGTCGTTTGGTTAAACGGCGCCGGCGGTCCTTCGTGTGAACGAGTTGAAGTCTCGTGATGGTTTTGGTGGAAAACTTCTTCTTCTTCTGATGTCGCGGTCGTTAGGGTTTCTCGTTCAGTGATTTTTTCTTGGCCCCTTTCCTCAGGTGATGTCGTTCTCTTTATATATCTCTTTCTGACTTCCTTTTGGGCCTTGTGATTTTCGTTTTTCTTCCATGAAATCCGATTTTCGATTTGATTTGATATTATTTGATTGAACGCCTTTTGGGACAATGACTTTCACAAACTATATCTTTCTGATTTGATCGGAGTTTCCTTTTCTAATTTGATTTTACTGGTTTTCAGATATGATTGGGATTCATTGCTGATATGGCTTATTTGGTTCGAAAACTTCCTTTTTTGGATTCATTTGGAATGTATATTCCCAGCTTGATTTGATTTGCTTTCAGAAACGGGCTTACTTCAATCTGTTTTGGAACCAAACCTATTTTGGATATTGTGGATTGAAACCGGATTGGTTGTGATCTGTTTCGAAAACCCTCTTGTTTGGATATCTGCTTCTGATATAATTTGACCAATGAGGGATTTTCGGATCTTCTCAGATATGGACTTTTGTGATTCGCCTGTTGATATGGATTGATCTGTTCTGATAAATCTGGTTTTACTGATATAATCCAGTTTGACTTGTGATGAGTTTCGCGTTATTTGGGAAGTACACTGATTTTCTCTCTTCTGCTTTCAGGTGCAAATAAGTTCGGAGGCTGCCGGTCTTGTGCCATTGGCGAGAAAGGACATAATGGTGATGACGACTTAATAGTCTGAGCCACATTGGGTTGTCGGATGTAGTTGCCTTGAGAATTACATTGAATTGTTCGAAACAGTTGCCTTATTTCGATTTTCGATGCTCGGTAGGGAGTTTGATAATGGCCACGGCCATAGTCCTCCTGGCTGCTCGAGTCTCGTGCCCGATGATGAGTTGAGCTGAGGGCCGAAGTTAAATTTCACTCTCCTTTAGATTATCAGTCCTGTAGTTCATTTATTAATAAAATACCTTGATTTTCTATTTCCCCGAAACATCATGCCAATGCCTGATTTACCAGTTTTACGCACGCAGAGACAAAGACTTGCTGCTGGCTGATGATTGCATCCTTCATCATAAATGCAAGTCAGGAAGATATGCTCAAAGCCGTGTCGATAGCAGTTGGAGCTGCATCTTTGTGAGTTGCCACTTGGTCACATCTCTCAAGTTTACTCGCCTGGTGTATCATACAAATGCAGGACGTTGCAAAATTTGGAAAAGGTGTAACAGTTTTGCTTCGCTAATTTGACCTGTTATGCCTGTTATGCTGTTATTGTTGTTGACTAATCTTGGCTGTTTATGATTTATGCCCGATGTAGGTTGTAAGCTGTAGTTGTGGCTTATGCAGTTGGCAGGGGTCTGCATTCATATATTCAATTTACGCACTGATCATTGGGGAAGTCTGCTCCAAAAGCTGCAGATTATCATCAGAAGCTTTAATTGAGCTGTCAGATTTCCAGCATTGGATAGTATTCCATTGATGGGAGTTTTCATGTTTATTTCCATACTGGTGTTGGGCTGATTGGGGAATAGACCCGTTTGTCTGATGCGCTTTTGGATGCTGGCTGTTGCCAATTCGTGCGTAAGGCATTGTGCCCGCTCACTAACTTTCTTAGTGCAGAACATGGTTATCAGTTGGGTGTGCAATGCACATATGTCCTGCTGTATAGAATCCTTGCCTTCTTTAATGCATGCCTGATAAGTTACCTGCTGTCATGAAAATGTTAACTGTTGTTGCTGATACTGCGGCATCACTTGCTTGCAAATGCTGGCCTGCAGATATGTAGCTTATGTGCTGATACTGCTTGCGAATAATGATGTTGTTTGCTACCTGTTATTGTGTTAGTGATGATGTTATGCTTGTAGGTGATGGAGAAATGGTTCAGACCTGTCGGCATTCGGGTTTGAACCTGAGCTGGCTAGTGTTTACCTTCGTGTTGGTTCATAATTAATGTGAATTGATGAATGAATGTGGTTCAGATTTTAGTTCAGTTTGGTTATCAATTTGGAGAATTTACTTGATGAGATGATGCCTAGTATTGAATCCAAAGTCGCGTGAATCCTCTTTCGGCCCAAAACTTCTTTTATCTCTTTCTCTCTCGGTCACCTCTTAAGATAAGAACGAAACTACCTGATCTGATGCCAATGGCATGGACCGGTAACGGGAGTAGGATGCGGCTTCGGTTGTGCCCTCCCGACACTCGATGATGACAATTGTTCTGAGAGTGTCAAACAACCTCTAACACTTTTCCATTCTGTGTTGTATTGTTTTGACGTGCAGGTTAGTCGAGGACTCGTGGAGAAGCTCAAGGACAGCATGAAGGCACTTAGGAACTTTTAGGATTTAGGATTTATTGTAAATGAAACTCTTGTAAACCAAGTTTGAATTCACTTTATCAATTTGTAAACTATAAATATTTATGAAATGAAATTCAACAAATATTCATATTTACTTTCTCACTTGTAAATTCAAAGTATCCATGAATAATAATTCAGAATTATTTAAGTTCCTTCTTGAGTTGTAACTTATAAGTACTTATGAACACAAAGTTCAAAAATATTTAAAACTTATTTCTCCTTTGCCTTTTATAAATGATACCCCGCCATATGATTATATCCAAACAAATTCAAATTAAAATCTCGTTGATCACATCTCTTCTCAAAATAACCTTAACAGTATCCACTTCTTTTTCAACCCAACTTCATTTTACTAAGAGGAAACAAAATTGTTTCAGAAATGTTTCAATATCAAACAAGACGCGGCCCCGAGTCCAATCATATTTCTGACAAAACAAACCGGCACCTTGACCCAATTGGCAAATAAATGCCTCAGAACGTAATAACAGCCCGTTTTCAAAGAATTGGTAGAATTTGTGTAAAATGACCAAAATACCCCTGAGACCCAATCTGCAGAACAAAAACCTTCATAACTTGTTAGTGGTTAGCAAATGTACATATGAGATGATATGCGAAATGACTGACTAAATATAAGGGTAAAATTTGGGGTATTACAGTTGCCCCTATTTAAATAGCTACACCGGACGATTTGAGTGACAGAGACTCGAGGAATCGTGGTGGAGGGATTTAAATATAGATAACCGAAAATTTTGCCCTTATATGCGACGATATGCAATGCTATGGACAAAACTGGAATGACTTGATGCAGATGATGCCATGAATATGATATGCTGCGTAGGCTGGAATAATGAATGCGAAAATGCTGACAAACATGACGACACCGGGACAGACGCCACGAGAAGAAACACACTGGGGAAAATGGCGCGCTGAGACACAGTACAACACTGGGGGACTCTAAAAAAATGATAGTCAACTGGTGCGAATGACCAATTGTCACATTTAGAAAAGGAACGAGATCCTCGAATGGAGATGGTACCTATGAGACGGCCTCCACTGGGGAATCTAAAAATAAAACTGGATCACGTACGATGGTAAGATTGATTACAGAATGCTGGAGCATTGAGCAAAGAATAACATCCAAGCTTCTGTGAACTATCTCTCGTGACAGGATCAAACGAACTTCTCGGAAATCCGTATCAGATATACAGGGTAAAGACCGACTGTATGCCCAAGATAAATGGACTTTAATGGGAAATGCCCTGATAAGCTTCTCGAGGGAGAACTGTCACTTATCGTTGGAAGGGACTTATGCGCAAAAATGGATAAGCACTCAAATAAAGAGGCTGCTGCTTATCTGATAAATAAATCTTCTCGCATTTTAAGATCGGCGCCTGGAATACGATTTTGATTCTTCTCTTACCGAGGGATAAGTAAACTTCTTCATGCTTCAAGATCGTGCTCTCCTGAACATGAAAAGGGTAAACTGAACTTCCTCATACTTCAGAATCGTGCTCTCCTGAATATGATTTGGCTCTTTCTTGTAAATGAAATTTTTCATAATTCAGAATCGTGCTCTCCTGAATATGAAAAGAGCTAATTGAACTTCCTCATAACTCAGAATCGTGCTCTCCTGAATATGATTCGGATAAAGGGTGAATGAAAATCTCCATATTTCAGAATCGTGCTCTCCTGAATATGAAAAGGGCTGACTGAACTTTCTCATACTTCAGAATCGTGCTCTCCTGAATATGAAACTGGATGACTGAATACACTCATACTTCAGAATCGTGCTCTCCTTAATATGAAACTGGATAATCGAACTTCCTCATAACTCAGAATCGTGCTCTCCTGAATATGATTCGGCTCCTGAAATTTCTTCATTCTTCAGAATCGTGCTCTCCTGAATATGAAACTGCTCAAACCTCCCCGTAACTCAAGATCGTGCTCTCCTGAATACGATTTGGTTCAAACCTCAAGACGGCAGGGAAATGGAAGCCCAACTGCTCCATGGAGATGGCCATTTGCTGCGAGTCATAACGAGGATATGATCGACTTCTTAGGTAAAAAATGTCGTGTGTTGATGCTGTAAAATGTAAAGTGTAAAGGGTTGTAACATGTAGGATTGCAAAGTGTTGTACTGATATATTTTCCAGGCGCGAACTGGCGTATATCTGTAAATGATTGTAGTTGATTTTCTTGCAAAATAAATGCACGTCCGGGTACAGTGATAAACTTCTCGGCGAGGACAGTCGAACATCTGTCATGGTATAGTGAAGTTTTTTAGATGGTGCAAAATAAATGCACGTCTGGTTGGGCTTTGACGACCGACAAGACTGAGATTCAATCTAGGATCGAGCTAGAAAGAAGACTGGTAATCAAGACTCCATCGAGGGAATGATCTCGGAGGGTAAATATCTTATCCTGGTGAGGAAAGATAGCTGAAGTAACCGTCATCCACGAGGATCGAGCTCTGTGGGGAAACTAGAAACAAGTAAGTATTTTATGCTTATGGCTGACAATCTATTTGAAGAGAATGGACAAACCCAATTACTCGGCGGTAACAACCAAATGATGGTGAAACACAAAGAACCTGTGAATGCTAATGCATATGTGAATGTATGTTAATGTCTATGTATGTAGTTAAATATGCAAGATGTTATGAAATGAGTATGTAATGAGTATGTGAAATGAATATATGACATAGGCATGTGATGCTTATGCCCCTGCGTATGCTGACGAAACTGACTAGAGACGGGACGAGAGATGAAATAAACATCTCGACGGAGATACCCTGCGTTCTCTGCAACCAATACGTCAATCATGGGTGAGAAGGATCAATGGTAGAACTAAATCTAGTTTTAAAATTTTGAATTCTCTGGGGAGAAGGTAATCTGCTTGGGTGTACAGTATCACGTCTTCATATGGGGAGAAGAAAACCTGAGGGACACTTTTAAGTTACCCCAAGAAGAAGTTGTCAGCTTATAGTCTCTCTGGAGACTAACACTGGGCAATGGTTTGAAAGTGTTTCTGCAATAATGATATTTCCGGGGAATGAAGAGATCCTGTCGGAATTTCCACTAGTCAAAGTAATTTATTACATTTCAAATTTGCTGTTTTTGAAAAACAATTCTGAAAAATCTTCCAATGCACCTTTCATTTTCAAATTTTAAGAATAAACGCATTTTGCATAACAATAGAAAATAAAGAGCAATGCATCAAGGAATGTAAGTAACGAGATGGTATCTTTTATTAAAGGGTGGCTGCTTGCTGAAAGCATAGCTCCACAGATGATTATGTTTTAAAATTGGCAACATGAGAAAAAGGTTACATCGAATCCAATGACACCTATTGACACTAATAACTAAGACTAATCCGGAATCCTGCTTTGGGCAAGGATGAAAGAACTGAAACATGGCTCTCATGCGGAAAGTGTGTTTGAGATAATCAGTGTCCTCTGATGCAATGAAATGCCTTTGTCCCTAACTTTTGCCTGGACCGCCCTTTCGGGTTTTCAATCCACCGGGACGCTCTTTTTTTTCCTAAGCCGCCCTTTCGGGTTTTCAACCTAGCGAGCTTTTGTTATTATTTCTTTTTTCTTTTCAACCCTTACTTTTGCCTAAGTCGCCTTTTGCAGGTTTTCGACTTAGCGGGTTTTTAGGCATAATATTTTCGGACTGCATCAGAATTCACGGGATGTGCTAGTTCTTCACCGTCCATTGTCGTAAGTATTAGAGACCCTCCGGAGAAGACAGTCTTTACAACGAATGGGCCTTCATAATTGGGCATCCACTTTCCACGCATATCTTTATGTACTGGTAAGATCTTTTTGAGTACGAGCTCTCCTTGACGGAACTCACGGATACGAATCTTCTTATCAAACGCTCTTTTCATCCGTTTCTGATATAATTGCCCATGGCACATGGCCGTCAAACGATTCAACTGATCCAATCTGTCTTGAACCCACTCAGCTTCCTCAAGTTCAGCCTCCATTTACACTCTTAGCGAAGGTATCTCTACTTCGATGGGGAGCACGGCGTCCATTCCATATACCAGTGAGAAAGGTGTTGCCCCTGTCGAAGTTCTCACCGAGGTTCTGTATCCATGCAAAGCAAACGGTAACATCTCATGCCAATCTTTGTAAGTCACAACCATCTTTTGCAGGATCTTCTTGATATTCTTATTCGCAGCTTCAACGGCCCCATTCATCTTAGGACGGTACGGAGAAGAATTGTGGTGAGTGATCTTGAAGTTATCACACAACTCTTTCATAGTCTTGTTGTTCAGATTGGTGCCATTGTCAGTTATTATCCGGCTTGGGACTCCATAACGGCAGATAATCTCTTTTCTGATGAATCGGGTAACCACTTGCTTGGTCACGTTAGTGTAGGAGGCAGCCTCTACCCACTTGGTGAAATAATCAATGGCAACAAGGATAAAACGATGACCATTAGAAGCCTTCGGCTCAATTGCCCCAATCATGTCAATGCCCCACATAGAGAACGGCCATGGTGAAGACAAAACATTCAACGGTGACGGAGGTACATGCATTTTATCAGCATAAATTTGGCACTTATGGCATTTCCTAGCGTATTGGATGCAGTCGGCTTCCATGGTTAACCAGTAATACCCAGCCCTTAACATCTTCTTGGACATAGCATAACCATTGGCATGGGTTCCGAAGGTCCCCTCATGAATTTCCTGTAGTAACATGTCCGCTTCCCGTTTATCAACACATCTGAGCAGGACCATGTCGTGATTTCTCTTGTATAACACACCATTACTGATAAAGAATTTGGACGCCAATCTTCTCAATGTCTTTTTGTCCAGACCAGTAGCACCATCGGGATATTCCTGCTTGACGAGATAGTTCTTGATATCATGAAACCAAGGCTTTTCATCCACCTCAACTTCTTCGACCGTCTGACAATAAGCGGGCTCAACCTTGCGCTCAATATGGATAAGAGGTGCTTCATTAACGAATTTAACTTTCCACATAGATGCTAACATGGCTAATGCATCAGCTACGTGATTCTCGGATCTAGGAACATGCTCGAATTCTATCTCGTCGAAATACTTGATCAGCTCAATAATATAGTCCTTATAAGGGATTAACTTCTCATTCTTCGTTTCCCATTTGCCTTGTACTTGGTAAATAACCAAAGCTGAGTCACCACTTACTTTAAGGAGTTTGATTCGGAGGTGAATCGCCGCTTCGAGGCCGAGGATACATGCTTCATATTCTGCGACATTGTTAGTGCATTCAAAGTCCAATCTTGCTGTAAATGGAGTGAATCCACCCTTTGGGTTCATCAAAACGGCGCCTATACCATGCCCATTGAAATTCGAGGAGCCATCAAACATCATCTTCCACCAAAGACCTGGTTCTGGACCTTCGCTCGGATCTGGCTCTTCACAATCTCTTTTAATCAACAGGATATCCTCATCGGGAAAATCGAACTTAAGAGGTTCATAATCTTCAACTGGCTGGTCTGCAAGGTAATCAGATAAGATACTACCCTTAATCGCCTTCTGGGATACATACTGGATGTCATATTCGGATAACAACATGTGCCAACGGGCTAGCCTCCCGGTTTGAGCAGGTTTTTCAAAAATATACTTGATCGGATCCATTTTAGAAATCAATAACGTGGTATGACAGACCATATACTGCCGAAGGCGCTTAGCGGCCCATGCCAATGCACAACAAGTTTTCTCTAATGGTGAGTATCTGTTTTCGCAATCGGTAAACTTCTTGCTCAGGTAATAAATCGCATGTTCCTTTTTCCCAGTCTCATCATGTTGTCCAAGCACACAACCCATAGACTTCTCGAGAACAGTAAGGTACATAAACAACGGTCTTCCAGGTACGGGCGGGATCAGAATAGGGGGATCTTGCAAATAACCCTTAATCTTCTCAAACGCTTTCTGGCAATCAGGGTTCCACTCAACTGTCTGCCCCTTGCAAAGCAACTTGAATATCGGCTCACAAGTAGCGGTCATATTAAAGATAAACCTGGAAATATAATTCAGACGTCCCAGAAAACCCCTAACTTGCGTCTCGGTTCGCGGAGCCGGCATATCTTGAATGGCTCGGACTTTGTCAGGATCCACCTCAATCCCTCGCTGGCTAACAATGAAACCAAGCAGTTTTCCAGATCTGACACCGAAGGTACATTTTGCAGGATTCAATTTCAACTGATATTTCCTGAGTCGTTCAAACAGCTTCACCAAATGGTCTAAATGCTCCTCTTCACTCTGAGATTTGGCTATCATATCGTCCACATACACCTCAATTTCTTTGTGCATCATATCATGAAAAAGAGTGGTCATAGCACGTTGGTAAGTTGCCCCTGCATTCTTTAAACCGAAGGGCATGACTTTGTAGCAGAAGGTTCCCCAAGGAGTAATGAAAGTAGTCTTCTCTCGATCATCGGGATCCATCTTGATCTGATTATAGCCAGAGAAACCATCCATAAATGAAAACAACGCAAAACTGGTTGTATTGTCTACAAGTGTATCAATATGTGGCAGAGGGAAGTCGTCTTTCGGACTTGCTTTGTTCAGGTCCCTGTAATCCACACACATCCTAACCTTACCGTCCTTCTTGGGCACTGGCACAATGTTGGCAACCCAATCTGGATATTTCGCGACTGCCAAGAAACCTGCATCCAACTGCTTTTTAACCTCATCTCGAATCTTCAAAGCCATGTCGGGTCTCGTTCTTCGAAGCTTTTGTTTGATAGGTGGACAATCTGGCTTAAGCGGCAACTTGTGAACAACAATATCCGTGTCTAGGCCCGGCATATCTTGATACGACCACGCAAACACATCAACATACTCTTTTAGCAACTCAATCAACCTCGGCCTAATCTCCGTCCCAAGCGTTGCACCAATCTTGACCTCTTTCTTGTTCTCATCTGTACCGAGATTAATTAGGTCCACCTGCTCTTTATGCGGTTGAAGCTCTGTGTACTCGTACTCAATCAATCTCGTCAGTTCCGCGGGTACTTCAAAATCTTCTGCACCCTCGTCCTCAGCTTGATTGATGGGTGCATCCCAGTCAGGAGTGTCAGTAAGGTTATTGGATCCAACAAGGTTTACGATGTCTCTGCATGATGGAAGGCTTACTTAATTAAAATGCTCGAAGATATGTAAGAATGAAATGCTGTTTTTTTTTATATATTTTTTGGAGGAAAGGTTGCCAATTTCAAAAGTGAAAACGAAAAACGCAAATGAACCAAAGTGGAATTGAACAAAATGCTTTTATTAATATCTTTTTAGAAATGAAAGGTGGCCCGACAAAACAACCCTATAGCCTTGGGCAGAGCTACAGATTTTTATTTGAAAATGTAAATGAAACTTTTTTTTAAAAAACAATTACTTTGACAAGGGAAAGATAACAGGGATCTCTACGGCCTCCCAGTTGTTCAAAACTGCATCACCCTTAAACACCAGGTTGCTCAGCTCTTCATTTCCTTCACAGTCGCTGATGGCATTGACTTGGAAGCCTCCGCTGACAAATACCTCTTGGATAACCTTCGGACGCCCTTCGACGGTTGTGGCAGCTCCATTCTGAGTTGGTTTGTAACCCAACCCAGAGCGATCAGTCTTGGTCTTGACATCAATTACCTCTCCCCAGCCTTCAGGAATGCCCCTGTCAATTGTTGATTTGGTACTTTTCAGAGATGCAAAAGATGGATTGCCCTGACCCACTGTCTCTTCGACTTCTAGCAGAACAACATTGGCGATCTCAAGTGCTTGAAAGGAGATGTCTAAAGCATTCTCATCGGCCTCGATGTAACGGAAAGAGGACAGGTTGCTGACCATCAGATCCTCCTCACCGTGTATAATAACCAACTTTCCATCGATCACGAATTTCATCTTTTGATGTAACGTTGAGGTCACTGCCCCAGCGGCATGGATCCACGGCCTTCCAAGTAAACAACTGTAGTTGGGATTAATGTCCATGACTTGAAACGTGATATTAAAAATTTGCGGACCAATCAGGATAGGAAGCTCAACCTCCCCCATTACCGATCGGCGAGAGCCATCGAAAGCCTTGACAACCAAAGGAGTAGGTTTCAACACAGTCTCTTTACAAGCCAACTTATCAAGAACCCTCTTGGGTAGAACATTCAGAGAAGAGCCGGTGTCCACTAGCACTCTCGCTAAATTGTCCTCTTGACATTTTACCGATATATGTAAAGCACGATTATGGTTCGGACCCTCCTTTGGTAACTCTTCATTGCTGAAACTGAGGGTGTTACAAGCGGTTAAATTGGCAATCACACTATTAAACCGACTGGTGCTAATATCTTGATCCACATGTGCTTGAGTCAAAACCTTCTGCAAGGCCATCCTATGAGCGGGTGAATTCATTAACAGAGATAGAATTGAGATCTTGGAAGGAGTCTGATGAAGTTGATCGATAACTTTATAGTCACTTTTCTTGATGATCCTCAAAAATTCGGCATCTTCATCATTCGTAACGGCTCCCTTACCTTTGTCTTTGGCAGGCACTGGGATACTAGCTGTTTCCTTAGGTGGGACCTCACTGGAATGGGGAGTATACACACGGCCACTGCGGGTCATCCTGCTTACCTCTGCGATATTGGTCACAGTATCCTTACCCTCTTCATTTGGAATAACCTTCCCGGACTCCTTGTCAATCATCGTCACGTCGTATTTCCAAGGCACGGCTTTAGGATCACTGAAAGGAAACGGACTCGGTCTTCGAATAACTATAGGCTTAGGCTGATTCACTTCAGGGATATACGACCTCGGCATATCGAACACGAGATTGGCGGAGCCTGCCACTGATAGATTAAACACTGGCACCTTACCCTTTGATTCAGGCTGATGGAATACGGGCTCAATCACAGCGACTACATCCTTCTTGGCTTGGCTTGTCACTTGTAAAACACCCTCATTAATCAAACTCTGCACATCATTCTGAACCACCACACAACCCTTGCTACTGGCTTCACAACTTGCGCATGCAGCGTGGGAAGTATCTACTAAACCAGCTTCAAACAGTTTCGAATGGAACATCTTGAGAGGAGTCTTAATCTGTTCAACGTCAAGGGCATAACCATCCCCCGAATCAATACTAACGGCATTGACACTCTCATGGTTAGGAAAAGGGTTCTTCTTAACATTTGGTTGAGGATCTTCAAATGACAAAATCTTCTTTTCCAATAGGTCCCTGACAATATTTTTGAGAGCATAACAATTCTCCAGATCATGGCCAGGCGCACCCTCATGAAATAAACAGTGAGCGGCGGCGTTATAATTGGCGGGTAGAGGATTAGGAGGCGGACCCAAAGCCCGAGTAGTGATTAGACCTTGCTTGACCAAAGAGGGATACAACTCGGTGAAGGTCATCGGAATCGGCGGACAAGGCTTATACGTTCTTCTATTCGGAACATTCCGGCGAGGAGCCGGACTCTCTGGCTGTTGAGGAGCAGGAGCGTTGGGCGCCTGTAGGTAGTTGACAGGAGGTGGATAAACAGGAGGTTGTTGCATAGGTTGATACATGGGAACCTGTTGATTGAAAGAAGGTGTAATAGCTGCCACATAGGGTTGTTGAGCATATTGGACTGGGTACCCTTGAGGTTGAGCATAACCTTGCGAATGCCGATAAAAGCGTTCCCTTGGTCTACCAGAGGATATAGCATTAGTCTCACTCTCTTTCTTTTTCTGGGAGCTATACGGAGGTTTCTTCGGCTGATCCTTAGAAGCACCATGATTATTTGTCATTTTACCACTCTTCATACCTAATTCAATCTTGACACCCACAGCAACGATGTCGGAGAAATTTGAAGTCACACTACCCACCATTCTCTCGTAAAATTCTGGACGGACCGTGTCGACAAACCAATCAGCTAACTCTTTCTCGGTCAAAGGAGGTTCTACCTGCGAAGCAGTCTCTCTCCACCTTTGAGCATACTCTTTGAATGACTCAGAATTCTTTTGTGACATACTCAGCAACTGTCTTCTGTCAGGAGCCAGATCCATATTGTGCTTGTAGTGTTTGATGAAAGCGTCAGATAAATCTTGAAAGCTCTTAACGCGGGATTGGTCCAAAGTTAAATACCACTTGGAAGAAGCACCCTTCAAACTGTCTTGGAAGCAATGAATCATCAGTTTATCATTCTCAACATGGGCAGCCATTTTGCGATAATACATGATCAGATGACTCTTAGGACAGGTGGCACCTTCATAGCGATCGAAGTTCGGAGTTTTGAACTTCGGGGGAATAACCAAACCTGAGACCAAACAAACATCCCTTGCAGCGGTCCCAAAAATTTGATCACCCTCTACCTTTTTCAATCTCTGGACGATGGTGCTTACTTCCTCACGAAGCTTATCATGTTTCTCATAACCCTCAACATTCTCGTCAAGATTATCAAAAGCTGTCTCATTGAAGTACGGTTGCGCACGAGTGTGTACAACAGGTGGTGCAAAGATAGGAGCCCCCCTAGAAACTTCAGAAAACAAGGGCACGGCTTGCTGAACAGGTTGATTAATCGGAACAGTGGCTTGAGGAGGCACAAAACCGGGAGCAAGACCATAAGGTGGGTCCCTTGCTACGGTCACACTTGGTGGAGGGTCCACAGTAACGCCGGTAATCTCAGAAACAACAGTGGGCTGGGTATCCATCTTAGCATTCATGACATGTAACAATTCCATCATACGCCCCATACCCCCTCGAAGGTCTTCAAGTTCATTGCTAAGGCGATCAATCTCTTTTGCCTGATCCTCCATTCTTTTCCGAGTTTGAGCTCTGGTGTTGTATTGGTGCCGAGAACTCAGGGTGACGAAACTGGAAGGTGAGAGAACCGAGTGTGAGAAATCGGGAGACACATGCAATGCAAAAAAGTAAATGATGCTAAAATGTGAATGTAAATGAAGATTTCATGGAATTCAAAACATTTACTAATGTCGTGGGGTACCAAGGAAATCTTTTTCTTGTTTTTTCATTTTGTATTTTTTTATTTATGGTATTCCGCGGTATCCATTAATGATGTTTGAACTCCATGAAATACAATGCGATGAGATGCTTTATGGATGCAATGCATGAAAACACACAAAGTCCTAGGTTAAAGGCTTGCATGAGGTTCAAAGGCAAGTACCCTCCCCTGAAGTTAGATGGTTCATCCTGTCCTACAAAAGTAACCAGGTTCTAAGGGATCTCAATATCATTGATCCTTCACAAGGGTGGTTGTTCAGAAGGCAACTTACTTGCCAACCAAAACCCTCCAAGTTTAAGATCTCAATGAGCGTAGTATCGAGTGTCAACCAACTTCAGTCTGCACCAAAGCCGGTTACCTCACTACTTTCTAAAGGCCAAGATGAGTTAACTAGGGTTCTAAAAGTCAGTTAGTGCATTGACAACATATGGCAGCCTCAATATTATCCTCAACTTGACTTAAGAAATATAAGCACCAACCAAGAAGTCGCACTAACTATGGCCACCAGATCAACCGTATCGATATACGTCGTACAGTTTCCTTGGTCTATTGCCATTTACCTAAGGTACACTAGATCCGGGTGTAGGACTCATCTCACAGCACAAGGAACAGTCCCACAATCAAAGCACAAATATATACATGCAAATGAATAATAACACAGATAGTAATAAATATGAACAAGTTAGGGATAACCCTCAAAAGTTTAGAGATTCCCCAGTGAAGTCGCCATTTTCTGTTGTGGTGGAAATAGGATAACAAACTATTAATGAGTTTGAATCGCGATTCAATTCACAACCGCTCTTTGATTTATCCGAAGGAAAAGGTCAAAAAGGGAAAACCTATTTTGCATCGTAAACACAATGCGGGGAAAGATCTAGGGTTCGGGGGTTGGTTAAATTTAGGGAAGGTATTAGCACCCTAAACTTCTGTAGTACTCTACAGGAACCTTTTGTTCAAATGTTTACTATTTGCTTTATTTATTTGCTTAAGGTATATGTACAAGGATTAAAAGTGAGAAAATAAACCTAAGGGGGTTAGTTCTAAGTCTACTCGGCAAGACATCGCATCTTGTGCCTACGTATCCTTACGGGAGTGGAATCAGAGTAATCGTAGTTCCCCTCAAAAGGGAGGTTAGAGACTTCTTGACTGTGGTCAAGGTCTCAAGGGGAATAAACATGTCTTAAGGACACGCTTACGTGGAGTCCTAAACTCCTGTATCTACATTGAAGTTGTTTATTGTAATTAGGGTTAAATTAGGTTAGGGATTCCTCGGCGGGAAACCCTAAAATGAGCGTGGCGGCTCTTTGACCTAGTGCTAGGGGTAAAATTGTAATCTTGCCTGCGGAGAGGCATTTGTGAAATTTAGGGTTTGTGAGGTTGTAAGGGTTTGAAGTCGAGGACTATTGGCGCGGCGACCAAAAGCTAGACCTAATTCCTTCGGAGGTGCGTGCAATGTGACAAAATAATAGCAATGACAGTGTGAGAAATCATACATCAGCAGAAATTTAAATGCGGAAACGTAAATGCGATTGTTAAGATTCGCAAGGTTACAGAGGAGGAACAGTTACAACAATATGATACAATTCAATTTTAAGAACGCGAACATAAAGAAGCAACATGGTAAGCTGCACAGTGAACGAACTAGGTTAGTAAACACAATTATGAAAACAGAAGCATGAAGCTATGGGACATTTTTTGTGGTTTCTTATTTTATGAGAAGTTTAATATGAATCTAAGCTTAATTTTTTTACTTGATAATGAATAAATAAAAAAAAGAAGATCTTAATCTTTAAAAAATATTTTCTCTTGGTTTTAAAAAAAATATATTGATTCTAATTAAAAAAATGTTTTAATTTTAATATTTTAAAGTGTTTTAATTTTAATATTTTAAAAAATGTTTTTGATTTTAATATTTAAAAAAATGTTTCAATTTTACTATTTAAAAAACAACTTAAATATTTTTTTTTAAAATTTGATAATTTAATTAAAAAAAAGAAAAAGAAAGTAAAAAATAAAAGGGTTGGGCCGGTCATTACCTCCGGACCCAACCCGGTTGAGGTGATTGCAATCACAAGATCATTCAGGGTTTCAGAAACCTTTGGTTTTTCGCGGCGCCGTTTACACTTCATTCTTCTTCTCTCTCGCCGCGATTCTCTCTGATCTTCCTCATTCCTGAAACAAAACATGAAATCTGTAATGAAAAACGTCCCATGGCTTACATTTAAAGTGAAACCGGCCGATGATGAAAATATTCTGAGGCTGAGGCGGTTGATTGCTCGTCGTTTGGTTAAACGGCGCCGGCGGTCCTTCGTGTGAACGAGTTGAAGTCTCGTGATGGTTTTGGTGGAAAACTTCTTCTTCTTCTGATGTCGCGGTCGTTAGGGTTTCTCGTTCAGTGATTTTTTCTTGGCCCCTTTCCTCAGGTGATGTCGTTCTCTTTATATATCTCTTTCTGACTTCCTTTTGGGCCTTGTGATTTTCGTTTTTCTTCCATGAAATCCGATTTTCGATTTGATTTGATATTATTTGATTGAACGCCTTTTGGGACAATGACTTTCACAAACTATATCTTTCTGATTTGATCGGAGTTTCCTTTTCTAATTTGATTTTACTGGTTTTCAGATATGATTGGGATTCATTGCTGATATGGCTTATTTGGTTCGAAAACTTCCTTTTTTGGATTCATTTGGAATGTATATTCCCAGCTTGATTTGATTTGCTTTCAGAAACGGGCTTACTTCAATCTGTTTTGGAACCAAACCTATTTTGGATATTGTGGATTGAAACCGGATTGGTTGTGATCTGTTTCGAAAACCCTCTTGTTTGGATATCTGCTTCTGATATAATTTGACCAATGAGGGATTTTCGGATCTTCTCAGATATGGACTTTTGTGATTCGCCTGTTGATATGGATTGATCTGTTCTGATAAATCTGGTTTTACTGATATAATCCAGTTTGACTTGTGATGAGTTTCGCGTTATTTGGGAAGTACACTGATTTTCTCTCTTCTGCTTTCAGGTGCAAATAAGTTCGGAGGCTGCCGGTCTTGTGCCATTGGCGAGAAAGGACATAATGGTGATGACGACTTAATAGTCTGAGCCACATTGGGTTGTCGGATGTAGTTGCCTTGCGAATTACATTGAATTGTTCGAAACAGTTGCCTTATTTCGATTTTCGATGCTCGGTAGGGAGTTTGATAATGGCCACGGCCATAGTCCTCCTGGCTGCTCGAGTCTCGTGCCCGATGATGAGTTGAGCTGAGGGCCGAAGTTAAATTTCACTCTCCTTTAGATTATCAGTCCTGTAGTTCATTTATTAATAAAATACCTTGATTTTCTATTTCCCCGAAACATCATGCCAATGCCTGATTTACCAGTTTTACGCACGCAGAGACAAAGACTTGCTGCTGGCTGATGATTGCATCCTTCATCATAAATGCAAGTCAGGAAGATATGCTCAAAGCCGTGTCGATAGCAGTTGGAGCTGCATCTTTGTGAGTTGCCACTTGGTCACATCTCTCAAGTTTACTCGCCTGGTGTATCATACAAATGCAGGACGTTGCAGAATTTGGAAAAGGTGTAACAGTTTTGCTTCGCTAATTTGACCTGTTATGCCTGTTATGCTGTTATTGTTGTTGACTAATCTTGGCTGTTTATGATTTATGCCCGATGTAGGTTGTAAGCTGTAGTTGTGGCTTATGCAGTTGGCAGGGGTCTGCATTCATATATTCAATTTACGCACTGATCATTGGGGAAGTCTGCTCCAAAAGCTGCAGATTATCATCAGAAGCTTTAATTGAGCTGTCAGATTTCCAGCATTGGATAGTATTCCATTGATGGGAGTTTTCATGTTTATTTCCATACTGGTGTTGGGCTGATTGGGGAATAGACCCGTTTGTCTGATGCGCTTTTGGATGCTGGCTGTTGCCAATTCGTGCGTAAGGCATTGTGCCCGCTCACTAACTTTCTTAGTGCAGAACATGGTTATCAGTTGGGTGTGCAATGCACATATGTCCTGCTGTATAGAATCCTTGTCTTCTTTAATGCATGCCTGATAAGTTACCTGCTGTCATGAAAATGTTAACTGTTGTTGCTGATACTGCGGCATCACTTGCTTGCAAATGCTGGCCTGCAGATATGTAGCTTATGTGCTGATACTGCTTGCGAATAATGATGTTGTTTGCTACCTGTTATTGTGTTAGTGATGATGTTATGCTTGTAGGTGATGGAGAAATGGTTCAGACCTGTCGGCATTCGGGTTTGAACCTGAGCTGGCTAGTGTTTACCTTCGTGTTGGTTCATAATTAATGTGAATTGATGAATGAATGTGGTTCAGATTTTAGTTCAGTTTGGTTATCAATTTGGAGAATTTACTTGATGAGATGATGCCTAGTATTGAATCCAAAGTCGCGTGAATCCTCTTTCGGCCCAAAACTTCTTTTATCTCTTTCTCTCTCGGTCACCTCTTAAGATAAGAACGAAACTACCTGATCTGATGCCAATGGCATGGACCGGTAACGGGAGTAGGATGCGGCTTCGGTTGTGCCCTCCCGGCACTCGATGATGACAATTGTTCTGAGAGTGTCAAACAACCTCTAACACTTTTCCATTCTGTGTTGTATTGTTTTGACGTGCAGGTTAGTCGAGGACTCGTGGAGAAGCTCAAGGACAGCATGAAGGCACTTAGGAACTTTTAGGATTTAGGATTTATTGTAAATGAAACTCTTGTAAACCAAGTTTGAATTCACTTTATCAATTTGTAAACTATAAATATTTATGAAATGAAATTCAACAAATATTCATATTTACTTTCTCACTTGTAAATTCAAAGTATCCATGAATAATAATTCAGAATTATTTAAGTTCCTTCTTGAGTTGTAACTTATAAGTACTTATGAACACAAAGTTCAAAAATATTTAAAACTTATTTCTCCTTTGCCTTTTATAAATGATACCCCGCCATATGATTATATCCAAACAAATTCAAATTAAAATCTTGTTGATCACATCTCTTCTCAAAATAACCTTAACAGTATCCACTTCTTTTTCAACCCAACTTCATTTTACTAAGAGGAAACAAAACTGTTTCAGAAATGTTTCAATATCAAACAAGACGCGGCCCCGAGTCCAATCATATTTCTGACAAAACAAACCGGCACCTTGACCCAATTGGCAAATAAATGCCTCAGAACGTAATAACAGCCCGTTTTCAAAGAATTGGTAGAATTTGTGTAAAATGACCAAAATACCCCTGAGACCCAATCTGCAGAACAAAAACCTTCATAACTTGTTAGTGGTTAGCAAATGTACATATGAGATGATATGCGAAATGACTGACTAAATATAAGGGTAAAATTTGGGGTATTACACTACAGAAAAATGTCAGCCTATTCAAATGATGAGAAGATGCTCATGCATTTTTTCCAGGATAGCCTGTCAGGGCCGTCGCTCGAATGGTATATGGGTTTGGAACCCTCTCAGGTTCGCAGTTGGAAGGGTTTGGCTGAAGCATTCGTGAAGCATTACCAGTACAATAGTGACCTTGCTCCCAACAGGGTCCAACTTCAGAATGTCGTCCAGAATAGCGGAGAATCTTTCAAAGAGTACGCCCAGAGGTGGCGTGAGCTGGCAGCCAGAGTGCAACCCCCAATGGTAGAGAGAGAGTTGATTGACTTGTTTGTATCGATGTTATCTGGGATGTACTATGAAAAGCTTGTCAACTGTATGTCCGGGAGTTTCTCTGACCTTGTCATCACTGGTGAGCATATAGAAAACGACATCAAGATTGGGAAAATTCAGGCCGTAGAAGTACCTTCGTCAGGTGGAGGAAAGAAAGTGTTCGGAAATAAGAAGCGTGAAGGCGACACTAATTCTGTATCAAGCTCTCGGGGTAGAGGCAGAGGTAGATATCAAGATCAGTGTCATCATCATCAGGCTGCAAGTGTCATCATTCCGATACCACAACAACAACAACAACCACAACAGCAGCAGAATCAACAGGGCTATATTAAGTACTAGAATTCGAGGGGAGCAAATAGAGTATTCGATACGCCGCCAATGCCGTACTCCCAGATGCTTCAGACGTTACTACAACTGTAGTTAATCCAGAAGAGAACCTTGTCCCCTCTGACAGGCCAACCACCACCTGGCTATGATGCAAACGCCCGCTGCGAATTCCACTCGGGGGCACCCGGGCACAGTATTGACGATTGTAAGGCTTTTAAGCACAAGCTGCAAGATTTAATTGACAGTAAAGCCATAAACTTCTCGCATGAAGTGCCCAACGTGGTACAGAATCCTCTGCCAAACCACGGACAAGCCGGAAGTGGCTGAGTCGCCCACAAGTCAAGACACAAGAAGCCCAGTTCTCAGGAGCTGGCAATCTGCATTTTGCATGTCATTGCTTTACATTTGTAGTTTCTTTCCTATTTAATTGCGCATTTCACTTGTAAAGCTTGTTGTTTTCAATTGATATTGATAAATGAAACAAATATGCATGTTTTGAATTAATCCATTCGTGTTCACTTTATTGCTATCTTTTATTTCAAACGCTTGTTTAAGTGGAATCCGGGGAGGATGACGAAATCGAAGAATGCATGAGCTGCCGATTGTATGCTCTTGGATAGAAAAACCTGTTGACGATATACAAGCATTGTTCCAAATCCATAAACACCGGAGATATAAGGAAGATAATCCCTTGTCAACCCCTTTGAGCCTTGTAGTAGGAGTTTCTTTCTGAAAATGAAAAACCCTCAATCTTAACCTGGGGCAGGGTAGGTGTCGGTTAATTTGACCAAGCGTCCTAATTACGAAAGGAGTGTCCGTTCAAGGATAAATCACACCTGTATAGGTCGTGCCTAAAGGACCACAATGGTTAAACCTTGCCGATAAGGAGTGAAACAGTCACAATCTCTTTTAACAAGTCAGACAAGTCGGTGTCACATGATTTGTTCAAAAAGAAAAAATCAAAAGAAAAAGCCCGCTAAGTCGAATCTTGGGAGCAAGCGACTTAGACAAAAATCAGGGTATCCTGCTGGACTTCAAAATCAGAAACTCAAAAGAGTTAGTCAGGCAAAAATTAGGGAATGGAAAAAGCGGGAAAAAAAAACGAAAAGGATTACAAGAGAAAAATCCTCAAGCAAGAACGAAATCGTGTGACTCCAGGCACTACGAAGACGGAAAGGGAATGACTGTCACTTCAGAAAGCATGTGATTTCCTGAACCATCACTCCTATCATTCCACCTTTGAAAGGTGAACGCTAAGGTCGAATTAGCTGAACATAGGATTGGAGAACATCAAGGAGAATGGGTGGGTTAAAATGAATTTTGAGCCTTATATCCTTCTTTTTTAACCGTGAACCCGACCACGTTACAACCTTCAAAAGTCCTAATTGAAACAGGTTTAGTTCGAGAGCATACTTCGGTAAAGATCGCATCGAAACTGACTCCAAAAAGGATTCCTCTTACAACTTTGTATTAATTTTGACACTTTGATAATTGATTCGTTCATTATATGTCATAAATTTTTCCAGTGAACAGGATTGGGTTTTTGAAAAAAAACTGTCATATGCATTGCATTTAATATATCTTTTATGCAAAATAACTTGTTTTACTTGCGAGTAAGCGCTCGACCGCAGGAAAGTTTCCACAGTGGAAAGTTTGATCAGGATAGAATGTAGAACGCCTGAATACTCCGTTGAGTTGTGGCCAACTATTATCAAATAACCCCCAGTAAGGTCAGCCATCCAAGAATCAGTTAATCTGGGGCAATCAGGTCGAGATTCGGTAAATCTCTCGCAATCGGGGGTACTGCTCCACGAATCAGTCAATCAGTGGCAAAGCCATTGCAAGGCTGGGGCATGCCACCCTATGAGGAAAAGAATTTGTTCTTCTCCATATCTCTAGAGCTTATCCGAACTATTCAACCAAGGATCCTCTCACGGTCCAGATTCTAGGGCAAGCCATCTCGGGGTCGTCTCATGGCAAGCTATTTTCTTCTCAGTGTAGACCTTCCCAACAATCAGACTGGGGCATGGGCATTACGCTTGGGGCGATTTCTCAGAGAGATTCAGATGAAGCTCATTTTTCCAACAATCAAAGATCTTTCCCTAGCAGATGGAAGTTGCATCTTTACCCCCCAGCAGTTGGTCAGGCGTACCTCTAATCCCCACAGAGTACGAGTATGGGTTTGTTCCCCAGCGAGTCGAGATCAAATTTCTCTCCACCAGGCATGTGTGGAATATCCTCCGACAGGTCGTTCGTGACCCCAGCAGTGTGACGTGTGTTCAAGGGAGGTCATGCATAACCTTTACTCCGTCCCTCAGCAAGAGTTGCTCATCACCAGTAGAGACTTGTTCATCTCCAGTCAAATTTGTAACTCCAGGTTTGTTGGTATGTCCCTCAGCAGAGTTGTGATCGTATCTTCCAAAGTTGTTCAGAGTTTTTCTCCCCAGCATGGAGCTGTGGTATTCAGACATCAGTTTTTACGTTGAGTATTCAGGCTCCGGTCAGTACGTTGAGTGTTCAGACTCCGGTAAAATCAAGCAAGGGTCCAGACCCCTATTAGTGTTCGTGGCTATTCCGTCGAGTATCCAGGCTCCGGTAATCTCTAGTTTGTATTGATTCTTTCTTCCGTCGAGTATCCAGGCTCCGGTAATATCCAGTTTGTATTGATTCTTTCTCTCGTCGAGTACCCAGACTCCGGTTAAGATTTTGTGAGGTGATCTTGATAAGTATTTGTAGTATTCTCTTTCCGATTTGTTGCTTCGTTCAGTATCCAGGCTCCGATTTGTATCTTCGTTGAGTATCCAGGCTCCGGCGTGTTTGTCCGTCGAGTATTCAGACTCCGGTTTGCTACTTCATTGAGTGTTCAGACTCCAGTGTGTTTTCGTTGAGTATCCAGGCTCCGATTTGTATCTTCGTTGAGTATCCAGGCTCCGGCGTGTTTGTCCGTCGAGTATTCAGACTCCGGTTTGCTACTTCATTGAGTGTTCAGACTCCGATGTGTTTTCGTCGAGCATCCAGGCTCCGATTTATTTGCTTCGTTGAGTGTTCAGACTCCGGTTTGTTGCTTCGTTGAGTATCCAGGCTCCGGTGCGTGTTTGTCCGTCGAGTATCCAGGCTCCAGTTTGCTACTTCGTTGAGTGTTCAGACTCCGGTGTGTTTTTGTTGAGTGTTCAGACTCCGATTTGTTGCTTCGTCGAGTATCCAGGCTCCGGTTTGTCACTTTGTTGAGTATCCAGGCTCCGGTGCGTATTTGTCTATCGAGTATTCAGACTCCGGTTTGCTACTTCATTGAGTGTTCAGACTCCGGTGTGTTTTCGTTGAGTATCCAGGCTCCGATTTGTTGCATCGTTGAGTATCCAGGCTCCGATTTGTATCTTTGTTGAGTATCCAGGCTCCGGCGTGTTTGTCCATCGAGTATTCAGACTCCGGTTTGCTACTTCATTGAGTGTTCAGACTCTGATGTGTTTTCGTCGAGCATCCAGGCTCCGATTTGTTTGCTTCGTTGAGTGTTCAGACTCCGGTTTGTTGCTTCGTTGAGTATCCAGGCTCTGGTGCGTGTTTGTCCATCGAGTATCCAGGCTCCGGTTTGCTGCTTCGTTGAGTGTTCAGACTCCGATGTGTTTTCGTTGAGTGTTCAGACTCCGATTTGTTGCTTCGTCGAGTATCCAGGCTCCGGTTTGTCACTTTGTTGAGTATCCAGGCTCCGGTGCGTATTCGTCCGTCGAGTATCCAGGCTCCGGTTGCTGCTTCGTTGAGTATCCAGGCTCCGGTGCGTATTCGTCCGTCGAGTATCCAGGCTCCAGTTTATCGCTTCGTTGAGTTTCCAGGCTCCGGTGTGTTTTCGTTGAGTTGTCAGACTCTAGTTTTTTGGCGTTGAGTGTTCAGACTCCGATGTGTTACGTTGTGTGTTTAGGCTCTGGCTCCTCCGTTGAATATCCAGATTCCGGTGAAATTTCCAATTTGTAACGTTTTGCTTTGTCCGTTGAGTGTTCGGACTCTGATAAAGGCAGTTGGGTATACAGATCCTAGTAAGTGTTGCGATAGTACTCTCTCTCCGTTGAATGTCCAGATTCCGGTAAATGTTCAGTTTGTGATGTATTGCTTTGTCCATCGAGTATCCAGGCTCCGGTAAATCCCCAATGAAATCACCAGTTACGTCGAGCATCCAGGCTCCGGTCAGTGCATTGAGTATCCAGATTCCGACAGATTTTGATGAGGCCCTATCGTGCATTGAGTATTCAGATTCCGACGATTCGAAAGATTGTTCTTTGGCCCATGTGGTGTTCAGACCATGGCCAGTTACGTGTTTCCTAAAGCAGAGTTACTTGATTAAGTTTCTCTTTCCCTCGACGGGATGTTCAAGATGTTCATTATGTTCGGTTTCTTCGGAGATTCTATCCCAATCAGAGTTTGCAGTTTATTTCTACGGTTGGCAAATTTCCGGGTTCTTTTGGTATTCAACCGTCTATTACCTTGATTGATTGAAAGTCGTTCGCCTTTCACTCATTCAGGTCCAAGTCGCTTGAATAGGGGCAGCTGTTGCACCCCAAAATTTGCCCAACCTTTTCCTTCTTGTTTTTGCATTAGCATAACATCATCATAGCATTATCATAGCATTGCATTAGCATTTATGCAGGGGATCAAGTGTGATATACATCAAGAGAGGCCTATCTAGAGGTTTTATTCGAGCTTGAGGAATCACTAAAGTCACCAGGAAGTGGTTCATGCCCTTGAGAAGTTCAGATGCTTGTGTGGGGTTCATCCCCTGAATTAGAGGCCAACTGAAGATTATCAATGAGTTGGAAAACTATGATTACAGGTCATAAAATTACAGGTCAAGTTCAATACTTTGCATAACTCAAATGGACTTTTTTCCAACGTGAAAGTTGCTCCAAATGGGGTCATTTGGTCAACTAAACCTCAAGGTTTTAATGGGCTAGCTCATGGTTGAAGATTGATGAAAGTGACTTTGGTGAAAACATGTGAAAAGGCATAGTTTGGTATTTCTTCAAAATTTAATCAAATAAGTCCATATTTGTGCTTATTTCGAATGGAAATCATGTTTTAAGAACATTGGAACTCTTACATTTTTCATTTGAGGATTTTATCATGGCCTATTTCGATATTTCTTACAATTCAAGTAACATAATGGATCTTGGGCTTGGACTTAGAAACAAGGAACTATTGTGGGCCTTAAACCTTCCTTATGATGCAAGGAATATAAAAACTAAAAATCAAGGCATTTGCATTCTTCTTTCATCATTTTTCCATTTTTTCCCACACTTTCACATTTTGGAATTTCCATTTTTTCAATCTTTTTTTTCTCTCACTTTCCATACTTTTTCTCTTCACCAATCAATTACACAACAATTATAGAGATGGTTCATCATTTTTTTTGAGAGAATTGGAGCAAGAGGAACCTTGTAGTAACATGAAAAAGTGGTGAAAACTCAAATCCCAATTTTCATTTTTTCATCAATTCAAGACTTCTCAAGGCTTCAAACATATTCATCAAGTATTGTTGAGTGATTCTACATAATTTTCTAGAAGAATTCGTGCTCCATTGAAGCTCCACAACTCAATTTTCAGAGGTATCGGAAAATCAACATTACTCACTAATTATGCATTCTTTTTACACCATTGTTACATATTCAACATCCCCTTGGGTAGTAGATGGTTTCTGGTAAAGAAAGAAGAGTTTTTACAACATTTTTGCATTCTTGAGGTTTCAAGATTCAAACATGGTTTTGGAGCTAGAGGCTTTTTCAATCAAAACTAAGGCAATATTTGAATTCCTCTCGCAAAATCCCACAGAATCGGTCTAAGGAACATTAAATTTGGTGGAGAAATGAACGATTTAGAGGGGAAAGAAAAGCTCTGGCGGAAGGCTGGCCGGCCAGCCCCTCACGCAGGCTGGAGGTCGGAGAGACGAAGAAGACGAGCTTCTTGCCGTCCGATCGGGTTGACCGAGTCACCCATCGCGCGGCTGGGAAGGCGCCACGTCGCGCGTCCAGTCACCACACCTCAGCGCCAAATCAGCTACCCCACCCCCATGTCCTGTGTTCGATTCCCCATCAATGCAATTCTATTTCTTTCCTTTGCTTTTTCATTCATTTAATTATATTACATAACTTTCTTTTCATATTTCATTTCTTTTTCATTTTAATTTTTCTGTTTTATATGCTGACTTCAAACAACCATAAAAAATAGGAAAATTAGGCTTTTTGATCCCCATTTTTTTTGCGTAATCTTCAAGATGTCTAGAATTTTATAGTATTGGAACCATATTTTTTCCATTTTTCTTCATTTTATTAGATTTTTTTACATTTTAGTTGTCAAAAAAAAGGCCAATGCTGGTGCTATCATTTTGTTGAATTTCATTGACCTACCAATACATCATTTAAATTCCAAATATTTTGCAGGATATTCATACACACATTGAGGTACCTAGATATATTTTTACTTGATTTTTATGGTACCATTTTGAAGGGTTTTGAAGGTCTTTCTTTACCATGTGCTAGTTTGGCTTCTTTTTGGTACACATGACATAGTTTCAACTTGTTTGGACATTTTTATTTGGATATTTTTGTGGTATCTCTCACCCCTGGTTTGTGGCTTGATGTAGGGTATTGGAGATTTTTATTTGAATTTTTTAGCACCTTTTGCTATTTTTCTTATATTTTTGTATTCGGACTTGTAATTTGGACTTTCGAACGGACCTCGGTTTTATTTTGGCTCCAGCGGCCTCGATTTGTTTGTGTGATGAACGCTAGGGTTCTTATTGCTTGTTATAGACATTATATAGGATATGTATATCATTGATTGGCTGGTTTTATCATACATCATTTCCCATTAGGTTCCATATTTCCATGATAGCGCGTTAAGATTCCAAATTGTGGTATGCGTACGTCATTCGTAGGTTTTATTGCCTCGTATCACTTATAATCACTTGTGGCCAAGATTGCATGTTTAGCATAGGCCACCTTCCATTCATTATGGGCTTGAGGTTGAGATGACCTGCCTCCCTCACTTGCATTCCATGTTTACTGTTATGAATCCGCATTTTCTGTATGCTGTTTATTTCATCTGTTTTCTGTTGCTTCCTTTGCCTTTCCCTTAGGAGCTCCATTCTTCCTTGTTCAAGGTAGAATGTGATAGACATTAGGCTTTGCAACCATGTATGACAACATTAGGATAGTTTTCCCCTTTGCAAACTTCAACCTTATGACAAACTTGGCATGATAACGTTAGGATTAAACTAGTCTCCCCGTAGTAGCCCGAACTACGTTTGCTCTGATCTTTCATACCAGATGAAAGTACGTAGGCACGAGATGCGATCTCTCGGCGAACAACCTTCCCCCCTTTTACCCGTAGTTAGGCGAACTACGTTGACTCTGATTTCTCGTTCCAGACGGGAATACGTAGGCATAGAACTGCTGTGTTCTGCCGAGTCACTTTTCTTTTCTTTTTAACCCAGACCTGTAGAGTAGATAGAATAACACACCCTTTTAGACAAACAAACAAGCATGGATCCCATCGAGTACCATGGACGTGAGGGGTGCTAATACCTTCCCCTTGCGTAACTGACTCCCGAATCCAGGACTTGGTTGCAATGACCATTCCTTTCCCCTCTTTTCGTTAGGTTTTCTCTGAGCGTTTCCTTTCCCTCCGTTTGGATAAATAACGCACGGTGGCGACTCTTCTGTTATGTCGGCGCCGATTTTCGCAGTAGAGACAACTATGGTCAGGGTTTAAGACTTATATGGTAAGTGTTTTGAAGATTGACTAGGGTTCCAGGCCAAATCGGGCTTGCGGTGGATGAATCAAACCCTTAAATTATACTGAAGTAATTGTTTTATGATTGAAAATCATCAAGATCCAAGTCAGTTTAAATGTGCAGTATGTGATTCTGTTTCAAGGTGGGTCCTTAATTTTTCTTAAGAGGTGTTAGGTCCGATACAGTTCAAGTTGATAAGAAGCGAATTGGCAAAAAGTGGCTTCAGATTGGTAAGCTCTAGGACCAAAATAGAGCCGCGACGCATAAAGAAGATTTTCGGTGCAAGCTATGCATGTGAGAATAAAAGCAACGCATAAAGGAGATTTTCAGTGCAAGCCATGAACAAGTATATCATGAGTCAAAACAACTCCAAATTATAATTCAATCCATGGCTGAATTTGTTTTATGTGAGTTTTTAAATATGGATTAAATTTAGTAAAGCTTTGAGTATTTGATCCATAGGTATTTCCAAGTCATCAATAATTGTCAATGGGGGCTACTTTACATATGGCATCATTAGAATTAACATTACAAAAATGCAAAAAAAAGAAAAGCAAAGCCCAGCCAAAATAATCTATCCTAAACCTGTATCGAATTCATAAGTTGAGCTACTCATTAAAGGCTTATGTAATTCACTAAAACAAGGCTACAAGAGTGCAAGCATTGATGCTGATGTTGAAGATTGATTAGTGATTTGCACTACTACAATGTTCCTGAACATAACTTGTATAACTTGAGGGTATTCAAAGCTCATGTAAAACAAAATCTCGATCGAGGACCCTACCCCACAAGCCATCTTGCAAAGCACATCCATAATCGGTACCTGCAGGGCATCACAAGACTGCAACACCAAACCGTACGCTAACAACCACTTTTATTTCCCAGCGGCAAAGGATACCAACCCGCTACATTACACACACCGTCCCACTGCTTCAACCTTGTGTCGCTAATGCGAAAATCGGCGTCGGCTATGATAGAAGAGTCACCACCGTTCGTTATTTATCCCTCATAACGGGAAAGGAAACGATCGGAAAAACCTGACAAGAAGGTATAAGACATGGTCATCACAACCATTGTCTGGGTTCGGGAGTCGGTTACGCCAAGGGAAGGTATTAGCACCCCTCACATCCATCGTACTCGATGGGATCCATGGTTGTTGTGTTTTATCTGACGGGTTGGTTTTATCTATCTACCTATCAAGGATGGCTCAAAAAGAAAAGAAAATGACTCGGCAAAGCGTCGCACTTTATGCCTACGTATTCTCATAAGAGAATGAGAAATCAGAGTCAACGTAGTTCGGCTAACTACGGGTTACGGGGAAGGTGGCTCGCCAATACGTCAGTATTGTGCCTACGTACTCTCAACAGGTATGAGAGATCAGAGCTTACGTAGTTCGGGATAATACGGATTACGGGGATTCAGATTCATCTGTTTTATCGAGCAGGGTTAACAAACAGTTTCAGCAGTTGGATGTACGCAGCTCGACCCTTGGAGACTTAGGCGTTACCGTTTGCGGTAGAACTGAGAGTTAACGACACTCTTTTCTTCAGAAAAGCTTCCTTTGAATTATGGGCCCACGGGGCAAAAGAGGTTTGAAGTTTGTTTTCTGTTTTTTGTGGAAGAACTGTTTTTTATGGATGTTTGCAACCAATATCGCACTAGAGACTATGACCTGAGAGTGAATGTGTCGCATGTCACCCAAAGGGTGCCATACTAAACATCCAGACTGTTGAAAAGAAACTCTCTAACAATCCTTTCTCAGATAGCTTAAGGCTCGTAACGTACGACGTCAGTTAACCTTTATTACTGTATTTTGATTTGTTTGAAGATAAGAAGAGAGAGGGACAACTAAGGGGAGACTATCAAGTCCTAATGTTGTCATGCCAAGGATTCATCCTATGGTTGAGGTTTGAAACAGGGAACTCCTAGAAGTTATCATGCATAGGTTTCAACCTAAAGTTCTAATCATCACTTCCTTGTCAAAGGAAGTTAGATTCCTAGGGGATCATGTCAATGATAAACAAAAATAGATAAAGCATCAGCTTAAACAATAAATAGATATACAGTAAACGACTGTAAAATACATGCAATGCAAGTGAGGGAGGAAATGTGTGTGGGGAATCAGCCTCCACAAGCCCATCTCAACCTCAAGCCAGATATGAATAACTGCAATCATACAGAGGAAATAACATGCTATCAAGCAAAATATAATAACTGCAATCATACAGAAGAAATGAAATAAAATGCCATCAAGCAAATCACAAACCACATAGGCAAGGGAGCAGGGCTCTACCGAATACCCGCAAAGCAACTCAACCTCTAGTGCAATCATGCTCCTAGATTAAATCAATCTAAATATGAACTTATTCTAATGCATCAAGCAAATCAAACAAGTCACATCAATACAGTTGCACAGCAAGCAAACAAACAGGAAGGAAAACAGATCAACAGCTTCCACAGCTTTACAGCAAAGCTCTCCTCTGACAGCAGCTTAGTCCTCAGTCTTCAACTGTTCTTCGAGACCATCCTCTTCAATGGCAAGTGTCAACCTGCTTCTCCCAGCTTTCAGTACATCAAACATGAGTATCAACTTATCCCTCTTCTTCAAGCCTCAGCTCCAAAGTAGACTCCACCATCAGGCTTCAATCCCAATTGCAAGTATCAACTTGTTCCTTCAGGCACTCAATGCACTAAACACACAAGTATCAACTTGTTCTCCAACTTCAAGCTTCAGCTTCTTCATCTGATCCCAACTCGATGCCCTTCATAAGTGTCAACTTGTACTCACTGGTCTTCAAGCTTCAGCTTCAATGGCAGTCTTCAATAGCAAGTGTCAATTCTAGCATCTTCAATCTTCTAACAAGGAATTCCATCCTCTAGCAAGGGAGAAAGATTCATCTAACAAGAGCAAGGTTTGGATGATTGACAGCAGGGTGAAGACCAAAGGTCACCACTAAGCACTCCATCATCAGAGAAAGGGACCCTCAAAGGTTCTACTAACTTGTGAAGAGCCACACATCCTACCAAAGGAGGGATGAGGCCTTTACAAGGGGACATTACATCATAGGGAAGAATGGAAGTGATCAACAACTTCCATATTTATGAAAGAAGAGAATCTATCTAGAAGCTCTGCCTGTAAACCCTAATCTTAACACCTAATCAACACTACACCAAAAGAAGGGAAGCCTTCACATCCAAGCTTCTTCAAGCATTCCATGGTGGCCCAAGCTTGTCTTCAACATCATCCAAGAGCAAGAAAAGCAAGACCCTAATCTAAGGGAACTAAAGAAATCAATCTAATTGAATTAGCAAATTAGGATCACCTAAAACCTAGTACTAAAGTTAGTCCTAACTAAAATACTAAAACCAATTGTAAAATCCTACAAAAATGACTATGGGACCCTAATTCAATCATGAATCTACCATACAAAATCCAGAGGTTGAATCATCCACCAAGTCTTAGAAATAAAACCTAGATCACAAGGTACTAAGCATAAACCATAAAAATAGAGCACCTAAAGTTTCAACTTAAAACTACCACCTAACTTCATCACAAAAATGTGAGAAAAATCTAAGGGGAACATGCATATCTGTGCTAGCTACACACAAAAAATCAAGTCAAGAATCATCACCAAATGCTCAAACAAAATTCACCAAAACAAGGTATCAACCATGGCCATTTTAATATCAATTAATATTCAAAAAATGCAAATAAAATCACAAATGCATGAATTCCTAATATTTTTAATCTATAAAATTCTAGATTCAATCATGAATCAGGAGAAAAAAGTTTGGAATTAATTGAGTTAATTTCCTATTTTTTATGAATTAATCTCTAAGTCATATGAAATGCACAAAATTAAAAGAAAATAAATGAAATTAATAAAAACGCGTGGTGAATAGAAATCCCAAGCAGTTCATTTCTTGAATTGGGCCAGAAAGGGGGTGTAGATAACAAGGACTTCATAGGCCCAGGCGCTTGGATCCACTTGCATTTTCTTCAGCAATTAAAATGAAAGAAAAACACACACAAGCCATGGTTCGAACTCATGCTCACTCATTCCATTCAAAGTGTAAGTGGAACGGTGAGTTTTGGGGGAGGGGTACGTGGCACAACACACACGCTTAGATCAATGGACCAAGTCAAGTCTTCAGCCTGAATGGAGGGTGGAGATTTCGTCTTCCCCAATTTGAACCTGAAACCTGCGCGCGAACCAGCCATCGCCGGTGGCTTTTCCGGCCACCCCTGTAGAACCCTAACTTCCTCTACAGCCCACCATTTACCACGATTCCTGAATGAATCTTGACCAGAATCTTCCCAGCAATTCAACCATACCAATTATTCATCCTCAAAACGCATGAATCGCGAAATATCAATCTCAACCAAAAATGGCATCTGACCTAAATCATCTCTAATCAAGCAATTAAACATCCTAAATCCAACTACTCATCATCAGGATCCTAACCGCATATGAATTTCTATCTATCACTACCTAAATCATGCATAATCAAGAAATTCACCAACCTGTGTTCAAGCTTGCAACAGAAGTGGTTCTTGCACGATTCAACCTCCACAATAATCCAGATTCACTCCAAATTTCCCTCTGAAGCTAAAGCACACCTCAAATTGGCTTGGTTCTTCCTTGAATTGAAAATTCAATCTCAACTTGCATTCATGAAACTTTGATCTCCCTCTCTGCAACCAGCTTCAATTCCTTCCAAAAAAATGGCTGAGTTCACTCAATGACTTATATAGAAACTTCTGGATTGTCTAGAAACTTCTGGATTCATCCAAATGAGATTTTGGATTTTCAAAATCTCATCCATGGAAATCACCATTCTGACTCCCTCTTGGCATGGCTATGTGTGTAATCAAGTTCTCATGAGATTTTGAATGAGTTTGATGAGTTATCTTCCTTGTTTGCAAGCCAAAGGTATGAATTGGATATGTTGCTTCATCATGAAGAAATGAAATGGAATGTTATGCAAATGACCTTAAATCAAAATTCTAACATTGCCATTGTTTATAAAATCATTTTTCCAATCAATTTGACCTATAATTTTGTTTCATTTGGTCACAAAATGAATTATTTGAATTTTTGCCATTAAATCCTTTTAATTCTTTCTTTTTTCAAAATTTCTTGAACCAAGTCTCTCCTTGAGCCAATTCAATGCCTCCTTGATGCATGGTCAAGGTTAAAACACCATTTTGAGCAACTTTATAGTTGAACAAAATTTCATTTGAAGCCTCTAAGTTGGTGAAAATGGCCTATGATCACAAATGACCTATAATCATCAAATGTCCAAAATACCCTTGACTTGTCAAAGCCATAACTTGAGTTCTACAAATCCTATCAAGGACTTCTAGTACTCTCTAGAAAGATAAGAGAATAAGGAACAACATTCATGATGACCAAAAGTTCATAGGAATCATCCTTCTAGGGAAAACGTTTCATGCAAGTTGGGTAACTTTCAAGCTCCAAATTCACATACCTCAGATGACTTGTAACTTGTCAAAGCCATAACTTGAGTTCTATAAATCCTATCTAGGACTTCTAGTACTCAAATTAAAGCTAAGATCATTCTCTACAACAATCATGTTAGGGGCAAGATGAGATCACAATCAGATCTTGAGCTAAATTGCCTTGAAGATAGGGGTCAAACTAGGGGATTTTACACTGTCAAGCCTTAGAAACCCTAGCCTGAAACTTCTCAAACTCTTCAATCATGATGAGTTAACGTTGAAATAATTCTTGGGACATATCAATGTGTCAGTCCATGATCACATGGCTTTTGAATTAGGTCTCAACCTCCTCCAAACCCTCAGTTGACTTAGGGTTGACCCAGTCAAACCCTAGCTGCACCAATCATGGTTGAGGCTTCTTATTCTTGCACTATGACCTGTCTAGGCCTCAAAGTGATCTTCAACACTTCTCATGAGCTCTCTCAAGACCTCAAGTCCATCTCCATGACCTCAGAATCATCTGATGGCTTCCCACAACTCTCAAGTTAGGAGACCTACACACTTGGCTTTAACCATTCTTTCTGAGGCTCTTTTTAACTTCTCTGACAAGGCTATCAACCCTTGAGCACCTGAATAACCTTCTTAGCTAGCTTCAAACTCTTGTGTAGCCCTTGATTGGTAATCATACCTCTTGATCTCCTGCACACGTGTCAATGAAATGCAAATGATAATGCTAATGTGAATGCAATGAAACACAAGCTGGGTAAAGAAATATTGGTCAAATTTTGGGGTGCAACACCTTGCCTTCCGACAAACCTAAAGATACCGTACGGAAACCGCTCCATCTGACAAGTTGGCCTGCTACCAATGTTGAAGCCCCCACCTGCACCATACAAGACAACTTTTGCAATGAATAAATCAAAAGGAAATTGCAGTATAGAAAAGGACAATACAACAACAATATTTTCAAAGGATAACACAATGTAATTAAAGAGGTTTTAAATTGAATACACACCATGAGGAACGTGTTGTGTGAAGCCCAGCAATTACTAAGCTAACAGGCCGCAATGCTGCTCTTTCACAGCAGAAGGAAAAGAGACAGATCCCTGCAACTTTGTCTTCTATTGATGCTCTAGCGATGTATACCCAAATATCTAGTCACCCATCTCCCAAAAGTTTATTATTCATTCACAGCATGTATTGCCACCATTTCTGCAAAAAGGCAAACGGTTATACGCATATGACAAAAGCCGTAACTTTCATGGATCACAAAAAAGAACATATACCCACCAGCCTGAGTAATACCACAATTCATTCTGCATAAACTACTCCAATCGGCACGAAATGGAAAGAACAAACCGTCCACACACCAACAAAGCCGCACCGATTCGCAATGTCGTACGGAGCCTACCGACTCACGTATCTGCAACACTACAAACCATGAGTAACAAAAGGACCTGCAAAGCTACAAACAGAGGATGATGAGATAAAGTTTGATTTATAAACCTGCTAACTGGGACAGCATTAACACAAGTGGAAAAGGTTACAACCATAATCCCAATCTGTGAATTTCACAGAGAAAACAAAAAAAAACAAAAACGATGGAACACAAAGAATTGGATGCTCAAAGAGATAATAATAGATTCTTCTTCATTGAATTGCTTATGTTGCAGTTTCCAGATGAAGGAAAATCCAATCAAAATGGTTCTTGAGAAAATTGAAAGAGTGATCAAGGCATTACCTCAAGACAACACGAAATTTGTCACTATCATGATATATGATATCTCTTTTCTTGAAGTAGCTGCCAACGGTTTTTCAAATGATGTATTAGACTTCCTGCATCATTGCTATACACTAACATCAGAGTATGGTTGTGCATTCATTGCATTTGACCATAAGGATATTTATCTGAAGGAAGAGAAGCCTTACATTATCTTAGAGATGGAACACCTTGTTGACATTTTGGGCAAGACTGAACCTGGTCACGGTTTTGAAAAAGAAATGAAGAGAACGGGTCAAAATCTACAGAGACATCATGTCATTAAGTGTTGAAACTCACACCTCAGAGCAGGCTTCTAATGAAACATGAACTTTGAGCCATTCTCAAGCAGCACCATCTCCATCAAAATTCCCTTAATTTTTGCGGGTCTTGATCTTTTGCTGCGCCACATTTCCATGAAGCATGGATGACATTAGCATGAATTGACTGAAGAGGTTTCCTATGAATCACTACAACAGCAGAATATGTCACGAAACCTTAATGGCATAACTGTATACGAGTAATAGGTAAAATATCACTGGAAGAATCATACCCGAGCTTCACATCACCCTACACCAGACTCACACACATGGGAAAGAAGATATTTTCTAAAGAGAGAATTGTAGTGAACCTATTCCATGACAACTTCATTGATTGGTAATTCCCTGCAAAAATACAATAAGCATGACAAGGTTAATATATATTTAAAAGTAAAAAAGGCAGTTACCACAGTGAAAACCTAGTGAAGTCTTTACCTCACTACAGACAAAAGAAATCGTACTACCTCACCTCAATCCTCTACATACTCTCTCCATATAAAACCGTGTGAGAAGTGACAACAAAGGAACCCTAGCCGCACTACTCATCAACTCCATTTTTCCTTCAGCTCCCCTATCCATCCTCACGATTCTCCTAAAAAACAGAACAACCAAACCGCACCTTTTCAAACATCTCTCCTTCAACCTTTACGAAAACCTCCATTCCCTCTAACAACCCCTACAACACGCATAACTTTTCTCCTTTCTGTGTTGAACTAACGATAACTTGTATGCTGCATCAAATCAAACCCACCTCACAACCCACTCTCCATCTCCGTTCATCTTAAACTCCAAACAAACCAGAAACCCTTCATCGAACCAAACCCACTTCATACCTCGAACTTTTTTCAGCTTTCAACAAATCTTCATCACCTCTAGTCCTTCATCAACCACAAAAACACCAACGATTCACATCCTCTTTCGGTGAATAACAGAAACTCGCAACCCACTCCAATTGAACCTAATTCTTTCGAACAAGCAAGACCCCAAATCTTCCTTCTAATAATTCCATTATACCTCTTCACACACCAGACAAACCACCATCAATCCTACCTTTCTGAGTCAAATTGGAAACCATTTCCTCACTCGCCTTCCTTCAATCGAAGATGTTTACCCATCGGAACCTGTTCGAAAAACAAAACCCACAATAGAAACAGATTGAAAATAGAATAAAGGGGGAGACGGAAACCCATTTTTGAAACGAAATCGGGGTAAGAATTTGAACTTGAAACGAGATCTAGCGATGATGAAGAAGTGTGAGTGTGGGTTTCATTTTTTAGAAAGAAGATCTCTTTGAGGTTAAAGACCGTGTATTTTTACCACTTGTTGGTGGTCTTGCTGTGTGGACCGAATTCTGGAATGAGATTATTGGGCTTCATGTTGCTCTGTTCTAGCCACACACCGTATTTCCTATTCACACATACTGTCTGATTTTTGTTTTTTGGAATCAAAAGCCCATGCTGGTTTTCTTTTATGAACACTTTTTTTTTTCTTCAAACACCTTTCTCTTGTTTTTTTTAATTAAAGCTTAATAATAACTTTGTTAGCTTATTTTGTTTTTTTTCTTATTTAATATTTTGTTGAATCTTTTTTTAACTATTGTGTTTTTTTATGTCAACTTTTCTCAAACCTTTGTTAATTATAACATTTTGGTTAGATCTTATTCTTCGATTGTTTTCACCTTATTTTTATTTTTATTCTTTTCGGTCGATGACGAGATTACCACCGTTTAGCCGCCAAATTATTGGCGTGAAACAAAGGATCTGAGACCACCTTCTTTTTCCGATTTTTATTCACTTTTTTGGATCGATGAAGTCTTTTATTCGTAAGCGTCGCGTATCGAAGTTGATAACCTTCTCGATTTCAAATCTATGGTGAATGACCATTGGGGTCATTTTCCGTACTTTGGGATCGTGATAGGCTACCTTCGATTAGTCGGCATTATGTTTGCGATTAAGACGAGATCCATTCTTTCGTGTCCCGATTCGATTCGCTAACCATTAAATTTAATTCCCGTTAAATATTATTGTGAATATTATTGTCATATTATTATTCATATTAGCATATCTCATTATTCATATTCATTCACCCATATTCGAAAATACCTAATAAATTATCGAAACTCCTAAAAGCCAAATTGGTGGACTGTTGTATCATTGGTTATTTGCAGGTATCTTAATTTTAAGTCGTGCCCGACTTTGCTCAAGGCGTAGTTTAGGACACAAATGCACACACACGGCTTTCTCTTGGGCTACCTGACAATGAGACCCCTTTATTTCGTGCAATCCCGTGTAACTTACATGTACCCCTCTCCCATTCTGATGTATGTGTCGTATTTCTTTGATTATTAGTTTATCTCCTAGGAGCACCCGTAGGGACTAGAGCGGATCAAACTATTTTCAAACTAATTCTCGATTCATCATCGAGTCACTTTCAAACAACCCGTAAGTCGAGTGCTCATACGCATTCGCCATCAACCTATTACAACTCGACCCTTGATGCGTAAGTCAATTCGGTCTTCTTTTTTTCAAACAATTTCATTTTCAGCACGTTTTGCATGCGATAATGAGTCAAACCCTTGATCCAACGTCAAGAGGATTTTCGAAACAAACTATCAATCAACTAAACAACTATTCAATCATTTTCAAGGTGGGTTCAAGTCTTTGAGCTTGCTTTCCGTTGTTTATATGCGAGTTATCTTATTCGTGTGTGAGCAACTGACGCTTTTAAATAATATTAACAAACTCGATAATACTCAACCATCTCCAATTACTCATCCTTTCACTCACCTTTCAAACAACTTCTTTTACGATGAAAAAGAGAGTGTCCCAAGTCTTTGGTTCGCTCTCCCGACTACTTAGATCCGAGAAGCCTTTCTCAAGCTTCAAGTAGTCGTCATCCGACCAATCTCATCCTTCTATACACCATTTCAAATTCAAACAACCTTCTTTTACGATGAAAAAGAGAGTGTTCCAAGTATTTGGTTCGCTCTCCCGATTACTTAGGGTTTGTGAAGTCTTTCTTAGGCTTCAAGTGATCATCATCATTTCAACTTTATCCTTTCAAACATATCATTGCTTCATGATGAAAAAGAGAGTGTTCCAAGTCTTTGGTTTGCTCTCCCGATTACTTGGGTCCGAGAAGTCTTTCTTAAACTTCGAGTAATCGTCATCCGTACTCACTTCAAATCCAATTCAAACCAGTTTCTTTCGTGGTCGTTACCACGAACTACGAACGCTCTGATTCTTCATTCACTCTTGAATGTAAGATACGTAGGCACAAGATTACGACGATCTTGGCGAGCACAATCCCCTCCATCTTCCATTTCCCCCATCCTTTCCCGTAGTCGAACTACGACTGCTCTGATTCTTCATTCACTCTTGAATGTAAGATACGTAGGCACAAGATTGCGATGATCTTGGCGAGCACAATCCTCTCCATCTTCCATTTCCCCCATCCTTTCCCGTAGTCGAACTACGACGCTCTGATTTCTCATTCTCGTCCGAATGAGCATACGTAGGCACAAGGGCCCCAATCCTTGGAGAGCACCCTATCCTCTAACCATCCCCTTTCCCCTTAGCGTCTTTAGCCTTTATAGTGCCGTTTTAGCATTTAGTAGTGAGAAGAGAAGAATTCAGTTCAGCTAACATCCATCACAACTCGAATTAAGAGGTTCCCGTCGAGTACGACGGACGTGAGGGGTGCTAATACCTTCCTCTCGCGTAACCGACTCCCGAACCCAGGAATATGGTTGCGACGACCGTGTTCCTTCCGTGTTTATGAGGTTTTCTCGATATTTTCCTCTCCCGTTCATTCAGGATAATAAAGTTCGGTGGCGACTCTGTCGAACCGCATTTTCGCGCCTTTCGCGCGAGGGTCGTATGTTCGAAATGAATTTTCGAGGTGCGACACAATAACAATTGGTTTGCTTTATATCAGAATCAGTAACAACTGGGTTCAGAAAATGGTTGGTGACGACCGAATCACGGTACGGAACATAATTAGTTTTGAACGTGTGCTAGTGACCACTAGCCTTTCAAAGATTATTGGTGACGACCAACTAAAAGATGAAAATTGGTAACAACCCCCCAATTGTGTAAACTGGATATTGCTAGTCACCACTAGATTCCCAGAGAAAGTAAGGAAACCCCTGGATGTCAACTTTGAAGCAAACTTGTCACAACAGATCAAAGATAATGGTAACAACCGAAGGATCTCAAAGGCGACAACCAAACAAGCAAAAACTAAAACCAGAAATGCAAACAAATGCGTATGTTGGCATGATGATGTATGTAAAATGCAGACCGACCCGCAAGAACAAAGGAAAGCAAAACGTAGAGAGAGCTCGTCACGCTGAGTTTCAAAACGCCTCAAGTCAGGCGACACTTTCTTCTTTGGCGTAGATAACGATCTTTTCCAATAATATCCTCGTAATTTTGTAGAGAAGAAGTCTTGGCTTAAGAGTCGGAGTTGCTGTCGGACGCATCTAGCTTGGTCAAAGGTAACAGCAAACTTCCACAACTTTGAGAACTGTGTAATATCAACAGATTACCTCTAGAACTTTTCAATCATTTTTTCAAATCGTGTTTCCCTTTTTAACAACAAAAATTTCAATTTTTCAAAGCACCTTGCTTTCATGAAAATTCTTATTAACAAATAAGTGAAATTGCATAACAAAAATAGAGGATCATAACAATGATTTGGCCAAAAACTGATCTTATTGATAGACAAAACTTTACAAAGGGCAAAGCCTTGAGAACTGTATAAGTTTAAAAAAATGGAAAACAGAAAAGGTTACAGAATCCCATAATAATCCGGTCCCTCTAACTGTCAGTTCACTCGCTTTGCTGCTTCTGACGAGAATGACAAGCGTTGATCCTTCTCCTGATATCTTGCACAAGACTCTGCCCCGGCGTTCGCCAGCTTTCAAACATTGGGCTTTCATCTTGTTGAAGCACTGAAATCCCCTTTCTAGGTCTTCTATTTCAGGCATAGTATTTCCTCACTGCGTCGGAGTTGATGGGATACTTGAGTTGTTCGCCATCCATAGTTTCGAGAATTATAGATCCTCCGGAGAAGACAGTCTTTACAACGAAAGGGCCGTCGTAGTTGGGCATCCACTTGTCGTGCATATCCTTTTGAGTTGGTAGGATTTTTCTAAGCACAAGCTCTCCTTCCCTATACTCTTTGGGACGAACCCTTTTGTTGAACGTCCTAATCATCCTCTGTTGATAGATTTGACTGTGGCACATGACCGTCATTCTTTTCTCATCAATGAGGTTCAAAGAGTCGAATCTTTCTTTTATCCATTCGTCTTCATCAAGCTTTGCTTCCGTCAAGATCTTTAAGGAAGGTATTTTGACTTCAATGGGTAGCAGAACGTCCATCCCATACACTAAGGAAAAGGGAGTTGCCCCTGTCGAAGTGCGCACTGATGTTCGGTATCCGTGCAAAGCAAATGGTAGCATCTCGTGCCAATCTTTGTAAGTTACGACCATCTTTTGTATTATCTTTTTGATGTTTTTGTTTGCAGCTTCAACTGCACCATTCATCTTAGGTCTGTAAGGAGACAAATTGTGATGTTTGATCTTGAAATCGTCACAAAGTTCCTTCATCATTTTGTTGTTCAGATTCGACCCATTGTCAGTGATGATCTGGTTAGGGATACCATATCGGCAGATGATATCTTTTTTGATGAAGCGAGCAACCACTTGCTTTGTCACGTTCGCATACGACGCTGCTTCCACCCATTTGGTGAAGTAATCAATTGCGACAAGGATGAAGCGATGGCCGTTGGAAGCTTTTGGCTCTATTGCTCCGATCATATCTATGCCCCACATTGCAAAAGGCCAGGGTGATGTCATCACATTGAGAGGATGTGGAGGGACATGCACTTTATCGGCATAAACTTGACATTTATGACACTTTCGAGCGAAGAGTATGCAGTCCGTCTCCAAAGTTAACCAGAAGTAGCCTGCTCTTAAGATTTTCTTAGCCATGGCGTGACCGTTGGCATGGGTGCCAAAGTTTCCTTCGTGTACTTCAGTCATTATGAGGTTCGCCTCGTTTTCATCGACACATCGGAGTAAAACCATGTCATGATTTCTTTTGTACAAGGTACCATTGCTGATGAAGAATTTAGATGACAACCTTCGTATTGCTCTTTTGTCAATTGTGGACGCGTCAGCGGGATACTCCTGATTTTGAAGAAAATTCTTGATATCGTGAAACCATGGCTTCTCATCAGATTCTTCATCTATTGTCATGACGTATGTAGGTACTGTCCTTCTTTCGATGCGGATCAAAGGTGCCTCGTTGACAAACTAGACCTTCCACATTGATGCCATCATGGCTAGCGCATCAGCAATGTGATTTTCTGCTCTTGGTACATGCTTGAAGGTAATTTCATCAAAATATTCGGCCATCTCCAAGATATGAGTCTTGTAAGGGATCAACTTTTCATCCCTGGTTTCCCATTCTCCTTTGAGTTGGTAGATCACTAACGCAGAATCACCAATTACTTCCAAGATTTTGATGCGAAGATCGATGGCAGCTTCCAACCCTAAGATGCAGGCTTCATACTTGGCTATGTTGTTTGTACATGAGAAATAAAGTCGTGCTGTGACGGCAGTGTACCCTCCAGTTTCAGAACAGCTCCGACACCATGTCCATTCTTGTTCGACGCTCCATCAAACATCATTTCCCAACAGGACCCAGGCTCGTGACCTTCTTCCAGACCAGGCTCTGGTTTTGTGCGTTGAATATACATCACATCTTCATTAGGGAAATCAAATTTGAGTGGTTGATAATCCTCCATAGGATGCTCTGCGAGGTGTTCTGACAAGACACTTCCTTTGATAGATTTCTGAGCAATATATTGAGTATCATACTCTGATAAGAGCATATGCCATCCGGCTAATCTTCCTGTTTGAGCTGGCTTTTCAAAGATGTACTTGATGGGGTCCATCTTAGAAATCAGCATCGTAGTGTGACAAATCATGTACTGCCTCAGACGCTTGGCAGCCCATGCTAACGCACAACAGGCTTTTTCCAGGGGAGAGTAACGACTCTCGCAATCAGTGAACTTCTTGCTCAAATAGTAGATTGTGTGTTCTTTCTTTCCCGACTCATCAGTCTGACCTAAGACACAACCCATTGAATTTTCTAGTACCGTCATATACATGAAAAAAGGCCTTCTGGGTACCGGAGGAATCAACACTGGAGGTTCTTGCAAGTATTGCTTGATTTTCTCAAACGCGGCCTGGCAGTTTTCATTCCATACTACTGTCTGATCTTTTCGTAACAACTTGAAGATCGGCATGCAAGTAGGGGTCAGATTGGAGATGAATCTGGAAATGTAATTCACACGTCCGAGGAAGCCTCTGACTTGTTTCTCTGTTTTGGGAGCAGGCATCTCCTGGATTGCTTTAACCTTGTCAGGGTCTACTTCGATTCCTCGTTGACTAACGATGAAACCAAGTAACTTTCCTGAGCGAACTCCGAAGGTACATTTTGCTGGATTTAACCTTAGTTGATACTTCCGGAGTCTCTCGAATAGCTTCAGCAAATGATCCAAGTGGTCTTCTTCACTCTAGGATTTTGCGATCATATCATCCACGTATACTTCGATTTCTTTGTGCATCATATCATGAAAGAGTGTGACCATAGCTCTCTGATACGTTGCCCCTGCGTTCTTCAAACCAAAAGGCGTGACCTTATAACAATAGGTGCCCCAGGGTGTGATGAAGGTTGTCTTCTCCATGTCATCTGGATCCATCTTTGTGTGATTATAACCAGAAAATCCGTCCATGTTGTCGCTACTGCGAAAATCGGCGCCGGCTGAACAGAAGAGTCGCCACCGTGCGTTATTTATCCCACGGGAGGGAAAGGAAACGCTCAGAGTAAACCTCGCACAATACGGGAAAAGGTATGGCCGTCGCAACCAAAACCTGGATTCGGGAGTCGGTTACGCAAGGGGAAGGTATTAGCACCCCTCACGTCCGTCGTACTCGACGGGATCCACGCTTGTTTTCGGGTATGGATTGTTATTCTATCTAAACTATGGGTCGAGGGTTAAAAAGAAAATAAAATGAAAATAAAAATGACTCGGCAAAGTATCGCACTTTATGCCTACGTATTCTCGCCTGGAACGAGAAATCAGAGTCAACGTAGTTCGCCTACCTACGGGAAAGGAGGGGAAGGTTGCTCGCTAGGATATCGTATCCTATGCCTACGTACTTTCATACAGCATGAAAGATCAGAGCAAACGTAGTTTGGGCCACGTACGACACAAGTCTGTCTGTTGTTTTTTATGAAATCTCTCACCTTAAACAAGGGTTTTCTTATTGCAAAAGGTTGATGTCTGTTCAAATCTTTTGACGGAAGAAATGAATTAATCTCTGTTATAACCTTTATTAATGTTTTTCTGTTGTTTTGAAGGAAGAAGAGATGACACTCTACAAATACTAGGGTTAAAAGGGAATAAAATCTACCCTAATGTTATCGTGCATGGGTTAACTCCTAATGTCTATCACATCCTCCCTTGAACAAGGAAGAATGGAAGTCCTACGGGAAAGGAAACGAAAGGAAGAAACGGAAATACAAGTAATAACCGCATACAAGTGAACATGAATATAGCAATGGTAAATGCAATGCAAAGGAGGGAGGAAGGTTCATCTCAACCTCAAGCCCATTCATGGATGGAATAAGAAAATATCAAGTGATCATATGCAAAGAATCGAGTGAAAACTCCGAATGAAACGCGTAATCCACTATTTGGAATCGCAACGTGCTATCATGCAAACAAGTCGATAATCGGGCAAGCTACACATACAAATAACAGCCACCTAAGGGGTCTTCAAATACCTCTAGCCTATCTATAATAAGAAATATAAACCACGGCATTCACCACGCAAACACAAATCGGCCGTTGGAGCCTTAACAAAAATAAAGTCCGTTCGGAAGTCCAAATTACAAGTTCGAATACAAAATATGAGAAAAATAGCAAAAGGTGCTAAAAAATTCAAATAAAAATCTCCAATGCCCTACATCAAGCCACAAACCAGGGGTGAGAGATACCACAAAAATATCCAAAGATAAATGGTCAAACAAGATGAAAACATTGCAAGATATCTCATGTATACCAAAGGAAAGATTAAAGTGGAGCATGTTAAAGAAAGCATCCAAAACCAATTAAAATGGTACAATAAAATTCCCACAAAAATATATCACAATACCTTAACGTGTGTATGAGATCCATGCAAAAGGATTGACATTTAAATTGTGTTTTGATAGGTTAAAGAAATTCAACAAAATGATAGCACCAGCATTGGCCTTTTTATGACGACCCAAATGTAAAAAATCCAAAGAAAATGTCAAAAAATGGTAAAATTATATTTCCAGTTTTATTAATTCCTAGACATCTTAAAGATTCAGCATGAAAAAATGGGGATCAAAAAGACTAATTTTCCTATTTTTTATGGTATTTAGAAGTCAGCATATAAAACAGAAAAAATAAAAGAAACATGGCAATAGGAAAATAAAAGAAAATAACATGAATAAATAAAAGTGGCATGAGGCTTATGTGGACGATTGCGTGGCGCAGTGAGAGGCGTTGGATGAATGGAAGAAACCTTGACTTGGAAATGCATCCGACGGTGTTAACACCTTCTTCTCCAAATCAAAATTTTCAACTTTGTGAATAGTAACCCGCAGCCCCATGAACATGAGTTTTTTGCTACTTTGAAGCACCATAACTCCATCAATAATTATCCGTTTCGCACAAAATTTTGGTCAAAGTTGAAGGAAAAAAATCAAGGAATCCAAATATGGTCTTAGATTTTCTTGAAACTCTCTCTAACTCCCAAAATGTGGCACCTCAAGAAAAACTCAAGAACCAAAAATTGTCATAAAAACCATCTTTTTTGTACTAGAATCCATGTAGGAGATGAGAACAATGTGATGCAACAACAATAATGCAAGAAAGACTCATAAATCATGAGTGATGTCGAATTCTTTATACCTTGGAAAAATGGCTTATAGAGCTTCTTTAATGAACATGTAATACACTTTTCTTGCACCAAAAGTTTGTCAAAAAATTGAGGAAAATGGTATGTGAATGGTATGAAATTAATTGTGATATTAGAATGGAAAAAAATGGATAGAAAGAAAGATATGAAATTTGAATATTCAAAGGGTGGAAAAATGTGAAAGAAGAAAAAAAAATGGAAGGAAGAAAAAATGTGGAAAGTGAGAGAAAAAAAGATTGAAAAAAATTCCAAAATGTGAAAGTGTGGGAAAAATGGAGAAAAAATTCAATATGATTTGAAAAATGGATTCAACATCAACCATCACCAACCTTTACTCTTAATGATCTCAATCCAATATATAGATGATGATTAACAAACTTAGAGGTTTCTAGAATAATCTTGGAGGATTCTAGAAAGTTGTGGAAATTTCATGAACTTCTCATGCCATGATACTTTGAATATCTCTTATCTCATGCTTGCACCTTTCCAAACTTATGTCAAAATCTCCTTACATGAGATATGGGAAGTGTATGTAAGCTCCTTGCCTTGAAAATTCATCTTGTGCCAAGTTTTCTATACTTGCCTTATTATGCAAGTAACAAAAATACAAAGCAAGTCCAATTTTTAAACCCTAACTCAAAAAAGTGGCTGAACCAATGTCTTTAAAATGATGTTGGGAATCAATTTGGTATATTGGATGACCCATATTGGACTTTTATATCTCTCAAACCATTTTCCAACTTGAACTTTTTCAAGTTATATGCCTTTTTTAAGTCATTTTTCACCAACTTTTATCAAGTCTTGTTCCATGCATTTCCAAACTTTCATGACTTCTTTTCTTGACTTAAAATGGCATTTTGAGAAACTTTGATGTTGGGAAGTGTTTCATTTGAAGCTCCCTTGTATGAGTTTTAGGTATAGGCTAAGAATGACCTGTAATCACCAAATGACCAAAATACCCTTTTGCTTTCCAAGACCATAAGTAGAGTTCCAAAAATCATATGAAGGCATACCATACCATTCTAGAAAGCTAAGACAATGAGGAACAATTATTATGTTGACCAGAAATTCATTTGAAATCTCCTTGAGGGGTAAAAGTTGCTTGGAAGTCAAGTCACTTTCACAGACAAAATTTCAGATACCTCAGATGACCTGTAACTTGCAAGGACCATAACTTGAGTTCTATAAATCTCCTTGATGTCTTCCACCACTCAAATTAAAGGTCTTGAGATCCTATACAAGTTTTATGTTGGCCAAGGATCCATTTGAAGCTTGCATTTTGACTTATCTTGCTTGGAAACTTGACCTAAACTAGGGGATTTTACACAGAAACCCTAATTTAGAGACTCCTCTTCTCCTTGATTTCTCTTGAATTCTTCTTAGCATAACAACATATTCTTGTTCTCCATGTCAAATGATGAACCCCACATCTCTCCAATAGCCCTTAATGCCTTTCAATCAGTCAATTGACCTAGAGTTGACCCAGGGTTGACCCAGATGAAACCCTAGTTGACTGTCTTCAACTGTAATTCTTGTGACTTCACCAATGACTTGTCTCCTTCTCCAAATGACTTTCTAAGTCCTCCAAGATGTCTAGATACTCCCCATGCTCAGCCCACAGCTCACCATTTCTTTGTTGATCCTCAGACACCCTCAGTTAGGAGATAGATGAACTGCTTGATCCATTGACTTGATAGCTTCCAAATTCTTTTCTGATGACTTGAATGAGGTTGAATCAGAATAATAACCTCTTGATAAGCCTCTAGAGATGAGAATAATGATTGGTCCCCTGTTAGCTGACTTGCTATGCTTATGCTATGCAGATGAGTAACCTATGTACATGGCCCTATATGCAAATGCTAATGCAATTGAAACATAAACCAAGTGAATAAGGTTGGGCAAATTTTAGGGTGCAATAGTTGCCCCTATTCAAGCGGCTTGGACCCGATTGGGTGAAGAGCCCGGAGCCTTCAGACATTCGCGGTACGAGACAGTTGAATACTAGGAACCCAGAAATTTGCCAACCGCAGAAATAAACTGCGCCACTGCTTGGGGAACGACATTCATCAGCTGAATTTAACTGTTACGGCAACCCACTGATCTCGTGCGACCGTGCTGGGGATTCTTCTCATCATCCTGAAAAAGATTGAATTATCGGAAACTTCGTCCTTTGCTTGTCCACGTCAGGACTCTATCTGCTGTCAACTCGGAAAAAACTTCAACAACTTTGCTGGGGACGGCTCGTCTGCCTTCTCGTCAGTGATAAATCGTCCACGTTAGGAATAAACTCTTCCACGTTAGGAATAAACTCTTCCACGTTAGGAATACCACCGTCCACGTTAGGACTCACCTTTCCACGTAAGGAATAACCGTTCCACGTTAGGAATAATACTGTCCACGTTAGGACTCACCTTTCCACGTAAGGAATACATCGCTTTTCCCCGTCAGGGGTGACTTTTCTCTGCTTTGTCAAACTCTTCCACGTAAGGAATACGTCTTCTTTTGCTTTGTCCACGTAAGGACTCTTTCTTTTTCCACGTTAGGAATCACAAATTTTCCACGTAAGGAACCCCAATCTTTCCACGTGAGGAATACTATATCAATCTTTCTTTCTACGTTAGGAATGCTTCTTCTTTCCACGTAAGGAATACCGTTTCTTCTTTCCGTCCACGTCAGGACTAAACTTTCCACATAAGGAATCTATCTTCTTCTTCCACGTTAGGAATAACTTCTTTGATCTGTCCGCGTCAGGACTAAACTCTTCCACGTCAGGAATAATCTCTTTCTTTCCACGTCAGGAATCAATCTTGATATGTCCGCGTGAGGACTCAATCTTTCCATGTAAGGAATAAACTCGTCTTTCCACGTAAGGAAACCATTTTTCTTCCACGTAAGGAATGCTCTTGATATGTCCACGTAAGGACTCTGATCTTTCCACGTTAGGAATCAAACCTTGATCTGTCCACGTCAGGACTAAACTTTTCCACGTAATGAAACACCTTCTCTTTCCACGTTAGGAATCAACTTCTTTTCCATCTGTCCGCGTCAGGACTAAACTTTCCACGTAAGGAATCAATCTCTTTTCCACGTAAGGAATCACCATTTTTCCACGTAAGGAATAAGACTTCGTCTGGATCTGTCCGCGTCAGGACTAAACTCTTCCACGTTAGGAATGCACTTGTCTCCCCGTAAGGAATCCATCTCGATATGTCCGCGTAAGGACTCAATCTTTCCACGTAAGGAATACCAACTTCTTTCCACGTAAGGAATAAATTCGTCTTTCCACGTAGGGAAACCATCTTCTTTCCACGTAAGGAAACATTGTCTTTCCATGTAAGGAGAACATCGTCCATGTTAGGACCCACCTTTCCACGTCAGGAACACCATCTTAATCTGTCCACGTAAGGACTCCAATCTTTCCACGTAAGGACTGATCTTGATCTGAATCTGTCCACGTCAAGACTAAACTTTCCACGTAAGGAATCTACCTTCTTTCCACGTTAGGAATCTCCTCTTGATATGTCCGCGTAAGGACTCTAATCTTTCCACGTAAGGAATCAATCTTGATATGTCCGCGTGAGGACTCAAATCTTTCCACGTAAGGAATCTCCATCTTTCCACGTTAGGAACACAATCTTAATCTGTCCACGTAAGGACTCCAATCTTTCCACGTAAGGAATATGATCTTTTTCCACGTAATGAATACGTTATCAATCTGTCCATGTAAGGACTCTGGCTTGATATGTCCACGTAAGGACTCAATCTTTCCACGTAAGGAAACAACTTCGTTCCACGTCAGGACCCATGTTTCGTCTTGATTTGTCCACGTCAGGACTCAGGCATCTTCGACCCGCTGGGGAAATACAACTTGTCCACGTCAGGACTCACTTCTTCATTGGTCCCGACCCACAAACTTCTTAGTACTGACGTGACAACGACTTTGAGGCGGACTCTACTGGGGATATCTGGAAACCAAACTACCGGATGCCTGTTCTGATGCCCGGAGGCCACTTCTGAAATTCTGGTTCATGAAACCTTTTGATGACAAATAACTCTGCTTGGGAATAAAGAGAGACTTATCCTGGTAACTTTGTGGGGAATACTGTCGAAACTGACATTATCATTGAATATCTCATGCCGAGATCTTGAGTGTTTGGTAGTTCATTTGAGCAAGTGCTTTCCCCACCTGCTGCTAGAGTACAGAAACTGCTTCAGCAAAACAAATGCTGAAGATAATGCCGACTCCGCCGGGGATAGCCAGATGCTACAGAATTATTCCAGCAAAATAAATGCTGGAAGGGTGAAGTCAACCCTGCTGGGAAATTGGGAACTCAAACCAAACACCCTGTTGAGGTAACCCCCCTGCTGGGGAATATAACTTTGCTGGGGAATAGCAGATGTGCACAGTACGATTGGATTTCTGCTGGAGAGTGAACTGATATTACACAGTATCCCTGACAAAATAAATGCCAGGACCCACAACCAACTCTGCTGGGGAGAGTCTTAATCTTCGAGTTCTACTGGGAGGAAAGAACACTTGCTGAAAGGAGAGAACTCCGCTTCGGGGATACTAACATGCCCAACTTGCCCCTGAATTTGCAACAGTTTTGGAATGGACCCTACAGTCTTTGTATCCTGACGACCAGACATGGACGGCTTCTACATTTCGGACCTCGAAGGGGTGTTTCAAGAACATAACTTTCGTGCTTCTAGGGTGACATGCCCCGGTCTCGCAACAATCTTTTGTCTCTGATCGACTGTGTCGTGGAGCACTGCCCATAGCTATGAGATTTGCCAAATCTTGACCTGACTGCCTCGGATTTACTGATTCTAGGATGACCGACTCTACCTGAATTAATCAGTATAGCTTGACCCAGTTCACGAAATATTTGGGCATTCTGCATTTTATCCTGATCATACCTTCCACTGTAGGAATCTTTCCTGTCGGCATGCGCTTACTCGCAGGTAACACAAGTTGTTCTGCATAAAAGATATATTAAACGCAATGCATATGACAGTTTCAAAATCCAAGTCTGTTCACTAAAAAATTTTGTGACATGTAATGAATCAATTAGCAAAATGTCAATATGAAAGCTGGTAAGAAGAACCCTTTTAGGAGTCAGAATCGACGAGATCTTTACTGACGTATGCCCTCGGACAAAACCTGTTTCAATTAGGACTTTTGCGGGTTGTAATGTGGTCAGGTTCACGGTTAACAAGGAAAGATATAGGCTCAAAATTTATTTCGACCCACCCATTCTTCGCGATGTTCTCCAATCCTATGTTCAGCTAATCTGACTTCAGCGTTCACCTATTAGAGGTGGAATGATAGGAGTGATGGTTCAGGATACCACGCGTTTTTCTTTTTTGAGTGACGGTCATTTGCTTTTCGTCTTTGGGTGCCTAGAATCACACGACTTTTGTCCTTTTCGAGGATTTGTTCTTTTCTTTGACAATCCTTTTCGTCTTTCGTTTTTTTTTCGTTCCCTAACTTTTGCCTGGACTGAGTATCTTTTGAGATTCTTTTGATTTTCCAGTCCAGCGGGATGCCCCTGTTTTTGCCTAAGTCATTTGTTTTCAAGTTTTGACTTAGCGGGCTCTTGATTCTTTTCACTTTTCGTTCTCTTTTTTTTTTGAACAAGTCGTGTGACACTGGTTTGTCTGACTTCTTGTGGAGTAATGTGACTGTTTCACTCTTTGTCGGCAAGGTTTAACCATTGCGGTTCTTTAGGCACGACTTATACAAGTGTGATTTATCCTCAACCGGACACTCTTTCCACGATTCGAACGCTTGGTCAAACTAACTGACACCTACCCTGCCCCGGGTTAAGATTTGGGGTTTTTTTTTCATTTTCGAAAAGAACCTCCTACTACTGGCTCGAAAGGGGTTATCAAGGGATTACCTTCCTTATATCTCCAGTGTTTATGGATTGAAACAATGCCTGTATTTCATCAACACGTTTTTTTATCCAAAAGCATACGATCGGAATATTATTCGTCATCTGTTTTCGTCATCCTCCCCAGATTCCTGCTAAAACAAGCATTAAGCATTAAAGCAAAACAAAGAGTGAACATGACTGGATTAATTCAAAACATGCATATTCATTTCGTTTATTAATATCAATTGAAAAACAACAAGTTTTAAGAGCGAAATTTGCAATTACACAGAAAAGAAACTACGAATGCGCGGACATGAACAAGATAACATGAAAAATGTCGGTGTCTCAGAACTGGACTTCCTACACTTTGACTTATTGGCGAGTCAACCATTCTCAGAAGCTATCATCAGGGGTAGTCTACTGCTGTCTCGATCTTCTTTCACCGGCCCGATCAAATCTGGGAAACCTTTTCATCACCCCGGCTTTTGCTTGTCTATGGCTTTGCACCACCTTGGGGACCCTATCGGAGAAGTTAATGACCCTGCTGTCGATTAAATCTTGGACGTTATGCTTGAACGCGTGGCAACCTTCAATATCATGTCCGGGAGCCCCAGAGTGGAATTCACAGTGCCTGCTCGCATCATAGCCATCCGGCAGAGTGCCGGTTATTGGCGCCAAAGTTCTTTTCTCCACCAAGTTCAATCTTAGTAGTGTCTGTAACAAATCTGCGTACGTTGAGGGAGGCTTCTCAAACACCCTCCTTGGCTTTTTTTCCCGAATTCTTTGCTGAGTCGTATACTGGCGTCTTGTAGGCTGCTGGCTTTGCTCGGACGTTTCCTTAGGCTCACGCGTTATCATCCTTAAGTTCAACCCTGGCATTGGCAACTGTTGTGGACATGGAGACTTAGCTTCCAGTGGCTCTGGGATATACCTCGATTCATCTGCAACCTCTGGCGGAGAAATGGGAATATCAGTCCCTGCAACTTTTATGCCCCCCGGTACAAACTCAATTATTTTCTCATCCAGCAAATCTTGAATCTTATGCTTAAAAGCTTTGCAGTTTGCAATGCTATGCCCCGGTGCTCCGGAGTGGAAGGCACAATGGGCGTTCAGGTCATAGTCTGGTGGCGACTGCCCTGTCAGTGGAACCAAAATGCGGGGCTCAACCAGTTGAAGTTGGAACAAGAGTTGCACCAGCTGATCATAATCCACAGGGATCTCATCAAATATTCTGTTAGAAAACCTCATTCTCTTACCCCACCTCCTTGAGTTATCCTGCAAAATCAATTGCGACTGCTGACGAGGAGACTCCTGAGCTTCGAACCGTGGAGAGGGTCTCTTAAGCCTATCCTGCGTGGGTAATGGTTCTTCAGACCCCTGAGGAACAGATAAGCCAGCCGCGTCTTCCAACATTTGCCCTCCTTCTCTCCTGAGTACGTTCCTTAATACTTCAGCCATCAACCCTATCTGTGCCTTCAGTCGGCAGTTCTCTTCTTCTAGCGTCTCTTGATTCGAGCGCAACTCTTGCATATCTTTCATGAACTGCCCCAGCTGGCCTCGAACATCCGTTAATTCTGCTTGAACCTGTTTGATGGCTACCCCCACAAGTTGGCGTATGCGGCCTGGGAGAAAACCTTGATTCTCTAGCTGAGCAAAGTCGGCAGCCCTATCATCAGCCCGCGCAATCAGAGGCTGCACCATGTTCTGCAACTGTTTCTGACTCTCGGCCATGGCTTCCATTACCTGTATGAGCCGCATTATGTTGTCGTGCACCTCTTGCATCTCAGTCGGATCCTGACTCATGACTTCCTTGCTGCTGCTTCTGGTTGAATGCTAGGGAATTCTTCAGTCGATAATCCTGGGGGACCTGAGAGATACAGGAGATGAGCTACAGTTTAATAATTACCTGTAATGCAATATGAATATGAATGCAATGCAATGTGTGTGTCTGTGCATTAGGGAAATTCATTCCCCGATTCTAGTGTGAAGGTACCGGTGCAGTGACAGTGCTAGCAATACAAAGATCGGAGCTGAATCATAGAAAGCCTCATATATTGCTGAGAAAACTCATAGGCCAAGAATACAATATCACTGAGTACAATAAGAAGGCATGACCTCAACCAACAATCCTGGTGATGGTCAGCACTATGCAAATAAAGCATACAAGCTACTACATGAAGTGATCAAATCCTCCCAGAAGTCTGGTACTCTTCTAGCAACTTCTTGGTCTCCGGATGACTTGGTCGATCAAGCAGCCCTTCAACAAGTTGGTTTCTCTTCTTAAGAACACGACGCACGTCTTCAGCAGTTTCTTCCCATGCCCCGTCTCCGAAGCGATCCTTTAGTTTACGCTTCTGAGACACGGCTTCATCTCTGCCTTTGATGGCCTTGTTCAGTGCGTTCTGGAGACTGTACCGGGTCATCACTTCTTCTTCACACTTCTTGATGCTGGACTTCAACTGCTCTTCGAGGTCGGAAATTTGCTGCTTCAACTTATCTTCCCTCTTCTTATTGTTGGTGAGCGTAGCATTCCAAGTCTTATTGCAAGAAGAGATCTCTCGGTGAGCGATGTCAAGCGCTTTCTTCTTGGATTCAAGCATGTCATGGGAGCTTCTGAACTCTTGCCCCAGACGTTCGCGCTTCTTCCTCTCCTCAGTCAACTCATCCCCTAATCTGTTCATTAGCTCAATCTGCTGTTGGAAAGCATACACAACCTTGTTTTTCTCACTGCGTACCTGGGCTAACTCTTGCTCTAACCCTTCATTGATCTTCATCAAGGCTTCTTTTTCTTTCACAACTTGCTCGTAGGATTCCCGAGAAACAGTGGTTGGCTCTGCTACCGGAATAGGAACAAGGATTGGTACATCTGGGAATGGCATCCGCAACTGACTTGCTCTCTCCTGGACCCAAACTCTGTATGGTGCATAGGCCTGACAATCATTCTTTCCTAACAACGGCTTCCCTCTGCGGTTAATACGCGTCCAGGCATGCTGCAGCTTGGCTAGTAACTCCCCCTTCACGTCTCCGATGAAGTACAGAGATTCCTGTACCTCCTCCTCCTTTGGTGGGTTCTTCAACGCATATCCGAATTGACGGACGAACAGAGGAGGGTTGTAGTTGATACACCCTTTCCTCCCTATCAACGGAACATTAGGGTACCCAGAACAACTGAATATAAGCTCAGATCCTAGCAGGTCTCGATCAAACCACTCAACATCTTCAGAAGATAGCCTCATCAGGCGCTCTGACCAGCTAGCTGTGGTTGCACTCTTCACAAAAGATCCCTTCAGGGGATGGTGGCTTTTAAACCACATATCCAGCAACGGTACACAGAAATGAACATTCTTTCCTCTTCCCTTCTCATTCTTGTAATGCAGTGAGTGGTAGAAATCTCCGAGCATGGTCGGTACAGGATTACCAGCGGCAAACAAGTAGAAGGCATCGAAGTCCACAAAATCCGGTACATTGGGAAACAATATTATGCCGTAAATGCACAGAGCCAGCACAGCATTGAAGGCAATCCAACATCCGCTCTTAGCATACTCTTGAGCTTTACCGATCAAGAACTAGAGTGAGAAGCCTGGAACTCCACGGGAAACAGTAGTCAACAGTTCAGAAGCATCCACATGCAAGGCTTTTGCCAAGTCTTCCGGCTTGGGCTTAATGTACGAATGAATGAATGGAACCTGGTTCTGCACGGGTAACTTAGTAAACTCCACATACTCCTCAATGGTAGGCCCTATAATGAAATCAGCGAACGTAAAACATCTCAATGCGGGATCATAGAATTGCATCAAAGCGTACAGCCTATCTAGCTCTGTCTCCGTGGGTTTGCGCACCAATCTCAATAGTCTTCCATAGCTCATTCTGAAGCTCCTACGAACCTCCTCATCAGCCAGAGAGATCAACCCAAGCAGGGGAACAACATCAGGAGTAGGCAATTTGTAAGCAACTGTCCTTCTTAAGCTGGCCATGACCAATCACTCAGGAATCCGGACACTAGAACTAGGGAAATGCAAATGCACCTGCAGCACATACACACGTTAGTGGGATACAATGATGATGAGTATGCAAACAGAATGCAATGCAAGTAACATGCAACGGGGGCCAACTGCCGTAGCTGAATAGCCTGGACCATATCAAGAAGTCTCAGATAGATTCTCTAGAAGTCCTCAAACCCTGGTCTCAGATAGACCTAAAATCAAGCTCCAATAATGGTATCTGATAGATCTCAAACCATAACTCCAACTGGTCTCTGGAAGACCTCAAATCACATCTCCAATTGGTCTTTGACAGACCTCATAACCCTCCATAAATACCCAGGATCTCTGATCAAGAAATAACCGGTATCTGAAGGTCTAGTTACCTGCATAACCCCAAACCCTCTCACAGGTGGATGTCCTAGTAACTGACAAAGGTATGGCATCCTATGCGGTCGTCGGCGTCACAGACTTTCAGGGTTGATGATACGATTCCCAGAAGGAGTGGCATCATCAAATCCTGAAGAGGCCTCACTTAGCCAACTTCCAAATGATCGGTCCCCAGAGTTGACAATTCAACTAACCAGCAACCCACGCCAACCAAAGGAAGGGGCAGGAGGCCAACCAGAGGAACCTCGTCTGAGTGTAGATTTCGCGGGACACCAAAGCAAGCAAAGCAAGCGGGCGCCAACTAATCTCTACTCTAATTCTAGGTGCACTCAAGCCCAGGTCCGGCTTCTCACTCAATATCAGAACACCCGTCACACCCCAAGATACAGCAATAATAATCCATATATACAAAGCTGAAAATAAAGGTCAGAAATATAAATCCATACAAAATCCTCGACGGGAAAACAAGCGTTAGGATTGACTCTCTTAAGGGACGTTGGATCCCAAATGCATAAGAACTATCGCAGTCCTTAGCAACCAGGGGACGTTGGATCCCCAGCAGAGTTGCCAGCTGCTGTGGATTTCCCCAAACAGCTAGGAAAAAACCTAAGGCGAGACTCGTATAGGGAACTATCGCAGGTCCCCAGCAGAGTCGCCAGTTGTCGCTACTGCGAAAATCGGCGCCGGCTGAACAGAAGAGTCGCCACCGTGCGTTATTTATCCCACGGGAGGGAAAGGAAACGCTCAGAGTAAACCTCGCACAATACGGGAAAAGGTATGGCCGTCGCAACCAAAACCTGGATTCGGGAGTCGGTTACGCAAGGGGAAGGTATTAGCACCCCTCACGTCCGTCGTACTCGACGGGATCCACGCTTGTTTTCGGGTATGGATTGTTATTCTATCTAAACTATGGGTCGAGGGTTAAAAAGAAAATAAAATGAAAATAAAAATGACTCGGCAAAGTATCGCACTTTATGCCTACGTATTCTCGCCTGGAACGAGAAATCAGAGTCAACGTAGTTCGCCTACCTACGGGAAAGGAGGGGAAGGTTGCTCGCTAGGATATCGTATCCTATGCCTACGTACTTTCATACAGCATGAAAGATCAGAGCAAACGTAGTTTGGGCCACGTACGACATAAGTCTGTCAGTTGTTTTTTATGAAATATCTCACCTTAAACAAGGGTTTTCTTATTGCAAAAGGTTGATGTCTGTTCAAATCTTTTGACGGAAGAAATGAATTAATCTCTGTTATAACCTTTATTAATGTTTTTCTGTTGTTTTGAAGGAAGAAGAGATGACACTCTACAAATACTAGGGTTAAAAGGGAATAATATCTACCCTAATGTTATCGTGCATGGGTTAACTCCTAATGTCTATCACATCCTCCCTTGAACAAGGAAGAATGGAAGTCCTACGGGAAAGGAAACGAAAGGAAGAAACGGAAATACAAGTAATAACCGCATACAAGTGAACATGAATATAGCAATGGTAAATGCAATGCAAAGGAGGGAGGAAGGTTCATCTCAACCTCAAGCCCATTCATGGATGGAATAAGAAAATATCAAGTGATCATATGCAAAGAATCGAGTGAAAACTCCGAATGAAACGCGTAATCCACTATTTGGAATCGCAACGTGCTATCATGCAAACAAGTCGATAATCGGGCAAGCTACACATACAAATAACAGCCACCTAAGGGGTCTTCAAATACCTCTAGCCTATCTATAATAAGAAATATAAACCACGGCATTCACCACGCAAACACAAATCGGCCGTTGGAGCCTTAACAAAAATAAAGTCCGTTCGGAAGTCCAAATTACAAGTTTGAATACAAAATATGAGAAAAATAGCAAAAGGTGCTAAAAAATTCAAATAAAAATCTCCAATTCCCTACATCAAGCCACAAACCAGGGGTTAGAGATACCACAAAAATATCCAAAGATAAATAGTCAAACAAGATGAAAATATTGCAAGATATCTCATGTATACCAAAGGAAAGATTAAAGTGGAGCATGTTAAAGAAAGCATCCAAAACCAATTAAAATGGTACAATAAAATTCCCACAAAAATATATCACAATACCTCAACGTGTGTATGAGATCCATGCAAAAGGATTGACATTTAAATTGTGTTTTGATAGGTTAAAGAAATTCAACAAAATGATAGCACCAGCATTGGCCTTTTTATGACGACCCAAATGTAAAAAATCCAAAGAAAATGTCAAAAAATGGTAAAATTATAATTCCAGTTTTATTAATTCCTAGACATCTTAAAGATTCAGCATGAAAAAATGGGGATCAAAAAGACTAATTTTCCTATTTTTTATGGTATTTAGAAGTCAGCATATAAAACAGAAAAAATAAAAGAAACATGGCAATAGGAAAATAAAAGAAAATAACATGAATAAATAAAAGTGGCATGAGGCTTATGTGGACGATTGCGTGGCGCAGTGAGAGGCGTTGGATGAATGGAAGAAACCTTGACTTGGAAATGCATCCGACGGTGTTAACACCTTCTTCTCCAAATCAAATTTTTCAACTTTGTGAATAGTAACCCGCAGCCCCATGAACATGAGTTTTTTGCTACTTTGAAGCACCATAACTCCATCAATAATTATCCGTTTCGCACAAAATTTTGGTCAAAGTTGAAGGAAAAAAATCAAGGAATCCAAATATGGTCTTAGATTTTCTTGAAACTCTCTCTAACTCCCAAAATGTGGCACCTCAAGAAAAACTCAAGAACCAAAAATTGTCATAAAAACCATCTTTTTTGTACTAGAATCCATGTAGGAGATGAGAGCAATGTGATGCAACAACAATAATGCAAGAAAGACTCATAAATCATGAGTGATGTCGAATTCTTTATACCTTGGAAAAATGGCTTATAGAGCTTCTTTAATGAACATGTAATACACTTTTCTTGCACCAAAAGTTTGTCAAAAAATTGAGGAAAATGGTATGTGAATGGTATGGAATTAATTGTGATATTAGAATGGAAAAAAATGGATATAAAGAAAGATATGAAATTTGAATATTCAAAGGGTGGAAAAATGTGAAAGAAGAAAAAAAAATGGAAGGAAGAAAAAATGTGGAAAGTGAGAGAAAAAAAGATTGAAAAAAATTCCAAAATGTGAAAGTGTGGGAAAAATGGAGAAAAAATTCAATATGATTTGAAAAATGGATTCAACATCAACCATCACCAACCTTTACTCTTAATGATCTCAATCCAATATATAGATGATGATTAACAAACTTAGAGGTTTCTAGAATAATCTTGGAGGATTCTAGAAAGTTGTGGAAATTTCATGAACTTCTCATGCCATGATACTTTGAATATCTCTTATCTCATGCTTGCACCTTTCCAAACTTATGTCAAAATCTCCTTACATGAGATATGGGAAGTGTATGTAAGCTCCTTGCCTTGAAAATTCATCTTGTGCCAAGTTTTCTATACTTGCCTTATTATGCAAGTAACAAAAATACAAAGCAAGTCCAATTTTTAAACCCTAACTCAAAAAAGTGGCTGAACCAATGTCTTTAAAATGATGTTGGGAATCAATTTGGTATATTGGATGACCCATATTGGACTTGTATATCTCTCAAACCATTTTCCAACTTGAACTTTTTCAAGTTATATGCCTTTTTTAAGTCATTTTTCACCAACTTTTATCAAGTCTTGTTCCATGCATTTCCAAACTTTCATGACTTCTTTTCTTGACTTAAAATGGCATTTTGAGAAACTTTGATGTTGGGAAGTGTTTCATTTGAAGCTCCCTTGTATGAGTTTTAGGTATAGGCTAAGAATGACCTGTAATCACCAAATGACCAAAATACCCTTTTGCTTGCCAAGACCATAAGTAGAGTTCCACAAATCATATGAAGGCATACCATACCATTCTAGAAAGCTAAGACAATGAGGAACAATTATTATGTTGACCAGAAATTCATTTGAAATCTCCTTGAGGGGTAAAAGTTGCTTGGAAGTCAAGTCACTTTCACAGACAAAATTTCAGATACCTCAGATGACCTGTAACTTGCAAGGACCATAACTTGAGTTCTATAAATCTCCTTGATGTCTTCCACCACTCAAATTAAAGGTCTTGAGATCCTATACAAGTTTCATGTTGGCCAAGGATCCATTTGAAGCTTGCATTTTGACTTATCTTGCTTGGAAACTTGACCTAAACTAGGGGATTTTACACAGAAACCCTAATTTAGAGACTCCTCTTCTCCTTGATTTCTCTTGAATTCTTCTTAGCATAACAACATATCCTTGTTCTCCATGTCAAATGATGAACCCCACATCTCTCCAATAGCCCTTAATGCCTTTCAATCAGTCAATTGACCTAGAGTTGACCCAGGGTTGACCCAAATGAAACCCTAGTTGACTGTCTTCAACTGTAATTCTTGTGACTTCACCAATGACTTGTCTCCTTCTCCAAATGACTTTCTAAGTCCTCCAAGATGTCTAGATACTCCCCATGCTCAGCCCACAGCTCACCATTTCTTTGTTGATCCTCAGACACCCTCAGTTAGGAGATAGATGAACTGCTTGATCCATTGACTTGATAGCTTCCAAATTCTTTTCTGATGACTTGAATGAGGTTGAATCAGGATAATAACCTCTTGATAAGCCTCTAGAGATGAGAATAATGATTGGTCCCCTGTTAGCTGACTTGCTATGCTTATGCTATGCAGATGAGTAACCTATGTACATGGCCCTATATGCAAATGCTAATGCAATTGAAACATAAACCAAGTGAATAAGGTTGGGCAAATTTTAGGGTGCAATACATGTATGAGAATACTGCGAAGCTTGCGGTATTATCCACCAAAGTGTCAATATGTGGTAAAGGGAAGTCGTCCTTTGGACTTGCTTTGTTTAAATCCCTGTAATCGACGCACATCCTGACCTTTCCATCCTTCTTCGGGACTGGTACAATGTTTGCCACCCATTCTGGATACTTGGATACTGCTAAAAAGTCGGCGTCAATTTGCTTTTTGACCTCATCTCAGATTTTAAGAGCCATGTCTGGTCTTGAGCTGCGAAGCTTTTGCTTGACCGGAGGACACTCTGGCTTCAGGGGGAGCTTGTGCATGACAATGTCAGTATCCAACCCTGGCATATCTTGGTAAGACCAAGCGAACATGTCAACAAAAACTCTGAGGATTGTTATCAGCTTGTCTTTGATCTCTGGCTTTAATGATGCCCCAATCTTGACTTCTCTTTTTTCTTCTTCTGACCCCAAGTTGATGACTTCAGTCTGCTCTTTGTGGGGCTGGAGATAAACATCTTCGTATTCAACCATTCTCTTTAACTCTTCTGGGACTTCTAACTCTTCGTCATTCTCTTCTTCAGCTTGAAAGACAAATGAACCGCTAGTAGAAGGAGCCGAAGGATCATAGGATTCTGTGGTGGATGGAGGTATTCTGCATGTTTTATTTTGGAACAATTAGGCACACACGCACAGACATGCAGATGAAGGGTTGTTTTTATTTTTTTCAAAAAAGATTGCCATTTTTATTTTAACAAAAAGAGTGAGAATGATGCACAAAACAATAAGCAAGAGTTTTAACAAAAACACTTTTTCATTAATGATTTTCAAATTTGCAAAGTGGCCCAATACAAAATAATTCACAGGCCTTGGGCAAGACCAGGAATTTTTAAAGAAAAACACAAAGCTAACAAGCAGAGTGAATTACTCTAAAGGTAAAAAGATGGGAACTTCCACAGCCTCCCAGTTGCACAATGCTGCTCCTCCCCTAGTTATTAGATGATCCAGATTACCATCTTCATCTTCAGCAATAATGGCATTGACTTGCACGCTGCCACTGGTGAATATCTCATTCAAAGACTTCTTCTTCATGATGCTTTCTTCTGGTTCTCCTTCTAGAGTTGGTTTGTAACCCAACCCTTGTCGATCATTTTTGGCTCGAGCGTTGACTTCGATGACCTCTCCCCATCCTAATGGGACTCCGGCTTTCAGTGCCGCCTTAATACTTTGAGCAGAGGTAAATGATGGTCCAAGGGTTATGTCTGATTCATCAACTAGAACAGCGTGAGCTATTTCTAGTGCTTAGAAGGCCGTCTCGAGGGAATCTTCATCAGCCTCAATATACCAGAATGATGACAAGTTGCTCACCATTAAGTCTTCTTCTCCATGGACAATGACCAACTGGTCATCCACAATAAACTTCATTTTTTGGTGGAGAGTAGAAGTGACAGCGCCAGCTGTGTGAATCCATGATCTTCCAAGTAGACAACTGTAAACCGGATTAATGTCCATCACCTGGAAGGTGACTTCGAAGATTTGTGGTCCAATTAGGATAGGAAGATCGACTTCTCCTATCACGGTTCTCCTGGATCCGTCAAATGCCTTGACTATGAGAGAAGTTGGTCTCATGGTAGCACCTTGATACGCCAGCTTGGCCAAGGTCCTTTTAGGCATTACGTTGAGTGTTGATCCTATGTCAACAAGCACTCGAGACATTGTATCCTTTTCACATTTGACTGACACATGTAGAGCACGAATGTGCTTACGCTTCTCAGCTGTCAGATTGTTATCGTCAAAGCTCAAGGTGTTGCAGGTAGTGATATTTGCTACAATGGAGTCAAACTACCCCACTGTGATATCTTTAGTAACATGGGCCTGCGTCAAGATCTTGAGCAATGCATGGCGATGTACCGGAGAGCTTAAAAGCAAAGCCATGATCGAGATCTTAGAAGGTGTTTGATTTAGTTGGTCCACCACCCTATAATCACTTCGTCTAATGATTCTCAAAAATTCTTCTTCATCGTTCTTGAGACTTTCTTTCCCTTTAACTAAAGGTTCTTTAGCGGCGACTGCCTCGGGTACGGGCTTCTGAGGAACAAGAATTTTTTGAACAGAAATTGCTGGTGGAGGAGCCACATTATATGTTCGAGGTTGGTAGATGCGACCACTCCGGGTCATTTTGCTTCCACCGGCAATGTTGGCCACATTTGCTGGTTTGTTTTCTTTGAAAATCCCCTCGCACCATGAATAGTCTTGTTTTGGTGTCACGGCTCTTGGGTGAGGTTTGGATCCTCCCCTCGGCTCAAACCTAGTCTGTCCCCTCCCAAATTTCGGGGGTGCATCGTCGCGGAATACTGGTCGGACGTTCTTGTAGTTTTTGTTGCTGTTATCATCCCTGAATACAACTCTTTTGTTGGGCTCTCCTGGTATGTTAAACACAGGTTCGATGACTACCACATCTTCTTCCTTTTCCGGTGAGCGATTTCTATCATTCCCTGTTCAATCATTGCCCTAATGTCTTTTTTCACAGTGTCACAACCCTCAGGATTCAGCCTACATTCTTTGCAATTTTCGTGAGATGTCTTAAGTAACCATGCCTGAGCAAGGCGTTTGCGTAGGTCTGCTAATGGCACTTTGATCTCACCAACAGTGGTAACTTTCTTGTCTTCTGATCCCTCCCCTTCTTCAGTAATGGCGTTGACTCCACCATGATTTGGCAGAGGGTTGCTCTTTACGTTGGGATGATTATCTTCGAAGGATAGAATTCTTTTTTCAATTAGTTCACGAACTAGATGCTGGAGGGCGAAACAACCTTTAAGATCGTGGCCTGGAGCATTCTCATGAAATAGGCAGCGAGCATTTGCATTGTAATAGAACGGGAGTGGATTAGGTGGAGCACCTAATTTTCTTGTTTTGACCAGCCCTCTTTCTATTAACATGGGAAACAGGTCGGTGTAGCTCATCGGAATAGGCTGGATTTTGGCCTATTTGCTTGATAATTTGCCCTCGGAGCCCTGTTCTGCGGCTGTTGACCTTGCGGCTGCTGGTATTGTTATTGATTATTAGAGTGATAATGTTGCTGATTGCCAGGCTGATACTAGTGCTGATTGCTGGATGCCCCAGGCTGGGGAACATGCTATGATGAAGGTTGAAAAACCGGGATCACCGCTGCCACATATGATGGTTGGTACTGTTGGCGATGGCTTCGGGAGTTTTGTGCTTTCTTCCCATATGTGATCGCACTCACCTCTCCATCTTTCTTTTTGTGGAAATTGATGATTGGCTTCTTCGTTGTGCTGGCGCTTGAGGTAGTATTTGGAGTGGTCACTTTTCCACTCTTTAAACCTGCTTCCACCTTGACCCCCACTGCCACAATATCAGAGAAATTTGTTGTAACATTGCTGATCAAACATTCATAGAATTCTGGCCGAACTATATCCACAAATCAGTCCGCCAACTCCTTTTCGGTAAGGGGAGGCTCTACTTGTGCTGCAGTTTCGCGCCATCTTTGCGCATACTCCTTAAAGGTTTCAGTATTTTTTTCATCATGCTGAGAAGCTGACGGCGGTCGGGAGCTAGATCCATGTTGTACTTGTACAGTTGAATAAAAGCATCTGAAAGGTCTTGGGAACTGTGGATCTTCGCTTGATCTAAAATGAGATACCACTTAGTCGAAGCTCCTTTAAGACTATCTTGGAAAGAGTGTACTAACAACTTATCATTTTCAATATGCGGAGCCATCCGCCTACAGTACATGATTAGGTGTACCTTAGGACAAGTGGTCCCCTCATATTTATCGAAGACTGACATTTTAAATTTCTGAGGAAACACCAATCCAGATACCAGACATAGGTCCTTGGCGTCAGATCCAAAGACATGGCTTCCCTCAATGGCCCTCGTCCTCTTGGCCATGATGTCCATCTCCACCCTTAATTTTTCGTGTTTTTCGTCCTCGGCTTCAGATCCGTCGGGTATATCAAAGATTGGCTGTTGATTGGTGAAAACTGGTCGCACTGTGGTAGGTCCACCCGCTTGGGTGAAAATAGGATTTCTGGTTGTTGAGTCGAACAGGGGATTGAGACTCGAAGACTGCATATTGTTGAATGGTGGCACAAAATCCCGGGACATGCCGTAGGGAAACTCTGCTGAAGTAACAGGAGCTACGGTGACATTGGCCTCTGCTGTGGCAACTTCAAAGATCACTGTAGGTTGCCTGTCCATCTTTGCTTTGATTATGTTGAGGACTTCCATGATCTGGCTGACGTCCCCTTTGATCCCTTCAATGTCATTATCCATTTGATCGAACCTCTGGTCGTTATCTGCCATCTTCTTTTGAGCTAGGGACCGTGTGTTGTATCTGTGAGTACTCAGCGTGACTCCTTCTATCTTTTCTCTGAACAAGAACAAAGGATGAGCTGCGGAACCCAGATGCAAGACCGATGCAGGATGAAATGTGAATGCAAATGCGGATGCGGATGCATAAACCATTCAAGGAAAGACAATTTTTATTTACAAACAAAAAAAGTTAGAACAACATGTAGCGACATGCTTAAAAAGCGTTTTTCATTTGATAGTTGAAAATCTATTACAATAGAGTGGCCCTTGCTAAAAAGCAAGACCTTTCTTACAAGAAAATGAAAGTAAATGCAACAAACAGGATTTCAATCTTTTAGGGAAAGCAGGGAAATGGTGAGACAAAGATCAATCTAACAAGATGATCCTTCTCCTTCTTGGACTCTGACATGAACTTGGTCCTGGCGGATAATCTCCCACAGGTCTTCGTTCTCTCTTTGCGCTTTGATCAAAGCGTATTTTAGCTCTTCCCTAGTTGTGGGGTGTAACACCTGAGGTGAAAGAGGACGGTGGTTACATGTAACACCCGTGGGCGAGGGAGTGGTTGTCAGTGCCATGAGGCATGACAATGAGACACTCCTAGCAGCTTCTAGGGGAAAACTGAATTCACATCCGAATGAGAGGGATCCTGAGGCTATGCAGGTATGGGACTGCATGGCTGAATGAAGGCTTATAAGGATTAATTGGTACTACCTATACCAACAAGATGCATCTTCTTTTCGGTAGCCCGTTCATAAGAACTCCACAGTTAAGCGTGCTTGACTTGGAGCAATTCTGGGATGGGTGACCTTCTGGGAAGTTTCCTGGAAAGCGTGTGATTGAGGACAAAGCATGCTGAAAAGACCCGTGTTGGTTTGTGGGGTCAGTCGGTAATCCTAGAAAGCAATATGGGGCGTTACATGGGGACCTCAGGTTCCATGGTTATCTCATAATCATGAGCGTAGAACATGGTTAAGGCAATTTCTTTTGACCATAGCAGGTACCCCCTAGTAGTTAAACAACTTGAATTCTCCATTGGAGTTAGGCCCAAGAGGTGTGGATCTCTTTGAGCGTATTGAGCATTAGCTTCTAGTTCTCGGTTGCGACCAGTTTCGCAGAAGCAAGGCCTCAACAGTTCCGGTTCGGGCTCTGGTTCGGTAGGATACCCATGTTGACGCCGAGCAAGGATAGGGTTGTAGGTGATAACCCCTTCTGTCCCAATGAGAGGCACATTAGGGAAATCTCCGTAACTAGGAATCATGACTTGGTCACCAAGGCTGGTGTCATACCATGTGATGTCGTGGTGCCTGAGGGTGACGAGCTTGGAAACCCATGCGCTTTTGGTAGGAAGCCTCCAAAGGATATGAGTCCTTGGCTGATGAGAAGTAAAACATCGTTCGAGTAGTGCAAGACAGCATGAGAATTGCCCGCGATCATACAAGATGAAGCGGTGAATGACTACATAAGTATCAGCCAGTATCGCATTGACCGGATTTTTGATGATGAAAAGGCGGATCTCCTCTTCACTGATGAAGTCGTAAATACTTGGAAAATGATACAAACCATATATCAGAAATGCCATAATCGCTTCAAAGATGCCCAGATTTCGGCTTTCATAATGATATTCAGCCATTTCCATTAGAGGTCTGGCATCCATTCCATACCACCCTCCCTTTGCTCTCATCGGTGCTAAATCCTCCAGCTTGATATGGTAGGCTATAGACTAAAACTCAACCAAGGCTTGCAACATGGGCTCGTTGATCGGAGCACTTATCAGCGGTAATAGGTCTCCATATTTGACTATGAAAGAAGCGGGATTTCGGACAAGTCTAGTTAACATCCTTAGACGACCCAATCTCAGATTCGGAATCGGAAGCATGTCTCTCCTTACCATGTTGTTGTCTGCAAAAAGAAAAATGAATTTCCTTGAATGGTTAGAAGAAGTGCAAATGCAAATGCAAATGGTGTCATGGAACTCAGACATTTACGAACATCAGAAGTCACCATTTCATTGATTAACAAAACGGATTACAAAATATTGTTTCCCCTTACAAGAGTTTTAAACAACAGCTAAATGAATCCTATCAAGGTTCCCATAGCAGTCTTAAGTTGAGCTTCTCGATCTTTCTTTCCATCTGAGTCTTCTCAAAGATGAGTTTGTCCACGATTATTTTCCACGGATTAGACTGAGGCTCGTAAGGTTCTTCTAGTGCTTTCCTCTTCTTACAAGAGAGGATTTCTTCATCTTTCAACTGGAGTTGTTTCTAGAGCTCCGCATTTTCTTCGACGACTATTTGATACTTGTGCTTCCAAGCTTCTTCAGTTTGTTGTACTTTGACCAAAGCAATCTTTAACCTTTCTTCTTCAGATATGAAGACCAACAGGCGTTCTTCCTTCAAGGCCATAGCCTCTTGCTTAGGATAAGGTATCCTTAGTGCGATGGCTCTTTTTCGATCCCATTGAAGGTAAGGTTCCAAAGAGGCACAGTTGAGTCTTCCAAGATCATTTTTCCCTTTCTTATGTCGATGCTTCCAAGCCTCTAGGATCTTCCTTTTTATTCCCTGACTATCTTCCTCTTCTTTGAAGAAAATGTTTTCCACTTGAACACTATTGGGTTTATCTTTTAATGGGTATCCCAATTGTCGGCGGGCGAGTATTGGATTATAACTGATTCCTCCTTTAGCACTGAGAAGAGGTACATTGCCGAAATCCCCACAATTGTCAATAATCATTGTCCCATCATAGTCACGACTATACCAATCAATATCGGAGTGGGTAAGAGCCATGATCTTTTGTGACCACCATCCTTTCTTTGAATCCCAAAAAGCATTAGCTTTGGGCAAGTGTGAAGTGAACCATTTGTATGACAAAGGAGCGCAACAAGTGATCATTCCTCCATTGTGGAAGTTCCTCAGATGAATAGAATGGTACATGTCTACTAACAAGGTAGGCACAGGATTCTTCTTCAAGAAAATTTTAATGGCAATAAGATCCACAAAATTCTCAAAGCTCGGGAACAAAAAGATACCATAGATGAGTAAGGCAAGGATAGCCTCGAATGCATCCATGCTTAAATGATCTGCATAATACTGAGCTTTCTCAACCAAGAACTCTGCTTTTAAACCAAAAATTCCTCCTTTTGTAATCAGATTCTTTTTAATATCAACCACTCCCAAGCGTGTAGCCTTGGAGATATCTTGTTCTTTAGGGTCCCTCTCCACAATTGGAAAAGGAGAGTCTTCAAGAATGGGTAATCCAACCAACTGAGAATATTCTTCTAGTGTGGGCACTAGCTGATAATCAGGGAATGTGAAACAGTGGTAGAGCGGATCATAAAACTGGAGAAGAGTAGAAAGGAGTCCACTATCCATCTTTATCTTCAAGAGTAGCAACAGCTTCCCATACCGGCTTTGAAACCCCTCTGGATCTGTCACTAAGGTGCTCAACCTTTTCAAGTCATCTAGGTTAAAACCCTTGTAAGTTTACTTCAAAGTTTTCTTTCTTTCACTGTTCATGACGACCTCTGATGTTTACAAACAACAAAGTCTGAGTTCCATGAAACCATATGATGATATGATGATATGATGATCATGAATGCAATATGCACAAACACAAGCAAATGCATATGCACACAACACAAGCTTAGGTTTAAGGACAAGCATGAGTCCAAGGGTCTACCCATCCCCAAAGATTTGTACTATGGATTGATTTGTACCTGCCGAACGGGTTCTACAAAGTTCCCAGAGTCATCAACCCATCTTTCGAATATTATCAATTTCCCAAATTACTTGGTAATCGATAATATTCTCAAGAGAATCTCGTCTGAGTGTAGTATCGCGTATCAACTATTTCGGAAATACTTCCTTATAGTCATCGCACTACGTCCTAATAAGGCCAAAGTGGGGTAGAATGTATTCTAAAAGTCCACAGTGTCATGGGCTCCTTCGTCGAAAGTAGCATTGTTTTCACGAATACTCGATCAACAATACTAAACTTTCAAGAGGGCCTACACTGAGCAGTGGTTTCTCAAGTTAGCTTGGTCGGGAATCAACTCCCTCTAAGCCTTCTTGAATATACCACCATCCTATCATAAGTGCACTCGAGTCCGGGTATAGGACCGTCTCACCATTCAAAGCACCCAATACCCAACAATTTAAACAAATACATTGACAAATATACATGTTAAGCAAATATTCACAAATATAGCATGCAATTTAAACAAATTAGGCTAAACCCTCAAGTTAAGTAAAACATCCCCAGTGAAGTCGCCATTTCTGTTGCGGTGAGAATCGTGATACCAAGCTATTGATTAACTTGAATCTTTAATTCTTCGAATTCACAACCGGACTTTAATTTATCCAAAGGAAAGGTCTAAAGAGAGAAAGAACCTTTTGCGCGATGTAACAAAAACGCTAAGAGATTCGGGGATCGGGGGTTGGTTATGCATAGGGTAGGTATTTCACATCCTAAACATCTGTAGTACTCTACAGGAACCTTTTGTTTGTTTGCATGCTAAGTTTGGTAAATGTTTGCTAAGGATTGGGATTGGTAAAGGGTGTAGGTTAAGACCTAAAGATAGTTTCTAAGTTTGCTCGCAAAGACGTCGCGTCCTCTTCCTACGTATCCTAACTAGGATAGAATCAGAGCAATCGTAGTTCACCTCACTAGGGTTGAAAAACACTTGATTATGATCAAGGTTCAAAGGAGAACAAACATTACAATGCTTGTATAGAGTTTAACAAAACTCTCTAGATCTATGTTATAACACTCAAGAGGGGAGTAAGTAATCATTACTATGATTCCTACATAGAGTTAACCAAACTCTATCTTAGGGCTCTAGTTGAAGAAACACTCCTAGTGTAGGTAGGTTTTTTAGACTTAAAGTAAAGTCTAAGGCTTAAATGTTCTAACTTAACCAAGCTAGGGTTAGGATGACTTCACAAAGTCAAAGGAGGGATGAAATGAGCTATCCAATGACACAAGGGTCAAGGGAGAGACTTTTCCTTTGGAAGGAGAGAGAGAGAGAGGCAACTTGGATGAGAACTAAAAAGTTCCATCACTTGGGGAAGAAGTACTTAACAAAGCAATAAGCAATTGAGCAAGATGAAATAAGATTAAGACAAGTAAGCATGCATATTACAATAAGCATATACTTCAAATAATATCAATGGTTACAACCAATAATCAATCATTTTAACAAAGGTTGGAGCATATCTTAACAAAGATTGAGGACATATCTTAACAAAGATTGAAACATGATGAAGGTAACTACCACATAAACAAATCACAATTTGAAAGTAGGCAAATCACAGGTTTAAAGCATAGCAAATGTAACAACAAAATGCATAGATGATAAATGAACATAGGTAAATAAGTTTAAACCTCATAATTTAGGAGGAAAATAAGACAGGATTATGGTGACAACCAAAGGGGAGTACTCTAACATGTTAACTAACAAAGGAATTAAAGATCTCACAAGAAATTCAATCATGCTCAAAGGAATTCAACTGCAAGTAGGATCACAATCACAATAAAGGAACAAATTTCCACATGGGCAAAATGCATCACAATTTATGACAATAAGTAATATTCCCACATCATATAAAAATAGACATTATAACAAGCACAATGCAAAAAGAATGGATCAAAAAGGGTAAAAAATGAGAGAGTTGTGATTATTTGAAGTTCATGAGTTTTAATGAGCAAAACAAAAATCAATAAGTGAAAATCAAAAGAAAATGCAAGGGGTGGGAGTTGAACCCACGCCGTCCAGCCCAATGCGCGCGTGCAAGGGAAAAAGAAAAAATACAAAAGGGTTGATCCTCCTCAGGGATCGAACCCAGGTCTAGGCTTTGCAAGGCGTGAAATGAATAAGTTGCTTACCACTAGGGTGGCTATACATCCGTTAATATAGCCACCCCCATAAATATATATGGTGTGGTGCTGTGGATTGCTGGGCAAAAATGAAGCAAGAACAAGGCAATTTCACAAATGCGTTTTGATGTCAAACTCATTCATTTCTCAACCAAATCAAGCAAACCTTAGATCAAACTTGGGTGTTTTTAAACAAGGAAAAGGATGGTCCAGCTAGAATTTTGAAAATATGCCTTGAAATAAAAACACGATGGTAGTTGCAATTTTTGATGAAAATGCATTTACAAAGCAAAAGGTTAAACCAGTCATGCTATGGTCAGGGAAAAGGCTCAAACACAATTCAAATATCATATATAACATGTTCATGCATCCAAACAAACTACTTATGAGTTAAAGTTCCAGCTGTCATGTGAGAATGAGATGAAAACCAAGACACTTGTAAGTGAGATAGTGAAATCACAAAACAAGCCAATTTGGAGTAAAGGAACCACACATACATACTCAAAACAACATATAGGATGTGTCTAAACCTTAAGAAAGCTCACAAACCAAATGAATTTAAAAAACATGTGACAACTGCAAATTTAGTGAGTGAAGTGCATTTGATAATCATAAACTGGATCAGTGGAGGACAGTGTGATTAAACAGCATGAGCAAAACATAAACATGATATTGAGAGTGTTCTAACAAGAAACTACTTTAAAATAGCCCTGGTTCAAAAAGTGGCACATGAATTGCTATCGTTGGCAGACAATGCAACAACATCCAAAATAGCAAAAGGTGTAACAACAATATGCTCTTGACACAAATATGAGACCTAGCATAAGATGCCTACATCACATTTAAACACCAACTCCAATACAAGTTTACAGACTTGGGTCAGTAGGTAACATGAGGGGCACAAATGTTCTTCTAAACAGTTTGACAGTCATGGTATGCAAACATAGTTCAAGTATAAGAAAAAGATCTCTCGTCAACCAACAAATGCATACACACACCACAAGTATGGAGCAAAATGAGTTACCACTCTGAGATTGATCATTATGCAAGTAATCATGACTTTGGTATGTGTTCTTGACAGTTTTGGCTCAAAAGGCAATTAAGTGGTGAAATGCAAATATAGGTAACCTTAGACCAAACCAAACATCAACACATATTTGCATCAGACATATGAGTGAGTTACAACTCTAAAATCATGTATATACACACAGAAAAAACAACTTGAGCATGCTGAGGCAGATTTAGTGTATAAGTGTGATTGGAATGTGAAATGTGAAAATAAGCCAAGACAAGCACAAGTGATCAATGTACACACACCACAAATATCATTATGAAAGTGTTTTAGTTTCATGGAAGAGCTTGTGTCAAGTAGTAAGAAAATTGGTGTGTTGGTGCAAAAGTTTGAAAGTTCTGCCTAGGCAAGACATTCACTACAACAGGGCAAATTTAAGGCAATGATTTCTTTCATGAAAAGGAGGTTATATACACATTATGAGGATGCTAACAGATGAGATGCAACTCAGAAAAGGAGTGAAATCTTTACCAAAACAGAAGTTAGCATTTTGAAACTTATGTCATACAAGAACAACAATTTAAACATACAATAAGCCAAAACCATGACAGATGGGGAAAATTAGATCATGCACAAGTTTTGAATGGATATGCTAAAGATTTAATGCACACAAATCATGTAAATAATGCTTGGAACAGAATATGAGATGTTGACCTCATGACATTTTGAATAATGCAACAGTTTGAGGCATGATATGGCAAATTGAACCTTAGACAAATTTTAAGCATAACAACGACATACACATTCTTGAAATGGATAAGCAAATGTGTTCACCACTTTAAGTTAGGCAAAAAAACTCATTAAATCAAAAATGACATGTTGAACCAAATTGGACAGCAAAATCAAACATGTCTCACAAGACAACCCTAATAACTAAGCTTCAAACTTCCCACATCTTCACCAATACAAGCATTATGAACAAAATCAAACATTGACCAAAGACTTGAGGCATAAGGAATAGCAAGCATAATCACTCAAGAACCACTTCAAAGAAATGATAGACAAGACAAACATGAAATCATCATAATGAAAACAAAAGGCCATATTGATTCACACATGATCAAGGGCAAGGGGGGATCTATGAGCAACTTACAAGCTATTTACATATCCTAATAGTGAGCTAAGTCTATGGTTCTAGGGCAAGCATACCATTTTTTCAAGGTTAGATCCTAAATCTACCAAATGACCAAAAACCTCACTAACAAGTCTAAACATGGTAATAAGGCACCAACTTACAATCTATCATCCATATACCATTTACAAATGAAAATATATTTGACAAAGTAAGCAATATGATCATAAAACTAGGATTCTTGACAAAGAAGCACAATAGGGTAGCCATGGTATGTTTTCACACAAATCACCACAAAATGACAATACATGACAATGTATGACTTAGAGATAGTTGGGACATCGCATACCTCTTGTTGACCAGCCTTGAACAAGCTAAAAAGCTTAGAAACCCAAAGATACTCCTTCCTTTGCAATGAGGTGAAGCTTACTTCCTCTTGAAGCAACAAAACCAAACTTCAAGACAGTTGGAGTTAGGTGATTTCCAGTTGATTTTCAATGCTTTGGACATTTGTAATATGACATATGTGAGGTGTGTGGATGGTTAGAACAACAAGAACCAGCCTATGCAAGGATTTGGCAAGTTTTGAGTGTGGTGGTCAAACTTTCTTGGTGTGAAAGTTGACTTTTTACAAAATGATAGTTTTGAGAGATTTGAGGGTATAGACACCTTCTATACTATATTTAGGGATTGTGAGGGTGATTTTTAGAGGTTTAGAAATGATGGAACTGGTCTTGAGCAGAGTTTTGCTCAAGACAACTTTTTGGTGAAAATGGAGATTTTGAGGTTTTTGAAATTCTTGAGGAATGAGAGGAGAATGAGAGCTATGTTTTCTCTTGTTTTTTTGAGATTTCTCTGGTGTGTTTGAACTCATAGGAGAAGCCTCTATTTATAGCCAAACAAGAGTGAGGGCAGCCTTGGTCATTTACCACTTTTGGAGGGAATTTTCATGAGATTTTCAATTAAATCTTGCAAGATCTTCTCCTACCAGCTCCATTGTCCAAAGGAGATCAGAAAACTCAAGTGGATATGGACATGAAATGACTGAGATGATCTATGATGGTAGAGTAAGCCAACTGCAACAGTCCTAGCCTTAAAAGTTTCTCTCTCCTTACATTTGATTATTATATTGTCAAGTTGCAACAACTTGCTATGTTCACCAAATCCCTCCTTTTTTCTGATTTTCTCTCTATCCATACCTCACATTATCAGTTTGGATCAATATCCAAGGGTTGAGAGTAGCTTAAGTTGTGAAAATCCAAATTTGAGAATTCTTGACAAAGTGATTTCAAGTGTGACAGGCCCAACTTCTATGGTACATAACTTCCTGCTCAAACATGCTATTGAGGAGTTATACCAAAATTTGGAAAGCCCTTAAGTAGCTATACAACTTTCATGTTTTGGGATTTTCCAAATTCTTGGTGGAACTAGGTTGAAAAACCCTTCAAAGTTTCTGAAAAAACCACTTCAAAATGAATTTTGCTATAACTCCAATTCTATGCATTTTTTGATCATGTACCACTTTGAGGATTTTGTAGGATTTGTCAATAGCTTTCCAATGAGGTTTGAACCACTTCATTTGGATGTGTTATTGAGGAGTTATGGTCTTGCCCCTTTCGAAACCCTAATTCCCGATTTTTGCAATTACTTCTTAACCCTTGATCCAATGGTCATGAAATTTTATGGGGAGGTGTAATATGACATAAGGAACATTTTTTATTCACATCTTGAAGTCAAATTCCTTATTGTTGAAGAGTTGACTTTTTGGTCAACCGTTCGATCAATCGGTGCCTACCGAGTAGACCGTTGATGATCCGGACATCCTGAGGACTTGAAACTCTTTGGATGGACTTTACTAAGCCATAGGAGCTTAATGGACCAAGGTACCATCATTAGAACACTCTTTAAACCAAAATTCAAACTACAGTTGACTTTTTCTCGTCGAAAACCCTAATCGGGTACCTTAAATTGCACTGTTCTCAATCCCTTGGTGACCACCTCAAATTGCACTCATTCTTGATCTAATGTATTATATTTGATCTTGTGGAGACTTATTTGAAGTTGAATCAATCCAAAATATTGATTGATCAGACCACCGAAATCTCGATTTTGACGGTACGGAGCCCTAATTCACCTGCATCTTGACAAAGATAAACTTGAAAATGGGTTAAGGTTAGTTAATCAAATGAACATGATCCTACAATGATGATGAGGATCTAAACGGTCAAAATTTGGGGTGCAACAGTGGTGACAGGCCACATAAGGGTCTAGCCCAGGCATCTCCGCAGCACTCCACGCGAACAGGTATGAATTCTCCTGGAGGCAGGCTCTTAGTTGTTTCCTTGCAAGCTCGGGGAGACCGGTCTCAATCTTCACTCCCCGTTTCGGGTCGTCGTGAGTAAGACAAGTTCAAACTCTCCATCCGGAATTGGGCGCATCAGATGGACAATTTCGCCGCTATTGGAGGGGCTGCTCGAGGATGACTGGATCTCTTTCCCCTTTGCCTTCTGAATCTTTTGGTCATCTTTAGAGAAGCGCCTTTCAAGGTCAATGGATTCGACGTGGGGCAGCAGCTTCGTCTCTTCGGTGCTGCTGGGCAGAGAAGTCTAGCTAGGAGTCTTCGTCCTGGCGGCGATGGTATTCAGCCCCTTGGAGGCTGCTTCAAAACACCTCCTCGCGGCTTCAATTTCTCCGTGTAGAGTCGCCACAAGACCCTTCGAAGTAAAGTGTTTCATCTTCAAGAGCACTGTTGAGGTCACGACCACCAATTTGGCCAGAGTTGGCCGGCCGAAGATGCGTTGGTATAGCGACGGGCAATTGGTGACCAGGAGTTGGACCTTGATTGACCTGGCCGTTTGAGCGGACCCAAAAGTTACGATCAACTCTACCTAACCCCAGAGCTTCATCATTGACCCATTGAAACCCTGTAAATCGGAGCCTATGTAGGGTGTCATATGTGATTCTTCCAACTGAAGGGTGGAAAACAGCTGGGAATACATAATATCAACTGAGTTACCTTGGTCGATGAGGATTCGTTGAACATCAAAATTTTCCATCAGGGCTCTCACGAGCAGAGGGATGCTGGCATTGAGGGCTCCATTAAGGAGCTCCTCGCGGTAGAAGCAGATGACGGCAGACTCTCTCCGGACCCTATCGATGGTGGAATTCTTGTTTGAGCTGTTGCTGATGAGGTGCTTAAATTTTCTTTTGAGGAACCCTACCATGAATTTTTTGAAGCCCCTCCGAAGATGACCATGGTGGAGGGGAAAGTCTCCCACGAGCTATATGCGGCAAAATATGGAGGGGCGCTGAACCCCTCGGGGATGTAAAAATATTCAGGCCGCGAGATGCTCATAGCGACCTGAAGGCTGGCTTCCTTGGAGGAAGGTACCTCTTCCTCGACCTTCTTGGATTCCTGGGTGTCCTACCGAGGAACGTCCTTCCGTTTGGTGAACTGCATTAAATGTCCATCCATGATGAGCATTTCTATGGCATCCTTCAAGTGGATGCAGTCATCGGTCATATGGCCGTGAATCTTGTGGAACCGACAATATTTCGACTTGTTAGTGTTTGGTTTAGAAGGTATCTGCTACGGGAACCACACCCCCGCCTGGAGGAACTCTGAGTTGGCGCCCTTAGAGAGGATCTTTTCCCTTGAATCTATTAGGGGGGGTGTCGCACCTCAAAAAATTCATTCGAACATACGACCCTCGCGCAAAAGGCGCGGAAATGCGGTTCGACAGAGTCTCCACCAAACTTTATTATCCCGAATAAACAGGAGCGGAAAATATCGAGAAAACCTCTTAAAAAAACAGAAGGAACACGAGGGGAAGATATTAGCACCCCTCACGTCCGTTGTACTCAACGGGAACCTCTTAATTCGGATTGTGATGGATGTTAGCTAAGCTTAATTCTTCTCTTCTCAATACTAAATACTAAAACAGTACTATAAAGGGATAAAGACGCTAAGGGGAAAGGGGATGGTTAGAGGATAGGATGCTCGCCAAGGATCGGGGCCCTTGTGCCTACGTATGCTCATTCGGACGAGAATGAGAAATCAGAACTCTCGTAGTTCGACTACAAGAAAGGATGGGGGAAAACGGAAGATGAAGGGGATTGTGCTCGCCAAGATCATCGCAATCTTGTGCCTACGTATCTTACATTCAGACGAGAATGAAGAATTAGAGCAATCGTAGTTCGTGGTAGCAACCACGAAAAGGATACGGGGAAATGAGAGGGTGGATAGAAGGTTGCTCGCCAAGATCATCGCAATCTTGTGCCTACGTATCTTACATTCAGACGAGAATGAAGAATCAAAGCAGCCATAGTTCGTGGTAACAACCATGAAGAGAAACAGGACTGAATGAGTTTGAAGTGGATACAGATGATGATTACTCGAAGCTTAAGAAAGACTTCTCGGACCAAAGTAATCGGGAGAGTGAACCAAAGACTTGGAGCTCTCTCTTTTTCATCTTGAAGATAAGGTTGTATTTGAAAGGGTGAGTTTGAACTGATGACGATTACTTAAAGCTTAAGAAAGACTTCTCGGACCCAAGTAATCGGGTGAGTGAACCAAATATTTGGAGCTCTCTATTTTTCATCTCAAAAGAAGGTTGTTGAGTGGTATATGAATGGGTGAGAGGTTGGATGATGATTGAACATTATCGAGTTGTTAATGTTATTTAAAGGCGTCAATTGCTCACACACAAATAAGATAACTCGCATCCAAACAACCGAAAGTAAGATCAAAGACTTGAACCCAGTCTTTACACCTTGAAAAGAATTAAATATTTATTAATTAATTGATAGTTTGTTATGAAAACGTGTTGGAAATGGTAACAGGTTGAGAAACGGAACCAACTTGACTTACGCATCAAGGGTCGAGTTGTGAGAAACGATACTAGTCCCTGAGGGTGCCCCCAATATCGAAACCACGGTGAAGTGTGTGCAATAGGTTGATGGTGAATGCGTATGAGCACTCGACTTACAGTGGTTATTTGAAAATGGCTCGATGATGAATCGAGAATTAGTTTGAAAATAGTTTGATCCGCTCTAGTCCCTATGGGTGCTCCTAGAAGGTAAACCGATAATCAAAGAAATGTGAAACATACATCGGAATGGGAGGGGGGTACATGTAAGTTACACGGGATTGCATAAAATAAAGGGGTCTCATTGTCAGGTAGCCCAAGAAAAAGTCGTGTGTGTGTATTGTGTCCTAAACTAAACCTTGAGCAAAGTCGGGCACAAACTCGAGTTAGGATTCCTGCAAATGACCAATGATCCAACAGTCCACCAATTTGGCTTTTAGGATTTCGATAGTTTATTATATGTTTTCGAATATGCATGAATAAGAATGATGAATATGAATATGAATAATATAGAAAAACAATAATATTTGACGGAAACATAAAACAGTTGATATTTGACGGAAATTAAACTTAGTGGTTAGTTTGGTTAGGAATTAAATCGGGGAAAATGTAACGCTAAACCATCGTAGCTCGACTTATAATGAAAGTCGGTCTATAAGATGTCGCGTGAGTTGATATCTGTGCTATGATAAGATGGAGAAATGATATCGAGAACCATTCACCAATTTAATCGTGTCGCACAGATGAAAAATGGTAGGATCTCGTCTTAATCGCAAACACTATTACGATTAATCGAAGGCAGCCTATCACGATCCCAAAGTAAAGAAAATGACCCAAATGGTCATTCCCCATAGATTTGAAATCGAGAAGGTTATCGACTTCGATACGCGACGCTTACGAATAAAAGACTTCATAGATCGTGGAAATTGAAATAAAAACCGAAATGAAGAAGGAAATGAAATAGAAAATGAAATGGTCTCAAATAAATTATCATCTATCAATAGTTTGACCGATAATGATTCTTAAAAATTCGTCATTAACCAAAAAAATGGTGAAAATGAAATAAAAAATAAATAAAAATGGATAAAAATCGAAAGTGAAAAGTTAAAAAGAAGTTGGTCTCGGGTTTATCGTTTTTCATCAATAATTTGACAGAAAAACAATTTTGAGGTCTCGTCATCGACCAAAAACGGAGAAAGTGAAATAAAAGGTCCAATAAGAAATGAGGAATAAAATCTAAACTCTAAAAAGAAAATATTCTAAAACTCTAATTTCAATTCACCGGGATACCCATTTTTGCCAAAGTCACCTTTTTAGGTTTTCAACTTTGCGAGTTTACATCTTTTCTTTTATATCCCTAATTTTTGCCCGAACCCATTCTTTTTATGGTTCTCCGGGATGCCCCATTTTTGCCTGGATATTCTTTTTTCATTCAAGTATGTCTCTTTAAGCAAGTATTTTTTTACTGCGTCTGTGTTCACAGGGGATGTGAAATCTTCACCATCCATGGTTGATAACAGTAAGGCTCCTTCAGAGAAAACCTTTTGCACGACATATGAACCTTCATAGTTGGGAGTCCATTTGCCCCTGTGATCTATTTGTGGAGGGAGAATCCTATTCAATACAAACTCGCCTGTATGAAAGCTTCGAGAGCGCACCTTCTTGTCAAAAGCTTTCTTCATCCGACTCTGATACAACCAACCATATGCAATGGATGCCAGCCTTTTCTCATCCATTAGACTGAGCTGATTCAATCTGTTTCTTATCCATTCTGCCTCATCAAGCTTAACGTCGACCAGGACTCTCAAAGAAGGAATCTTGACTTCCAATGGCAGAACAACTTCCATACCATACACCAGTGAGAAAGGAGTTGCCCCAGTGGAAGTTCATACCGTGGTATGATATCCATGCAAAGCGAAGGGCAACATCTCATGCCAATATGTATAGGTTACAACCATCTTCTGCACTATCTTCTTGATATTCTTGTTGGCCGCCTCAACAGCGCCATTCATCTTCGGATGATAGGGAGATGAATTGTGATGCTCAATTTTGAAATTCTGGCACAATTCTTTCATCATCTTGTTATTCAAATTCGAACCATTATCAGTAACGATTCTCTCAAGGACTCCATAGCGACAGATGATGTCCTTCTTGATAAACCGGGCTACCACTTGCTTAGTGACATTAGCATAGGAAGCTGCTTCCACCCACTTGGTGAAATAGTCAATGGCTAACAGGATGAAGTGATGTCCATTAGATGCGGTCGGCTCGATCTTGCCAATCATATCGATGCCCACAGGGAAAAGGGCCAAGGAGATGCCATGACGTTCAGAGGACTCAGCGACACATGAATCTTGTCAGTATAAATTTGGCATTTATGGCACTTCTTTGCATGCTTGAAGCAATCTGACTCCATAGTCAACCAATAATACCCTGCTCGTAACAACTTTCAAGACATGGCATGCCCACTGGCATGTGAACCAAAGGCGCCTTCGTGGACCTCTTCCATAAGCAAACTCGCTTCTTTTTCGTCCACGCATCTTAAAAGTACCAAGTCATAATTCCTTTTGTAGAGTACACCATCCTGGTTTAGATAAAAGTTTCCAGCTAACCTCCTCAGAGTCTTCTTATCCCGGGTTGATGCCCTTGGCGAATATTCTTTGTTCTTGAGAAAATTCTGGATGTCATGATACCACGGCTTGCCATCAGAAGCTTCCTCAATGGCGAATATGAATGTCAGCCTATCAAGGCGAGAGCTGACTATTCTTGGAGCATCATTCCAATAGTTCATCTTGTACATTGAGGACAATGTTGCTAGAGCATATTCCATCTGGTTCTCTGCTCTCGGCACGTGGTGAAATTCTACCCGATCAAATAAAGGTAACAACCTCCTTGCATAGTTCATGTAAGGTATCAGATTAGGCTGTCGGGTCTCCCATTCCCCCTTAATCTGATTAACAACTAGCGCTGAAATGCCGTACACGTCTAGATTCTTGATCCTCAGATCAATGGCCTCTTCCAACCCTATAATGCAAGCTTCATATTCGACTTTATTATTGGTGTAGATGCTCTTGATTGGATGCATTTTATGGCATAACATTGTTGTATGTATGAATGTCACAATTGATGTCATGACATACACTAAGAGTATTCTGCAGGGAAAGTGAAGTTGGATGTCATGACTAGATGCTGTAACATTGACCATATGACATCAGGCGCGCAGTTTTAGTTTTCTGGTATTTAGAATGAGGGAACTCAGGCTAGAATACATGAAATATTTTAGAAGTTCAAGCTGGAAGTCAGGAAACATTTTAGAAGCCCTGGCGAAAAAAAATTTCCCTGACCTAACTGGTAAGGATGTAGATTCTTGAAGAGAGGTTTGGGTAAACCTAAATTCTGCATAAAGGCCCAAAGGATATCTACTGCTATAAATAACAAGAGGATGGACCTTAATAAAGCAGAGAGCTTCTGGAGAGAGACTGGAGAGTGTGTTGTGTGAGTGAAGAAGTTTGGTTCTTCACGTGTGTCTTAGGATACTTGTATGCCAAGCAATTGTCAGTTGTACAATTGCATTGGTTTAGTGTGTATGAACTGTTGTGTTCATTGTGCCACTAAAAGCTTTTAAGCACAAGGGCTGTGTCACTTGATCAAAGTTGTGAAGCAAGATCAAGGTGTGTGTTTGAAGTGTGTATTTATAACTCTATTGTAAATTGGTTTATATCACTGTGGTGATTGAGGGGGAGTGAGTGGGTAACTCTGGTCTAGTGGTCTCTAGGCTGAAGTGTCATTGGGTAGGTCTTAAGTGTAGAGTGCAAACAGGTTGTTTGACTCTGAATTAATTCTACTGATAGTGACTTTCTTCCCTGGCTTGGTAGCCCCTAGATGTAGGTGTGGTTGACACTGAACTGGGTGAACAATTACGTGTGTTATTTACTGCTTTCCATTTACAGCTTATTGGTTAGTCTAGTAGTCTGTGTTACATTGGATGTCATAACATCCATTGTGTGCTTGCCAGAATTTCAATTGGCATCAGAGCAGGCACCCTGCCTGTTATTTTCTGGGTGAGATCTAGGGAAGATAGATTCTGGTACTATGGATAAAGACATAGGATTCACGAATAGACCACCAATTCTGGATGGCTCTAACTATGACTATTAGAAACCTAGGATGATTGCCTTCTTAAAGTCTTTAGACAGCAAGGCATGGAGAGCTGCAAACTCAGGATGGGAACATCCAGTAAAGACTGATAAAGATGGAGTGTCTGTGCTTATACCTGAAGAAGAATGGACCAAAGAGCAAGAAGCCTTGGCTCTTAGGAATTCTAAAGCTTTGAATGCATTATTCAATGGTATAGACAAGAACATTTTCAGACTGGTGCACCATTGTGAGCTGGCTAAAGAGGTTTGGGATACTCTCAAAACAACTCATAAAGGAACCTCTAAAGTCAAAATGTCAAGATTGCAAATGTTGACAACCAAGTTTGAAAGCCTGAGGATGAAGGAGGATGAGACTATTCATGAATTCTACATGAATATTCTTGTGATAGCTAACACCTCAGGAGCCTTGGGAGAAAAGATGTCTGAAGAAAAACTTGTGAGGAAGATTCTCAGATATTTACCTAAAAGGTTTGCCATGAAGGTCACTGCCATTGAAGAAGCTCAAGACATATGCAATAATTGATAAGTGGATCTGTTGGAACCTTGGATAAGATGTTTCAATGCTAGAAGTGATTTTCTGCTGCTGTTTTTAGCTTCTGGTGCAGTGTTAATCTGTTAACCTATATGGTTAACCGGTTAACCAATTCAAATTTTCAAAATTTTTTCAAACGTTAATAGTGTTAATCGGTTAACGCATATGGTTAACCGATTAACCTGTTCAAAATTCCAGATTTTTTGAGCTTTTTAAGGTGTTAACCGATTAACACTGTGCCAGAATGCCATATTTGTTGTTTTGCTTGCTTGTTTACATACCGGTTCGATTCGAATCATCATAGATCAGTGTGATGCATTAGGATTGAATTGTTTTGAATAATTGTCACTGTTTGTGGTTGATTAATCATGATTTTGTTGATATGTATGATCATTTTTCAATTGTTTGCATGCTCGAGTATGTGGTTCGAGTTGATCATTTGTTTGCATGTTCGTTTGCTTTCATCTCTTGTTTTTCTCCACATGTTTGCATCATTCTTGCATCGCTGTTGAGGTCGAGACGCGCTTGTGGTGGCTGCTGCCCCACACACTTTTCCTCCCTCCCACCATTCTAAGTGTGCATTTTCATGTTTGCATATTTTCTACTTGTGATTGATTCATCCTTTGTTCTTCTTGTGCTTTGTTGCCATGATCCCCATAGGATTCCATGTCCTTCCGTTTAGGATGGGAGTAGGAGAGGCATTAGGTGCTCAATCCAAGTATGCTAACATTAGGGAAGATGTTTCCCCTTTTCATCCGAACTTTAGGACCACTTTGCATGACAACGTTAGGGCCGAGTTTCCCTTAGACCTTCCGTACGTCTCTCTTCTCATCTCAAAATCATGCTAACTCATCTAATAAAGGCGATAAACGTTGCGCGCTACAAGTCTTAAGCTACATGGGGAATGATGAGTGAGTGGTCTCCTCTTGCTTATATAGAATGTTTAGTATACGTCCCATTTGGGGGCGATATACGACGCATTCGCCTCCATGTCATAGTCTTTAGTGCAACGTGAATCACAAACCAAATTAATTCACTTCACTAAAAAACACAAAACAAAACTCAAACCTTTTTCCTTCGGGATTAATCGGAAAACATTTTCAGAAAAGAGTGTTGTTAAGCTTCGGTTCTACCGCAAATAGGCTTAGTCCCTAACTGCTGGAATGGATGTTTAACTCTACTCGATTAAAACACTTAATTAACCTGTGGTTTCGTGTCAGCTCGAACTATGTTTTCTCTGATCTTTAATACCAGATGAAAGTACGTAGGAACAAGACGCGATGTCTTGGCGAGCAACCTTCCCCATTTTCTCCCGTAGTTAGCCGAACTACGTTGACTCTGACTTTCCCATTGCACGAGGGAATACGTAGGCACAGAGCGGCGATGCTCTGCCGAGTCTCGCTTTCTTTTCTTTTTGTCCTGCAAGCCTGTAGCGTAGATAGTTAAACACACCCTTAGATAGACAACAAGCATGGATCCCGTCGAGTACGACGGACGTGAGGGGTGCAAATACCTTCCCCTTGCGTAACCGACTCCCGAACCCTGGACTTGGTCGCGATGACCTCATCTTTTCCCTTTCGTCAGGTTTTTCCGATCGTTTCCTTTCCCTCTCTTTGGGATAAATAATGAAAGGTGGCGACTCTTCTGTTTTCCGCCGGGTGTTTTTCGTAGTTGTGACAGCTGGCGACTCTGCTGGGGATCTCTGGTTCCCTATGCGAGTCACACCTAGTGCTTGTCTGGTTGCGTCTTTGGGTGTTTACTTTTGTGTAGTTTTTGCTTTATGTACATTATCTGTTGTATATTATTGCATTGTATTCTTGTTGCTGTTGTGCTGTGGGTTGGGTTGTTCCACCGAGAGATAAGTCGGACCTGGGTTTGAGTATACACATAGGATTAGAGTGGAGATTAGCGGGAGCTTGTGTGGCGTCTGGATGCGTAATAGCTCGCGTAAAATTCACATTCAGATGAGGTTTTTCTTTGGAAATATTCTATCCTGCACGTCTGGTGCAATTGAGGGAATATTGACTTAGAGAGACTGTCGACTCTAGAGATCGTTCATTTAGGGAGTCAGCTATGTGAGGCCGCTTCGTCAGACTATGATGCCAAACCGGAAACGGTGAATGTATCATCGTTTCTCGAAAGTCTGTGACGCTGACGACCCGTATAGGATGTCGTACCTTTCAAGACTAGAACCCACATGTGAGAGGGATGGGTTTTTGCAGGAAACCTGGCCTTCAACCAACCCTGGTTTTCTCATTAGTGCAAAATTTTGATCCAGTGTGGTATCTCAGTGTTCTGATTAGAGCGGAGCTCTGGTTGAATTTAGTCAATGGCACAACAGTGAACTGGAGCATTGGATATCTTGATCCCATGTTTGCATCTGCATAATCATTCTGCATTTAACATTGCATGTTTATGTGTGTTACAGGTTCTCGTCTTTCCCTTGATTCTGGTACTGGTCTTCTTCAGAGACGGAAGTTAGCAGAAAGAGGATTTTTGTGTACAAGTTTCCGGCACCTAAGTTGGGACCTTCATTTGGTCTGATTTCCTTAGTCGGTCCTGGTATTTTTGCAGCTTTCAGAGAACAGTACGGTGGAATTCTGAAGTTTTTCTGTAAACTCACGACTTATGAGCATGGAGCTATTCATACCTTGTTGCAGTTTTCTGATCCTCCACTGAGATGCTTCACATTTCCAGACTATGTGTTGGTCCCGACTTTGGAGGAATTTGCTTACATTTTGGGTGTTCCGATTCTGAACAAAGTGCCTTTCTTCAGTTCTGAGGAAGAACCTAATCTCGAGAAGTTGTTTGTCGCTCTTTATTTGAGTGCCTCTGATTTGGTAGATCATGTTATCAGTAGAAACGGAGTCTCCAGATTTACTTTACCCTTCCTGGTCGACAAAGCCCGGGAGTATGCTGATAAAGGTTGTTGGGTGGTTTTCAGTGCCATCTTGGCTTTGTGTGTCTATGGCTTTATGTTGTTTCCCAATGTACCTAACTTTGTAGATTTTGATGCTTTTCATATCTACGCTTCCAAGAATCTCGTACCTACTCTTCTAGGAGACTTGTATCATGCAGTTCATTACAAGAACGAGAAAAGAAGAGGAAAGATGGTTTCTTGTTGCGCGCCACTGTTGCATAAGTGGTTTGTTTATCACCTTCCTCGCTCTGGAGCTTTTATGAATTCCGCGAACTCATCTGAATGGTCGAAGAGGCTTATGGGTTTAACGGAGAAGAATATTGTCTGGTTCAATCGAGACTTGCTGGTTCGTGACCTTATCTTCAGTTGTGGTAGCTTTCCTAATGTGCCCTTGATAGGGAGGAAAGGCGCTATCAACTATAATCCTTCTCTTGCTGTGAGACAATTCAGTTATGCTTTGAAAGGAACTCCGAAAGAAGAGGCAGTGCAGGAATCTCTGTACTTCACAGGTGTAGCTGATCCTTGTACCTCGGCCCGATTCGTGGATGCTTGGGGTAAGATTCACAAGAAGGGAAACCTTTCTTTAGGAAAAGGAGATTGTAGAGCCTATGATCCATACTCGGATTGGATTCAGAAGAGGTATTGTTGTTGTTTCCCGTTGAAGCACCCTTGTATCCCTTAGTCATTGAGCCGCCTACAACCGTCGATATCCTGAGATATACCAAGCTTTGGGCAGAGAAGGAAGAGCCACGCAAAGAGAACGAAAAGTTGAAGCAGGAAATTAGTCAGCTGAAGCATGATAAGGGTGAAGTTGAGTATTTGGCCAAGACAAATGCAAAAATGTTGACTAAGTTGAAGGAGGAACTTGCTGATCAGGTATAAGCATGGAAGCAAGTCGATCTTGATCTGAAAAGCACTTGTGATGTTCTGAGAAGTAAGAAGGAGGATTTAGATAGAGCCTATCTGAAGATATCCAAATTCAATGAGCAGTGGAATGCTACCTTAACTGCCAACAAGAGTAGAGAAGATCAGCTTCGTGTTCAAGTCGATAAGCTAAAAGTGCAATTCAAGGCTAAGGAGAGAGAGGTATTGCTAGAAACGTTCTGCAGGAGCACGATCGAGCAGAAATACTAAGAGACTTTGTCAGCACTTGAAGAGTTCAAGATTCGGGGAGAGGTGAAGAAACCCAGGCTTGAAGACGCCTTCGGCGAGGATGCTTGGGAGGATCATTGTCATTATCTCTGGGATGTGATACGCAAGAGGGATGTCCTCATCCGAGAGCTGATGGAGAGGCCAGACCATCTAGATACGAAGGAGATGCTAGAGGAGTCTCTAGAGTGGCGTAGAGATCATGGCTACTAGGAGCTTTATCTTTTGTAGTTTCATTTGATTTTTTATCTTGATCATCACCAGAGATGTTGGATGAGATCAATACCTCTTTGTATGCAGATATTTCTCATTTGGTTGTATTGTTTCAGCTTTACTTGATATATGAGAAGTTTTATTGTGGTGTTCTTATCCATCTCTGCTGTTCTTGTTTTTTGAAACCGGAATCAAGGGGGAAGATCACCCTGTGCATACATAGACATGTTTGCATTTTGCATCTTGCATTCTCATTTGCATTGCTGGTTGTTCTTGGTGGCCTTGTGTTCTTATCTCTGCTTGGTTTTCTTCAGTTCAGGATTGAGGAGTTCAGTTTCCACAGGTACTCTACTCGAGGGAATCAGAAGAAGGTGATGGATCAGGTTCAGGCAGAATTGCAGGAGGTCAGGGCTTGCATGGCCCAACTCATGGAACTGATGCAGACTGTCGCCAGTGGATAGGAACAACTGAGAAGTCTAGTCCAGCCGTTGATAGCACGGGTTGATGAAGACGGTGTTTTGCACGGAGGGGATGGTGTTGTTCATCCTCCGGCTAGTGGATCAATTCCTCAAGGTATTCCTACTGTTGTTGTACCTCCGGGCGGAGGAGCTGCTGTTGAGAACGGTAATATTGCTGGTAATGGCAGTGTGTGCACTGTGCACGGGGTTGCTGGTCCTCATTGGGATGATAGTCAGGATGATATATTTTCTGTGAAAGATCTGGAGGGCGGTTTGCTGACTGAAGCTGACCGAAGGTTCAAACTGATTGAGGAGAAAATGAAATCATTGGAGAATCATAACTCTTTGGGCTTAGATATGTCTGATCTTGGTTTGGTTTTTGGGGTCAGGATTCCCCCTAAATTTAAGGTGCCCGATTTTGATAAGTACAAAGGGACGACTTATCCCAGAATACATATTCGGGCATACTTCAGGAAAATGTCTGCCTATTCCAGTGATGAGAAGTTGTTGATGCATTTCGTTCAGGATAGTCTGGCAGGAGCTTCGTTGGAATGGTATATGGGACTTGAGAGAACCCATATTTATAGCTGGAAAGAATGGGCTGAGGCTTTTGTGCATCACTATCAATATAATAGTGATCTGGCACCTAATCGGGTACAATTACAGAGTCTGTCGCAGAAAAATTCTGAGAGTTTCAAATAATACGCTCAGAGGTGGCGGGATCTGGCTGCAAGGGTACAACCCCTATGGTTGAAAGGGAGTTGATAGACTTGTTTATGGCTTCGCTGCCGGGTGTGTACTTTGAGAAGATGATAGGCTGCATGTCTGCAGGGTTTTCTGATTTAGTGATTGCCGGTGAGCGAATTGAAAGTGGGATCAAGTCTGGTAAGATTTCCAATGGTGGTGGATCCTCCTCGGGGGGAACGAAGAAGCCGTATTCTGAAAACCCCAAGAGAAGGGAGGGGGATGCAAATGCTATTTCTCATAAAGGTAAGGGCAGAGCTTAGTCTCGTCAGCATCATCAAGTTGCTACAGTAAATATCCCTGCCGCAGCTCCGCAACAAGGCAACACTCCGTGACCTTATCCTACTAGGCGCCAGATGCCTGATAGACAATTCACGAATCCTATGATACCATATTCTCATTTGTTACAGCGGTTGCTGCAGTTACATTTGGTACAGAAGAGGACCTTGGCTCCTCTCACAGGTATACCGCCTCCTGGCTACGATGCAAACGCTCATTGTGATTTTCACTCTAGCGCCTCAGGCCATGATATTGACCATTGTAAAGATTTTAAGCATAAGGTCCAGGATTTGCTTGATTTTAAAGCTATTAACTTCACCAGCGAGGGGCCCAATGTGACTCAGAACCTGATGCCAGATCACGGGGTGGCAGGAGCCAATGCCATTATTGAAGGTGAGAAGTTGAATCTGATAACTGATGTTGAAGATTTAGAAACTCCGTTGGGTTTTGTGAAGGCTTATTTGTTGAATAAGGGAGTATTTCCTGGTTGTTCTGCTGACTGCTCCGAATGTGAAGTGCAGCCTGAGGGTTGTGATCTTTTGAAGAGGGGTATTCAGAGAATGATTGATGAGGGTTGTTTGCAGTTTAATAGAGTTGTGAAGGAAGCTTCCGAGCACAAGATGAGTGATGACGGAGATGAGGTTGCTACTATTTCCATTCCATACCGGACTATCAATATTTCAGCGCCTGCTAGGCCAGCTCCGTGACCATTACTATACCAGGACCCGTGTCATACGAGAGCACTAGAGCTATCCCATGGAATTATTGGGGAGAAGTGTTCTGTAACGGGCAGAAACAAGAATGGATAGAATCGACAAGCGGAAGTTCATCAGTTGAGAACATAGTTGGTGCCAGAGGTATTACCAGAAGTGGTAGGGTCTTCTCTTCGCCAGAGGTTATTGCTGATAAGAATGACAGGGGCAAGCGCAAGGCTGTGATTGAAGAGAATGTTCAACCCCGGGTTGTTACTGATGATCTTTAAAAGGATACAGAGGAATTCATGAGGCTAATTTGGAAGAGTGACTACAAAATTGTGGATCATTTGAATCAAACTCCTTCGAAGATTTCTATCTTGTCATTGTTGATAAGTTCGGAGGCGCATCTCAACACTCTACTGAAAGTTTTGAATGCAGCATACGTACCCCAGGAGATTTTTGTCAATCAGTTGAAGGGGGTAGTCTCTCATGTGAATGCCGGTAATGGTCTCGGCTTTACTGATTTAGATCTGACTCCTGCTGGGAGAAACCATAATCGTGCTCTGCACATATCGTTGGAGTGTAGAGGATCTCTGATGTCACATGTCTTGAGTGACACGGGATCATCCCTCAATGTGCTTCCGAAGAAGGCATTGATGAAGTTGGACATTCAGGGTTTGTTGTGCACGCCCAGTGATTTGGTCGTGAGGGCTTTTGATGGATCTAAGAGGTCAGTATTTGGAGAAATCACGCTACCTATTCAGATAGGGTCGAAGATCTTTGATGCAACTTTCCATATTATGGATATCCAGCCAGCATACAACTGTTTGCTCGGCCGACCTTGGATACATGTGTTGCTTCCGCGAAAATAAGGTGCCGGAAAAACAGAAGAGTCGCCACCTTTCGTTATTTATCCCTCAGAACGGGAAAGGAAACGATCGGAAAAACCTGACGAAAGGGTATAAGACAAGGTCATCGCAACCATTGTCTGGGTTCGGGAGTCGGTTACGCAAGGGGAAGGTATTAGCACCCCTCACGTCCGTCGTACTCGATGGGATGCACGCTTGTTGTGTTTACTGGACGAGTTGGTTTATCTATCTACCTATCAAGGCTGGCTTAAACAGAAGAGAAAAATGACTCGGCAAAGCGTCGCACTTTATGCCTACGTATTCTCATCAGAGAATGAGAAATCAGAGTCAACGTAGTTCGACCTACTACGGGTTATGGGGAAGGTGACTCACCAATACATCAGTATTGTGCCTACGTATTCTCGTCAGAGAAATCATAGCTAACGTAGTTCGGGATAATACGGATTACGGGACTTCAGATTCATCTATTTTATCGAGTAGGGTTAAACAGCAGTTCCAGCAGTTAGGGACAAAGCCTGTTTGCGTTGGCGCTGAAGTTTAACGACACTCTTTTCTTCAGAAAAGCTTCCTTTGAATTATGGGCCCACGGGGCAAAAAGGTTTGAAGTTTGTTTTCTGTCTTTTACGGAAGAATTGTTTTTTATGGATGTTTTCAACCTCAATCGCACTAAAGACTATGACCTGAGAGTGAATGCGTCGCATGTCACCCAAAGGGTGCCATACTAAACATCCAGACTATTGAAAAGAAACTCTCCAACAATCCTTTCTCAGATAGCTTAAGGCTCGTAACGTACGAAAGAAATCATTCATGATTACTGTATCTTAAGCTGTTTTGAGATGAGAAGAGAATAGGCTCAACTACGGGGAGACTATCAAGTCCTACTGTTGTCATGCCAAGGATTCATCCTATAGTTGAGGTTTGACACAGGGAACTCCTAGAAGTTATCATGCATAGGTTTCAACCTAAAGTTCTATCATCACTTCCTTGTCAAAGGAAGTGAGATTCCTAAGGGATCATGTCAATGATAAACAGAAACAGATAAAGCATCAGCTTAAACAGTAAACAGATAAACAGTAAACGACTGTAAAATGCATGCAATGCAAGTGAGGGAGGAAATGTGTGTGGGGTGTCAGCCTCCACAAGCTCATCTCAACCTCAAGCCAGATATGAATAACTGCAATCATACAGCAACAATAACATGCTATCAAGCAAAATAGAATAACAACTGCAATCATACAGAAGAATTAAAATGCTATCAAGCAACACAAACCACATAGGCAAGGGAGCTGGGCTCTACCGAATACCCGCAAGCAAAGCCATACAGTAAAAATACAAGCAGAGGGAGCAACTCAACCTTTAGTGCAATCATGCTCCTAGATTAAAGTCAGTCTAGATATGGACTTATTCTAATGCATCAAGCAAATCAAACAAGGCACATCAGCACAGAAAAGAAAACAGACAGGAAAGGAAAGCAGATCAACAACTCCCTTTGTCAATTCCAAGCTTCAGCTCTTCTGACAGCAACCCAGTTTTCAGACATCAATCACCCTTCATGCCAAGTATCAACTTGCTTCTCCAGGTTTCAACCCATCAACATAAGTTTCAACTTATCCTCCTTCTTCAAGCTTCAGCTCTTCAGTCAATTCCACCTTCAGGCTTCACTCCTAACTACAAGCATCAAATTGATTCCTTCAGGCTATCAATGCATCAGTGTAAGTGTCAACTTATCCCTCAAGCCTCAGCTCCACACTCAATCTCAATTGAATCCTCTTCATAAGTATCAACTTAGTCTTCAAGCTTCAGCTCTCTTTGCTTTACCAGTATCAACTTGGTCTTCCTCATCTACAAGCTTCAGCTTCTCAGAGTAATATTCAATCACCTGGAAGTGTCAACTTCATCCTTCAATTCTTCAAGCCTCAGCTCTTCACTCAATCTCCATTGGATCTTCAAGTATCAACTTGTTCTTCTTGCTCTTCAAGCTTCAGCTGCAATGGCAATGCTCAAGGAATCATCTTCTTCCACACTCTTCAGTGAAGTCCTCATCTTCAAACTCAAGTCCAACATCTTTCAAGATACTCAGCCCAGAAGACAATTGATTTAACAGGATGAGTGGAAATGATAAACAGCTTACTGACAACCAAAGGAAGCCTGTAAGGGTTCATCATTATGAGAGACTGGTTCCCTCAAAGTTCTACTTCCCAGATAAAGCCACTCATCCCTCCAAAGGAGGGATGTGAATATCTTGGAAGGACTTTTAGTCATTGGGAGGAATGGAAGCACAAGATGCTTTCCATATTTGTGAAAGAAGTCATTCTAATCATAAGGCTCTCCCTATGTCCTCTATCTCCTAAATCGTCATCAGACACCTTCAGGCACCAACAAATCCAAGCAACTTCAAGCATCCTCACCTTGTCTTCAATCTCAACCAAAGGCAAACCAAGCAAAAACCCTAATCTAAGGGACTAAGGAAGTTAAACTAGTTGAATTAGTAAGTTAGGATCACCTAAAACCTAGTACTAAAGTTAGTCCTAACTAAAATACTAAAACCAATTGTAAAATCCTACAAAAATGACTAGGGGAACCTAGGTCAATCATGACTCTACCACATTAATTCCAGAGATCAAATCATCAAATTAGACCTAGAACTAAATTCTACATTATGAGGTACTAAACCTAAACCCTAAAAGGAAGCATCTAAATATCAATCTAAAAAGCACACCTATTTTCATCACAAAAATGTGAGAAAAATGCTATGGGGGCATAAATGTCTAACCTAATCACACACAAAAAATTAAGATCATAATCATCACCACATGATCACACAAAATTCCACAAAATTATGCATCAAACATAACCATTTTAATATCAATTAAAATATAAAATTCCAATAAAATCCGAAAATGCATGAAATGAAAATATTTTTTCTCTAAAAAATACTAGACTCAATCATTAGTAAAATGCAAAAAGAATGGGATTAATTAGATTAATTTTCAATTTTATATGATTTTTCCAAGAACCATGAATAAAATGAAAAAAATAATGAAAATCAAAATAAAATAACACACGCGCGGTGCAAATAGTAATAAAACACAGTTCAAACCATGGGTTGGGCCATCAGGGGTGTGTGGATAGTGGTTAATTCATTAAGCCCAGAACCACTGATTAAATGAAACGGTGCGTTTCATAATCAGAATTCCTTCACAAGCTGACTTTAAAACGTGGTCGTTGGATGAGCTTCTAGTCAAAGGTCCAACCAAGATCTGATGGTCCCAGAGTCATCTCCTACCTTTCAAACCTCTGCAACTTCGCGCCCAGCTCCGGCCACCACCGGTGGTGCTCCGGTCGTCTTCCTCAACCCTAATTCTCTTTAGGATCCTCCATTGCAAATGGTCAATACACGAAACTTATCCCAAATTCCCTCACGAACTCATTCATGCCCTTAATTCAACCTAAATCCTGAAGATTCACCATATCCAATTCTCAACCGAAAATGGTAATACCCTAAATTGGTCACTAATTCTCAAATTAATGGTCTGAAATCAATCCTACACCATTCTACAATGCAACTAACACCTTAATTCAACTTGATTCTACCTAAATCATGCTGGGGGAAGAAAGTTACCAACCTGAAAATCTTGGATGAACAGATGCACTAAACCTTCAAACCAAGCTCTCTAGTCTTTCAGACACGATCAATGAACCCTCTCCTTGCTTCTATATGCAAAAGAACTAGTTGAAAGTACTTGAATCTTGAAATCCAATGGTGAGTTGCAGGTGGAAAAATTCAGTTGCTCATACACGATTCAGCCACGAATTCTCTTGGATTATGATCTGGAATCACTCCTTAGCATCCATGGAAGAAGTTTCAATCAAGAAAATGGATGGAAAGTGAAGAATTTTGTGAAACCGAATTCAATTGCAAGCCAAGAAATCTCAATCTCAATCTATGCTCTCTCCTTCAATCATCACCAACCCTTGCATTGGATCACCTCTACTTAATATATAGATGATGTATGAATGATCTAGAACCCTCTAGATCCTTCTAATGAGAGTTTCCACTTCTCATGTCATGAGATTTTCAACCATGTATCATGATATGCATAATGCTGCAAACAGCTTGAAACCAACCTCATTCTCTTTCAATTTCTCCCCTAGTGACATTTTGAAAGGGTTTAGCTTTCAAAGGACCTTTCTCATTCCTTGATTCTATGTTTTGCACATGTTACTTAATATGCAAGTAATCACTTTTCAAAGCAAGTCCACAAGTTGAATCTCAACTCAAAAATGTGGCTAAACCAATGTTCTTAAAATGTTTTCTAGAGTCAAAATTATATATTACATGCCATGGTTTGGATGTGTAGGTTGGAAATATCAATTTCCAACTTTGGTTTATTTAACTTATGCCCTTATTTTAGGTCATTTTTGCAACTTTGAGCTACAAGCATTTCCAACATCTCATGACCTCCTTACTAGCCTTAAAACATCATTTTGAACAATTTTGATGTTGAACATTTTTCCATTTGAAGCTTGGAAATAGGAGTTATGGCCTTATACTTGAAATGACCTGTAATCTCCAAATGACCAAAATGCCCTTGACTTGTCAAAGCCATAACTTGAGTTCTTCAAATCCTATCAAGAACTTCTAGTACTCTCTAGAAATCTAAGAGGATAAGGAACAACGTTCATGTTGACCAAAAGTCCATAGGAATCATCCTTCTTGGGCAAAAGTTTGATGCAAGTTGGGTAACTCTCAAGGCCCCAGATTCACACACCTCAGATGACCTGTAACTTGTCAAAGTCATAACTTGAGTTCTATAAATCCTATCAAGGACTTCTAGTACTCAGATTAAAGCTAGGCTCAAGCTCTACAACATTCATGTTGGGGGAAAGATGAGATGACAATCACATCTTGAGCTAAACTGCCTTGAAGATAGGGGTCAAACTAGGGGATTTTACACTGCCAAGCCTTAGAAACCCTAGCTTGAAACTTCTCAAACTCTTCAATCATGATGAGTTGACCTTGGAATCATCCTTATAACATCTAATTGCATCAATCCATGATCACATGGCTCTTGGATTAGGTCTCAAACTTGTTCAAATCATCAGTTGACCTAGGGTTGACCCAGTCAAACCCTAATTACACCACTCATGGCTGAGGCTTCTTAATCTTGCACAATGACCTATCTAGGCCTCATGATGGCTTTCAGGACATCTCATAAGCTCTATCAAGGCTTCAAGCCCACATTCCTGGCTTCAGAATCATTTGAGGAGCTCCCACAACACTCAAGTTAGGAGGCCCACCTTCTTGGTTTCAACCATTCTTTCTGACGCTCTTTTATCTTCTCTGGCGAGGATATCAACCCTTGAGCACTTGAATAACCTTCTTAGCTAGCTTCAAACTCTTGTATAGCTCTTAATTGGTAATCATATCTCTTGATCTCCCGCATACATGTCAATGAAATGCAAATGATAATGCTAATGTGAATGAAATGAAACATAAGCTAGGTAAAGAAATGTTGGTCAAATTTTGGGGTGCAACAACATGCTGCTGGGGCAGTTACCTCGACGTTGCATCAAAAGATGAAATACATGGTAGAAGGGAAGATAGTTACCGTGTGCGGAGAATAGGACATTATGGTTAGTCATCTGTCGTCCTTCAAATATGTAAAAGTGGATGGTGAGGTCCACGAAACACTCTGACAGGCATTTGAAACAGTTCAGTTTCATGGGAAGTCTCCTGTAAAAGCCAAAGGCCCAGAGGTTTCGATGTCGTCGCTCAAGGAGGCTCGTGTTATCGTAGAATCCGGCTCGTCTCAGAAGTGGGGTCAAGTTCTTGATGTTCCTGTCAAGCAGGATAAGTTCGGCCTGGGATACAAACCCTCCAGCTCTTCTCAGATTCCGAGATACAGGGGACCATTGCAGTTCACCAGCAGTGATGTGATATTCGATAGAATCAATTCCGTTGAAGACGATAAAGGTGACAGTGACTGCGACATGGATGCGTGGATTCGTCCATGTACTCCCGGCCAGAAGCTGTGCAACTGGACTACCGAAGAAGTCATTCATGTTACTGTTGCAGAGTAATGTTCATTGTTTTGATTATGTTCAGTCCTACGTTCGGCCCAAGACGTAGTGATCCATTTGTGGGGCCTTCTTGTTATTTACAGTTTATCTTCATAAAAAGACGTTTCACATTCAAATTTTGTGATCCCTGTTTTTCTTGTTTTTGTTTTGCATTTATACTTAACAGAAAAATGGCAATGTGTTTTGTTTGTTGCATCACATAATAAACATAACATCCTCATGCAGGTATTTTCTATCAGATGTCATCGATTCAGGTTCAGCTATGACTTCGTATGACTTTGATAATCCCATTTATCAGGCTGAAGATAAGACTGACGAAGATTGTGAACTACCCGAAGAGTTAGCCAGGCTTCTCAAGCAAGACGAAAGGGTCATTGTGCCTCATCAGGAGAATATTCAGATTATTAATCTGGGTACTGAGGATGACAAGAGAGAGGTCAAAGTGGGGGCTGCATTTGAAGACAGTGTCAAGAGAAGATTGGTTGGAATGCTTTGTGAGTATAAAGATATCATCGCTTGGTCTTACCAAGACATGCCTGGGCTGGATATAGATATTGTGGTACACCGGTTACCTCTCAAGGAAGAATGCTCGCCAGTCAAGCAGAAGTTGAGACGGACAAGGCCTGACATGGTAGTCAAGATCAAAGAAGAAGTTCAGAAGTAGCTGAATGATGGGTTTCTTGCTGTCACGAATTACCCTCTGTGGGTCGCTAATATTGTTCCTGTGCCTAAAAAGGATGGAAAGGTCAAGATGTGTGTTGGTTATCGAGATCTGAATAAATCGAGCCTGAAAGATGATTTCCCGCTCCCCATATCGATGTGTTGGTTGATAACACCGCTCAATATCCTGTGTTTTCGTTCATGGATGGCTTATCTGGGTATAACCAAATCAAAGTGGCCCTAGAGGACATGGAGAAAACTACTTTCATCATACCGTGGGGGACTTTTTGCTATAAGGTGATGCCCTTTGGATTGAAAAATGCAAGGGCAACTTATCAGCGGGCGATGGTCACTTTGTTTCATGACATGATTCATCATGAGGTAGAAGTTTATGTTGATGAGATGATAGCAAAGTCACATACGGAGGAAGGACGTCTGGTCAATCTTCTGAAATTGTTTGAAAGGTTGAGGAAGTTCAAGCTGAGGCTGAATCCTAACAAGTGCACCTTCGGGGTGAGATCTGGAAAGTTACTGGGTTTCATTGTCAGTGAAAAGGGTATTGAGGTAGATCCTGCCAAAATAAGAGCTATACAAGAAATTCCTAAGCTGAGAATGGAAAAAGAGGTTCGTGGTTGTTGCACCCCAAAATTGGCCCAACATTTCTTTACCTAGATTGTGTTTGATTGCATTCATATTAGCATTATCATTTGCATTTCATTGACATGTGTGTAGGAGATCAAGAGGTATGATTATCAATCAAGGGCTACACAAGGCTATGAGGCTAGCTAAGAGGGTTATCCAAGTGTTCAAGGGTTGATATCCTCACCAGAGAAGTCTAAGATCCTCAGAGAGAGTGGTTGAAACCAAGTGTGTATGTCTCCTAAGTTGAGAGTTGTGGTAGGTCATCTGATGATGTTGAAGTCATAGAGTTGGACCCTGAGGCATTGATAGAGCTCTTAAGAAGTGTTGAAGGTCATTTTGAGGCCTAGACAGGTCATTGTGCAAAGGATGTGAAGATATACCCAAGATTGGTACAACTAGGGTTTCATCTGGTCAACCCTAAGTCAAATGATGATTTGAAGAAGGTTGAGACCTAATTCAAGAGCCATGTGATCATGGATTGATGTCTTAAGATGCCTAAGGGATGATTCCAAGGTTAATTCATCATGATTCAAGAGTGTGAGGAGTTGCTAAGCTAGGGTTGCTATGCTTGACAGTGTAAAATCCCCTGGTTTGGTGCCTATCTTCAAGACCACTTAACTCAAGATGGGATTTTCATCTCACCTTGACCCTAACATGATTGTTGTAGGGCATGATCATAGATTTAATTTGAGTACTAGAAGTCCTTGATAGGGTTTATAGAACTCAAGTTATCAGCAGACAAGTTACAAGTCATCTGAGGCATGTGAATCTGGAGCTTGAAAGTTACCCAACTTGCATGACACTTTTTCCCTAGAAGGATGATTCCTATGAACTTTTGGTTAACATGAATGTTGTTCCTTATCCTCTTAGCTTTCTAGAAAGTACTAGAAGTCCATGATTGGATTTGTAGAACTCTAATTACAAGCTTTGCAAGATAAGGGTATTTTGGGTATTTGGAATTACAGGTCATATTTGGTTATGGGTCAATTTCACCAACTTAGGCACCTCAAATGAAGAGTTGTTCAACTTGAAAGTTGTTCAAAATGGTGTTTTTAGTCCAACCATGACCCAAGCATCCATTGATATGGATTGAATAAGGAAGAGTGTGAAGAAATTTTGAAAAAGGATCATTAAAAGGCATTAATGAAGGAAAAATTCAAAATAAATCACAATTTTGCCAAACTTAACAAGTTTGTACATTTTCTGATTAGAAATGATATTTCAAAGAGATTGGCAATTTCACATTTGGGATTTGAGGCCTAATTCATGAACTTTATTTGGATTACTTAGAATGGAAGTTACACATCCAAGATCCACCATGGGATGAAAGTGAGGACTCAATCCTGTCCATTCATACTCAACAAGTCATGAGCAATACATATGAAGCATTTTTGAGGCTGAAACAGAGGAAACTCGTGGCTGCCATGTGAGAGTTTAGAAGGGAAAAGTGAATTTTGGATATCTCAATTTGGGCCTCCAATGGGCCTGAGAATTGTCAAAACAGATCATATATAAGTTTCTGATCGTGTTTAGATCATTTTTTGGTGGCATTTGGTGAAGAAATCAGTTACAACAGTTAGAGCTTCAAGCACCAAAAGTGGAAATCGTGTTTTGGATTCAAGAGCTTCTCAAGCAGAATTAAGCATTGCAATAGCACCAGGGATCATCAAGGAAGGAATCTGCATAGTTTGGCACAAAGAATCACACTGCAACACATCCTATTTCAAGCTTCAGTTCAAGTTGGTAAACTTCAAAATTCCTCTCATTCTAGGCTGTTTGAGCATGATTTAGACTGTGGTTAAGGATTAGGGAAGAAGATAGATGGATTTAGGTTCATAATTTTGGAGTTTAGAGATGATTTAGGTTATGGTGCCATTTCTGTTTGGATTGATATCTGGCTGTTCTTGGAGAGTTAATGGAAACTGAATAGCTTAAGTTGATCCCTGAAAGATGAGGAAGAGATATGTGGCGTTAATTTGGAGTTTAGTGATGAGTAATGTTTTGGTGAGTTTTCTGTTCATCTTTGTGTTTCAAGATTCATGGCGAATTAGTGAGATTTGATGAGAGATTCGTGTTCCTCGTGAATTTTTAAGAAGAACCGTACCATTTTTGTTCGTTTTGGTGAGGATTTGAGGTTTATCACCGTTTTCCTCGACGGAGAAGACGGCCGGAGGTCTTCTCCGGCCACCGTCCACTCTTCCCTCCCAGTTGCAGGATTCAAACGAGGAAGATGAACAGGAACCATTGGATCTAGGTCATTTGCTTGACTAAGTCTCAAGATTGGACGCATGAGATTCATCCTGAGTTTTGACCCTTGACCATTCCCCAAAATGCAGTCGTTTCATTTATGCGTTGGCGCGCGCTGAGAGCACTAGATGGATTGACTAGTCCCCTGATCCAAAGGCTCTGATATTTTCTTGGCTTTTTGTTTTTCTTTAATTGTTTCAATTTTCTTTAATTGATTTTATCTTCTAAAATTCATATTAAATTGATTAATATTTAGAAAAATATAACAAAAATATGTGAATGCTCCTGATTTAATTTCTGATTTTTTGATGCCCTTGGATTTTGATTTTGTGCAATTTCCAATTTATTTGCTATTTTTCCATTTTTTTGATTCCATTTAATTTGGCATTTTATGCTTGGTTCTTTCTGATTTTTGTTTTCCTTTTTGGTATAGAATTTGAGGTTGAAACTTTGCATGCTTGTTATAGACTCCTTGATAGGATTGTGTGATTTTTGTTGTGATTTTTAGATGATTCTAAATAGGAGTTTGAGATAGATGTTTAGGAGCATTCCTTGATGGATCCCTTTTAGCACTCTCTTTGGGTTTAGATTTTATTTGAACCTTTAGGATTAGGTTTGACCCCTGGTTATTGTACCATAGATACTTAACCCATGTAGGATAATGTAGGATTTTCCTTGAGATTTTTAGAATTGATTTTCTATTAGTTCCCCATTTTACAAGTTGCTTATAGTTTAGGTGACCCTAACTTATATAACTTCATAGATTAACCTTGTAAATGACTAGTAGATGATTCTAAGTATCATATCCTTTCTTGATAGAAAGGTAATTAGGTAGACACCTCATTAGAACCTTGTTGAAGCCTTGATAGAGCTTTTGATTCCCCTAGCTTAGGTGATCCTTGTGGCTAGTCTATAGGGTTTCTTAGAAGTTGTTGTGTTTCTTTCTTTCCCCTATGTGATTTCTTCCTTGGGCTTTGCCCTATCCTCTTTATCTAAGTCTTGAAGTGGAGCCCTCCTGAGAGAGCCTAATCCTTCCTTTGGTTGGATTCTGTGCATTCCTCAGGAGGTTGAGCCTTGAATTGACATTCCCCAGTATAGTACATTCCTTTGGTTTGTACTATCTTTCCCTTCAAAGTCCTGATGAGGAGCCCTCCTAGGAGAGCCTAATCCTTCCTTTGGTCGAATTCTGTGCATTCCTCAGGAGGTTGAGCCTTGGATTGACATTCTTGGCATGGTATATTCCCTTGGTTTATATACTGTCATCCATCTCAAAGTCCTTTTCTTAGGATCCCTCTTGGTAGAGCCTAATCCTTCCCTTGGTTGGATTCTGTGCATTCCTCAACAAGTTGAGCCTGAGATGGACATTCTGTGTTGATACACTATAATCAGTTACCCTTAGATTGATATCTAGGACTAATACCCAGTCTTTTCTGTCCTATTGACATATGATCCCTCTTGGGAGAGCCTAATCCTTCCTTTGGTGGATTCTGTGCATTCCTCAAGAGGTTGAGCCCATGATGGACTCTGGTGTTGATACACCTCCAACCTGATGTAGCCTGGGATGACTTCTCTGTTGCTCATTTTGGTTTCTCTCCCTTGTTTAAATTGCTTGATTCATTAGAATAGGATCATGTTTAGATTATTTTAAGCTAGGAGCATGACTTCTTAAAGGTTGAGTGGGTCTCCCTCTGCTTGTTTGCATTAAGGGTTGAGGTGATCCTCCTTGCTTGTATGTTGTTTTTCTTTCTATCTGTGTGTTTGCATTAGAGGTTGAGTCTGTCTCCCTCTGCTTGTCTGTTTTGATTCTTTTCTCTGCTTGATTGCTTAGAGATTGAGTGAGTCTCCCTCTGCTTGTATTGCTGCATTGCATGTGCATCTTTACTGTATTCTTCCGTTTATCTGTTTACTGTTTAGCTGATGCTTTGTCTGTTTCTGTTTCCCATTGACATGATCCCCTAGGATTCTCACTTCCTTTAATAAGGAAGTGATGATTAGAACTTTAGGTTGAAACCTATGCATGATAACGTCTAGGAGTTCCTTGTTTCAAACCTCAACCATAGGATGAATCCTTGGCATGACAACATTAGGGCTTGATAGTTTTCCTGTAGAGTTCGTTCTCTTCCCTCTCTAAAACAACAGTAAAAAACGTAATAAAGGTAAGTTAGTACAAGTGCGTTACGAGCCTTAAGCTACTTGGGTAATGATAATTGAGCGACCTCCTCTCAATCGTTTAGAGTGTTTAGTATACGTCCTTTGGACGATATGCGACGCATTCGTTCCCAGGTCATAGTCTCTAGAGCTGTACGAACTACAGACAACCATAAAAAAACACTTCTTCCGTAAAAGACAGAAAACAAACCTCAAACCTTTTTTTGCCCCATGGGCCCGTAACTCAAGGAAAGCTTTTCTGAAGAAAAGAGTATGGTTAACTCCCAGTTCTACCGCAAACGGTAACACACGAGTCTCTGACGAGCAAGATGCATACACCAAACAGCTGGAACTGTTTGTTAACCCTACTCGGAAAAATAGATAAATCTGAACCCCCATAATCCGTATTATCCCGAACTACGTAAGCTCTGATCTCTCATATTTGTTGAGAGTACGTAGGCACAATACTGACGTATTGGCGAGCCACCTTCCCCGTATCCCTTAGTTAGCCGAACTATGTTGACTCTGATTTCTCGTTCTCTGATGAGAATACGTAGGCATAAAGCGCGATGCTTTGCCGAGTCATTTTTCTTTTCTTTTTCAGACCAGCCTTGATAGGTAGATAGTAAAACCAACCCTTCAGATAAACACAACAAGCGTGGATCCCATCGAGTACGATGGACGTGAGGGGTGCTAATACCTTCCCCTTGCGTAACCAAGTCCCAAACCCAAACATGGTTGCGATGACCTTGTCTTATACCTTTTCGTTAGGTTTTTCCGATCGTTTCCTTTCCCGTTCTGAGGGATAAATAACGAAAGGTGGCGACTCTTCTATTTTGCTGGCACCTTATTTTCGCGGTAGCGACAGTGGTTTCCTGGGGATATTAAACTACATTGCAAGGTTTATATCTCATCTTACAGCCACTTGTGAACCAATATTCAAATTCATGAGAAAAGATCAAACGGACAGGTGGAATGAAAATTTCCAGAAGGCTTTCGAAAGAATAAAAGAATATTTACAGGAACCTCCAATACTCATGCCTCCAGTTGCTGGGAGACCACTGATCGTGTATCTCACGGTTGTTGAGAATTCAATGGGATGTGTGCTTGGTCAACAGGACGAGTCAGGTAGAAAGGAGCATGCCATCTACTACCTGAGTAAGAAATTCACTGATTGTGAGTCGAGGTACTCGATGCTGGAAAAAACATGTGCACTCGCTTGGGCCGCAAAGCGTTTGAGACAATACATGTTAAACCACACAACCCTATTGATTTCGAAGATGGATCCAATCAAGTACATCTTTGAAAAACAATCACTCTCCAGAAGGATTGCCCGATGACAAATGGTGTTAACAGAGTATGATATCCAGTACGTTTCCCAGAAAGCCATTAAGGGAAGCGTTCTGTCGGAATATCTAGCGGAACAACCAATTGAGGATTATCAGCCGATGAAGTTTGACTTCCCAGACGAAGACGTCATGTTTTTGAGAATGAAATATTGTGATGAGCCTTTACCTGACGAGGGTCCTGAGAGAGAATCTCACTAGAAATTGGTTTTCGACGGAGCGGTTAATTCATATGGTAATGGAATCGGTGCGATCATTACTACTCCTCACGGTTCTCATATACCGTTCACCGCCCGATTGACATTCGCTTGCACCAATAATGAAGCCGAGTATGAAGCTTGTATTATGGGTTTAGAAGAGGCCGTTGATATGAGGATTAAGAATCTGGATGTATACGGTGACTCACTGTTAGTCGTTAACCAAATAAAAGGAGAATGGGAAACTCGTCAGGCCAACCTGGTGCCTTATAGAGATTATGCAAGGAGACTATTGCCTTTCTTTGATAGGCTTAATTTCCATCATATGCCGAGGGCTGAGAACCAGTTGGCGGATGCGTTGGCCACGCTAGCCTCGATGTATAAAGTGAATTTCTAGAATGAAACTCCTGCTATCACCATCATGCGTCTTTATAGACCAGCTTTTGTGTTTGCCATTGAGAAAGCATCCGATGGAAAGCCTTGGTATTTTAATATCAAGCATTTTCTCAAGAATCAGGAGTACCCATCTGGGGCATCCAGCAAGGATAAGAAGACTCTGAGGAGGTTAGCTGGTAATTTTTATCTGAACAAGGACGATGTGCTCTACAGGAGAAATTTTGACATGGTCTTGCTGCGTTGTGTTGATGAACTTGAAGCAAACCTGTTGATGGATGAAGTCCACGAGGGTTCTTTTGGTACTCATGCTAATGGACATGCAATGGCTAGAAAATTGTTGAGATCTGGGTATTATTGGATGACTATGGAATCCGATTGTTTCAAATACGCTAGAAAATGCCATAAGTGCCAAATTTATGCGGATAAGGTGCATGTGCCACCAGCTCCTCTGAATGTGTTGACGTCTCCTTGGCCTTTTGCCATGTGGGGAATTGATGTGATTGGAAAGATTGAGCTGACTGCTTCTAATGGACATCGCTTCATTCTGGTCGCGATTGATTACTTTACGAAGTGGGTAGAAGCAGCGTCCTTCACCAATGTCACGAAGCAGGTGGTCACCCAATTCATAAAGAAGGACATCATTGGTCGTTATGGTATTCCGGAGAGAATCATTACTGATAATGGTTCAAATTTGAATAACAAAATGATGAAGGAACTATGTCAGAGTTTCAAGATAGAACATCACAATTCTTCTCCATATCGTCTGAAGATGAATGGTGCTGTTGAGGCAGCTAATAAGAATATTAAGAAGATTGTGCAGAAAATGGTTGTGACCTACAAAGACTGGCATGAGATGTTTCCTTTTTCTCTTTACAGGTTATCGTACTTTGGTGCGTACATCAACCGGGGAAACTCCTTTCTCACTGGTGTATGGTACGGAAGCAGTCCTGCCATTAGAAGTTGAGATTCCTTCTTTAAGGGTATTGTCGGATGTGAAGCTTGACGAAGCTGAATGGGTGCGAACCAGGTTAAATCAGTTGAGCTTGATTGATGAGAAGAGGTTGGCAGCCATTGCGCATGGCCGGTTGTACCAGAGTAGGATGAAGAAAGCCTTTGATCAGAAAGTACGTCCTCGGTGCTTCCAGACGGGTGACTTGGTGTTGAAAAGGATCCTTCCTCCTCAGACAGATCACAAGGGAAAATGGACTCCTAACTATGAAGGTCCGTATGTGGTAAGAAAGGTTTTCTATGGCGGAGCCTTATTGCTATCTACTATGGACGGTGAAGATTTTTTGTCCCCTGTGAACGCGGACGTGGTTAAAAAATACTTTGCTTAAAAGAGACCCGCTGGACACAAAAAGAAAAGTCCAGGCAAAAAAGGGGCATCCCGGCGAACCGTAAAAAAGGAAAAAAGGTTCGGGCAAAATTAGGGATAAAAGAAAGAGAATGAACCCGCAAAGTTGAAAACCTGAAAAGGCAACATTGGCAAAAATGGGTATCCCGGTGGATTGAAAACCCGAAAGGGCGATCCAGGCAAAAGTTAAGGATTTAAGAAGCAAACGATCACGATCTGCGTTTGATCTGTAAGCTTGTGAGCAGTTATCCCGAAGGAAAGGAATCAGTCCAGTCAGTCTTGTCAGAAGACAAAACATGGGGAACATCGAAGACATACAGGTCATAGCCGAATCGACACATGGTGGTTGTCTGTTTCCACATTGCCGACATTTATATTGTATTTGTTTTCTTGTTTTGAGCAATTACCTCTTTACATAAATTGCATCTGAATTGTAATTCTCCTATTTACAGGCCTTTCATCAATAAAGTATTCACTTCAGTCAAAGAGCTTTCTTTTCCTTGTCCATTTTACTGTTTTGCTTGCGAAATGTCTGTTATTTTGGTAAACATTGCAGGTAAGAGCAAGAGGATGTACAGAGCATAACGAAAGCGCTGACTTTGCTTTATCAACAAGTATCAAGGATGGTAACTAAGGTAACCATTTCACATATAGAACACTTCTGATGTTTTTCTTTGTTGCAGGTCAATAGGGTTATCACAACCGGGTGAGACTCCCTTATCCTCAGCAGTTCAATTCGCAACAAGTAGCAGTTATTGTCAGCCAGGTATTCTCAGCAGGTTAAGTGTGATACTTCCGGCAGAATGGACTTGTTCCCCACAGGTAAATGTAGTCAGACATGAGCAAATAAGAGGTTTGTTTCCCCTAACAGAGATTTCGCTTCCCCAGTGAAGTGGTCATTTTCTCTCCAGCAGAGTTGTGTCCTCTCCGGCAGAGTCCGATTATCCAGTTTGAAATGTTGTATCTCCAACAGAACAAAGCTTTGTCTTCGTGAGAAAGTGAGTCCCCGGCAGGGTGGAAGTTTGTTCTCAGCGGAACAGGATAGAAGTGTTTCCCTCAGCGACAGAGTGGTTTGTAAACTAGTTTTCTTCTCCAGTGGAGGCAACATCGGTGACGCCCTTTCCCTACGGAGTCGGTATTCAGGATTTTCTCCAGCAGAGTGCAGTGCTGATTCTCTCGACAGAGTAAGTGGTGGAACAGGAGTGCGGGTTTTCCCCAACAGAGTCAAGTTCCCTGTAGATTAGGAGTATCTGATATTCCTCGGCAAGGCAGATTGATATTTAACGTAATCCCGAGCAGAGTGGATTTTTTCCCCAAGCAGGGTGGAGTTTTTTGGAAATGTCGTTCAGGGCTGGTTTCTTGAGCAGGATAGAGTCAATCTTCGATGGTCAATTTTTTTCTCCCGCAGAGACGATTTCCTCAGCAAAAGGGGTTTGATTTAAGCATAGCATTGCTTGTGTTCCAGCCGAGCTATTCAAGTCCCTAGAAGATTTGATCCCTAGTTGTGTGGATTTCTCTTCCCGGCATGGTTTGTTCTCTCTCCCTGGTGGAGTGGGTCTTTTCTCCCTAGCATTTATTTTGCTAGGTTGGTTCCTTTTGCATTTGCATTTTGCATTAGCATCCTCCCAAATGCGTAGCATTTCCATTTCGTATGGAGCATTACACCATTTTCAAACATAAGCATCTGAAGCATAAGCCAGGTTTGGTGTTTTGGGACCAGATATTCTTTTCAGCAGAGATTGTTTGAATCAAGGGGCTTTCGTGTCATCCGCGTTAGGATGGAGTTGTAGGTTGGTTATCTTATCAGATTCTTCCCAGCTGAGTAGTTTGGGTGAATGTTTTCACTTTCCTCAGATGAGTCGCTTGCGAGTGTTGCCTTCCCTGGTCAAGCTTGTGGTTCTTCCCCAACAGAGTTGTTCCAACTTTTGGTTGGTCATTGTTGTTTTATTTCAACTTTTGGTTGATGACCCAGTGGCGTTTGGATGTTATTCCAACTTTTAGTGGTTATTCTTTATTGCTCTCAGCAGAGTCGAGGATTCCAACTCTTGGTTGGCACCCTCCAGGGTAGTTTAGATGATTGTATTTGGTGTTCCTACTTTTGGTTGGTCTAGAAGGTGATCCCAAATGTTGGTTGGTAATCTTTGGTTTCTCCGTGTGGAGTCTCTTTTCCAACTTTTGGTTGGCAGTCATTGTTGTTCTAAATCTTGGCAGTAGCTGTTGTTCTAACTCTTTGTTAGTAGCCTTTATTTCAACTCTTGGTTGATAATTTGGGACGATCATCCCAACTTTTGGTTGGCAGTCTATGGTGGAGTCAGCTTCGTGTAGCGTCCCCCAGCTATCCTAACTCTTGGTTAGTAACTTTTGGTCGATGAGGATCTTTCCCCAACAATCCTAACTCTTGGTTAGCAGCTTGTGTTTCGACCTTTGATCGATGGTGTTCCATGGTGATTCTAACTATTGGTTAGTACCTTTATTTCCCGACTTTTGGTTGGTATTCCCTTATTCCCCGGTAGGGTCGGACTGGGACGTCTGTTGTTGTCCCAACTTTTGGTTGGTAGTCTTCCCTTATTCCTCCGCGGAGTTGTTATCTCAACTTTTGGTTGATGAGGAGATTTGATGTGTTCCAACTTTTGGTTGGTGGTTATGGTTTCTCCGGTAGGGTCAGTCGTGGACGTCGGTTTGTTTTCCAACTCTTGGTTGGTAGTCTTTGATTCCCCGGTGAGGTCGCCATATCCGGTGTGGTCAATTTGTTGACGTTTTTCCAACTCTTGGTTGGTAACCTTTGTTCTCTGGTTGCCGACTTTTGGTCAGTATGCCTCCTCAGCGAAGTCGTCTCGCCATGTAAATTGCAGTTAGTATGGATTCCGACTCTTGGTTGGTAGGGGTGGTTTTGTCCCCAGAGAGTCACACCTCATCCCATCTTTTGGATGGTGCTGCTAGTTTGTTCTCCACAGAGTCGTCTGATTAGGCTACTCTTTCCCCGGTGAAGTAGCCACAAAGCTGTTTGGTTACTCTTTTGTTCCCCAACAGGGTTTGTTCCGTCTCTTGGTTGGTATTCCGAGTTCGCTATCCCGACTGTTGGTTGGTATTTTTGCGGGAGAGTCTATTCCAACTCTTGGTTGGTATTTTTGCGGGAGAGTCTGTTCCAACTCTTGGTTGGTATCCGTTGGCCTTTGGTTGTTCCAACTCTTGGTTGGTATCCTCTGGGCGTTTTCCCGACTCTTGGTTGGCATCTTTTAGATGAATTTCAGATTATGTTGAATTGTTATCCCCAGCGCGTCGTTTTCCGACTCTTGGTTGGTAGTCGCTGTTTGGCATTCCTGCGGGGTGCAAATTTCCGGGTTCTTTTGTATTCAATAACCTTATACCTTGAATGTTTGAAAGCAGATGTTTTTCCTCCCTTCAGGTCTAAGTTGTTTGAATAGGGGCAGCTGTAGCACCCCAATATTTGCCTTTCCGTTTTGGTGGTATCTGGCTTTTGTTTCTTTGCATTTTGCAATGCATAGCATTCGTTCTCGAGGCATGGGATCAAGGTGTTCCTGTGACTCAGGTTCATTTCGGAGCAAAAGACTGAACAGCAAACAACAAGCATCAAGAGCGTCGACATTCATTTTGCCCAACAATCGAGCGATCGATTTTATTCTGATTTGTAGGTTAATTTCATATCAGAATCAGCACTCGGGCTCATAGCAAGCATTTTCACAGTAATGACGGTCAAAAATGAGGTCCAGCAGCTAAACAGAGCTCCAGACAGTTGAAACAGGGCAAATGGACAGATTTTCCACCAAAAGGCGCCAGAATTCAAAATTTGAAGGTGTTAATCAGTTAACCTATATGGTTAATTGATTAACCAAAGGAAAATTAGCCCAGATTTGGAATTTTAACAGTGTTAACCGATTAACGCATATGGTTAATCGGTTAACCATAGCAGATTTTGCCCTGTACGTGATTTTGCAAGTCAATTGCACTTGGGGATCGGTTTTGATCACTTTGGAATTCAAATTTTCACTTGGGAAGGATCTAGAACACCTTTAAATTTCAGATTTCCCTCCAAAATCCCATTCCACATTCCAAGCCTTGATTTCCAATCCAAATTCCAATCCTTGCTTTGGGACCCAAACCTAGATGGTATTTAAGTGCTCCACTCCAAACTTCACCATCCAATTTTCATTTTCTCACATTCATTTTTCAGAATTGATCAGAATTCTCTCTCAAATTCTCTCAACTTCTCCATTTCCAAAACTCACTCAAAGCTCTTTTTCATTGGAATTCTTGATTCTTCATTGGAATCAATGGATTCTTGAGCATAAACCTCCATTTACGATCATCATTGAATCAATTCTCATCTTCAATTTTCGTGCAAGATTGGATCTGAATCTGGAGTTGGATCTATAAGTGATTATTTGAAGCTTTTTTGACTCAAATTTGGTGGATCTTCATTCATACAACAACAATTATTGTGGATCTTGAAGTTTTCAGATTTCTAGCATTTGATCTGCTCAAATTCAGTTGATCAACATTTACCGAAGCAAATCTCCGCTTCGAAGGTTGGAATTCTCGATCTGATTTAATTTTTGAGCTTATCATGTTAATCTTCATATTCGATTGAATTTTGTTGATTTCGATCCGTTCGATTTGTGATGTTGTTGTGTAATTGTGTATCCATGCTGTTGGATATTTGTTTTCTGTTGTCAATTTCGTGCTTAATTGATAAGTGGATCTGTTGGAACCTTGGATAAGCTGTTTCTGTGCTGGAAGTGATTTTCTGCTGCTGTTTTTAGCTTCTGGTGCAGTGTTAATCGGCTAACCTATATGGTTAACCGGTTAACCAATTCAAATTTTCAAAATTTTTCAAACGTTAACAGTGTTAATCAGTTAACGCATATGGTTAACCGACTAACCTGTTCAAAATTCCAGATTTTCTGAGCTTTTTAAGGTGTTAAACGATTAACCCTAGGGGTTAACCGATTAACACTGTGCCAGAATGCCATATTTGCTGTTTTGCTTGCTTGTTTGCATACCGGTTCAATTAGAATCATCATAGATCAGTGTGATGCATTAGGATTGAATTGTTTTGAATAATTGTCACTGTTTGTGGTTGATTAATCATGATTTTGTTGATATGTATGATCATTTTTCAATTGTTTGTGTTGCACCCCAAAATTTGACCAACATTTATTTACCCATCAAGAGTTGTATGAGACTTTGAAGATAGCCAAGAAAGTTATTCAAGTGTTCAAGGATTGATATCTTTGGCAGAGAACTCAAAGAGATCCTCAGAGAGATTGGTTGAAACCAAGGTTGTGTGCCTCATAACTTGAGAGTTGTGGGAACTCCTCAGATGATTCTGAGGCTATGAGGGTGGACTTGAAGCTTTGAGAAAGCTTATGAGATGTCTTGAAAGCCATCATGAATCCTAGAGAGGTCATTGTACAAGGATTCAGAAGATTCAGCCATGAGTGGTGGAATTAGGGTTTGACTGGGTCAACCCTATGTCAACTGATGATTTAGAGAGGGTTGAGACCTAATCCAAGAGCCATGTGATCATGGAATGATGCATTGAGATGCTATAAGGATGATTCCTAGACCAACTCATCATGATTGAGGAGTTTGAGAAGTTTCAAGCTAGGGTTTCTAAGGATTGACAGTGTAAAATCCCCTAGTTTGATCCCTATCTTCAAGGCAGTTTAGCTCAAGTTGTGATTGTCATCTCATCTTCCCCATAACATGAATGTTTTATAGCTTGTTCTTAGCTTTAATTTGAGTACTAGAAGTCCTTGATAGGATTTGTATAGCTCAAGTTATGACTTTGACAAATTACAAGTCATCTGAGGTATGTGAATCTGGGTCCTTGAAAGTCACCCAACTTGCATCCAACTTTTTCCCTAGTAGGATGATTCCTATGAACTCTTGGTCAACATGAGTGTTGTAGAGCATCTTCTTAGCTTTCTATAGAGTACTAGAAGTCCTTGATAGGATTTGTAGAACTCAACTTATGGCTTTGGCAATTCAAGGGCATTTTGGTCATTTGGAGGTTATAGGTCATTTCAAGCATAAGGCCATATCTCCTATTTCCAAGCTTCAAATGGAAAACTCTTAAACATAAAACTTGCTTAGAATGATGTTTTAAGGCTAGTAAGGAGGTCATGAGATGTTTAAAAGGCTTGTATCAAAAAGTGATAAAAATGGCCTAAAATGGAGGCATAAGTTAAATAAGTTGAAATTGAAAATTGGAAATCACAAGTTATACATCCAAACCATGTCATATAATAGGTCATTTTGACTCCAAAGGACATTCTAAGAACAATGGTTCTGCCACAATTTTTATTTGAGGCCTAGATCATAGGGCTGCTTTGGAAAAGGCTTACTTGCATCTTAAGGTACCAAAGCAAAACTCAAGAAAACTCAATAAAGAAGTTGGTTATGCATTGTAACACATCATAAATTTCATATGGGGAGAATTTCAAGTCAGAATCAAAGGTTACAAGGACCATGGCATGAGATAGCATATGGTGAGAAATGAAATCAAATATCATGAGATGAGAAGTTCAAATTATCATTGGAGTGTTCCAGAAGGTTCTGGACAGTTCCTACAAGTTCTATAAGATGATTAGAACTTGCTCAAAGCAAAGGTTGGTGAGAGTTGGTGCAGAGAAGAGAGAGTGCTATCTTGTTGCTTCCATTGCAAGTCAAGTTTCAATTTCACATTCTTCTTCATTTCCACCCCTTTTTTCCATTCATACACATTCCATAGATCATAGTGAGGGTGTGCAGATCAAATTGAGGGCAATTCCATTGATAAATCGTGCATGAGCTTTTGGATTTTCACCTCTGCAATTCAAGATCGGTTTCCAAGAATCAAGCAGTTTCAATCCTTCTTTTTGCATACAGAAGCAAGAATACTACTCAGTGAAGGAATTGGGAAAGATTGAAGGTCTGAATTGAGGGATTTCTTCATCTGCTCACTCGATTTTACCAGGTTTGTAAATTTCTCTCTACACTTTAATTTAAGTAGAATTAGATAGAATTAATAGGTTAGAATGGTTAAGGATAACTAGGAGATCATTTCTGGAAAGTTTGAAGAGAATTGGTGGTGATTTTGCTGTTGACACCATTTCTTTATGGACCAAGAACTCACTGAATATTGGGGGATAATCTTAGTTTAATAGCAAGAAATGTTCAGGGAAGCATGAGGATGAGATTAGGACCTTTAATTTTGAGAATTGTTAAGATTGGTTCTTGATCAGTTATTTGAAGTTGCTATCGGGTTCTAGGTTTGAGAGAGTTTCAATAAATTCTGATGCCATGGCTAGATTCCTGAAGAAATTTGGAGTAATCTAGGGTTTTTAATTGTTGCATTTGGTGAGGTATTAATGGAGTTCGTGTGTGAGGAAGATGAGGCTTCTTGTTCTGCATTTCCATGGAGGTTCCAAGAACCCTAGCTGAAGGTTGAAGACAACCTCCCAGCCATTAGATCAAGCAAGACCGGTTGACTGAGAAACGATCCAACGACTCGTGTTTAATTTCATCTTGGAGGGAAATTCCGAAAAGCAATGAAACGATGCGTTTCATTAAAAGGAGCTTCCTGGGCTTAGTGATCCAATGACTAATCCCACCCCCACTTGTGGCCCATGATTGATTTACACTGAATTCCATTTCTATTTGCACCGTAGATTTTCCATTTTATTTTCATTTTTGTCATTTATTTTCTATTTAAATGATGGGCCTAGCGCATGACTATCTGAACCCCCCATTCTGGGCCCATGCGCGTATTGAACTGCATCTGTTTGCTAGCTGCACCCCATCTCTTCATATTTCATTTTATTTTCTCCATTTTATTTCAAACTTTGAAAAATCATAATAAATGGAAAATTAAATATTTTTTAATGGGAATTTTTGCTCCCATTTCATATTCATGTCTAGAAAATTATCAAATAAAAATATTTTCACTTCATACATTTTTGATATTTTTTGTGTATTTTCTACTTTTATTGCATTTTATTTCTTTTATGTTGATCCATGAATTTGTAGAATTTTGTTTAGGTAGCTCCCTTAGTATTTTTACGCCATTCTTTTTAGGATAGTTAGATATAAGCTTTAGCTTCCCGCTGGATTTATTCCATAATTTTGTGATGAATTTTAGGATAGTTTTGATTAGATGACATTAGGTTGTATAGAATTAGGTTAATCCTTAACATAGGTCCATAATAACATTAGAACTTTGGGTTTCTAGGTCAAGTTAGATATTGGGGCATATAAGGGTATTAAGGGTAGGTATGTAGGATCCCTTAGAAATTATATTAGGATTTAATATAGTGATATACTATTTTTAGATGATTTTTGTAGTTGATGATTGTTTGTGTTGCCCTTGTGGGCTTGTATTTTTGTTTGCTTTGCTTTGTGGGCTTGGATAGCTTGGTTTTGTTCTAAGGAGCATTGAGGATCATAGTAGGAGCATTGAAGATGGATTGAGGAGCTTGAGAGCTTGATCTTTTTTGTTTTGTTGATTGTTTTAGGGTCAGGAATTAGGAAGAGTTTAGACTTAGTTAACTTCTTTCTTAAACATGGATGGTATCTTTCACCTCCATTCCTCCCTATGATTCAAAGTCCTTCCATGGTATACACCTCTATCCTTTGGAGGGATAAGTGATTGTACCTAGGAAGTAGAACTTCTGAGGGAACCATTCCTTTGATGTTGAACCCTTATAGGTCACCTTTGGTGGTCAATAAGCAGTTCAATATCCCCAGCTTATCCAGTAAGTGATTTCCTCTGGTTTGATTATCTTGAGAGATGTTGAGCTTGAGTTTGAATATGAAGACTCCATTGAAGAGTGTAGAAGAGGATGAATCCTTGGGTATTGCCATTCCAGCTGAAGCTTGAAGAGCAACAAGAGCAAGTTGATACTTGAAGACCCTGGAGATTAGGTGAAGCCTGAAGGTGGAGCTGATCAAGAAGCTGAAGCTTAAAGGAGAAGATAAGTTGAAATTATGTTGAAAGGTTGAAACCTGGAAAAACTAATTGATACTTGTCCAGAGTGATTGAGGTCTGAAGACTGAGTTGCTGTTGGAAGAGCTGAAGCTTGAAGTTGAGAGAAGTTGGTCTGCTTTCTTCTGTTTTCTTTTTATGTATTGATGTGTTTTGTTTGACTTGCTTGATGCATTAGAATAAGTTCATATCTAGAATAGGTAGAATCTAGAAGCATGATTGCACTAGAGGTTGAGTTGCTCCCTCTGCTTGTATTGTTACTGTGTGGCTTTGCTTGCGGGTATTCGGTAGAGCCCTGCTCCCTTGCCCATGTGGTTTGTTTGCCTGATGGCATTTCATTTCATTTTATCTGTATGATTCCAGTTTACTGTTATTGCTTGATAGCATGTTGTTTTATATTTCAGTATGATTACTGTTATCCATTCTGGCTTGAGGTTGAGATGAGCTTGTGGAGGCTGAAGCCCCACACACATTTCCTCCCTCACTTGCATTGCATGCCTTTTACTGTTAAGCTGATGCTTTGTCTGTTTTGGTGTATCATTGACATGATCCCTTAGGCCTCTCATTTCCTTTGATAAGGAATTAATGATAGAATTTTAGGTTGAAACCTATGCATGACAACTTCTAGGAGTTCCCTGTTTAAACCTCAACCATAGGATGAATCCATGGCATGACAACAGTAGGACTTGATAGTCTCCCTCCTAGTTGGGCCTGTTCTCTTCTCATCTCAAAACAGTTTAAGATACAGTAATCATGAATGATTTCTTTCGTACGTTACGAGCCTTAAGCTATCTGAGAAAGGATTGTGGGAGAGTTTCTTTTCCACAGTCTGGATGTTTAGTATGGTACCCTTTGGGTGACATGCGACGCATTCACTCTCAGGTCATAGTCTCTAGTGCAATTGAAATTGCAAACACAATAAAAAACACTTCTTTCGTAAAAGACAGGAAATAAACCGTAGTTTCCCGAACTACGTGAGCTCTAATCTCTCATACCTGTTGAGAGTACGTAGGCACAATACTGATGTATTGGCGAGCTACCTTCCCCCATTACCCGTCGTAAGCCGAACTACGTTGACTCTGATTTCTCATTCTCTGATGAGAATACGTAGGCATAAAGTGCGACGCTTTGCCGAGTCATTTTCTTTTCTTTTTAAGCCAGCCTTGATAGGTAGATAGCATAAAACCAACCCGTCCAAGTAAACACAACAAGCGAGGATCCCGTCGAGTACGACGGACGTGAGGGGTGCTAATACCTTCCCCTTGCGTAACCGACTCCCGAATCCAGACAACGGTTGCGATGACCTTGTCTTACCCTTTTTCGTCAGGTTTTTTCCGATCGTTTCCTTTCCCGCTCTGAGGGATAAATAACGAAATGTGGCGACTCTTCTGTTGTGCTGGCACCTTATTTTCGCGCAAGCGACAGCTGGCGACTCTGCTGGGGAATGAGATAGTTTCCTAGGGATCCAACGTCCCGAAAGCGAGTCAATCTGGGGACTCCAACGGTTCCCTGCGAGAGTCAATCCTAACGCTTGTATGTTTACTTGTTGGGTTGCGTTTATTTATCGCATTTTACTTCTCGCACTTTATTTCCCGCATTTTATTTCCATTATAATATGATTATCTGTGCTGTTGTGGGATGGGAGTTCTGATGAGTGAGAAGCCAGACCCAGGCTTGAGTGCACTATAGACTTAGAGTGGAAATTAGTGGGCGCGTGCTTGCTTTGCAGGCACTAGTGTCTCATGAAATCCAAGCTCAGACGAGGTTCATCCGGTTGGCTTCTCTTTCAACCCTTTGGGTTGAGACGGTTGCTGGTTTGGTGGATTGTCGACTCTGGGGACCGATCATTTGTGATTCAGCCGAGTGAGGCCGCTTCATGAGCTGGTGATGCCACACCTTCTGGGTATCGTATCACCCCTCTTGAATGTCTGTGACGCTGATGAACGCATAGGATGCCGAACTTGAGTCAGTTTAGGGCCATACCTGTGAGCAGGGTTGGGTTCATTGCAGGAAACTTTGACCTTCAGACTACCTGGTCTTCTTGACAGCGAATCAGTTTTGTTGGTACCAGGGTTTCTCAGTTGCAAATTTGTCTATTCTTGATAGAGCTGGTTTGATCAGAGGATCTTATCATCAGGTGTATGTCTGTTCTTGATGGAGCAGAGTTTTGTCATCAGTTGTTTGTTCTTGATAGAGCAGATTTTTGATTAGGGGTCTGAAGATCTCATCAGCAGCTGTATGTTTGTTCTTAATAGAGCAGATTTTTGAGTGGGGTCTGAAGACCTCATCAGTAGATATTTCTTGATCCTACATCCGAGGTCCTTATTATCAGACATTTGTTCTTGACAGAGCAGAATTATGATCCTATGTATATGGCTCTATCAGATGGTTGTTCTCGACAGATCAGATTTGTGGTCCTACACCGGGGTTTCCTTCTTATCAGTGGTTGTTGATACAGAATCTCCACAGCACCAGCTACCCGGACCTCTTATTGCATGACTGCATTTTGCATTAGTTTGCATACTCATTTGCATTTCATTAACGTGTGTCTGTGTTGCAGGTACCGTTTTCCCCGATCCAGGATTTCTTGCCTCCTATTGTATTGTTATGGGCTCTCCGAGGAAGACCGTGGCTTACAAGTTCCCTGTCCCCGATGTGGTTAAGTTGACTGGTTTGATAGCTCTAGCAGATGATTCTGTGAGGGATGAGTTCAGGAAATCTTACAGCAGGTTGCTCAGTTTGGTTCATAAGCCTTCTGCATTCGAGGTGAATGGGTTGCACGCTCTGCTGCAGTTCTACGACCCTCCGCTGAGATGTTTCACTTTTCAGGATTTCATTCTCGCACCCACGCTGGAAGAATATGCTGATTTGCTAGGTGTGCCTATCAAGAGGCAGATGCCTTTTGTTCACATGGATGCTGAGCCTGATCTGGCTGGTCTAGCTCCTTCACTTCATCTGGACGCCTCCGAGTTAGTATTGACTAGTTGGAACAAGGTTTCTGGGTTCTCCTTGCAGTTTCTGGTGGGTAAGGCTCAGCAGTGTGCCAAGGACGGATGTTGGGTCGCGTTCAATGCCATCCTCGCTCTATGCATATACGGCATCATTTTGTTCCCCAATATGCCCGATTTTGTAGACTTTGATGCATTTCACATCTTCGCTTCAGGGAATCCAGTCCCTACCTTGATAGGAGATGTCTATCACTCAGTCCACTACAAAAACGAGAACAGGAGGGGGAAGAATGTCTCGTGTTGCGTACCCTTGCTTTACAAATGGCTTGATAGCCATTTTCCCAAGAGGGGTCCTTTTGTCTCTTCTGCAGCCACAACTGAGTGGCCTGAGCGTCTGATGAGTTTATCTGCAGAGGATGTTGACTAGTTCGACAAAGATAGGTTGGGTACTGAGGTGATCTTCAGTTGCAACGGGTTTCCAAATGTGCCTTTGATAGGTAGGAAGGGCTGTATAAACTACAGACAGTTCGCGTACGCCTTGAGAACTCCGCCGAAGGATGAAGAGGTACAGGAATCTCTGTACCTCACTGGTATTCTAGAGGGGGATCTGTTGTCCAAACTTCAGCGCGCGTGGAATGGTATCAGTAAGCGAGGAAAGCCATTGCTGGGAAAAAGCAACAATCAAGCATACCCTCCGTATGTAACTTGGATCAGAGCCAGGGCCGATGCTATAGGGATGCTGTTTCCTCATGCCAAGCCAGAAAGCCCTCCAATGATCGAAGAGCCTACTACTGTGCCCATTCAGCAGCATAATCAGGTGTTAGCTGAGCGGGATGAATTGAAGCGGGCAAACGAAGAACTGGAGAAGGAATTAGCTCAGCTCCGAAGCGAAAGGAACGAAGCCGTTCGTTCTTTCAAAAGGCAGACAGAGTTGGTGAACCAGCTCGGTACAGACCTGACTAAGCAGATAGCCGAGCGTGAACGCATGGGTCGAGACTTCAAAGCTGTCAACGATGTACTGGCTACGAAGAAGCAGCACTTGGACGAGGCATATCGGAGGATATCCAAGTTCAACCAGCACTAGAAGGCTTCCCTGGCCACCAGGAAAGAGCGGGAAGATAAGCTGATGCTACAGATCTCCAAGCTGGAAGCCCAGGTGAAGGACAGTGAGCAGAGGTTTGATGAAGAAACCGCCCGCAGATACGCCGCCGAAGGCCAGCTCAACAAAGCTCTCGCTAACCTGAAGGAGCGCAAGCTGACGTTTGAGTCCAAGAAGCGGAAATTAGAAGATTGCTTCGGCGAAGGAGCATGGGAAAGTTCGGTTGAAGGACTTCAGTATACCATTGTGCAAAGGGAGTTACTCGTCGAGGGGTTGCTCACTCTGCCAGATCATCCAGAGACGAAGGAGTTGTTAGAAGAGTATCGCGCCTGTGGTCGTACTTGACTATTTGTATTCCTTTTGTTTTGATCATTGTTGTATGCTGACCATCACCAGGCTTGTTGGTTGAGGTCACGCTGTTGATTCGTCTTGTACTCGCTGATGCTATGTACTGCCTTGATAGGCTTTCCTTATATATGAGATTGTTGTTTCCATGATTGGACTCAGACTTCTTCTTCTTCTTATTATCAGCACTAGCACTCAGGCACTAGGATCGGGGGAAATCTCCCAAGCACACAGACACACGCATGCATTTGCATGAAGCATTTGCATGACAAGCATTTTGTTGTTTTTCCTAACCCTTTAGTGTTTACAGGTTTTTCAGGCTTACAGGTCCCAGGCTGTTCCCGGTGACTCCAGGATTGATCAGAGACTAGTTCACCGCTATCCTACTAGAGCTAATCAGACCAGGATCATGGATCAAGTGCGAACAGACGTTCAGGAGCTCCGTGAGAGGATGAATCGCTTCATGGAGCTCATGCAAGTGGTCGCCAATGGCCAAGACCAGCTCAGAACTTTGGTCCAGCCTTAAATCTCCAGGGTTGATAGCAACGACATCCTCCACGGTGGGACCGTGCCTACTCCTCCACCAGTTGATACTTCACAGAATGGTGTCCCCGTGGTCGGGGGCAACGACAGTGCTAATGGCAATGTGATGGCCAACATCGGACTCAATACGACGGGCGTCAGTAATGGGAGTCTGGGAGCTAATGTCAACATCGGGCTGGGCAACGGCAATGCAGGCGTCGGGAATCTGTTGGTGCCTCAGCCATGGCTTGAGGATCATCAGGATGATGTGTTCTCTCAAAGAGGTGCAGAAGGGGAGCTGAATGCTGAAGCGCGGCTTAGATTCAAAGCACTTGAAGATAAAATGAGAGATATTGAGTATCAGAATACTTTGGGCGTTGATATGTCCAAGCTGGGATTAATTGCTGATTTCAAGGTACCTCCTAAGTTCAGGGTACCTGACTTTGAGAAATATAAGGGCACCACTTGCCCTCGTGTCCACCTGAGATCGTACTTCGGGAAGATGTCTGCTTATTCCGAAGACGAGAAGTTGCTGATGCACTTCTTCCAAAACAGTCTTTCCGGGCTGTCCCTCGAGTGGTACATGGGTCTGGAGCCCACTAGTGTGCGCACATGGAAGGATCTCACTGAAGCGTTTGTGCACCATTACCAGTACAACAGCGACTTGGCCCCGAACCAGGTCCAGCTCCAGAACCTGTCGCAGAGAAATAATGAAGGATTTAAGGAGTACGCCCAGCGGTAGCGTGAGTTGGCCGCTCGGGTTCAGCCGCCGATGGTTGAACGCGAGCTCGTGCAGATGTTTGTAGCTACCCTCCCAGGGGTTTACTATGAAAAGTTATTCAGCGGTATGTCTGGGACTTTCTCAGCTCTCATTATCATGGGCGAGCACGTCGAGAATGGAATCAAGATCGGGAAAATTCAAGGTGAATAATCCTCAGCTGGAGGAGGTGGAAAGAAACCTTATGCTGGTAAATAACGAGAAGGAGAAGCGAGCGCTGTGACCAACGCTCAAAGAAAGGGCAAAGGCCCTCAGTAGCAGATAGCCAGTATAAATATCCCAGTAGCTCCGCAACAGCAGCCGCAGCAGCAGCAGCAACCGAATCAACAGGGATATAGAAAGTACCAGAATCGGGCATCTTTGGCAAACCGTCACTTCGAGGCACCACCCATGTCGTACGCGCAGCTCTTGCAGACTTTGCTTCAGCTTCAGTTGGTTCAGAAGAGGACGATGGCTCCCTTGACAGGGGCACCTCCACCAGGGTACGACGCAAATGCCACTTGCGACTTCCACTCAGGGGCTCCAGGCCACACAATCGAGAACTGCAAAGCCTTCAAGCACAAGGTACAGGACCTGGTAGATGCCAAGATCATTAACTTCTCCGATAATGTGCCCAATGTTACGAAGAATCCTATGCCGAATCATAGGGGAGGCGGAGTGAACGCCATTAACGAAGAAGAGAGTGCAGATCTGTTGACTGATGTCAGAGACCTAAAGACGCCGCTTAGCTTCGTCAAAGCTAAGTTTTTGAAAAGAGGGTTCTTTCCAAGGTGCGGAGAACTATGCATGGACTGTGCCACACATTCTGATGGATGTGAGCAGTTGGTAGAAGGAATTCAAAGTCTGATGACTGAGGGGATTCTGCAGTTTAGCCGGAGGGCTGAAAGTGTATCAGGAGAGGTAGTGTTGAAGCAGGCCGATGAAGTCGCCACCATCACCATCCCTCGCCAGCCAATAACCATTTATGCGCCCAGACCGCCCACAATTACTATTACCAAAGCTGGGCCGATACCGTGTGGGGTAGAAAAAGATTTGCTTTTCAAAGATACCGAGGAGTTTATGTGGTTGATCAAAAAGAGCGACTACAAGATTGTAGACCATCTCCATCAGACGCCTTCGAAGATTTATATTCTCAACTTGTTGCTGTATTCTGAAGCACACCGCAATGCGCTGCTGAAGGTGTTGAACGCCGCCTACGTACCGCAAGAGATATCGGTGAATCAGCTAGAAGAGGTTGTAGCCCACGTTAATGCTGGCAATGGGCTAGGTTTCACAGACTTGGAGCTGACGCCAAAAGGGAGGAATCACAACAATGCCCTGCACATCTCGATAGAGTGTAGGGGCACAATCATGTCGCACGTGCTGGTGGACACGGGTTCGTCACTTAATGTTCTGCCGAAGAAGGCCTTAATGAAGTTGGATACTCGTGGAGTGGTCTGCACACCCAGTGATCTGGTTGTGAAGGCGTTCGACGGAACTAAACGCCACGTTTTCGGGGAGGTGACCCTGCCGATCCAAGTCGGTCCGGAAACGTTCAACGCGGTCTTTTATATTATGGACATCATGCCTGCCTACAGTTGCCTCTTGGGCCGGCCATGGATCCATGCTGCTGGTGCCGTGGCCTCCACGTTGCACCAAAAGCTCAAATATGCTGTCGAGGGAAGCATCGTAACCGTGTGTGGCGAGGAGGACATAATGGTGAGCCATTTGTCATCCTTTAGGTATGTTGAAATGGATGGAGAAATCCATGAGACTCTTTGCCAAGCGTTTGAAGCCGTCAAGGTGAAGGAGGTAGCTCCTGTAGTCACAGAAAAGCCAGAGATGAATCTCTCTTCGTTCAAGGAAGCTCGGGCCGTTGTCCAAGCTGGGTCTACCCCAGGCTGGAGGCGTATTTTGGAGATACCCAACAAGCAGAATAAGTTTGGATTGGGGTATTCTCCTGAAGCTGAAGCTTCTTCTTCGTCTAGCAGTGCGTCTCGAGGTAAAGGGTCGATCCAATTTACCAGTGGCGGAGTGATCTTCGAAAGCATCAACGCGGCGTCTGAAGACAGCGGGGATAGCGATTGTGACCTCGACTCTTGGATTCAGCCAAGCAAGCCGGGCGAGGGCCTCAACAATTGGACCATCAAGGATATCATCCAGATGACAAGTGAAGAGTAATGATTTACTTTTTCCAATCATTGTACAACCCTATGTCCTACCCGGGGCATAGCGGTTTTATTGTCAGGGCCTTGTTGGATTATGTACATGCATTTTGTTAATAAATCAAAGGCGTTTTCTTCGTATTCAAATATTGTGATCTCTGTTATTCCTGTTTTATATTTGTTTTGAAAAACAGTAAAATGGCAATGAGGTTGGTGCTAACCTGCACATCTTTGTTTTAAACTTAACCCTTGTTATTGCAGGATCCACATAACAGATGACATCGACTCTGGACCTTCTACGGCTCACTTCGACTTCGATTGCCCGATCTATCAAGCCGAAGAAGAGATTGATGAAGACGAAGACCTTCCTGAAGAGTTGGCCCGCTTGTTGAAACAAGAGGAGAAAGTTATTCTGCCTCACGAAGAGGAGATCGAGATCGTAAATCTGGGTTCTGAAGAGCTCGTTAGAAATGTCAGGATAGGGGCCGCATTGCAGAATGATGTCAAGCAGAGATTAGTCGAGATGCTAAGAGAGTATAGTGATGTCTTTGCTTGGTCATACGAAGATATGCCCAGACTTGACACGGACATCGTGGTCCACCACTTGCCGCTACGAGAAGATTGCCCTCCCGTTAAGCAGAAGCTTAGGAGGACGAGACCAGATATGGCCGTTAAGATCAAAGAAGAAGTGCAAAAACAGCTTGATGCTGGCTTCTTAGCGGTCACTACTTACCCTCCGTGGGTCGCCAACATAGTGCCTGTGCCGAAGAAGGACGGTAAGGTACGCATGTGTGTCGATTATCGGGATTTGAATAGGGCGAACCCTAAAGATGATTTCCCGTTGCCTCATATCGATGTGTTGGTCGACAACACAGCTCAGTTCTCCGTGTTTTCGTTCATGGATGGCTTTTCCGGTTACAATCAGATCAAGATGGCGCCGGAGGACATGGAGAAAACGACGTTTATCACCCCCTAGGAAACGTTTTGCTACAAGGTAATGCCCTTCGGTCTGAAGAACGCAGGGGCCACTTACAAACGAGCAATGGTAACTTTGTTTCATGACATGATTCATCATGAGATCGAGGTCTATGTTGATGACATGATTGCGAAGTCCCAAACGGAGGAAGAGCATCTGGTCAACTTATTGAAGCTTTTTGAGAGGCTTAGGAAGTTCAGGTTGAGGCTGAATCCTAACAAATGTACTTTCGGAGTACGGTCCGGAAAGTTACTGGGGTTTATCGTGAGTGAACGAGGCATCGAGGTTGATCCTGTGAAAATAAAAGCCATTCAAGAAATGCCAGCGCCGAAAACAGAAAAAGAAGTTCGTGGTTTCTTGGGCAGAATAAACTACATTGCAAGGTTTATCTCTCAGCTCACGGCCACTTGTGAACCGATGTTCAAGCTTTTAAAGAAAGATCAGGCAATTATCTAGAATGAGGACTGCCAGAAGGCATTCGATAAGATAAAGCAGTATCTTCAAGAACCTCCAATCTTGATACCCCCAGTGGCTGGACGGCCTCTAATCATGTACTTGACAGTTCTTGAGAATAGTATGGGGTGTGTTCTCGGTCAGCACGACGAGACGGGCAGAAAGGAGCATGCCATTTACTACTTGAGTAAGAAGTTCACTGACTGCGAATCTCGCTACTCGATGCTGGAGAAGACGTGTTGTGCACTAGCCTGGGCTGCCAAACGTTTGCGACAGTACATGCTCAATCACACCACCATGCTAATTTCGAAGATGGATCCGATCAAGTACGTCTTCGAGAAGCAGGCTCTTTCGGGCAGGATTGCCAGATGGCAAATGGTGTTAACGGAATATGATATTCAGTACGTGTCCCAGAAGGCCATTAAGGGAAGCGTATTGTCTGATTACCTTGCCGAACAGCCGGTCGAGGATTATCAGCCGATGAAATTTGAATTCCCTGACGAGGATATTATGTTTCTCAAAGCGAAGGATTGCGATGAGCCGTTGCCCGACGAGGGGCGAGATAGGAAATCCCAGTGGAAATTGATATTTGACGGGGCGGTTAATTCCTATGGAAGTGGCATCGGGGCTATCATCACGACTCCCCACGGATCCCACATCCCGTTTACTGCGAGACTGACGTTTCCAGTCACCAACAATGAAGCGGAGTACGAAGCATGCATCATGGGTCTAGAAGAGGCAATTGATTTGAGAATCAAGAACCTAGACGTATATGGTGACTCAGCGCTTGTGATCAACCAAATTAAAGGGGAGTGGGAGACTCGTCAATCGAATTTGGTGTCGTACATGAATTATGCCAGAAGGCTACTTCCGTTCTTTGATCGAGTGGAACTCCATCATGTGCCCAGAGCAGAAAATCAGATGGCTGATGCCTTAGCCACGTTGGCTTCAATGTATAAAGTCAATTTTTGGAATGAGGCTCCAAGAATTGTCCTTTCGCATCTTGATAGACCGACATTTGTCTTTGCAATCGAGGAAGCCGCCGACGGCAAGCCATGGTTCCATGACATCCAGACTTTCCTTATGACTAAGGAGTATCCTGCGGGTGCGTCAACCCAGGATAAGAAGACTCTGAGGAGGCTGTCTGGAAATTTTTATCTCAATCCTGATGGAGTTCTGTATAAGAGAAACCACGATCTCATGCTACTCAGATGTGTAGATGAGAAAGAGGCGAGTATGCTCATGGAAGAAGTCCATGAGGGCACATTTGGTACGCACGCCGGCGGGCATGCTATGACGAGGAAGATCCTGAGAGCAGGATATTACTGGCTGACGATGGAGTCTGATTGCTTTAAATTCGCGAAGAGATGTCATAAATGCCAGATTTATGGTGATAAAGTTCATGTGCCGCCGTGCCCGTTGAATGTCATGTCCTCCCCGTGGCCGTTCTCCATGTGGGGCATCGACATGATAGGCAAGATCGAGCCCACTGCATCTAACGGTCATCGCTTCATTCTGGTAGCTATCGACTACTTCACCAAGTGGGTGGAGGCAGCCTCGTATGCTAATGTGACAAAGCAGTTAGTGGCTAAATTCATAAAGAGGGACATCATCTGTCGCTACGGAATTCCCGAGCGGATCATTACTGATAATGGTTCGAACCTGAATAACAAGATGATGAAGGAGTTGTGCCAGAGTTTCAAGATCGAACACCACAACTCATCTCCTTACCGGCCGAAGATGAATGGCGTCATTGAAGCGGCCAACAAAAACATAAAGAAGATTGTTCAGAAGATGGTTGTGACCTACAAAGATTGGCACGAGATGCTGCCGTTTGCATTGCACGGTTATCGTACAACGGTACGTACTGTAGAAGCATGCTTCAGTCTCAAGTTTTGATGATGTCAATACTACTCAAGGTCATCTCTTGATTGCAAAAAGACAAGCCGTTCAAAGTTATCAAGATCAAGTCAAGCTATCTTTCAAGTCAAGCTACATATGGAACTATGATTCTTCCAGACTTGGCTGCATTACTGGTATATCATATTCTACCCTTATAATTTGATATACAAGTGTTCAAAAACATCAAGCATTTTTGCATAATACATAAGCATGTTTTTGAAACCTTAAAAATGGTATAACATAATTTTAAAAAGCATTTTCCTGAAAATTAGCAGTGTTAACCGATTAACCATATAGGTTAACCGGTTAACCAATTTGAATTTTGAATTTTTTGGGCTAACGTACCAGTGTTAACCGATTAACCATATGGGTTAACCGATTAACACTGAACGTGCAGTGAAAAATTGCTTTGTTTCAAGTTCAAAACTTATTTAAAAATTATACCATTTCATATTTTTGATGTCTACTCAATGTACCTTTTTGAAAGGATATTTTACTCATATAAATTCTGAGTTTTTCTTTTTTGAAAAACACCAATAGAACATAACACAAAAACTTTTCAATCTCCAAACACTTTCTACATTCATTTTCAAATTGTCTTAGAATCAAATTCACCATTTTCAAAAACTTTCATTAAGTGTTCATATGTGCATAAATTTCATATTCATCCTTGAACACTTGTATTGAAAATTGTAAGAGTGAATTCTGATCATTTGGAGAAGATCAACTTTGATATCATTACTCTCAAATTCAAACCTTTACAAACTTGTGTATATTGACTTGTGATCCAGGATTGTTGGACACAAGGGTGAGTGTTTACAAGAGGATTGTTCTTGTACACTTGTTAGTTTTATTGTTTGATAGTAGGCCTCACCGGTTGATGGTGTGATAGGTTGTACTTTATTAAACAATAGTGAAAATTCTCTTTCATGTTGAAAGGGGAGTGGAGTACTCTCGGATTGTGAGGGGAACCACTATAAATCCTGGTGTCCATTGTTCTTTTATTTTTCTTCTTCTGCTTTCATAACCAAAAACAAACCAGTAATATTTCAAGATATCATAAAAACCGGAAAAATTTCAAAAGTCCTAATTCACCCCCCCCCCCCCCCCTCTTAGGCATACTCTGTTCTTACAATTGGCATCAGAGCAGGTTAAGGTAACCTGTTCCTAACGATTCAGTATGGCTTCCGCAAGTACCAACCCGGTTTTCAAAGATGGTGGAAGTAGTAACATGCCACCACTCTTTTCTGGAGAATACTTCGATTTTTGGAAAATCCGTATGAAGGCACATCTTGAGGCTCAAGGAGATGGTATATGGGAAACCGTTGAAACTGGTCCACATGTTCCTACAAGTGTGGTAAATGGTGTTGGAACCCCAAAGATTAAATCCTCATATGATGAAGATGACAAGAAGAGAATCTTGAATGAGAAGAAAACAATCAACATACTTCAAAGCGCTCTCAGTATGGATGAATTCTTTCGCATATCACAGTGTCAACCGGCAAAACAGATTTGGGATACCTTGGTAGAAACGCATGAAGGAACAGCAGAAGTAAAAAGATCAAGACTTAACACGTTAAGTCAAGAATATGAGATGTTCCGTATGCAGCCCGGTGAATCTATTGTTGCCTTGCAAAAGAGGTTCGTTCATCTAACAAATCACCTGATTGCTCTTGGGAAGACCTTCACCAACGATGATCTCAACTTAAAAGTCCTAAGATCCTTGACAAGAGAATTGCAACCAAAGGTGACCGCCATTTCGGAAAAGAAAAGTCTTTCAACAATGACATCCGCTTCATTATTCGGGAAACTTCAAGAGCATGAACTGGAACTTGGAAGGCTTGAGAAACATGAAAGTCAAGACAAGAAGTCCAAAGGAATTGCCTTGAAGACTGACACAAAGGATGACAAAATTGACGAATCTTCCGAAGACGAAAATTTCATGCTTCTAGTAAAGAAGCTTGGTAAGTTTTTTAATAATAATAAAACTTCTTCTTTTTCTAAAAAGAATAGACATTTCAGGAAAAAGGAGGCATCCACATCAAACCAAGAAATTACATGTTACGAATGTGGAAAACAAGGTCACATAAAGCCAGATTGCCCAAAACTCGCAAATAAAGGAAAATTCAAGGGCAAGAAGGATTTCAAAACAAAGAAGGCTTATGTCGCATGGGACGACAACGAAGTGAGTTCATCATCGGAATCAGATAGCGATGAAAGCGCAAATATTGCCTTAATGGCCTCTCACCATTCCGATGACGAAAATGAGGTATGCTTGAAGACAACCACAAATCAATGGTATCTTGATAGTGGCTGCTCGAAGCATATGACGGGAGATATAAACAAATTTTCAAGTCTATCATTAAAGGCAAAAGGATACGTCACTTACGGTGATGATAATAAAGGAAAAATCCTTGGAGTTGGAACCATTGGTGCACCACCATGTACAATCATCGAAGACGTTCTTTTTGTTGAAGGCCTTAAGCATAACCTGCTTAGCATCAGTCAATTATGTGACAAAGGGTTCAAAATCAACTTCACAAAGGAGGAATGCTTGATCGAACACGAAGTCACTCATGAGATTCTGCTAAAAGGTAAAAGATATAATAACATTTTTATGATTTCTTTTGATGACTCTTCCTTGAAGGTAAAGTGTCTTATGGCGAACATCAACGAGGCATGGCTTTGGCATAAAAGATTTGCTCACATTCACATGGAGCATTTAAACAAATTAATCAAGCATGATCTGGTTGTTGGGCTTCCGAAGATAAAATTCATCAAGGATAAATTATGCGATGCATGTCAAAAGGGAAAACAGACCAAGACAACTTTCAAATCCAAGCAAGTGGTTTCTACATCAAGACCGCTTCAATTATTGCACATGGATCTTTTTGGTCCATCAAGAACGAAGAGCTTTGGAGGTAGTATTTATGCTTTAGTTATTGTTGATGATTTTTCTCGATATACCTGGACAATGTTTTTAGTGCAGAAAAATGATGCGTTTAAAGCATTCAAAAAGTATGCAAAACGAATTCAAAACGAGAAGTCACTCACTATAGCCTCCATAAGAAGCGACCACGGTGGAGAATTTCAAAATTCAGACTTTGAAGAATTTTGCGAATAACATGGAATTTCTCATAATTTTTCGGCACCAAGAACTCCTCAACAAAACGGCGTCGTAGAACGGAAGAATCATTCACTAGTTGAACTTGCTAGAACAATGCTCAGCGACACAAATCTTCCAAAATATTTTTGGGCAGAAGCAGTAAGCACGACATGCTTTGTAAGCAACCGCGTGAATATTCGACCGCTACTCAAAAAGACTCCGTATGAGTTGTTCAAGGGAAGGAAACCGAATATATCATTCTTCCACATATTTGGCTGCAAATGCTTCGTTCTCAACAACAGTAAGGACAATCTCGGTAAGTTTGATGAGAAGTCCGACGAAGGTATCTTTCTTGGTTACTCTCTTTATAGTAAAGCTTTTAGAATTTTTAATAAAAGAACTCTTACCATTGAAGAGTCCATTCATGTTTCATTTGATGAGACTAACCCCTCGAAAGAGGATAATATTGTTTTGGATGATGATGATGATTTTGTAGATACTCCACAAAATGAAGAAATTGTTTCAAATGATCAAACAATATTACGTGAAGATGTTACTCAAGAAAATCAAGATCTTCCGAAAGAATGGAAAACACACAGAGATCACCCAATTAATAAAGTTATTGGTGATATTAGTCAAGGCGTTGCAACTCGACTTAATTTAAAGGATGCTTGTCTCAACATGGCGTTTGTATCTCAAATTGAACCATCAAAGATCGATGAAGCTTTAGGCGACGACCAATGGATTATAGCAATGCAAGAAGAACTTAATAAATTTGAAAGAAATCAAGTTTGGACCCTTGTACCAAGACCAGACAATAAGCATATTATAGGAACCAGATGGGTGTTCAAGAACAAACTTGACGAAACTGGGATTATAGTTCGTAACAAGGCAAGATTGGTCGCACAAGGCTACAACCAGGAGGAAGGAATTGATTTTGATGAAACATTTGCTCCGGTAGCAAAGTTAGAAGCAATTAGATTACTACTTGCTTACGCTTGTTCTATGAATTTTCAGTTATTCCAGATGGATGTCAAAAGCGCTTTCCTGAATGGGTACATTAATGAGGAAGTCTACGTCAAACAACCTCCGGGTTTTGAAGACTTCAAAAATCCCTCACATGTTTTCAAACTGAAGAAGGCTCTCTACGGTTTAAAACAAGCACCACGAGCATGGTATGATCGCCTTAGCAACTTCTTATGTGAGAAAGGATTTACAAAAGGAAAGGTTGACAAGACGCTGTTTATAAAGAAGATCAAGGGTAACACCTTGTTAGTACAAGTCTACGTCGACGACATCATTTTTGGATCAACAAACAAAGAACTCTGCGAAGAATTCTCACTCATGATGCGAGAAGAATTCGAGATGTCCATGATGGGAAAGTTAAATTATTTTCTTGGACTACAAATCAAGCAAACCAAGGATGGAATCTTTCTTAACCAATCCAAGTACTGTAAGGAATTAATAAAGAAATTTGATATGGATAGTTGCAAGATGATGTCTACTCCTATGGGATCCGGAACGTATGTTGATCAAGATGAATCTGGTACTCCAATTGATATTACTAAATATCGAGGTATGATTGGTTCATTACTATATTTGACGGCAAGCTTTCCTGACATTATGTTTAGTGTTTGTTTGTGTGCGCGCTTCCAAGCAAATCCGAAGGAATCGCATCTCACTGCTGTGAAGAGAATTATCAAGTATCTCAAAGGAACGACCAACGTCGGATTATGGTATCCTAAAGGTAGTACTTGTTCTTTAGTTGGTTATTCTGACGCTGACTATGCAGGATGCAAAACCGATAGAAAAAGTACAAGTGGTACATGTCATATTCTCGGAAATGCTCTAGTATCATGGGCCTGCAAGAAGCAAGCTTGTGTAGCCCTCAGCACCGCCGAAGCAGAATACATCGCCGCAGGAAGTTGCTGTGCACAAATTTTATGGCTGAAACAACAACTTCTGGATTATGGTGTTGACCTCGGATGCATTCCTCTACGATGTGACAATACTAGTGCCATAAATATCACAAAGAATCCGGTTATGCATTCTAGAACAAAGCACATCGATATCCGGCATCATTTCCTTCGAGATCACGTATTAAACAGAGATGTTGATGTTACTTTTGTCGACACACACAACCAACTCGCCGATATCTTCACCAAGCCTTTGGCAAAAGAACCATTCTACAAAATTCGGAGAGAACTTGGGATTCTTGATGAAGGTGACATCTGATCTTTTTCTCTATCATATGTATGCATTATTTGTGATATGTTTTCATGTGTATGCATTCTGTTTTTATGTATTTTTCAAAAATTCGAGCATGTTAATCGATTAACCATATGGGTTAACCGATTAACACTGTTGAATTTTCAATTCTGATTAAATTTTTTAATGTGTTAACCGATTAACCTATATGGTTAACCGATTAACACTGTTAATTTTTCTAAAAAATCAGAAACGAAAATTAATTAAAATTTTTGAAAAATTGTATATTTTTTTAATATATTTTGTGTGGTCCATATTCTCTTAAATATCCAAATCCATATCCAAAATCCATATTCCCTCTTAAAATCCTAACTTCTCTCTCCCACTCTCAAAAGTTGGAAAAACTCCCCACAACTTCTCAAACCCTAACTTCCTCAGAACCCACAACCCCAGTTCTCTCAAACCTCCATCCATGGCTTCAGCATCAAACCGTGGCAAGGGAAAACTTCCAGAACATCACTCTGCATCTGATGAAGATATTCCTATGCAAACAACCAAGAAGCGCAGAATGGATTTCAAAGTCCGAGTTCGTTCTATCCTTCCGGTAAAGTATGTGAATCTTAAGGCTTTTCCCGCATCATCTTTTGATTTTCCTGCTTTGCTCAAATATCAGAGGATCGATAAATTTGTGTCTGATTCTGGAAATTGCTACCCGGATCTTGTCAAATCCTTTTTGCACAAACTGTCTGTGTTTCTAAATGCAAATGATGAGCATATTATGAAAACAATTGTTAGAGACTGTGTTGTTGAAGAAAATCTGTCTGATGTTGCTGCAATGCTGAACATACCATCATCTGGGTACTTTCTGAGAAAGGGAGTTAACCACGTGGAAGGGCCATGGTCCAACTACGACAAGATGGAGTTCTATTATCAGATCTGCAGATTTCCAAAGGAGATGATTATCGCCAACCAACGTACTGCTCGTCTGTTGTGCTATGCAAAGAATCTTACCGTCTCTGATCGGATGCTTCACTACATAATTTGCTATGTGTTGATTCCCAAGGATTCGAATCATGCACAAATTAATGATCTGGAAATGCAACTTCTTTTCGCCATCAAGAACAAGATTCGTGTCAATTGGATTCTGACCATCATGTATCACCTTCAACAACAACTATCTCTTTCAACCCGTCTTCCTTATGCACGGCTGATATCAAGAGTTTTGGAATTGACTACTTTGGATCTTAACCGTGAACTAACCATCAAGATGAAATCAACCACCAATGAGATCAACGAGATTACAATTGTCAAGAATACTGGAATTTTTAAGGATAATGACGGTACTTACAAGTATTCAGAAGAAGGAGCCAATGCTAACAAGGCCTTTCCCGTACCTGAAGGAGGCATCACAAACGAGTTCCTTTACCAAACTATCATGACTCAGCATAGAGAAACCTCCCGGGCCATTGCTTCTCTCCGGAACCTTGTACTTTCTTCTCACCACACCAACCCTGACAGCCCTGTTGTATCTGATGAAGAAAATGAAGGACAAGAGGAAGAAGAGGAGGAGGATATGGCGGATGAGGATTTTTAGAGAATATGCTGCTGCTGCTGTTTTTATTGCTTTGCTTTCTAGTCTTAAGTTTTTATGCTTTCATTTGAACTATGTTTTATTGTAACAAGTACAATTTCTATTTGCTGCATTTTATATGTACTACTTTTGTGCTTTGTGTTTACTTGGCTTTGCATGTGCTTATTACTATATATGCTGCTATCTTGTGATTTCTTTGAAAGCTCTTCCTTTTTGCTGATGTCAAAGGGGGAGAAGAGCTTGGTTCTGTTAATGTCTCTCTGTGTGCAGATTTTTTTTCCTCCGTTAAGATAGGGGGAGTTGCTAGACATAGGGGGAGAACCAGATCAAGAACCAAGAGATATCGCACAACATTTTTGATTGCCATCATCAAAAAGGGGGAGAATGTAGAAGCATGCTTCAGTCTCAAGTTTTGATGATGTCAATACTACTCAAGGTCATCTCTTGATTGCAAAAAGACAAGCCGTTCAAAGTTATCAAGATCAAGTCAAGCTATCTTTCAAGTCAAGCTACATATGGAACTATGATTCTTCCAGACTTGGCTGCATTACTGGTATATCAAATTCTACCCTTATAATTTGATATACAAGTGTTCAAAAACATCAAGCATTTTTGCATAATACATAAGCATGTTTTTGAAACCTTAAAAATGGTATAACATAATTTTAAAAAGCATTTTCCTGAAAATTAGCAGTGTTAACCGATTAACCATATAGGTTAACCAACTTGAATTTTGAATTTTCTGGGCTAACGTACCAGTGTTAACCGATTAACCATATGGGTTAACCGATTAACACTGAACGTGCAGTGAAAAATTGCTTTGTTTCAAGTTCAAAACTTATTTAAAAATTATACCATTTCATATTTTTGATGTCTACTCAATGTACCTTTTTGAAAGGGTATTTTACTCATATAAATTCTGAGTTTTTCTTTTTTGAAAAACACCAATAGAACATAACACAAAAACTTTTCAATCTCCAAACACTTTCTACATTCATTTTCAAATTGTCTTAGAATCAAATTCACCATTTTCAAAAACTTTCATTAAGTGTTCATATGTGCATAAATTTCATATTCATCCTTGAACACTTGTATTGAAAATTGTAAGAGTGAATTCTGATCATTTGGAGAAGATCAACTTTGATATCATTACTCTCAAATTAAAACCTTTACAAACTTGTGTATATTGACTTGTGATCCAGGATTGTTGGAAACAAGAGTGAGTGTTTACAAGAGGATTGTTCTTGTACACTTGTTAGTTTTATTGTTTGATAGTAGGCCTCACCGGTTGATGGTGTGATAGGTTGTACTTTATTAAACAATAGTGAAAATTCTCTTTCATGTTGAAAGGGGAGTGGAGTACTCTCGGATTGTGAGGGGAACCACTATAAATCCTAGTGTCCATTGTTCTTTTATTTTTCTTCTTCTGCTTTCATAACCAAAAACAAACCAGTAATATTTCAAGATATCATAAAAACCGGAAAAATTTCAAAAGTCCTAATTCACCCCCCCCCCCCCTCTTAGGCATACTCTGTTCTTACACGTACGTCAACCGGGGCAACTCCTTTCTCCTTGGTGTATGGTATGGAAGCTGTCCTACCGTTAGAAGTGGAGATCCCTTCTTTGCGAGTTTTGGTTGATGTGAAACTCGACGAGGCAGAATGGATTACGAACCGACTGAACCAACTCAGCCTGATGGATGAGAAGAGGTTAGCATCGATTGCATTTGGTCGTCTGTACCAAAGCCGAATGAAGAAAGCTTATGATAAGAAGGTGCGTCCTAGAAGCTTTCAGACGGGTGATCTCGTCCTGAAGAAGATTCTTCCTCCACACTCCGATCACCGGGGCAAGTGGACTCTGAATTACGAAGGTCTGTATGTCGTCAGCAAGGTCTTCTCGGGAGGAGCTTTGTTGTTATCCACGATGGATGGTGAAGATTTTGCATCCCCGGTGAACGCGGACGCAGTTAAAAAATACTTTGCTTGAAAGTGACCCGCTGGACAAAAAAAGAGAGTCCAGGCAAAAAAGGGGCATCTCGGCGAACCAAAAAACAGAATAAAAGGTTTGGGCAAAAATTAGGGATATAAAGAAAAAAGGTACACCCGCGAAGTCGAAAACCTACACTGGGCGGCTTCGGCAAAAAAGGGTATCCCGGTGAACTGAAAACCCGCAAAGGGCGGTTCACGCAAAAGTTAGGGATTTGAAAAAGCAAATGACTGCGTTCCGCGTGTGGACTTTCTTTGTTTAGTGGTTTGGAGGACCTGAAGGCCGTTCATCCGAATCAATCTCTTCTGAAGCTGAAGCGTCAGAGAAGTATCGAAGTCGAGTGGGTCATAGAAGGATCAACTCATGGTGTTCGTCTACGCCTCGTTGCCGACATTTGTATATACTGATGTATATTTATGTTTTATTTTTGCGCGGCTTCCTCATTCCAGGAGCTTGCATCTGTTGTAAAACATTTTTTACCCATTCAGGGGTTCATTATCAATAAAATGCATACTATTCAGCAATTCTGTTTGTCTGTTTAGCATTTATCTGTTTTGTTTGCGAAAAAGAACACCGATGTTTTTGATAAAATGCACATAGATAAACTTACTGGCCTAGGCCACTGATTGTTGAAACAATTAATTACTTGAATATTGTCACGAGATAATAACCTTGATAGGTCCCTTTGAGAAGGGTATCTTGTCTGTCTGTTTGTGTGGTTACAGGTGTAGCATATTCCAGACAGTGCGACGTGCGCATCCCGAAGCAGGATGAGTCCTCCTTCTCCAGCAGAGTTCAGCAGCCTCTCCCCGCAGAGTCTAAACGTGAGATCATAAGCATTGATATGTCTCCCCAGGTAGAGATGATTCTCTCCCCAAGCAGATGCCTCCTGAAGGAACGTCATCTTCTCAGCTGAGTCGGGCGCCGAAGCTCGTGTTCATCCCCCAGCACTGGGTCACAAGTGCAGGTTTCGTAGGAAACTATTCGTACACCGAAGTATGCAGCAACTGATGGTGCCAGACTGAAGTCTCCAGCGGAATTGAAATTCCCCACCAGTGTCGTACTCTCTCCCGAAGTTGGATGATTCCTTCTTCCCCAGCGGAATTGAGATTCCCCCCCAGAGTTTTACTCCCCAGCGAAGCAGAATGATTTCTTCTTCCCCAACCGAGTTTGCAGATCCCCAAGAGAGCCGAATCCTTGGAAGTTGCTCAGACCATGATTGGTTTTTTTCCCCAATGGAGTGTTGAACAGCTGAAGTTGTTTCCCCACAGAGTCGTCATCTCCAGAGAAGTAGCCAAGAAGGCCACACAGTTTATTCCCGCGATTGACATCGCTTTCCCTCAGCAGGTCCAAGTTCTCGTAGAGCTTCATTCCCCTGCAGCAGTCAACTGAAGTTGTGTCCCCTGCGGAGTCCAATTGATATTGGCGTGACCATGTTCTCCTCAGCAGGATGATTCCTCTATCTGAGTAGTTCTTTCTCCTTGACAGGAGGATTCCCCCTTCAGCATTTATTTTGCTGACGGGATCACATCATTGTGCATGATTGCATAGCATTTATCATAAACGCATAGCATTTCCACCGTGTGGAGCATTGCGCCATTGCCGAAGCATATGCATAATAAACATGATCTAGGTTGCTACTGTTCTTGTTTTGCAGGTGTTCCGCCGCAAAATTGATTGCTTAGGATGATTCCTGACATTCTCCCCTACGAAGTCGCTTGCTCAAGATGATTCTTGAGATCCCCAGCGAAGTCTTCGGTTCAAGATGATTCTTGAACTCCCCAGCAGGGCCGTTTGCTTAAGATGATTCTTAAGTACCCAGTGCAGTCTCCAGAGTTGGTTGCTCAAGCTGATGCTAAAAGTCCCCAGTAAAGGTTGCCCAGGATGATTCCTGAAATCCTCACCAGAGTGTTCGCTCAGGATGATTCCTGAAAGCTCCAGCATGGTTACCGGTGCAAGATGATTCTTGAAGGTCCCCGGCGGTGTTATTCGTCCAAGATGGTTCTTGAAGTCCTCAGCAGAGTTGATTCATCCAGAATGATTTCTGGACCCCCGGAGCGGAGTTACTTGATAGTTCTCCGGATCCCCCAGCGGCGAAGCGTCATCCCCAACAGGTTTTCTAACGGCGAAGTTGAAACCTCCCTTGAAGACTCCATGAGTGAAGTCCGACCGTGTTAATGAAGCAGTTCTCTCAGCTGATGCGGAGTGCCTGATGGCAGAGGTTTAGATGTTCCCAGTTGGCTCATGATTGACCAAGAATTCTATTCCCGACTTGCTGATGAAGTCCGGCTGATGCCCGACAATGTCTTTGAATGCCTGATGGCATGATCAACCTGATGGTTGAAGTCCGGCTGATGCCCGACAAGTTCTTTGGATGCCTGATGGCATGATCGACTATGTATTATCGGTTATCGTGTGACCAATTCCCCAGTAGGGCTACCGTGCAACTGTTGTGCTCAGTGTCGAAGATGTTCCTACTGACCAGAGTATCGTTCACCTATGTGTGGTATCCAGACCTCTAGCAAGATCATTGACGCGTGTTCGTCTTATCATTCTCTCCCATAGAGTCTATTATCCAAGTTCATATTTCCCCCAATGGATTTCTTCACCCTGACAGCGAGGTCAGATGCTTTTATCGACTCGATGTTGAGAGTTGACAGCGAGGTTGGATGTTTGTTTCTGGCGGCGATGTCAGATTCTTTATTGTCCCAGCGGCGAGGTTGGATGTTTGTTTCTGGCGGCGATGTCAGATTCTTTATTGTCCCAGCGGCGAGGTTGGATGTTTGTTTCTGGCGGCGATGTCAGATTCTTAGTTCTCCAGCGGCGATGTTGGATGTTTGTGTCTGGCGGCGATGTCAGGTGATTTAGTTCTCCAGCGGAGATGTTGGATGTTTGTTTCTGGCGGCGATGTCAGGTGATTTAGTTCTTCAGCGGCGATGTTGGATGTTTGTTTCTGGCGGCGATGTCAGGTGATTTAGTTTTCCAGCGGCGAGGTTGGGTGTTTTGGTTGTCCAACGGCGATGTCAGACGCTTTATTTTCATGAATGCCTGACGGCGAGGTCAGGTGTCTGATGACAATGTCAGAGGAAGTTAACGTGGATAACTGACGACAAGGTTCAGATCAGTATGTCTCCAGCTAGTTGTCGTGCAACTATTATTTCAGTGTTCGAAGATTTGTTCCCACCAGAGTACCGTGTACTTGGGCAGTCGACAAATTTCTGGGTTTATCGGTATTCAACCGTCTTGCACCTCGATTGGTTGAGAGCCGTTCGCTCCTCACCCAGTCAGGTTCAAGCCGTTTGAATAGGGGCAGCTGTTGCACCCCAAAATTTGACCAACATTTATTTACCCATCAAGAGTTGTATGAGACTTTGAATATAGACAAGAAAGTTATTCAAGTGTTCAAGGATTTATATCTTTGGCAGAGAACTCAAAGAGATCCTCAGAGAGATTGGTTGAAACCAAGGTTGTGTGCCTCATAACTTGAGAGTTGTGGGAACTCCTCAGATGATTCTGAGGCTATGAGGGTGGACTTGAAGCTTTGATAAAGCTTATGAGATGTCTTGAAAGCCATCATGAAGCCTAGAGAGGTCATTGTACAAGGATTCAGAAGATTCAGCCATGAGTGGTGGAATTAGGGTTTGACTGGGTCAACCCTAGGTCAACTGATGATTTAGAGAGGGTTGAGACCTAATCCAAGAGCCATGTGATCATGGAATGATGCATTGAGATGCTATAAGGATGATTCCTAGACCAACTCATCATGATTGAGGAGTTTGAGAAGTTTCAAGCTAGGGTTTCTAAGGATTGACAGTGTAAAATCCCCTAGTTTGATCCCTATCTTCAAGGCAGTTTAGCTCAAGATGTGATTTTCATATCATCTTCCCCATAACATGAATGTTTTATAGCTTGTTCTTAGCTTTAATTTGAGTACTAGAAGTCCTTTATAGGATTTGTAGAGCTCAAGTTATGACTTTGACAAATTACAAGTCATCTGAGGTATGTGAATCTGGGTCCTTGAAAGTCACCCAACTTGCATCAAACTTTTTCCCTAGTAGGATGATTCCTATGAACTCTTGGTAAACATGAGTGTTGTAGAGCATCTTCTTAGCTTTCTATAGAGTACTATAAGTCCTTGATAGGATTTGTAGAACTCAACTTATGGCTTTGGCAAGTCAAGGGCATTTTGGTCATTTGGAGGTTATAGGTCATTTCAAGCATAAGGCCATATCTCCTATTTCCAAGCTTCAAATGGAAAACTCTTCAACATAAAACTTGCTTAGAATGATGTTTTAAGGCTAGTAATGAGTTCATAAGATGTTGAAAAGGCTTGTATCAAGAAGTGATAAAAATGGCCTAAAATGGAGGCATAAGTTAAATAAGTTGAAATTGAAAATTGGAAATCACAAGTTAAACATCCAAACCATGTCATATAATAGGTCATTTTGACTCCAAAGGACATTCTAAGAACAATGGTTCAGCCACAATTTTTATTTGAGGCCTAGATCATAGGGATGCTTTGGAAAAGGCTTACTTGCATCTTAAGGTACCAAAGCAAAACTCAAGAAAACTCAATAAACAAGTTGGTTATGCATTGTAACACATCATAAATCTCATATGGGGAGAATTTCAAGTCAGAATCAAAGGTTACAAGGACCATGGCATGAGATAGCATATGGTGAGAAATGAAATCAAATATCATGAGATGAGAAGTTCAAATTATCATTAGAGTGTTCCAGAAGGTTCTGGATAGTTCCTACAAGTTCTATAAGATGATTAGAACTTGATCAAAGCAAAGGTTGGTGAGAGTTGGTGCAGAGAAGAGAGAGTGCTATCTTGTTGCTTCCATTGCAAGTCAAGTTTCAATTTCACATTCTTCTTCATTTCCACCCCTTTTTTCCATTCATACACATTCCATAGATCATAGTGAGGGTGTGCAGATCAAATTGAGGGCAATTCCATTGATGAATTGTGCATGAGCTTTTGTATTTTCACCTCTGCAATTCAAGATCGGTTTCCAAGAATCAAACAGTTTCAATCCTTCTTTTTGCATACAGAAGCAAGAATACTACTCAGTGAAGGAATTGGGAAAGATTGAAGGTCTGAATTGAGGGATTTCTTCATCTGTTCACTCGATTTTACCAAGTTTGTAACTTTCTCTCTACACTCTAATTTAAGTAGAATTAGATAGAATTAATAGGTTAGAATGGTTAAGGATAACTAGGAGATCATTTCTGGAAAGTTTGAAGAGAATTGGTGGTGATTTTGCTGTTGACACCATTTCTTTATGGACCAAGAACTCACTGAATATTGGGGGATAATCTTAGTTTAATAGCAAGAAATGTTCAGGGAAGCATGAGGATGAGATTAGGACCTTTAATTTTGAGAATTGTTAAGATTGGTTCTTGATTAGTTATTTGAAGTTGCTATCGGGTTCTAGGTTTGAGAGAGTTTCAATAAATTCTGATGCCATGGCTAGATTCCTGATGAAATTTGGAGTAATCTAGGGTTTTTAATTGTTGCATTTGGTGAGGTATTAATGGAGTTCGTGTGTGAGGAAGATGAGGCTTCTTGTTCTGCATTTCCATGGAGGTTCCAAGAACCCTAGCTGAAGGTTGAAGACAACCTCCCAGCCATTAGATCAAGCAAGACCGGTTGACTGAGAAACAATCCAACGGCTCGTGTTTAATTTCATCTTGGAGGGAAATTCCGAGAAGCAATGAAACGATGCGTTTCATTAAAAGGAGCTTCCTGGGCTTAGTGATCCAATGACTAATCCCACCCCCACTTGTGGCCCATGATTGATTTACACTGAATTCCATTTCTATTTGCACCGTAGATTTTCCATTTTATTTTCATTTTTATCATTTATTTTCTGTTTAAATGATGGGCCTAGCGCATGACTATCTGAACCCCCCATTCTGGGCCCATGCGCGTATTGAACTGCATCTGTTTGCTAGCTGCACCCCATCTCTTCATATTTCATTTTATTTTCTCCATTTTATTTCAAACTTTGAAAAATCATAATAAATGGAAAATTAAAGATTTTTTAATGGGAATTTTTGCTCCCATTTCATATTCATGTCTAGAAAATTATCAAATAAAAATATTTTCACTTCATGCATTTTTGATATTTTTTTGTGTATTTTCTACTTTTATTGCATTTTATTTCTTTTATGTTGATCCATGAATTTGTAGAATTTTGTTTAGGTAGCTCCCTTAGTATTTTTAGGTCATTATTTTTAGGATAGTTAGATATAAGCTTTATCTTCCCCCTGGATTTATTCCATAATTTTGTGATAAATTTTAGGATAGTTTTGATTAGATGACTTTAGGTTGTATAGAATTAGGTTAATCCTTAACATAGGTCCATAATAACATTAGAACTTTGGGTTTCTAGGTCAAGTTAGATATTGGGGCATATAAGGGTATTAAGGGTAGGTATGTAGGATCCCTTAGAAATTATATTAGGATTTAATATAGTGATATACTATTTTTAGATGATTTTTGTAGTTGATGATTGTTTGTGTTGCCCTTGTGGGCTTGTATTTTTGTTTGCTTTGCTTTGTGGGCTTGGATAGCTTGGTTTTGTTCTAAGGAGCATTGAGGAGCATAGTAGGAGCATTGAAGATGGATTGAGGAGCTTGAGAGCTTGATCTTTTTTGTTTTTTTGATTGTTTTAGGGTCAGGAATTAGGAAGAGTTTAGACTTAGTTAACTTCTTTCTTAAACATGGATGGTATCTTTCACCTCCATTCCTCCCTATGATTCAAAGTCCTTCCATGGTATACACCTCTCTCCTTTGGAGGGATAAGTGATTGTACCTAGGAAGTAGAACTTTTGAGGGAACCATTCCTTTGATGTTGAACACTTATAGGTCACCTTTGGTGGTCAATAAGCAGTTCAATATCCCCAGCTTATCCAGTAAGTGATTTCCTCTGGTTTGATTATCTTGAGAGATGTTGAGCTTGAGTTTGAAGATGAAGACTCCATTGAAGAGTGTAGAAGAGGATGAATCCTTGGGTATTGCCATTCCAGCTGAAGCTTGAAGAGCAACAAGAGCAAGTTGATACTTAAAGACCCTGGAGATTCGGTGAAGCCTGAAGGTGGAACTGATCAAGAAGCTGAAGCTTAAAGGAGAAGATAAGTTGAAACTTATGTTGAAAGGTTGAAACCTGGAAAAACTAATTGATACTTGTCCAGAGTGATTGAGGTTTGAAGACTGAGTTGCTGTTGGAAGAGCTGAAGCTTGAAGTTGAGAGAAGTTGGTCTGCTTTCTTCTGTTTTCTTTTTCTGTATTGATGTGTTTTGTTTGACTTGCTTGATGCATTAGAATAAGTTCATATCTAGAATAGGTAGAATCTAGGAGCATGATTGCACTAGAGGTTGAGTTGCTCCCTCTGCTTGCATTGTTACTGTGTGGCTTTGCTTGCGGGTATTCGGTAGAGCCCTGCTCCCTTGCCCATGTGGTTTGTTTGCCTGATGGCATTTCATTTCATTTTATCTGTATGATTGCAGTTTACTGTTATTGCTTGATAGCATGTTGTTTTATATTTCAGTATGATTACTGTTATCCATTCTGGCTTGAGGTTGAGATGAGCTTGTGGAGGCTGAAGCCCCACACACATTTCCTCCCTCACTTGCATTGCATGCCTTTTACTGTTAAGCTGATGCTTTGTCTGTTTTGGTGTATCATTGACATGATCCCTTAGGCCTCTCATTTCCTTTGATAAGGAATTGATGATAGAATTTTAGGTTGAAACCTATGCATGACAACTTCTAGGAGTTCCCTGTTCAAACCTCAACCAAAGGATGAATCCATGGCATGACAACAGTAGGACTTGATAGTCTCCCTCCTAGTTGGGCCTGTTCTCTTCTCATCTCAAAACAGTTTAAGATACAGTAATCATGAATGATTTATTTCGTACGTTATGAGCCTTAAGCTATCTGAGAAAGGATTGTGGGAGAGTTTCTTTTCCACTGTCTAGATGTTTAGTATGGTAACCTTTGGGTGACATGCGACGCATTCACTCTCAGGTCATAGTCTCTAGTGCGATTGAAATCGCAAACACAATAAAAAACACTTCTTTCGTAAAAGACAGGAAATAAACCGTAGTTTCCCGAACTACGTGAGCTCTGATCTCTCATACCTGTTGAGAGTATGTAGGCACAATACTGATGTATTGGCGAGCTACCTTCCCCCATTACCCGTCGTAGGCCGAACTACGTTGACTCTGATTTCTCATTCTCTGATGAGAATACGTAGGCATAAAGTGCGACGCTTTGCCGAGTCATTTTCTTTTCTTTTTAAGCCAGCCTTGATAGGTAGATAGCATAAAACCAACCCGTCCAAGTAAACACAACAAGCGAGGATCCCGTCGAGTACGACGGACGTGAGGGGTGCTAATACCTTCCCCTTGTGTAACCGACTCCCGAATCCAGACAACGGTTGCGATGGCCTTGTCTTACCCTTTTTCGTCAGGTTTTTTTCCGATCGTTTCCTTTCCCGCTCTGAGGGATAAATAACGAAAGGTGGCGACTCTTCTGTTGTGCCGGCACCTTATTTTCGCGCAAGCGACAGTTTGCATGCTCGAGTATGTGGTTTGAATTGGTCATTTGTTTGCATGTTCGTTTGCTTTCATCTCTTGTTTTTCTCCACATGTTTACATCATTCTTGCACCGCTGTTGAGGTCGAGACGCGCTTGTGGTGGATGCTGCCCCACACACTTTTCCTCCCTCCCACCATTCTAAGTGTGCATTTTCATGTTTGCATATTTTCTACTTGTGATTGATTCTTCCTTGGTTCTTCTTGTGCTTTGTTGTCATGATCCCCATAGGATTCCTAGTCCCTCCGTTTAGGATGGGAGTAGGAGAGACATTAGGTGCTCAATCCATGTATGCTAACATTAGGGTAGATGTTTCCCCTTTTCATCCGAACTTTAGGACCACTTTGCATGACAACGTTAGGGACGAGTTTCCCTTAGACCTTTCGTGCGTCTCTTTTCTCATCTCAAAATCATGCTAACTCATCTAATAGAGGCAATAAATATTGCACGCTACGAACCTTAAGCTACATGGGGAATGATGAGTGAGGGGTCTCCTCTCGCTTATCTAGAATGTTTAGTATACGTCCCGTTTGGGGGCGATATACGACGCATTCGCCTCCATGTCATAGTCTTTAGTGCAACGTGAATCACAAACCGAATTAATTCACTTCACTAAAAAACACAAAACAAAACTCAAACCTTTTTCCTTCGGGATTAATCGGAAATTTTTTCCAGAAAAGAGTGTTATTAAGCTTCGGTTCTACCGCAAACAGGCTTAGTGCCTAACTGCTGGAACAGATGTTTAACTCTACTCGATTAAAACACTTAATAAACCTGTGGTTTCGTGTCAGCCCGAACTACGTTTTCTTTGATCTTTCATACTGGATGAAAGTACGTAGGCATAAGACGTGATGTCTTGGCGAGCAACCTTCCCCCTTTTCTCCCGTAGTTAGCCGAACTATGTTGACTCTGACTTTCCCATTGCATGAGGGAATACGTAGGCACAGAGCGGCGATGCTCTGCCGAGTTTCTCTTTCTTTTCTTTTTGTCCCGCAAGCATGTAGCGTAGATAGTTAAACACACCCTTAGATAGACAACAAGTGTGGATCCCGTCGAGTACGACGGACGTGAGGGGTGCTAATACCTTCCTCTTGCGTAACCGACTCCCGAACCCAGGACTTGGTTGCGATGACCTCGTCTTTTCCCTTTCGTCATGTTTTTCTGATCGTTTCCTTTCCCTCTCTTTGGGATAAATAATGAAAGGTGGCGACTCTTCTGTTTTCCGCTGGGTGTTTTTGCAGTTGTGACAACAATAATTTTGTCTGATGGAGATTCTTAGAGTGGATCAGAAGAAGAATCAGCCAAGCATGTCATTGTTCTGAACAGTGTATGCATTGTTAGTTCCATGGTTCTATGATATAGAATTGTCCATGGTTCTATGATTGGCTAAATTTTTGTAAAACATGATCCTGCACTGATGATTAAGCAGGATGTTCTAACATCTCCATCTGCTGTGGTGACAGAACTGCTGTGGAGTGTTTTAATGTGAATGTCATGTTGAATGTCGTGACATCCAACATGACATCCATCTACTGTCATGACAGAACTACTGTCATGTGTGAGAAACAACAGGAGTAGTGGTGTAGCAGGGGATGATGACTCGTGACATCGCTACTGGTGCAGCAGGAGCTAGCAGGAGCTGATGATAGAACTGTTGTCATGGATGTCATGGATGTAGAAGGAGCTAGCAGGAACTGATGACCTAACTGTTGTCATGGATGCAGAAGGAGCTAGCAGGAGCTGAGTGTCATGACATCAATGTCTAGTACAGCAGTAGCTGCTATGTGTTAGCAGTAGCCACAACAGGTTGAGTTGTGATGAAGTTCCTCACATGTGGTGAGTGAGGTGTGTTGTCATGTGTTTTAAGCAGGACATCGCTGCTTGACAGCAAAAGGAGCTGCTAGTGTATATCACTTGACAGAAGTGCTTTGGATATACCTCATCAGTATGTGCAATCCAAAGAGAATTAGTAGGAACAAAGTGCAGATTTGGTTGGGGTTCATAAAAAGGATCTTTGAGACTTTTTAGGAAACTATAATATGCTTGTTTCTACTGGTGTGAAGAAGATTCTGCAGGAGTGTTCAGCAGGGCAAGTTTGGCCAGCTAAGCACAAAGAGAGTTGGATGTCATATTGGATGTCATATGACATTGAACGTATGACATCAGGCGTGCAGGGTTGGGTTTCTATTATATTGCAAGAGGAAACTTAGGCTATACTTCAGGAAACCTGTTATGACTCATGAGTTATCTCAGGAGAGATTTTAGGCAGTGTTGACCATATCGTGAAAAGCCATGACCTAGTTTGACAGCACCTTGAATTGTGGAAATTAGTTTTACTGTGTTAAAACTAATGTTTGTTACTTTGGACCAGCCCAAGCCCAGTCTGCATTGCTATAAAAGGAGGCGCAGAAGCAAGGAAAAAGTAAGCACTCACATCAAGATCAACTTGAGTGTAAAATAAAGGTCTAGGGTTTGAGAGTCCCTTGTGTGTAAGTCACCCTTTTGTATCGTTTGATACTTTGTGGTAGACATATTTGTAACTGATGAACTTGGTTCTTCACGTGTGTCTAGGAATCTTAGGATTCCTTGGGTGCCAAGCAATTGTGTGATGTATAATTGCTTTGGTTATTATGAATGAACTGTTGTGTTTATTTGTCTCACTCAAAGCTGTTAAGCAAGAGTGTGTGAGTCCTTGATCAAAGCTGTGAAGCAAGATCAAGGTGTTTTGGAGTGAGTCTCCATAATTGTTGTTTAATTGTAAATTGATATCACTTTGGTGTGATTGAGGGGGAGTGAGTGGGAATACTCAGGTCTAGAGTGTCTCTAGGTTGAAGTGTCATTGGGTAGAGATTAAGTGAAAAGTGCAAACTGGTTGTTTGACTATGAATTGATTATGCTAATAGTGAATTTCCTCCCTGGCTTGGTAGCCCCCAGATGTAGGTGATGTTGCACCGAACTGGGTAAACAATTATTGTGTTATTTATCTTTCAGCATTTACAATTCTAAACAATTTAAATGTTTAGATAAAATAGTCTGTCAGTATGCAGATGTCACAACTGAGGTCATGACGTTGGTCATGACATTGGCATAATTTGAAATTTAAATTGTTCATGATCTGTCCTCATCCTTGTTTCAGCAGAGATCAATGTTCTTGGGACATCTGAAATCTGCATACCAGAATTTCATGCATATCTGAGGGTGACTCAAGTGAAGATGAGCTGACCAGAATTTCATGCATACCAGAATTTCATGGAATATGTCAACTAGGGGAGAAGCATAAGAAAATCATCAAGATGTTGGAAGCTGAGAAGAAGGAGAATATTGCAACCATTGACTCACTCAATAGTAAGGTCAAAATGTTAAACTCCAAACTTGATCAGATGACTAAATCTGACAGGATGCTAAACCCTAGGACTGACACTTTAGAAAAAATCCTACAGAGTGGTCAGCAAGCTGGAAACATGTCTGGATTGGGATTTGTAGGTGAACAGAAACCCACCATGAAACCAAAGGTTGAAAATCAGAGACCAAAATGAATCAGGCAGAGAGAAAGTCCCAAAGGTGGAGGTGTCACTACTGTGGAAAATTTGGACACATAAAACCTTTTTGCTTCAGTCTACATGGATTTGCTAGTCACCTTCATCAAAATGCTCCTGTCAAAAAGCAATAATGGGTGGCAAAGGAGGTTAGTCTAATAGCTCATACTTCTCTGAGAGTGTCAGCTAAAGAAGACTGGTATTTTGATAGCGGTTGTTCTAAACACATGACTGGAATAAAGAATATATTGATGGACATCAAACCACATTCCACTAAGTATGTGACCTTTGGTGATGGAGCAAAATGGGAAATCAAAGGGGATGGGAGACTAAATTGTCTTGGAGTTCCTAACCTAGACAATGTATTGCTAGTGAAGGGATTGACTGCCAACTTGATCAGTATCAGTCAGCTTTGTGATCAAAGACTCAATGTCAACATTACAAAGGGAGAATGTGTTGTCACAAATAGAGATAAAAAGGAAGTCATGAGGGGAGCCATGTCTAAAGATAACTGTTACTTGTGGGAGCCTCAAATCTCAAGTAACTCTACTACTTGTTCTATACCAAAGAAGAAAAGGAAGTCAAACTGTGGCATCCAAAACTTGGACATCTTCATCTAAGAGGGATGAAAATGATCATTTCCAAGGAAGCTGTAAGAGGAATTCCAAAGTTGACTATTGATGAAGGTAAGGTCTGTGGTGAATGTCAAGTAGGCAAGCAAACCAAGGCATCTCATCCAAGGGTTGGACACCTGACTTCCTCCAGAGTTCTAGAACTATTGCACATGGACCTGATGGGACCAATGCAAGTAGAAAGTCTGGGTGGCAAAAGTTATGCATATGTAGTTGTTGATGATTACTCCAGATTCACTGGATAAATTTCATCAAAGAAAAATATGATGTGTTTGAAGTCTTCAAAGATCTTTGCATTAAACTTCAAAGAGAGAAGGAGAGTGGTGTTATCAGGATCAGAAGTGATCATGGAAAGGAGTTTGAAAACTCTAAATTTGCTGAATTCTGCACAACAGAAGGTATCAGTCATGAAGTCTCCTCCTCTATTACTCCTCAACAAAATGGAGTAGTAGAAAGGAAAAACATGACTATTCAAGAATCTTCCAGAGCCATGATTCATGCAAAGAAATTACCTATGCACTTTTGGGCTGGGGCAATGAATACAACATGCTATGTTCACAACAAAGTTACCTTGAGAAAGGGAACATCTTCCACTATGTATGAATTATGCAAAGGAAGAAAACCAACTGTGAAGTATTTCCATGTGTTTGGGAGCAGGTGCTACATCTTGACAGATCATGAACAAAGGAGGAAAATGGATCCCAAAAGTGATGTGAAGTATTTTCATGTGTTTGGGAGCAGGTGCTACATCTTGACAGATCATGAACAAAGGAGGAAAATGGATCCCAAAAGTGATGAAGGCATATTTCTGGGATACTCTACTAACAACAGAGCCTATAGGGTATACAACTTGTAACGCCCAAAATTGCTTTCAGGATTACTGACTGACCACACAAACCAACACGGGTCTTTTCAGCATGCTTTTTCCTCACTCACATGCTTTCCTGGAAACTTCCCAGAAGGTCACCCATCCCAGAATTGCTCCAAGTCAAGCACGCTTAACTGTGGAGTTCTTATGAACGGGCTACCGAAAAGAAGATGCATCTTTTTGGTATAGGTAGTACCAATTAATCCTTATAAGCCTTCATTCAACCATGCAGTCCCATACCTGCATAGTCTCAGGATCCCTCTCATTCGGATGTGAATTCGGTTCTCCCCTAGAAGCTGCTAGGAGTGTTTCATTGTCATGCCTCATGACACCGACAACCACTCCCTCGCCCACGGGTGTTACATGTAACCACCGTCCTCTTTCACCTCAAGTGTTACATGCCCACCAACTTCCGCTTGGTTCGTCCCCGAACCACATCGTACTGGGAGAGGTATGGCTCTGATACCATTTGTAACGCCCCATATTGCTTTTTAGGGATTACCGACTGACCCCACAAACCAACACAGGTCTTTTCAGTATGCTTTGTCCTCAATCACACGCTTTCTAGGAAACTTCCCAGAAGGTCACCCATCCCAGAATTGCTCCAAGTCAAGCACGCTTAACTGTGGAATTCTTATGAACGGGCTACCGAAAAGAAGATGCATCTTGTTTTCGGTAGCCCGTTCATAAGAACTCCACAGTTAAGCGTGCTTGACTTGGAGCAATTCTGGGATGGGTGACCTTCTGGGAAGTTTCCCGGAAAGCATGTGAGTGAGGAAAAAGCATGCTGAAAAGACCCGTGTTGGTTTCTGGGGTCAGTCAGTAATCCTGAAAGCAATTTGGGGCGTTACAAATGGTATCAGAGCCATACCTCTCCCAGTACGATGTGGTTCGGGGATGAACCAAGCGGAAGCTGGTGGGCATGTAACACTTGAGGTGAAAGAGGACGGTGGTTACATGTAACACCCGTGGGCGAGGGAGTGGTTGTCGGTGTCATGAGACATGACAATGAGACACTCCTAGCAGCTTCTAGGGGAAAACCGAATTCACATCCGAATGAGAGGGATCCTGAGGCTATGCAGGTATGAGACTGCATGGTTGAATGAAGGCTTATAAGGATTAATTGGTACTACCTATACCAACAAGATGCATCTTCTTTTCGGTAGCCTGTTCATAAGAACTCCACAGTTAAGCGTGCTTGACTTGGAGCAATTCTGGGATGGGTGACCTTCTGGGAAGTTTCCCGGAAAGCATGTGAGTGAGGAAAAAGCATGCTGAAAAGACCCGTGTTGGTTTGTGGGGTCAGTCAGTAATCCTGAAAGCAATTTGGGGCGTTACATAAATCCATAACAAAAGTCCTGATGGAATCCATTAATGTTATTATTGATGATCCGCCTGAAGAAATAAATGTCATAGAGGATGTTGAAACATTGCTTGAGACACCAGCTAATGAGTTAGTTAATTCTGAAGATGTTCAGGATGTAACTCCTGATTCTGAATCAGAAACTATCAACATAGAACCTTCTATCAGGATCCTTAAAGATCATCCCAAATATCTTATCATTGGAGACCTCAACAGTGGTGTAAGAACCAGAACTAGAGAAATCGTCTCAAATTCATGCTTTGTATCCAAGACTGAGCCCAAAAATGTGAAGGAGGCTTTAACTGATGAATATTTGATCAAGGCCATGCAAGATGAGTTGGAACAGTTTCAAAGGAATGAAGTGTGGGAATTGGTCCCAAGGCCTAAAGGAACAAACATCATTGGAACCAAGTGGATTTAAATGTGAAGGAGGCTGTAACTGATGAATATTTGATCAAGGCCAAGCAAGATGAGTTGGAACAGTTTCAAAGGAATGAAGTGTGGGAATTGGTCCCAAGGCCTAAAGGAACAAACATCATTGGAACCAAGTGGATTTACAAGAACAATTCTGATGAACAAGGAGTTGTAACCAGAAACAAGGCTAGCTTAGTGGCATAGGGTTATACTCAAGTTGAAGGAATTAGTTTTGATGAAACTTTTGCACCAGTTGCAAGACTTGAGTCAATCAGGCTGTTGTTAGGAATAACACGCATCCTGAAATTTAAACTATTCCAGATGGATGTGAAGAGTGCTTTTCTAAATGGATATCTGAATGAGGAAGTATATGTGGCACAAACAAAGGGATTTGAGGATCCTAACTTGACAGACAATGTATACAAGTTGAGGAAGGCACTATATGGATTAAAGCAAGCTCCTAGAGCTTGGTATGAGAGACTAACTGAATTTCTTACCACCAATGGATACAGAGAAGGAGGGATAAACAAGACCCTTTTTGTAAAGGATGAAGGTGGAAAAATCATGATTGCACAAATCTATGCGGATGACATAGTGTTTGGAGGGATGTCAGACAAAATGGTGAAACAGTTTGTCAATCACATGCAGTCTGAGTTTGAAATGAGCATGTGTGGGGAATTAACTTACTTCCTTGGACTGCAAGTCAAGCAAATGGAACATTCTATATTTATCTCCCAAAGTAAATATACCAAAAACATAGTTAATAAGTTTGGGATGGACAATGCTGGTCACAAAAGAACACCTGCACCCACTCATCTAAAGTTATTAAAAGATGAAAGTGGTACTAGTGTGGATCAAAGCCTGTACAGAAGCATGATTGGAAGCTTGTTGTATCTAACAACCAATAGACCTGATATTGCATTTGCAGTTGGTGTATGTGCTAGATATCAAGCAAATCCTAAGGTAAGTCACATAAATCAAGTCAAAAGGATTCTCAAATATGTGAATGGAACCTGTGATTATGGTATACTTTACTCTCATGGGTGTGATCCTACATTATCTAGATAGTGTGATGCTGACTGGGCTGGAAGTGCTGATGATAGAAAGCACACCTCTGGTGGATGCTTCTTCTTAGGGAACGACCTCATATTTGGTTCAACAAAAAGCAAAATTGTGTCTCATTATTCACTACTGAAGCTGAATACATAGCAGCTGGTAGTAGTTGTTCTCAGTTGGTCTGGATGAAACAAATGTTAACTGAATACAATGTAACTCAGGATGTCATGACATTGTACTGTGACAATCTCAATGCTATCAATATTTCCAAGAACTGAATCCAGCATAGTAGAACTAAGCACATAGATATAAGACATCACTTCATAAGAGACCTTGTGGAAGTCAAAGTGATTTCCTTGGAACATGTGTCCACTGAACTACAGCTAGCTGACATCTTTACAAAGGCTCTATATGCTGCTCAATTTGAGAATCTAAGATGAAAATTGGGTATTTTTATGTATGAGGACTCATAGCAATTACTGGCACGTGAGTTTTAAAACTTCAATGCAGTCCACGGCCTTGACCATAAAAACTCTCCATTCCATGCAAACGTGCTATATCACTGCATATACAATTTTCTCCGCCTCCTCCACTCTACAAAATTCTCAGTTTGCACTCCACAACAAGATGTCTTTCCATCATGATGCCTCTTCATCCAAGACCCCTCCCAAATCCTCAAAAGATGCCCCTCCCACTGCTGAAGAACCCAAGCGCAAGTATCCTCCTTCCACTGCTGAAGAACTTAGACGAATCAAAAATAGGGAAGGCTCGACATACATAGACAAATCCATTGGGGAAATTGTTGATGATATCCTCAAGAAAGGACTGCCTTTTCGGGGCATCACCATTCCACTGGCTCGCATGGATCCACCTCACAATTCTGATATGCTAGAGGACGACCCTGATGACATCAATAAGGAAATATCATTGACAGATTCGGATGACAGTGATTCCAATTCCTCTGAGGAAGAGGAATAATGTGGGATGAAAGACTGCAGTGGAGCTCAGGTTGCTGGTTGCTAAGATGAGAATGGTGTGCTGCTGATTTGATTATTTCATTGTTTTTGTTTTGACTTTTGTAACAGCTTGAATTTGTGATGCTCTCCATGAGCAGTTTTTGTTTGTAATGACCCCAAACATGTGCAATGTTACTCATTATGATCTATACTATGTTATTAGTTTGATCTTAATTTGTGGCTAAAAAGGGGGAGAGAGTGTTAGATAACAGTAGGTAGTGACAGCAGGTTAGAGAAGTGTATCTTTCACAGGTGGAAGATTTAGCTGAATTGCTGCTACAAGTGTGTGACAGGTGTGTTACAAGGGCTGCTCAGGTGTGTTACAGGGGCTACTGCAAATATGCATGGTTGAAGATTTTGTTGTTGTGCATGTGTGATAACAACTGATGTTGTTAGTGATGTGTGAGTTCCTAATGAGTATAGGAATGTATGTTAGATATGTGTGTTCCTTGATGGAACCTAGTAGTATTGTAGCTGCTAGTAGGGTGTGTTTCTACAGGGTGTTTGCAGAATGTATGTGGCTGTGCACCTCTTCAAGGGGAGTAGCATAGGATGTCATGCTTCATAGGTGATTGTATACTTCAGCATGTCATCCTGAATGTCATAACATCCATAACCCAGAGCAGGCTGGATGAATTTATGTGACTGCAGGTTGTGTGCACGGATGTGTTGTGCATCAGTTGAGGGGGAGTAACCCAGAATTTTACTCAACATATTGTGACATCTGTAGTGTTAACTAACCGATGATTGTGTGTGAACAGGTTGATCCTGAGAGCTAACAGTGTGAGTGTGTGTAACACTGATAGTGTGTAGCTAGTAGCTTTCCTGCATGATATGTTAGACTTCTGCTGCTTATAATCTTTGATGCTATAACAGAGTGTTTTAGCCAAAAATTTGCCAAAGGGGGAGTTTGTAGATGCTCTTGATTGGCTGCATTTTATGGCAAAACATTGTTGTATCTATGAATGTCACAACTGATGTCATGACATACACTAAGAGTATTCTGCAGGATAAGTGAAGTTGGATGTAATGACTGGATGCTGTAACATTGATCGTATGACATCAGGCGCATAGTTTTAGTTTTCTGGTATTTAAAATGAGGGAACTCAGGCTAGAATACAGGAAATATTTTATAAGCTCAAGCTGGAAGTCAGGAAACATTTTAGAAGCCCTGGCGAAATAAAATGTCCCTAACCTAACTGGTAAGGATGTAGATTCTTGAAGAGAGGTTTGGGTAAACCTAAATTCTACACAAAGGCCCAAAGGATATATGCTGCTATAAATAACAAGAGGATGAACCTTAATAAAGCAGAGAGCTTCTGGAGAGAGACTGGAGAGTGTGTTGTGTGAGTGAAGAAGTTTGGTTCTTCACGTGTGTCTTAGGATACTTGTATGCCAAGCAATTGTCAGTTGTACAATTGCATTGGTTTAGTGTGTATGAACTGTTGTGTTCATTGTGCCACTAAAAGCTTTTAAGCACGAGGACTGTGTCACTTGATCAAAGTAGTGAAGCAAGATCAAGGTGTATGTTTGAAGTGTGTCTTCATAACTCTATTGTAAATTAGTTTATATCACTGCGGTGATTGAGGGGGAGTGAGTGGGAAACTCTGGTCTAGTGGTCTCTAGGCTGAAGTGTCATTGGGTAGGTCTTAATTGAAGAGTGCAAACATGTTGTTTGACTCTGAATTAATTCTACTGATAGTGAATTTCCTCCCTGGCTTGGTAGCCCCCAGATGTAGGTGTGGTTGACACTGAACTGGGTGAAGAATTACGTGTGTTATTTACTGCTTTCCATTTACAGCTTATTAGTTATTCTAGTAGTCTGTGTTACATTGGATGTCATAACATCCGTGATAACATCCATTATATGCTTGCCAGAGTTTCAATTGGTGCAGGAAAATGTTAACCTGGCAGTGAAGGGGATATGAGAACCATGGGGAGTGGTGATAATTTCCCCAATTCCACTACCGTATGAGTTAACAATACCGTCAAATATCATTTGCCATTGGGAACCCTTCTCCATACCTTCATCGGATAATGGCGCATCACAATCCTTCATCTTTAAGAACATGATGTCTTCATTCGGAAATTCAAACTTCATCGGTTGGTAGTCGTCAATCGGCTGTTCAATAAGATATTCCGACAGAATACTCCCTTTGATAGCTTTCTAGGAGACGTATTGAATATCATACTCTATCAAAACCATCTGCCATCTGGCAATTCTCCTCGAAAGTGCTTGTTTTTCAAAGACGTATTTAATTGGATCGATCTTCGAAATCAGCATGGTTGTATGGTTTATCATATACTGTCTCAGGCGTTTGGCGGCCCAAGCAAGTGCACAACAAGTTTTTTCCAACATTGTGTACCTGGATTCACAATCTGTGAACTTTTTACTCAAATAGTATATTGCATGCTCTTTTCTTCCAGTCTCGTCATGCTGACCGAGAACACAACCCATGCTGTTCTCCAGAACCGTTAAATACATTATCAATGGTCTTCCAGCTACTGGAGGTATCGGTATCGGAGGCTCCTGCAAATATTCTTTCATTCTATCAAATGTTCTTTAGCAATTTTGGTTCCAGACAACTGCCTGATCTTTCTTTAACAATTTGAACATGAGTTCACACGTGGCTGTGAGATGAGATATGAACCTAGAAATATAGTTCAATCTACCTAAGAAACCATGAACCTCTTTCTCCATTTTCGGCGCTGGCATATCTTGAATTGCTTTTATCTTTGCAGGATCGACCTCGATTCCTTTTTCACTGACAATGAACCCCAACAACTTTCCCGATCTGACACCAAAAGTGCACTTGTTCGGATTCAACCTCAGTCTAAATTTCCTTAGCCTCTCAAACAGCTTCAAAAGGTTTACCAGATGTTCCTCCTCCATCTATGACTTTGCAATCATGTCATCAACATAGACTTCGATAAAAGTTGTTCAACCTAAAAGGCATTACCTTATAACAGAAAGTCCCCCATGGTGTGATAAAAGTTGTTTTCTCCATATCCTCCAACGCCATTTTAATTTGATTATATCCGGAAAAACCGTCCATGAAGGAAAACACTGAATACTGTGCGGTATTATCATTAAGTACGTCAATATGGGGGAGCGGGAAATCATCCTTCAGGCTTGCCTTGTTCAAGTCTCTATAATCAACACACATCCTTACCTTACCGTCCTTCTTAGGAACATGTACGATGTTAGCGACCCACGAAGGGTAGTTTGTCACGGCGAGAAATCCTGCGTCCAACTGCTTCTGGACTTCTTCTTTGATTTTTACCGCTATGTTTGGTCTGGTTCTCCTGAGTTTCTGATTGATAGGTGGACACTCTTCATGCAAAGGCAAGCGATGAACCACAATATTTGTGTCAAGACCGGGCATATCTTCATATGACCAAGCAAAGATATGACTATACTCTCGGAGCATTTCAACCAATCTTTGCTTGACATCACTCCGCAATGCAGCCCCTATCCTGACTTTCTTTCTGACTTCCTCGGTGTTACGGTGAAAATTGGATATCAAGCTATTAAATTAACTTGAATCTTAATTCTTTTACAACCGAACTTTATTTTATCCAAAGGAAAGGTCTAAAGAAAGAAAAACCTTTTTCGCGATGTAACGACAACGCTTAAGAGATTCGGGGCTCGGGGGTTGGTTATACCTAGGGAAGGTATTAGCACCCTAAGCATCTGTAGTACTCTACAGGAACCTTTTGTTTGATTGCTTGCTAAGTCTGTGAATATGTACTATGGATTGGGATAAGTAAAGTTGAAACCTGAAGTTATATACACTAAATTTACTCGCAAAGACATCACATCTTCTGCCTACGTATCCTAACTAGGATAGAATCAGAGCAATCGTAGTTCACCTCACAAGGGATGAAGAACACTTGATTATGATCAAGGTTCAAGGGGGAACAAACATGACAATGTTTGTGTGGAGTTTGACAAAACTCTCTAATCTAAGTTGTAATATTCAAAAGGGGAAGTAAGAAATCATGACGATGATTCTTACATAAAGTTAACAAACTCTATCATAGGGTTCTAGTTGAAGAACACTCCTAGTACAGGTGGGGTTTTTTAGACTTATAGCAAAGTCTAATGGTTTCTAAACTAAGTTTAAAGTGACTTTAACAAAGTCAAGGAAATGGGTAAATGAGTGATCCATAACATTTAGGGTTAATGGAAAGATATTTTCCTTTGGAGGGGGACAGGAGGTAACTAGGACGAGAGTTAACAAACTTCATCATTTGGGGGAAAGAGAATTTTTAAAAAGATAACAACATAATAAATATGCATTCATGGTGACAACCATTAGGTGAGCATAAAAATGAAAATGCATTGGTGATAATCAAAGCAGGTAAACGAAACAGGAACTGTGACGATAGATCAAGCTTAAGTGAAATTAAACAGATGAAGTAACATGAATATGGTAACAACCAAAGATGAAGTCTTTAACATGTTAACTAACATTTAAGGCTATGAATGCAAACAAGTATCACAAATAATCACAAGTACATCAAGGGAAAATTCATCTGCATAAGTCAAAATGATCACAAAAAGTACATAACTTGCACATAGCTAAAAGAGATGAAAAATTGGGCAAACATGGAAATAAAAATTATGACATGAAAGTAGACATTAAGATGAACAAAGTGCAAAAAGAATGGGTGAAAAATGATTAAAATTGAGAGAGATATGAATTTTCAAAGATGGGATGAAAAATGACAAAAAATAACAAAAGGGTTGCCCTCCTCAGGGGTCGAACCCAGGTATGCATGGTAAGAGGCGCTTAAGTGACAAGGTGACTACTACTGGGGTGGCTATACATTCGTTTGTAAATGCCACCCCATAAATATATATTGTATATCTATGTGGATTTCTGGGCAAAACAAGAACACTCAAACATGGCTTACATTTTGTGTCATAACTTTCTCAATTCTTTATGAAATCAGACAAACTTTTAGTGCAAATTGAAGGATTTTTCATGAGGAACAAGATGGTGTCACTTATTTTTCAAGATCAAGCTTTAATTTTCAAACCCGATAGCACATGCATGTGGAGTGTGTGATGTGCATTTTGAAGTGGAGATCCAATTCCAGTCATTTTAAAATCAAGACAATCATACAAACACACTGCATATATGCTAATGAGTGAGTTTAGGCAAAGAATTAAGTTCAAAACAGGCTGTAGTGAAAAGTAGTGATCAAGATGCCAAATGTGCTTGTGAAGTGCATGAGGAAGTTCATTTCATGTTCCAAGCATATTCAAACCATTTCAAACATACATACACCTTATATGTAAGATATTGAGTGAGATCAAACAAATAATGAGGTTAGAAACAGTCTGTAATGGAAAGTGATCATCAAGTTGCAATTATGGCATGTTATGAGGCAATTGAATATCAGTTCAGGTTCTAGGTACAAATTGCTCATGTAGATCATGCACACACACTATATATATGCTACTGAATGATTTTAAGTTCATGACATGATTCAAAACAGGTTGAAATGCAAATTAAGATTCAATATGCAAAATGGTCTTGTATGATGCAGTTTGATGATCAGTTCATGTATTATGCAAAATTAAGGCAGGCAAACCATGTGCACACACTACATATATGTTGTTAAGTGATTTTAAGCAAAGGTAGTGGTCTGAAACAGTTTGGCATGACAGATGACCTCTAATTTGCATTTTGGTATTTTGATGCATTCATGAGAAAACTCAACAACAGGTTCCATGGATATTTCCACCAAATCAACATTTCAAACATGTTACAAATATCCATACAAATGATTTTAAACAGGTAGACAAGTCACCAAAACAGTTGAAGTGGAAATGACCTGCTTATGACAAAATGACATTTTTGAGATGCAAGTTTGAAATGCAAACAGGCCCTATGTATTTTCAGGCTAGGCAACTCACATACACACATCATATATATATCAACAAGTGTTTTCAAGCAAGAAAAATGAGTCAAAACAACTTGGCACAAAAAATGACTCTTAAACTGCATTTTGGTGTTTTTGCAAGACAGTAGGATGTTCAAATTCAAATTTAAGCACATCTTGACCATATGAATCACATACACATCTCTCATATATACAAACAAGTGAGTTCAAACAAGGAAAATGGTTCAAACATGGCTGATATGAAACTTGGTGAGTTAAGTGCAAGTTTTGTGAAGTGAGATGCATGAACATGTTCAATTTCTGTTCAAAGCAATTTCAGACCAATTCAAACACATACACATCTTATATTCATGATATTGAGTGGATTCAAACACCAAAATAGGTTGGAAACAGACTGTCATGAAAAGTGATTCACAAAATGCAAGTTATCATGAAAATGAGGCATGAGATATGAATTTTCAGTTCCACATACTTTCTGGTTCAATTAATCACACACATAGCATACATACATGATATTGAGTAAGTTCCATCACAAAAATGAATCTAAAGTAAGCTGGTATGAAACATGGCATGTAATATGCAGTTTGGATTTTTGATGAAGCTCACAAAGTTCAAAGTCAGTTTAAGGCATGTTCAGCTCAAATGAAATATGCACACATGTCATATTCATGATTTTGGAGATGATCCCACTTAAAAACACAATTATATCTTGCTCATGACAGAAATTGAGTAAGACATACACATGACATGCTTTTCACATAATGAACTCAAAATGTCAAATCATGGAATTATGATGCAAAGCAAGAATGGAGTGTTCACATACCTCTAGTAGACTGTATTGAGCAAGTTTAAACACCAAGAAACCCAGAAGAACTTCAAATACTCCTAGCTTTGGGAGATTCCTTCCTTGTGAAGTAAGAAAGCAAACTTCAAGACAGTTGGAGAAATAAACTCCACCAATGACCCTCAATGTTTTGGACAGTTGAGAAATGATATATGAGAGGTGTTTGAGTGATTAAAACACCAAGGAAATGGATGGAACAAGATATGGCAGATTTTGTAGCTTTGGTCAAAGTAACTTGGTGTGGAAGTTGACTTTTTGAATGGTGAGGTTTTTGAGTGGTTTAAGGTCTTGGACACCTTCTATATCATATTTAGAGATTGTGTGGATGATTATTGAGGTGTTTGAATGTAGAGAACTGAGTTTGGCAGCAAAACTACCAAGACAGATTTTTGGTGGTTTTTGCAATTTTGTGATTTTGGTGATTTTGAGGTAAAGAGTGGAAAGAGTGAGAGATTTGTGTTTCTCTGGTTTTTAAACTCAATATTGTGTGTCAAATGAAGTGATGAGGGCTCTCTTTTATAGGCAAATGATAAGAAGGGGCAGGTGTGGAGATTTCTTCATATTAAAGAAAGGTTTTACACCTTTTGATCAAACCTCCACAAAGGGGTTTCCTTGGCTGATAGGTAAGCCCAATAGTCAAGCAAAATGATGATTTTGAGAGGGCTAAATGCAGGCTAGAGGTATAGCTTGATGGCTGTTTGCAGATTCAACTTTCCACCTCATGCTTGCCTTATGATTTCAAAGGCAAGTTGTAAAGCCACTTGCAAGCCCACTTGCAAGTTTGGCTAATTCCACCTCCTATGCATTTTATTCACATTTCTATGCTTCAAACCGTCTACATATCAGAAACAACAACATTCAAAGGCTGAGTTTGGTCAGATTGATGAAAGAATGGATTCTTGAAATTTTGACAATGTGGGACTAAAGTGTGAAAACACCAACTTGCCATAACCATAACTTTCAGCTCACAAATCCTTTTGAGATGTGCTAGTACTTTTTAGAAAGCCCTCAAATATCTCTAAAACATTCATGTTTTCATGATTTTCAATTTCCCAAAGGAACTTGGTCAAAAAGTCTCTCAAAGTTGCTAAAAAATGAACTTAAAAGTGAAATTTCTCTAAGTCTTTTTCCCTTCTAGAAATGATTTTGATCATAACTCCAAATCTATGCATTTTATGATCATGGACCACTTAGGTAATTTTGTAGGGTTTGTTAAGAGATTTCAAATGAGCTTTGAACCAACTCAATTGGATGTGTGGTTAAGGAGTTATGGTTTAGCCCCTTTCAAAACCCTAATTTCCCGATTTTTCGATTACTCCTTCATCCTTGATCCAATGGTCATGAAAAATGATAGGCAAGTGCAATATGATATAAGGAACATTTTTGATTCACACTTTGAAGTCCAATTCCTTAAATTTGAAGAGTTGACTTTTTGGTCAATCGTACGATCGATCGGTGACTACCGAGTCGTCTGTTGACACTCTGGACCTCCTGAGACTTTGAAACTTCTTGAATGAACTTTATTAAGCTATATGATCTTCATGGATCATAATATCACCATTGAAACACCTTCCAACATCAAAGTCAAACTACATTTGACTTTTACTAGTCAAAAACCCTAATCGGGTGCCCTGAAATACATTGTTCTTGATTCTGGGGTAACAACCTCAAATTGGATTCTCAATTGACATTATATGATACCCTTGATCTTGTTTCATGATTGAATTAGCCTAAAACTTTGATTGATCGCAAACCCTGAAGCTTCGATTTGACTTTACAAAACCCTGATTCATCTGTAACTTGACAAAGACAAACTTGCACTGGGTTAAGGTTAGATAATTCATGAGTATGCTCCTAAAATGATAATTAGAATCTAAGGGGTCAAATTTTGGGGTGCAACAGTTGCCCCTATTTAAATATCTTCACTAGATGGAACCGAGAGATGACAATCTTCGTAGAATCGCAGTGAAAGGTATTTAAATATAAAAAACCGAAAATATTGTCCCTTAGATCTGATGATATGCAACAGGACAGGCCATGATATGCCATGAATTCTAAATGATGCTTCATGATGCCTAGATGCAAGACATATGCAGAAGACAGAAAAACAAAACAACGAGTAACTACTCACGGGATCTGATTTTGTGGATCCAACACTGGGGCCAACTGCGATATAACAATCAATAGTTCAACCATGACTAGTGATAACTGAGAGGAAAATTTCACATGAGGAGGCACAAAGTCCAATGAAGATGACAATCTCACTGGGGAAGAGCAACCACTCCACTGGGGGAAAGGTGTAGATTTCCACCGGGGAAAAAGAGCGATTTTATACTGGGGAAGTGAAGAACTAGAGACGCGCACCTCACTGGGGATGATCAGATGAGGAACTTCCTATAATGAAGAGTTCAAACGGGATCTTCAGGAATGGACTCGAAACAAAGACAAAACATATTGGGGATACTAATGACGATTAGATCTCCGAGACTTGTCTGGGGAGGAAGATTTTACTGGGGATAGTGATGTCACCCAGTTTTAACAGATGGTTCAGGCAGTGCTAGTAACCACTAGACTTTTCACAAGTAATGGTAACGACCAACCTGGGTTAATAACAAATGGGATTTCTCAAATCCAATTGATAACACACAATGATTTTGACTGGGGAAATTGGTGATGACCATATTTCAAGCAATGCCAGTAACTACTGGACTTAAAGGAGGTTAGTAACGATTAAGTCCGGGTACCAATGACGATTGGGTTTCAAGTAATGCCAGTTACGATTGAACTTTAAAAGAAACATGGTGACGACCACATCAGGGTATACCAATACATGTGGTTATGAGAATGCTAGCAAGCTACTAGGCTTTAGCTGGGGAGGTTGGTAACGACCAAACCAAAATATGCCGATAACGATTGGATTCCAAGTGACGCCAGTTACGACTGGACTTCCATGGGGAAGGTTGGTAACGACCAACAAGATATTAATGCCGATAGAATTTCGAACACCTGCCAGTTACAACTGGGCTTAAACGGAAGATGAACCAGTAATGACCAGACTTCACAGGGGACTTGCTAGTGACGACTAGACTTCAGAGGGAAGAGGTTGGTAACGACCAAACCAAAAGATAATAACGAGTAAAGTCAAGACAATGCCGGTTACGACTGGACTTCAAAGGAAAATATGGTGACGACCAAAAGAATACCAATGACAATTGGATTTGGAACACTGTCAGTTATGACAGGACTTCAATGGAGAGGGTGGTGACGATCGAATAAAAAGATACCAACGAGTGGATTCTAAGGCAATGCCAATTACGACTGGTCTTAACAAGAAATATGGTGACGACCAAAAGAATACTAATAACGATTGGCTTCTAAAACAATGTCAGTTACAACTGGACTTTAAACAGAAATTCACTAGCAGTGATTAGACATTCACGGGGAATCAACAGATAGTACACTGACCCCGAGAGACAAAATGAATCACACTGAACCCAGGCTGAAAGGTGTATGTAGTCTTGAAAATAGATTCACTCTCAATAGGGGAACAGAGCTTTAAACCAGCTAATCAGAGATGATGAAGTAAATTTAAACAAATGCCCAGACATCTTTTACTGGGACGAGTCTTCTCATCATCATAAAGAGATAGTCTTCCAACTTGATACTTACACATGACCAAAGGAGACTCAACAGTTCAACGCGCTTACACTTCACTAGGGAGTGCAATAGGCTTGGCGTATCAAGGTTTCCGCTACCCTGCGATTTCAGGGAAGTATGATTTTCCTCGATTCTTTTCATGAGCTGAAGTCTTTTACGTTTGTTAATCTTTTCAAGTATATTCGAATAATTTGACCCTAATGCTTTCAAAATTATCGTTGATCAACGAATAATATTTTGCATAACAAAGCAAATAAAGGAAATGACAATTTTGCAAAAGAAAGAATGGCTCAAAACTGATTTTATTCAAGAATGAAATCTTGCAAATGACAAAATTCCATAGAAGTTTTACAAGTGAAAAATGGCAAAGTGGACAAGGTTACATTAAATCCCACGACCAAACTATCTCTAAAGACTAAAATTCCCCAAAATCCTTGCTTCTGACGAGAGTGGTTGGAGTGAATTCTTGTAGGACCTTCTACGTTAGTGACATCTCATCTGATGCAGTGAAACGCCTTTGTCCCTAACTTTTGCCTGGACCGCCCTTTCGGGTTTTTAATCCACCGGGACGCTCATTTTTGCCTAAGCCGCCCTTTCGGGTTTTCAACTTTAGCGAGCTCTTATTTTTCTTCTCTTTTTTTTCCTTTTTCTTCAACCCTAACTTTTGCATAAGCCGTTCCTTTGAGTTTTCGGCTTATTGGGTTCTTTTTAGGCGTAATATTTTCATACTGCATCAAAATTCACTGGATGAGTAAGTTGCTCTCCATCCATAGTGGTGAGAATTATTGAGCCTCCTGAGAAGACTGTCTTTACAACAAACGGGCCGTCATAGTTAGGCATCCACTTTCCCCGTGCATCTTTATGAACTGGTAAAATCTTTTTGAGTACAAGTTCCCCTTCTCGGAATTCTCGGACACGAACTTTCCTGTCAAAAGCCCTCTTGATCCTATTCTGATATAACTGACCATGACACATCACATACATCCACTTCTCGTCGATAAGATTCAACTGATCAAACCTTTCTCTCACCCATTCTGCTTCTTCAAGCTTGGTTTCCATTATGACTCTCAAAGAAGGTATCTCGACCTCAATGGGCAGTACCGCATCCATTCCATATACCAAAGAAAAAGGGGTTGCCCCTGTTGAAGTGCGGACGGACGTTCTGTACCCATGCAAGTCAAATGGTAGCATCTCATGCCAATCTTTGTAAGTTTTCACCATTTTTTGCAAAATCTTTTTGATGTTTTTATTTGCAGCTTCTACGGCTCCATTCATCTTGGGACGGTAAGGAGAAGAGTTGTGATGTTCAATTTTGAAGTCATCGCACAACTCTTTAATGATTTTGTTGTTCAAATTGGTACCAATTTCCGTTATGATCCGGCTCGGAATTCCGTAACGACAGATAATCTCCTTCTTGATAAAATGGGCCACCACCTGCCGAGTAACATCAGTGTAGGATGCAGCTTCAACCCACTTTTTGAAATAGTCAATAGCAACCAGAATAAATCGATGTCCGTTTGAAGCTTTTGGTTCAATTGCCCCAATCATATCGATGCCACACATAGAGAAAGGCCACGGTGATGACAACACATTTAGCAATGTCGGTGGTACGTGCATATTGTCTGCATAAATCTGACACTTGTGACATTTCCTGGCATATTAAATACAGTCAGTTTCCAAGGTCAGCCAGTAATAGCCAGCCCTTAAAATCTTTTTAGACATAGCATATCCATTTGCATGAATACCGAACATTCCTTCGTGAACATCTTGCATTAACAACTCTGCTTCTCGTCTGTCGACACATCTAAGCAGGACCATATCATGATTCCTTTTGTAGAGCACATCATTGTTGAGAAAGAACCTGGATGCTAATCGTCTTAGAGTTTTCTTGTCAAGTGATGTAGCATCTGCTGGATACTCTTGTTTGGACAGGTAATTCTTTATGTCATGGAACCATGGCTTGTCATCAGTTTCTTCTTCAACCATCTGACAGTAGGAGGGCTCGGTCTTGCGTTCAATTCGAATGAGAGTGGCATTATTGACATCCTTGATTCTCCACATTGAGGCTAACATGGCTAGGGCATCGGCAATGTAATTTTCAGATCTCGGGACATGCTTGAAAGTGATTTCATCAAAATACTCCATCATTTTGATGATGTAGGCTCTATAAGGGATCAAATTCTCATGTCTAGTTTCCCATTCTCCAGTAACCTGATAGATAACCAAAGTTGAATCCCCACTGACTTCAAGAAGTTTGATTTTGAGGTCAATAGCTGCCTCGAGGCCGAGAATGCATGCTTCATATTCGGCGATATTGTTTGTGCAGTCAAAATCCAACCTGGCTGTGAATGGAGTGTAACCACCTTCCGGACTCATTAAAACGGCGCCCACGCCATGCCCACTGTAATTGGAGGAACCATCAAACATCATTTTCCACCAAAGACCTTCCTGTGGACCCTCATCATGACCTGGCTCTTCATAATCTTTTACCAACATAATGTCTTCATCTGGGAAATCAAATTTGAGAGACTCATAATCTTCCACTGGTTGATTTGCAAGATATTCTGACAAAACACTACCTTTGATAGATTTATGGGCTACATACTGGATGTCGTATTCTGATAATAACATATGCCAACGGGCGAGTCTTCCAGTCTGAGCAGGCTTCTCAAAAATATACTTTATTGGATCCATTTTTGAAATCAACAAAGTGGTATGACAAATCATGTACTGCCTCAAACGTTTGGGAGCCCATGCCAAAGCACAACAAGTTTTCTCCAGGAGCGAATATCGAATTTCACAATCAGTAAACTTCTTACTCAAATAATAGATAGCATGTTCTTTTTGTCCAGACTCGTCCTGCTGACCTAACACACATCCCATTGAATTCTCCAGTACTGTCAAATACATGAAGAGAGGTCGTCCTAGAACAGGAGGTATTAAGATCGGAGGCTCTTGGAGATAACCCTTGATCTTATCAAATGCTTGTTGACAGTCTGAATTCCAAACAACCGTCTGGTCCTTGCGTAATAATTTGAAAATGGGCTCGCAAGTAGGAGTCATATTGGAAATAAATCTGGATATGTAGTTCAGTCTTCCAAGAAAACCTCTGACTTGCTTCTCAGTCCGCGGAGCTGGCATGTCTTGAATGGCTCGAACTTTATCTGGATCTACCTCAATCCCTCGGTGACTGACAATGAAACCGAGTAACTTCCCAGATCTTACTCCAAAGGTACACTTGGCTGGATTCAGTCTTAACTGATATTTTCTGAGTCTCTTAAACAATTTCAAAAGATGTTCCAAATGGCCCTCTTCGCTTTGAGATTTGGCTATCATGTCATCAACATATACCTCTATCTCCTTATGCATCATATCATGAAATAAAGTTACCATGGCCCTTTGATAAGTAACACATGCGTTCTTCAGACCGAAAGGCATAACTTTGTAACAGTAAGTCCCCCACGGAGTAATGAAAGTAGTTTTTTCCATGTCATCGGGATCCATCTTAATCTGATTGTAACCGGAGAACCCATCAAAAAATGAGAAAACTGCAAAAAGAGATGTATTATCCACCAACGTATCGATATGCGGCAAAGGGAAATCATCCTTCGGACTGGCCTTGTTTAGATCTCTGTAATCCACACACATTCTGACTTTCCCATCCTTTTTCGGCACAGGTACAATATTGGCTACCCATTCAGGGTATTTGGACACTGCTAAGAAACCGACGTCAATCTGTTTCTTCACCTCGTCTCGAATCTTGAGAGCCATGTCAGGTCTTGTTCTTCGGAGCCTTTGTTTAACCGGTGGGCATTCTGGTCGAAGCGGTAACTTGTGAACCACTATGTCAGTGTCTAAACCCGACATATCTTGGTATGACCAAGCAAACACATCCACATACTCTTTCAGAAGCTTTTCTAGTTGCTGCTTGACTTCTGCCCCTAGAGCTGCCCCAATCTTGACTTCTTTCTTGTCTTCTTCGGTGCCAAGATTAATGACTTCTACCTGTTCTTTGTAGGGTTGAAGCTCTGCATACTCATGGTGTGCCAATTTTACCAGTTCATTAGGGATTTCAAAATCTTCATCCTCATCTTCAGCTTGGTATATTGGTGAATCAAAGTCAGGAGGGAATGCAAAGTCATAGGATTCAATGGGTTTTAGGACATCACTGCACGTTGGAATGGCTTAATTTATTAAAACACACAAAGACAAATGCAGCATACAAAAGAGAAAATTGTTTTGGTTTTTTAAGATTGCCATTTTTCTTTTTTAAAAATGAAAGCAAAAGCAGTAAAGGAAATAACACAAGGAAATTAACAAAATAGTTCATTTTTCATTGATTTTCTTGAAAGCTCAGGGCCCTTACAAAACATTCCTATAGCCTTGGGCATGGCTACGGAGATTCAAAATAAAAACAAGAAAAGAAAGACAAACAAATTACTTTAACTCAGGAACAACCAAAGGAATCTCAATAGCTTCCCAGTTGCTCAAGGAAGCGTTGCAATGATACACTAACTGTTCAAGGCCTTCATCTTCGGAATCTTCCTCCACAGTACTGATTTGGAAACCTCCACTGATGAATACTTCTTGTATAGTCTTTGGATGTCCTTTATCATGTGTCGGTGCTTCCTCATGAGTTGGTTTGTAACCCAACCCTTGGCGATCCATCTTTGGCTTCACTTCAATAACCTCTCCCCAACCTGCAGGAGTACCTTCTTCCAGTGTGGACTTGATGCTCTGAGCGGATGCAAAAGACGGACCACTCTTAGCCACTGTTTCTTCCAACATCACCGCATTAGCTATCTCGAGTGCTTGAAAGGAAGTTTCTAACGCGCCCTCATCTGCTTCAATATACTTGAATGATGACAGATTGCTCACTATTAAGTCCTCTTCACCGTGTACAATCACTAACTTATCATTCACAAGAAATTTCATTCTTTGATGCAATGTGGAAGTCACTGCCCCAGCGGCGTGAATCCATGGTTGTCCCAACAAACAACTATAAGCTGGGTTAATGTCCATGACTTGGAACGTAATTTTAAACACATGAGGTCCTATCATGATTGACAATTCTACCTCTCCAACAACCGTTCTTCTTGAACCGTCAAAAGCTTTTACAATCAAAGACGTTGGTTTCATTTCTGCCCCTGCATATGCTAACCTTGCGAGCGACCTGGCGGGCAATACATTCAATGAGGATCCAGTATCGACTAAAACTCGTGCCATTGTGTCTTCTTGGCACCTGACAGATATGTGCAATGCCCGGTTGTGATTGCGTCCTTCGTTCGGCAACTCTGCATCACTAAAACCCAGGGTGTTACAAGCTGTAATGTTGGCTATTACTGAATCGAATTGTCCGAGAGTTAGGTCTTTGGTCACATGTGCCTGCTTCAATACCTTTTGCAGAGCCTCTCTGTGAGCTGGAGAGTTCATCAAGAGAGACAGGATCGATATCTTTGATGGGGTTTCGTGAAGCTGATCAATGATTCTGTAATCACTTTTCCGAATAATCCTTAAGAATTCTTCGTCGTCTTCTTCAGTACTTGGTACTTCTTTTTCTTTTGTCGTAGCAGGGGTAACCTCTTTTGGAGCGGCTACTGTCATCTTTGGTTGATAGATGCGATAACTACGGGTCATTTTGCTTGTACCTGCAATGTTTGTCACGTCCATTTGGTCGTCTCTTTCTGACTAACCTTCCCAGATCCTCGGTCTATCACAGTCATGTCATACTTCCATAGAACGGCCTTCGTGCTTTCAAAAGGAAACGATCTTGGTTTCTGAATAATAACTGGTCGAGGTTGATCGATAGCTGACTTGTTGAAAACAGGCTTCATACTTCTGTTAGTCGTTTTGGACACCGGAACTTTCTCACCTTTCTTTGGTAAATTAAAAACAGGCTCAATTACTGAAACTTCTTCTTTCCTCACCTTGCTACACACTTGCAATACTCCCTTATCAATCAATCCTTGTATATCTCCTCGTACCACATCACACTTTTTAGAATCACCTGAACATTCTTTACAATCATTATGGGTATCCTCTATCAATCCTGCTTTCAGTAGCTTCTCGTGAAGTAACCTCAACGGGGTTTTGTCCTCTGACACACCTCGGACTACCCTTTCATCTGAAACTTCTTCTACAGCATTAACCCCTCCATGGTTCAGTAATGGATTACTTTTAACATTTGGGGGTACATCATCAAAAGACAAGATCTTCTTTTCCATCAACTCCCTGACAAGATGTTTTAAAGCAAGACAGCCTTCTAAATCATGACCGGCAGCGCCTTCGTGAAAGGCACAATGAGCATTTGGATTATAGTGAGGAGATGTAGTGTCTGGATTTAATGGTCGTGTTGTTACCAATCCCTGCTGTACTAAGGAGGGGTACAACTCTGTGTAAGTCATCGATATCTGAGGAAGTGGAGGTTATGTTGTCGGTCTCTGATTCTGGTAGTTTTGTATGGGTGCCTGAGCTCTAGGATGATGATGTTGTTGATAGGGTGGAGCGTTGGGCGCTCGTTGATACCCTTGTTGAATTGGCTGATATACATGTGCTGGCTGCACTATCTGATAACTGGGAACAGGATGACTGAAAGCCGGAGTTACAGCTGCCACATATGGTTGTTGGGCATACTGCAACGGATACATTGGTCGTTGTTGCTGGGATTGCTGAACATAACTCACTTGAGGCTGCTGAACAAAGCCTTGCTGAGGTTGTTGAATATAACTCTGCTGATACTGTTGGTAAGGCGGTCTCCAGGTGCGACTCTTTCTTCCCACAGTTACTACATTCATCTCCCCTTCCTTCTTTTTATGAAAATTACTGCTGAGCTTCTTGACGTTGTTGTTACCAGAACTGCTGGAACCACTAGCCACCTTCCCATTCTTCATTCCTAACTCCATTCTCACCCCCACTGCTACTATATCAGAAAAACTGGCGGTTACACTACTGATCATCTTCTCATAAAACTCCGGTCTTACTGTATCGACGAACCAATCTGTCAATTCTTTTTCACTCAAAGGAGGTTCTACCTGAGAGGCAGTTTCCCTCCACCTCTGGGCATACTCTTTGAAAGATTCTGAAATCTTCTGTGACATACTCAGTAACTGTCTTCTATCAGGGGCTAAATCCATGTTGTACTTGTAATGTTTCACAAAAGCATCGGCCAAGTCTTGGAAACTATGAATACGAGACTGAACCAAACCCAAATACCATTTAGCAGGAGCTCCTTTCAAACTATCTTGGAAATAGTGAATCATCAACTTGTCATCTTCCACGTGAGCGGCCATTCTTCGGTAATACATAATCTGATGTGTCCGACGACAAGTAGCCCCAGAATACTGATCAAAATTGGGAACTTTGAATTTCGGCGGAATTACCAACCCAGACACTAAGCACATATCTCTGGCATCAGTACCAAAGATGTCATTCCCTTCCATTGCTCTGACTTTCCTGCCTATAGTCTCTACACTTTCTTTCAACTTATCATGTCGTCCACTCTCTTCTTCATACCCATCAAGACCTTCGTACACTTGTGGAGGATTATGAAAAACAGGGCGTGCTTGAATCTGAACAGAAGGCTGAGTGTAAGTAGGAATAGCTTGAGGAACTTCTGGCCCCAAAGGAACTGCTTGTTGATTGACTACTGGTGGAGGTACAAAACCAGGCGGCAACCCATATGGTGGAACATTTGCAACAGTGACTGCCATTGGGATCGGCTCTACAGCTATGCCAGTGATTTCAGAAACAACAGTGGCTTGAGTGTCCAACTTTGCACGAATGACTTGTAAGGCTTCCATGATCTTCCCCATGCCTCCTCGTAGCTCTCCAAGTTCATTATCAATTATGTCCACATCCAAATTTTGTCCTTCCATTCTTAGGCGAGCTTGGGCTCGGGTGTTGTATCGGTGTTGAGGATTCAGTGTGATTCTTTCTCTCTCTCTCTCTCTCTCTCTCTCTCTCTCTCTCTCTCTCTCTCTATGGAGACAAGACAGCGGGATGAGACACAACATAAGAACATGCACATGCGATGCTTATGAATGCAAAATGCAACAATGCAAAGTTAATCATTCAATGAATCCAAAGAAATATTTGCAAACATTATAACAATGGGGAAATAAGCAAACTCAACAGTCTTCATAGATCAATAACTGAGAGTTTTACAATAACGATTCTGAAACTGAAATACAAGTCTTTAATACAGATACATGATGAAATAAAATGGAAAATAAAAGGATTTCAGATCTTCTGGTTGGACGGCCCTTTGTCTTCTGTCTGACTTCTCTTTCCACCTTGATGGATCAACTCTTGAAGTTCTTCCTTCTCTTGCATAGCCTTGAAATACTTATCTCTCCAAGTCTTTCCTTCTTTTTCAGCTTTTGCCAAAGCATTTTTCAATTCTTCTACGAGAGTGTTTGGGTTAGTCAGGCTCAAAACGAGTATAGAACATCTTCAACGCTGCTTCTTTTACCCATGATAAGTAAGATTCTGAAACAGTGGTGTCGTGGTAACCTAGGGCAGTTACTCCCCTCGTGTGGACATAACGCCAAGCATACACAATTCGAGCCCTATAAGCGGGATTCTTCCCTTCTTCAATGTAAAAGCTTCTCAAAAAGTCTGGGTCCGGTTCATCCTCCATGGGGTGCCTCAACTGTCAACGAGCCAGAATAGGATTATAGCTGATGCAACCATTGACGCTGATAAGCGGTACATTCGGGAAATTTCCACAACTTTGGAGCATGGAAATCCCTCCATACATAGGGTCATACCACTTAATATCTGAGTGTTTGAGCAATAGCAGTTTTTCCGTCCATGAGAGCCCATTTTGCTTATCCCAGAGGGCTAGAATTTTTGGCAAGTGCGAAATAAACCACTTGTGCAGGAGAATGGTGCAACACTCAATCCGTCCAACTCCATAACGGTTCCTACGGTGGATGGTAAAGTACGTATCAGCCAGCAAGGTAGGTACAGGATTTTTGATTAAGAAAAGGTTGATTGCATTTGCGTCCACAAAATCATTAGCAGTCGGGAACAGGAATAGTCCGTAGATTAGTAAAACCAAGATGGCCTCAAATGCTTCAATATTTTTTGACAAGGCATAGCTTTGAGCTTTTTCATACAGGAACATAGCTGGAAATCCATACAACCCTCCCTTAGCAACCATATGAGATCGTACCTCGTCCACCTCCAAATACGCAGCCTCTGCAACTGCTCTTTCATTAGGAGTCCCTTCTCTTCCAGAAAATGGTCTAGGAGTGACGTCTACTCCCATCAGGGCGGAATATTCTTCCAAGGTTGGTAGCAACTGATAGTCTGGAAAGGTGAAACAGTGATAGATTGAATCATATAATTGCACGAGTGCGGATAACATCTCTTCATATACTTGAACTTCTAGCAAAGACATCATATTCCCATATTTCTCCCTGAATGCCTCGGGGTTTTCTACTAAACTTCCCAGTTTCTTCAAGTTCTCCAATTTGGGTCTTTGGAACACAACCTCTGCTTTCTTTCCAGAATCCATCCTATAATATCTGCAAAACAATCTTTAGTTCCTTGAGTGATTAATTAATGTAAATGCAAATGCAAAGGTTTCATGGAACTCAGATCAAAACATCATTTCATTTCATTGCTTTTCAATATTGCATTACAAAATATCTAGTACATTTTACAAAAGTCCTAAATATAAGGCTGACAGTATTCTAAATAAAAGTCTTCTTTTGCTTTGAGTTTCTTGATTTCTTCTTCCATCAGAGTCTTCTCAAGAATGAGTTTGTCCACGACTAGCTTCCATGGAGTTGGCTGAGAGCTGGAAGAAGATAAACCTTCCTATGTCTTCCTTTTCTTATAAGCAATCATTTCTTCATCCTTTTCCTAGAGTTGTCTACGGAGTTCATCATTCTCTTCCATGGCCACTTGGTACTTGTATTTCTAGGCTACTTCAGTTTGTTGTGATTTCCTCAAGGCAATCTTTAACTTCTCCTCTTCAGACATAAAGATCATTGTGTGTTCCTCCTCTAAAACCATGGGTTTCTGCTGAGGATAAGGCATCTTCAGCTGAATAGCTCTCTTTCGGACCCATTGGAGATAAGGCTCGAGAGAGACGCAATTAGGTTTCCCTAAGTCTTCCTTTCCTTTCTTGTGTACATGACCCCAAGCTTTTAGAATTTCTCCTTTCAATTCTGAACTTCCCTTAAAGAAAATATTCTCCACATGAGCGCTATTTGGTTTGTCCTTCAAAGGATATCCAAGTTGTCGCTGAGCGAGAATAGGGTTATAACTGATTCCTCCACTTGTACCGAGGAGAGGTATGTTACCAAAGCTTCCACAACTGTCAATGATTTTATCCCATCGTAACTACGGCTGTACCAATCAATATCAGAGTGAGTAAGAGCCATAACCTTCTGAGACCACCAACCTTCCTTCCAAAAAGCATGAGCCTTAGGTAAGTGAGAAATAAACCACTTATATAACAAAGGGACACAACAGATAATCATTCCTCCTTTATGCAGATTTCTCAAGTGAACAGAATGATATGCGTCAGCTAGTAAAGTAGGCACAGGGTTTTTCTTTAAGAAAATCTTAATGGCGTTGAGATCCACAAAATTATCAAAACTTGGAAACAAAAATATCCCATAAATGAGTAAGGTAAAGATGGCCTCGAATGCATCCATACTCAAATGATCAGCATAGTATTGTGCTTTTCCAACCAAGAACTCGACAGTCAAACCAAATACTCCTCCTTTAGTAACCATATTTTTCTGAATATCCACCAATCCCAAACGTGTAGCTTTAGCAATTTCTTCCTCTTTAGGGTTTTTCTCCATGATTGGAAAATGAGATTCTTCAAGAATAGGTAAACCAATCAAGCAAGAATATTGCTCAAGTGTAGGTACCAACTGATAATCAGGAAAAGTGAAACAATGATAGAGTGGATCATAAAACTGGAGAAGTGTGGAGAGAAGTCCCAGATCTATTTTCTTTTTTACCCTCAACAATGACAATAAGTTCCCATACCTGCTCTTGAATCCTTCTAGATCTGTTATCAAAGTGCTCAACCTTTCTACGTCATCCAAGTTAGGAATTTTGTAAGTGTACTTCATAGTTTTCTTTTTTCCACTATCCATGATGATCCTAATGTTTACAAACAAGAGATCTGAGTTCCATGAAACTTTTATTATATGATGTTCATGAATGCATGAATGCACAAACACAGGTAAGCACAGATTCACATATACACATGGGTAAACAGATAAAGGTTTTGGTTTGGAGAACATGAGTAAGGAGTCAAGGTCTACCCACCCCAAAGGTATGTACTAAGGCCTTCAAAACTGTAGAGCAAGGTTCTAAAAGAGTTCCCAGAGTCCTCGACCCATCTTTTGGATATTATAAATTTCCCAAATACTTGGTGGTCGATAATATTCTCAAGAGAGTCTCGTCCAAGTGTAGTATCGCGTATCAACTACTTTGGAATTACTTCCTTATAGTCATCGCACTACATCCTAATAAAGCCATAGTGGGGGAAAGGTAATCTAAAGGTCCTCAGTATCACGGGCTCCCATGTAGAAAGTAGCATTGTTTTCACGAATACTCGATCAACAATACTAACTTTCAGAAGGGCCTCTACTGAGCGGAGGTTTTCTCAAGTCAACTTGGTCGAGAATCAACTCCCTATTACCACCATCCTATCATAAGTACGCTCAAACACGGGTATAGTGTTGTCTCACCATTCAAAGTTCCCAAGATTTAACAGGGCACATATATACATATTTACAAGTATACACAAATATAGCAAGTATTCAAACAAGATAGGCTAAACCCTCAAAACAATAAAACTATCCCCAGTGAAGTCGCCATTTCTGTTGCGGTGAAAATTGGATATCAAGCTATTAAATTAACTTGAATCTTAATTCTTTTATAACCGAACTTTATTTTATCCAAAGGAAAGGTCTAAAGAAAGAAAAACCTTTTTCGCGATGTAACGACAACGCTTAAGAGATTCGGGGCTCGGGGGTTGGTTATACCTAGGGAAGGTGTTAGCACCCTAAGCATATGTAGTACTCTACAGGAACCTTTTGTTTGATTGCTTGTTAAGTCTGTGAATATGTACTATGGATTGGGATAAGTAAAGTTGAAACCTGAAGTTATATACACTAAATTTGCTCGCAAAGACATCGCATCTTCTGCCTACGTATCCTAACTAGGATAGAATCAGAGCAATCGTAGTTCACCTCACAAGGGATGAAGAACACATGATTATGATCAAGGTTCAAGGGGGAATAAACATGACAATGTTTGTGTGGAGTTTGACAAAACTCCCTAATCTAAGTTGTAATATTCAAAAGGGGAAGTAAGAAATCATGACGATGATTCTTACATAGAGTTGACAAACTCTATCCTAGGGTTCTAGTTGAAGAACACTCCTAGTACAGGTGGGGTTTTTTAGACTTATAGCAAATTCTAATGGTTTCTAAACTAAGTTTAAAGTGACTTTAACAAAGTCAAGGAAATGGGTAAATGAGTGATCCATAACATTTAGGGTTAATGGAAAGATCCTTTCCTTTGGAGGGGGACAGGAGGTAACTGGGACGAGAGTTAAAAAACTTCATCATTTGGGGGAAAGAGAATTTTGAATAAGATAACAACATACTAAATATGCATTCATGGTGACAACCATTAGGTGAGCATAAAAATGAAAATGCATTGGTGATAATCAAAGCAGGTAAACGAAACAGGAACTGTGACGACGGATCAAGCTTAAGTGAAATTAAACAGATGAAGTAACATGAATATGGTAACAACCAAAGATGAAGTCTTTAACATGTTAACTAAAATTTAGGCTATGAATGCAAACAAGTATCACAAATAATCACAAGTACATCAAGGGAAAATTCATCTGCATAAGTCAAAACGATCACAAAAAGTACATAACTTGCACATAGCCAAAAGGGATGAAAAATTGGGCAAACATGGAAATACAAAATATGACATGAAAGTAGACATTAAGATGAACAAAATGCAAAAAGAATGGGTGAAAAATGATTAAAATTGAGAGAGATATGAATTTTCAAAGATGGGATGAAAAATGACAAAAATTAACAAAAGGGTTGTCCTCCTCAGGGGTCAAACCCAGGTATGCATGGTAAGAGGCGCTTAAGTGACAAGGTGACTACCACTGGGGTGGCTATACATCCGTTCGTAAATGCCACCCCATAAATATATATTGTATATCTATGTGGATTTCTGGGCAAAACAAGAACGCTCAAACATGGCTTGCATTTTATGTCATAACTTTCTCAATTCTTTATGAAATCAGACAAACTTTTAGTGCAAATTGAAGGATTTTTCATGAGGAACAAGATGGTGTCACTGGTTTTTCAAGATCAAGCTTTAATTTTCAAACCCGATAGCACATGCATGTGGAGTGTGTGATGTGCATTTTGAAGTGGAGATCCAATTCCAGTCATTTTAAAATCAAGACAATCATACAAACACACTGCATATATGCTAATGAGTGAGTTTAGGCAAAGAATTAAGTTCAAAACAGGCTGTAGTGAAAAGTAGTGATCAAGATGCCAAATGTGCTTGTGAAGTGCATGAGGAAGTTCATTTCAGGTTCCAAGCATATTCAAACCATTTCAAACATACATACACCTTATATGTAAGATATTGAGTGAGATCAAACAAATAATGAGGTTAGAAACAGTCTGTAATGGAAAGTGATCATCAAGTTGCAATTATGGCATGTTATGAGGCAATTGAATATCAGTTCAGGTTCTAGGTACAAACTGCTCATGTAGACAAGTTAGGGCAATTGAATATCAGTTCAGGTTCTAGGTACAAATTGCTCATGTAGGCAACATTTCAAACATGTTACAAATATCCATACAAATGATTTTAAACAGGTAGACAAGTCACCAAAACAGTTGAAGTGGAAATGACCTACTTATGACAAAATGACATTTTTGAAATGCAAGTTGGAAATGCAAACAGGCCCTATGTATTTTCAGGCTAGGCAACTCACATACACACATCATATATATATCAACAAGTGTTTTCAAGCAAGAAAATGAGTCAAAACAACTTGGCACAAAAAATGACTCTCAAACTGCATTTTGGTGTTTTTGCAAGACAGTAGGATGTTCAATTTCTGTTCAAAGCAATTTCAGACCAATTCAAACACATACACATCTTATATTCATGATATTGAGTGGATTCAAACACCAAAATAGGTTGGAAATAGACTGTCATGAAAAGTGATTCACAAAATGCAAGTTATCATGAAAATGAGGCATGAGATATGAATTTTCAGTTCCACATACTTTCTGGTTCAATTAATCACACACATAGCATACATACATGATATTGAGTAAGTTCCATCACAAAAATGAATCTAAAGTAAGCTGGTATGAAACATGGCATGTAATATGCAGTTTGGCTTTTTGATGAAGCTCACAGAGTTCAAAGTCATTTTAAGGCATGTTCAGCTCAAATGAAATATGCACACATGTCATATTCATGATTTTGGAGATGATCCCACTTAAAAACACAATTATTTCTTGGTCATGACAGAAATTGAGTAAGACATACACATGACATGCTTTTCACATAATGAACTCAAAATGTCAAATCATGGAATTGTGATGCAAAGCAAGAATGGAGTGTTCACATACCTCTAGTAGACTATATTGAGCAAGTTTAAACACCAAGAAACCTAGAGGAACTTCAAATGCTCCTAGCTTTGAGAGATTCCTTCCTTGTGAAGTAAGAAAGCAAACTTCAAGACAGTTGGAGAAATAAACTCCACCAATGACCCTCAATGTTTTGGACAGTTGAGAAATGATATATGAGAGCTGTTTGAGTGATTAAAACACCAAGGAAATGGATGGAACAAGATATGGCAGATTTTGTAGCTTTGGTCAAAATAACTTGGTGTGGAAGTTGACTTTTTGAATGGTGAGGTTTTTGAGTGGTTTAAGGTCTTGGACACCTTCTATATCATATTTAGAGATTGTGTGGATGATTATTGAGGTGTTTGAATGTAGAGAACTGAGTTTGGCAGCAAAACTACCAAGAAGATTTTTGGTGGTTTTTGCAATTTTGTGATTTTGGTGATTTTGAGGTAAAGAGTGGAAAGAGTGAGAGCTTTGTGTTTCTATGGTTTTTAGACTCAATATTGTGTGTCAAATGAAGTGATGAGGGCTCCCTTTTATAGGCAAGTGAGAAGAAGGGGCAGGTGTGGAGATTTCTTCACATTAAAGAAAGGTTTTACACCTTTTGATCAAACCTCCACAAAGGGGTTTCCTTGGCTGATAGGTAAGCCCAATAGTCAAGCAAAATGATGATTTTGAGAGGGCTAAATGAAGGCTAGAGGTATAGCTTGATGGCTGTTTGCAGATTCACCTTTCCACCTCATGCTTGCCTTATGATTTCAAAGGCAAGTTGTAAAGCCACTTGCAAGCCCACTTGCAAGTTTGGCTAATTCCATCTCCTATGAATTTTCTTCACATTTCTATGCTTGAAACCCTTTACATATCAGAAACAACAACATTCAAAGGCTGAGTTTGGTCAGATTGATGAAAGAATGGATTCTTGAAATTTTGACAATGTGGGACTAAAGTGTGAAAACACCAACTTGCCATAACCATAACTTTCAGCTCACAAATCCTTTTGAGATGTGCTAGTACTTTTTAGAAAGCCCTAAGATAGCTCTAAAACATTAATGTTTTCATGAATATCAATTTCCCAAAGGAACTTGGTCAAAAAGTCTCTCAAAGTTCCCAAAGGAACTTAAAAGTGAAATTTCTCTAAGTCTTTTTCCCTTTTAGAAATGATTTTGATCATAACTCCAAATCTATGCATTTTCTGATCATGGACCACTTAGTTACTTTTGTAGGGTTTGTTAATAGATTTCAAATGAGCTTTGAACCAACTCAATTGGATGTGTGGTTAAGGAGTTATGGTTTAGCCCCTTTCAAAACCCTAATTTCCCGATTTTTCGATTACTCTTTCATCCTTGATCCAATGGTCATGAAAAATGATAGGCAAGTGCAATATGATATAAGGAACATTTTTTATTCACACTTTGAAGTCCAATTCCTTAAATTTGAAGAGTTGACTTTTGGGTCAATCGTACGATCGATCAGCGACTACCGAGTCGTCTGTTGACACTCTAGACCTCCTGAGACTTTGAAACTTATTGAATGAACTTTATTAAGCTATATGATCTTCATGGATCATAATCTCACCATTGAAACACCTTCCAACATCAAAGTCAAACTACATTTGACTTTTACTGGTCAAAAACCCTAATCGGGTGCCCTGAAATACACTGTTCTTGATTCTGGGGTAACAACCTCAAATTGGATTCTCAATTGACATTATATGATACCCTTGATCTTGTTTCATGATTGAATTAGCCTAAAACTTTGATTGATCGCAAACCCTGAAGCTTCGATTTGACTGTACAAAACCCTGATTCATCTATAACTTGACAAAGACAAACTTGAACTGGGTTAAGGTTAGATAATTCATGAGTATGCTCCTAAAATGATAATGAGAATCTAAGGGGTCAAAATTTGGGGTGCAACACTCGGTACCCAAGTTGACGACCTCAATTTCCTCCTGATGAGGCAGAATGATTTTCTCTTCTTGTTTCAAAAGCCTGGCTAGCTCTTCTGGAAAGTCTTCATCTTTATCAATCTCTTATTCGGCTTGAAATATCGGATTATCAAAGTCAAAGTGAGTCATAGACAGTTCTAGAGCGGTGTCATCTGCAATGTGAAACCTGCAATGATGATGATTTAATGCTTAAAATGATATGCAAACAAGCACAAACCACATTACCATTTTATTGTTAAAAATAAAACAGGAAAGACAAGGATCACAATATTTGAATGCAGAAAAACGCCCTTTGATTGATCGATAAAAATATTGTTCAAACATAAATAATTAGGCCCTGAAGAAAAATACCGCTATGTTCTGTGTAGAACATAAGGCTATACAGTAATCAGAAAAATAAATCATTACTCTTCTGTCATCACTTGGATGATTTCTTCGATAGACCAGTTGTTTAGGCTTTGACCAGGAATACATGGCTGAATCCACACATCCATGTCACAATCGCTGTCACCGTCTTCATTAGATATAGCATTAATTTGCTCAAAGATTACCCACCACTGGTAAACTGGACAGGCCCCTTATAGCGCGGCGCACTCTGAGAGGAGGAAGATGGGCTATATCCCAATCCGAATTTGTCTTGCTTGTTAGGGATGTTCAGCACTTGGCCCCAATCTTGTGATGCCCCAGCCTTCACCACTGCCTAGGCTTCCTTAAAGGACGACATGGCGACTTCAGGAGCTTTACTCACGACCAATGTTTTATCCTTGATCTGCACAGTTTCGAAGGCCTGACATAACATCTCGTGGATTTCTCCATCAACCTCGACATATTTGAAGGAAGACAAATGACTAATCATTATATCTTCTTCCCCGCAAACAGTGACAACACTGCCACCCACCATGTACTTCAATTTTTGGTGCAACGTGGATGTTACGGCGACTGCCAAATGTATACAGGGACGTCCCAACAGACATCTATAAGCTGGCTGAATATCCATGATGTAGAACACAACGTCAAACACTTTCCGACCGACCTAGATTGGCAAAGGCAACTCCCCGAACACGGACCTTCGAGTCCCATCAAAAGCTCGTACTACCAAGTCACTTGGTGTACACAATATGCCACGGGTATCTAACTTCATCAGCGCTTTCTTCGGTAGCACATTCAAGGATGACCCTGTATCAACAAGAACATGTGACAGAACGGCCCCTCGACACTCAATAGATATGTGCAGCGCACAGTTATGATTCCTCCCCTTGGGCGTCAAGTCCAAATCAGTGAAACCCAGCCCATTACCTGCATTTACATATGCCACAACTCCCTCGAGCTGATTCACAGATATCTCTTATGGGACATAAGCTGTATTCAGGATTCTTAACAAAGTGTTCATGTGCGCTTCCGAACACAATAACAAGGACAAAATGGATATCTTGGACGAAGTCTGCTGTAAGTGATCCACAATCTTGTAATCACTCTTTCTTATTAGGCGCATGAACTCCTCCGCCTCCTTCAACAAGGATTCCTTTTCACCATCTTGAGAAGTCTCTTCAACCACTACTTTACCTTTCCCCTTGTCAGACTTTTTAGCACTCGCCACAGGAGGCAAAAACACTCTTCCACTCCGAGTAATTCCACCAGCTCCAACTAAGTTGTCCATAGAATCCACCGGTAAAATTTTCAACTCCTGCTTCTGTCCATTACAGTATACTTCGGTTCTGTAATTCCACGGAATCGCCGTAGTACTTTCATATGGTACAGGATCAACTTTGGTAATAATGATGGTTGGCGGCCTCGGAGGCGTAGAAATAGTAATAGTCTTGTACGGAATCGAGATTGTCGCAACCTCATCCCTCTCTTTAACCACTAATTCCTCAATCTTCTTCTCGGTAACTCTGTCAAATTGCAAGACACCATCATTCATCAACTTCTGAATATGGTTTTCTAGCTTCTCACATCCCTCGGGATGGCTGAAACATTCGGCACAAGCTTCGTCACAACCTGGGAATACCCCTCCTCTCAACAACTTGTTCTTTATAAAACTCAGTGGCATCTTCAACTCATCGACATCCGACACCAAATTCAAGCTCTCATCTTCAAGGATAACACTGACCCCAGCTGCCCCATGATTAGGCATGGGATTCTGCATGACATTAGGCGCGTCGTGAGAAACGTTTATAACCTTATTGTCTATGAGATCATGAACCTTATGCTTAAATTCCTTACAGTTGTCAATATTGTGACCTAGAGCACCAGAATGAAACTCACATCGAGCATTAACGTCATATCCGGGAGGTGGTGCACCTGTCAAAGGAGCTAGAGTTCTCTTCTGTATCAACTGTAACTGTAACAAGTGTTGGAGCAATTGAGAATATGGCATCGGAGGCGCGTCAAACTGCCTATTTACCTCCCTGCCCCAATCCTGAAATCTACGAGGAGCATAATTCTGCTGACTCTGTTGTGGTTGTTGTTGTTGAAGTACCGCAGGTATGGTAATACTTGTAACCTGAGGTTGCTGTTGACGGTAGTGTTGACGGTAGTGTTGACGCTGATTTCTGTTTCTACCCCGGGAACTAGCTACTGCATTAGCTTCTCCTTCTCGCTTTTTGTTTCCAAAAGCCTTTCTATTTCCTCCTCCAGCTAAGGATCCTTCACCGACTTGAATCTTTCCTAGCTTAATTCCATTCTCGACCCTCTCCCCAGTAATAATAAGATCAGAAAAGCTACCTGACATGTTACCGATTAGCTTCTCATAGTATACTCCCGATAACGTGGCAACAAACATATCAATTAACTCCCTTTCCACCATGGGAGGCTGCACCCTAGCTGCCAGTTCACACCACCTCTGGGCGTACTCTTTGAAGCATTCACGACTCTTCTGAGACAGATTCTGCAATTGGACCCTATTTGGCACAAGGTCGCTATTGTATTGGTAATGCTTAACGAAGGCCTCAACCAAATCCCTCCAGCATCGGATGTTGACTGGTTCTAAGCTCATGTACCATTCGAGAGAAGGACCAGAAAGGCTGTCCTCGAAAAAATGCATGAGCAAATTTTCATCATCTAAGTAGGCGGACATCTTGCGATAGTAGGAACGCAGATGAACCCTAGGACAAGTAGTGCCTTTGTATTTATCGAAATTAGGAACTTTGAACTTCAAAGGTACTTTTAAGTCTGGGATCATCTCTAGATTAGCCATATCCAATCCCATAGAGTTCTGATTTTCATAGCTCCGCATCTTCTCTTTGATCAGGTTAAACCTCTTATCTGCCTCAGACGGCAGCCCTGCACCAACGTCCCTCATAGAGAACACATCTTCCTGCTGATCTTCATCCCACTGAGGAACATTTTTGCCATGCACAACATACGCCGATGGGTCTTCGATGAGACGTTCGCGGTTTCCGGAATCTGGGCTTGTACATCGAAACTCCTCTACTTCTTTCGATCCAGATGATGATGAAACCGTGAGGGGTTTCTGAATCCCGAGCTTGTCGTCGCCGCCTTTTACTTTAGGTTTTTTCAGGATCCCCCTGAAAACTGATGATGATGGCTTTTATATGATTCTATATTTGTGGACCGGATTTAATTTAGGGAGATATTTGGCATGTTGATTCCTCCAATTTATCCAATTAATCTCATTTCCGATACAACTTCCGATTGAACCTTCCGGCAATTCAAATGAGCAAATTTATCCGGATAAATCCAACTGTCTGATTAAACTCAAATGATCATATTCTTCGGCTAACTTTAATCCAGCAACTTGAATCGATTTAAATTGAACAACTCAAATCCTCCACAATCAAACCATTCCAACTATACCTCGGCCTTGACTCACGTCAACAATGTCTAATGGCTCAAATTTCCTGACTACAGCTCAAAATTCGTAAATTGATGGCCGAATGCAAACAAATGACCATCTTAACCTTCACCGATTGAATTGCATACAAGTAGATTTTTCCTGCAAGATCAAACCAACTACACAAACTTGTTAGCGACTAGTTAAATGCAATGAAAAAATGCAATGGAATGCAAGATGAAACGATAAATCTTAGGGAAAATTTTGGGGTATTACAGTTGTCCCTATTTAAATAGCTTCACCAGATGATTTGAGCGACGTAGGCTTGAGAAATCATGGTGGAGGGATTTAAATACAGATAACCAAAAATTTTGCCCTTAGATGTAGTGATATGCAATGCCATGGACAAAACGAGACAGACTAATGCTGACAATACCATGAATCTGGTATGATGCGTATGAAGGAATACATAAATGTATAGATGACACGACGACTCAGGGGACAGACGCGACGAACGAACCATACTAGGAATACAACGCACTAGGTGACAGCACGACATTGGGGAATTCTAAAGTAGATGGCCAACTGGTGTGAGCACGACCAATTGTCACTTTTAGAAAGGGAATGGTAAGAACAGGATCCTCAATGGAGATGGCACCGATGAGACGGCTTCCACTGGGGAATATCTGAGAGTAATTGTTCAACGGGTTCAGGCGTGACCGGCTGATACTCTAGGATAAAAGGTAAAACAGGATCTGCACGACTATAGGATCGATTACCAGAATGCTGGAGCATTGAGCAAAGAATAACATCCGAGCTTCTAGAAACTCTCCCTCGCGACAGGATCAAACGGAATATTCGGGAATCCGTAGAAAATATACAGGGTAAAACCAGCTGTATGCCAAAATAAATGGACTTTAATGGGAAATGCCCTGATAAGCTTTCTCGAGAGAGAACTGCCACTTATCGTCGGAAGGGACTTATATGCAAAACTCGATAAGCTCTCAAATAAACAGACTGCTGCTTATCTGTGGATACTAAATGAAAAATTGATTGATAAGCTCCAATGGAGGGAATCGTCGCTCATCTGATAAAACCTCTTCATATCTCATGGTTGGTGCTCCCCTGAACATGATTTGGTTTCTTCTTTTGCTAAAGGATAAAACGAACTTCCTCATACTTCAAGATTCCTGCTCTCCTGAATATGATTCAGCTCCTTCTTTTACTAAAGGATAAAATGAACTTCCTCATACTTCAAGATTCATGCTCTCCTGAATATGATTCAGCTCCTTCTTTTACTAAAGGATAAAATGAACTTCCTCATACTTCAAGATTCATGCTCTTCTGAATATGATTTAGCTCCTTCTTTTACTAAAGGATAAAATGAACTTCCTCATACTTCAAGATTCATGTTCTCCTGAATATGATTCAGCTCCTTCTTTTACTAAAGGATAAAATGAACTTCCTCATACTTCAAGATTCATGCACTCCTGAATATGATTCAACTCCTTCTTTTACTAAAGGATAAAATGAACATCCTCATAATTCAAGATTCATGCTCTCTTGAATATGATTCAGCTCCTTCTTTTACTAAAGGATAAAATGAACTTCCCCATACTTCAAGATTCATGCTCTCCTAAATATGATTCAGCTCCTTCTTTTACTAAAGGATAAAATGAACTTCCTTATACTTCAAGATTCATGCTCTCCCGAATATGATTCAGCTCCTTCTTTTACTAAAGGATAAAATGAACTTCCTCATACTTTAAGATTCATGCTCTCCTAAATATGATTCAGCTCCTTCTTTTACTAAAGGATAAAATGAACTTCCCTATACTTCAAGATTCATGCTCTCCTGAATATGATTGAGCTCCTTCTTTTACTAAAGGATAAAATGAACTTCCCCATACTTCAAGATTCATGCTCTCCTGAATATGATTCAACTCCTTCTTTTTCTAAAGGATAAAATGAACTTCCCTATACTTCAAGATTCATGCTCTCCTGAAGATGATTTATTTTAAACCTCCCCTTTCTTCACTATGATAAAGGAAATGGAACCAGCTTCTTGATAGAGATGGCCACTTGCTACTCCTCATGACGAAGATAGATTAAGCTTCTCAGGCGAGAAATACGGCTCATATGTAAAGGTAGCAAGGATAAGCTTCTCGGATGAGCATTGCTCGTAGAGGTGGTAATATGTAATGTAAATTGTAAAGAGAGTTGTGATGATGATAATATCGAGATCACTGAGAGGTAACATGTAATGTAAATTTTAATGAAAGTTGTGATGATGGTAACATCGAGATCATAGAGTGTAATGTAAGAAAGTTGTGATGATGGTAACATTGAGATCATTGAGTGTAAGGATGAACTTCTTGTACGAGAAGGTCGATTGTAGAGTGTAATGTGATAATGATGATAGGCTTCTCTGGTGAGAACAGTCGCATACCGGTTGTTGTAAGATGTACTGTAATGACAATTGTAGTGATAAGCTTCTCAGATGAGAACTGTCGCATATCTGCAAAGGATTGTAAAGGCTTTTCTTGAAAGATAGTGCAAAATAAATTCACCCCCAGGTAGGTTCGACGACCGACAGGACTGAAGTTCGATCTAGGATCGAGTTAGAAAGAACTGCCAAACGAGACTCCATTGAGGAAATGAACTCAAATGGGGATTATCTTATCCTAACATGGAAAGATAACTGAAATAACCATCGTCCACGAGGTTCACGCTCTATGGGGAGACTGGAAAAGAGTAGGTAATTTATGCTTAGGGCTGACGATCTACTTGGAGAGAGGGGACAAACCCAGTTACTCATCGGTAACGATAAAGGATGACACGGATAGCAAAACAATGAAGATGCTAATGCGTATGTCGATGTGTATGAAATGAAAATTTAATGAGCATTCAATGCTTAGGTTCATGCACATGCTGACAAAACAGATGAGAGAGGAGACATGAGATGAAATAAACATCTCGATAGTAATACCCGGTGACCTCTGCAACAATACATCTATCAGAGGATAGGAAGAGTTGGTGGTAGAACCAAATCTGGCTTCAAAGTTCTAACTTCCCTGGGGAGAAAATAATCCACTTGGGGGATACGACATCATGACTTCCTTATGGGGATACTATACGACTTCACCTGGAGAGTATGATGTCCTGAGTTCAACTGGGGGGATTACTATCATGAATCATAATCAGCCAAAGAACTCTTGGGATCAGAGACTTCCAGGGATAAAATAAATATCTGCTTCGTGGAGAAGATGTGGAGCTAGGTAGTTTCATGGAGATAGTGTAGCAACTTCCTGGGAATAATACCTCAACTTCATGGGGACAAGGTACATCCAACTGGGGGATAAAGTATAACAACTTCCCTGAGGAGAGCTCGTCAGACTTACTGGGGAGAAATCAACATACATTCTTGAGGATAGTATCTTGACTTCTTGGGGAGAATATGGAAATCTCTTGGGGAAAATTCTTGAGGAAGGTAAGGCAATTTCACCGAGGAACAGATAATTCCACTAAGAATGGGTCTTCAAGAACATATATCACTTGGAGGATACCGGGATATCTCTGCAGTCTTGAGAGTCACTGGGGACAACCGGATTCGTCCAGAAGTGTGGTCAGCTTAAAGTCTCACTGGGGACTATCACTGGGAAGATGCTGGTAAACTCTTTGTTGTCTTGGAGATCACCGGCTCGGTCCAAAGTGCCGTCAGCTTAAAGTCTAGTTGGGGACTATTTCGGCTTAAAGTCTCTCTGGGGACTGTGTTGAGGCAAAGGTTAAGACGTGTTTCTGCAATGATGAGATTTACTGGGGAATGAAGACCGCCGGGCGAAAAATCTATCGGGTGCCTGAAGGATGTCGTGAAACAAGCTAGTTTTGATCTTAATGGACTTTGTAGTAGTCGCCATTTTGAAAAATATCATGCCCCAGAGTACCTGGTCTATGAGAAAGTCATCTCGAGAGGATTTTACAGAGAACATAGGGTTCGATTGCCCCACTATTTTCAAACTCTTGGAGAGATTTGTCAGATCTCGACATAACTGGCACGGATCAACCGTGTTACGTCGGACTCTATATTTTTGTGAATGAGTCATGCGACTCTTTTGAAGGCTTGTGACTGCCCCACTCTTTAGGTAGTAGGGATAGTCATTGCATTTTTGACTTCTACTCTCCTAATATATTAGGGATAGATCGGTTCTCGAATGTATGCTCTTTTTGAAATTCTGAGCGTTCGATTCGTTTAACTGAAAAACTACCCTGCCCCATGTTAAAGTCAAGGGTTTTTTATTTGGAAAAGAAGAAAACTCCTACTTCAAGGCTCAAAGGGGTTAGAGAGGGATTATCGTCCTTATATCTCCAGTGTTTGGGATTTGAAACAATACCTTACATCATCAGCAGGTTTCAATCGAAGGCGTACGACAAGAAATTCGACGTTTTGGTTCATCATCCTCCTGCCAATTCTCTACCAAAGCAAGAGATCGGGTAAGGTTGGCATTATAAATAATGAAAAAATACTTTTGTGAGTGAATACGAATGGATTTATTCAAGACAAAGATATGCATTGCATTAATTAATAAAAAATAACAAGTTCATACATGCTAATTATACTTAATCAAAAGAAACAAAATATAAATAAGCAAAAATGTCTCAAAGTACTTCAAAATGTGTTTTTGAAGTCTTTGTATCCAAGACCGGAACAGTAGTAGTGGTTTCCTCTGGCAGAGCCTCACTGGAATGGGGAGTATGATCACTGTGAATCACCTTGCTTGCCCCAGCTATATTTGGCAATGCTTCGGTATCAGTCTTTGAATCTTCCTTCAGACTAACTTTCCCAGATTCTTGGTCGATCGGGGTCACATCATCTTGAGGACTACTGAAATGAAATGGACCAGGCTTCTGAATAAATACCGGCTTTGGCAGATTCACAAGATAAGTAACTGGCGGAGATATGTTAAAAACCTTGAGAGGAGTCTTGATCTTTGGCTGAGGATCATCGAAAGACCATATCTTCTGTTCCAACAAATCTCTGACAATGCTCTTGAGCGCGTAACAAACTTCCAAATCGTGAACAGGCGCACCCTCATGAAATAAACAATGAGCGGAGGCATTGTGGTTAGCAGGCAAAGGATTAGGAGGTGGACCCAAAGCTCGTGTGGTAATCAGACCATGTTGCACTAAGAAAGGATACCACTCGGTGAAAGTCATCAAAATCGGAGGACAAGGCTTGTACTGTCTCCTATTCGGACCATTCCGACGAGGTGCTTGCTCCTCTGATGGTTGGTATACAGGAGTGTTGGGCACTCGTTGATAGTTGATAGGAGCTTGTGCAGGCTGATAAATAGGAGGATGTTGATAAACCGGATGCTGATAGATCGGAGCTGGTTGCACAGGCTGATAGGTAGGAAACTGTTGATTGACAAGAGTTGCAACAATAGCCACATAGGGTTGTGGAGAATACTGAACCAGATAACCTTGAATGTACTTAGGCAGACGTCGCCACTATTGATGTGCAGCCATTTTGTGGTTATACCTGCTCGAGGGACTCCTTTGGCGTGTAGCACTTTTGTGACGGTCGAAGCTCAGAGTTTGGAACTCTAGGGAACCGCTTTGCTGAACTGGTTGAGCAATAGGACGCACCAAACCGGGTTAAAGACCATGAGGAGGTACATTTGCCACAGTAACAGCTGGTTGGGGATCTGCAACAACATTGGTAGTCTCAGAGACAACAATAGGCTGACTATTCATCTTTGCATTAAGAGCTTGTAGCATCTCCATAATCTGCCCCACACTTCCTTGAAGATCCTCGAGTTCATGGCTAACACGGTCAATCTCTTGATTTTGTTCTTCCATCCTTTTTCGAGCTTGGGTTCTGGTGTTGTACTGATGCGGAGGACCCAGGGCGACAAAATTGGAAGGCGAGAGAACCGATAATGAGAAACCGAGAGACACATGCAATGCAAAAATATGATGCTAAAATGCAAAATGCGAATGAACGACCTCATGGAATTCAAATATTTACGAATATCGCGGAATACCATAGAATTTTATTATTTTTGAAAATGCATTACAAATGAATATTCTTTAAAGAAAGTCTTAACAAAAGTAGCTAAATAAAAGTTGGTAAAGCCCTAAGCAAGTTTTGTATTCTTCTCCTTGATCTGCACTTCTAGCTGAGCCTTCTTGAGGATGAGCCTATCTTCAAAAGGTAGATTGAGAATTGGAGGAAAATAAATCCTCCACTAGAACCAAGCAAGGGTACGTGGGAAAAGTCTCAACAACTGTTGGTGATTAATATCCTTGATGTCGGATAACTTCGAACATATGGCTTTAGCAATGTCTTGTTCTTTAGGGTTCACGTCCAAGAAAAGGGAAAGGAGATTCATCCAACGTAGGTAACCCCGCCAACTGAGAGTACTCTTCTAGGGTGTGCAAGAGCTGATACTCGGGGAATGTAAAGCAAAGATAATCCGGATCCTAGAACTGTAACAAAGCAGAGAGAAGTCCTTTGTCTACTTGAAGCTTCAACAAAGATAACGACCTTCCATACTTGTTTCTGAATCCTTCTTAATCTTGAACCAAAGCTCCTAACTTCTTTAGGTTATCCAACTTAAGACTCTTAAAAGTATATTTCAAAGTATGTTTTCTATTGTAATCCATGGTATCCTTCAATATTCATAAATAAAGTTTGAATTCTATGATACTGAATGCAATGTGATGCTTTATGAATGCAATGCACAAATATCCACAAGGCCCTAAGTTCTACCCATTCCCATAAGGTATGTACTAAGGTTAGTTGTACCTGCAGAACAAGGGTTCTAAAGAGGTGCCCAAAGTCATCAGTCCATCTTTCGGATATTATCAATTTCCCAATTGACTCGTTGGTTAATAATATTCTCAAGAGAACCTCTTTTGAGTGTAGTATCGCATATCAACTATTTTGGGATTACTCCCTCATAGTTATCGCACTACGTCCTAGATAAGGCCAAGGTGGTGTTAAGGTACTACAAACCCCAGTATCACAGACTCCAATCAACAATAGTAAAAGTTTTCACGACTACTCGTTCAACCGAACCATTTTCGAAAGGGTCTCAACTGAGCGGTGATTTTCAAGTCAGCTTGGTCGGGACTCACTCCCTATAAGCCTCGTTGAATATATCACCTTCCTATAATAATGTCACTCAAGTTTGGGTGTAGGACTTATCTCACAACACAGTAGATACCCCTAAGCAAGGTACAACAAATATTATATATACAAGAAAATAAATAATAAAGTAAATAACATACAATAAACAAAGTAGGGGTAACCCTTAAAAGTTAGATCTCCCCAGTGAAGTCGCCATTTTCTATTGTGATGAGAATAGGATATCAAAATATTAATTAGTTTGAATCGTAAATCTTTGATTCACAACCGATCTTTGATTTATCAGAAGGAAAAGGTCAAATGAAGGAAAACCTATTTTTGCATCGTAAACAATGCAAGGAGAGATCTAGGTAAGAGGTTGGTTAAGCTTAGGGAAGGTATTAGCACCCTAAACTTTTGTAGTACGCTACAGGAACCTTTTGTTTAAATTTACTATTTGCTTTATTATTTGCTTAAGGGTTAAGAGTGAAAAGAGACCTAAGGGTTAGTCCTAAGTTTACTCGGCAAGATTCACATCTTGTGCCTACGTATCCTGGGTAGGGAACGGAATCAGAGTAATCGTAGTTCCCCTTGAAAGGAAGGTTAGAAACTTCTTGAGTGTGGTCAAGGTTTCGATGGGGAGTAAGCATTTCTTATGGAAACGCTTACGTGGAGTGTTGCAACTCCTATTTCTACGTTGAAGTAGTTAGTTGAAATTAGGGTTGACTAAATGGTCAGGAACTTTGTTTTTGAATTTTTATTTAAAGAATGGTCAATTTTGTGTTTAAAACTTGTTTTAATTTAATTGAAGAAAAATGTTTTAAATTTAAGGTTTTAAGAAGAAAAAAAAGTTTTAATTTTGTGGTAAATAATAAAAAAAGTTTAATCTAAATACTAGAAAATGCTTTTTTTTTTTAAAATGGAGAATGATTTATATTTATTTTTATTATCCTAGTTTATTAAAGAAAAAAAACTAATTAATTAAAGCTAAAATTTTTGTTAATTATTATTATTATTAAAAAGAGACTAATTAATTAAACTAAAAGTTACGTTAATTATTATTATTATTAAACTGTAAAGTAATAAAATAATAACTAAAAATAAAATAAAAAAATAAAAAAATAAAAACGAAAAACACAAGAGTGAAAAAGGGATGTTGTCGTGTTTGAGCCTCATTAGGTTTTCTTTGTTTTCATCGTCTCCTTCCTACCCATGTAGCCCCCGCCGCACCATTGTTATGAGCTCTCGGAGCTTCTCTTCTTCTGCATGTCCTTCTTACCCTGAAACAAACACAAATCAAAGCCAAACTACCATTAACATCATACCCTTACCCTTTTCCGTTTCGAATGGCGAGATTGTGGGCTGAATAATCCGCCGGCGGTAGTGAGGTTCCCAAAGGTCCACGGCCGCCGCGGATGACACTTGCTGATGGATGACGATAATGAACTCCTCTTCCCGATGATGATGATGATCTGTTATTAGATCCACTGAGCTAGCGATCGTGGGCTTTGATGGTGACGCGGCGGTAGCGGGTTACGGCTGCCGTTCGTCGTCGCCGTCAGTTTGCCTACGGATGGGTCTTCGATGAGACGTTCGTGGTTTCCAGAATCTGGGCTTGTACTTCGAAACTCCTCTTCTTCTTTCGATCCAGATGATGATGAAACCGTGAGGGGTTTCTGAATCCCGAGCTTGCCGTCACCGCCTTTTACTTTAGGTTTTTTCGGGATCCCCCTAAAAACTGATGATGATGGCTTTTATATGATTCTATATTCGTGGGCCGGATTTAATTTATGAAGAGATTTGGCATGTTGATTCTTTCTTCGTGGCATTATTGTTTGCTTTCTCCAGGTTGTTTTTGCGATATTGGTTGCAGAAGCTTTGGAGTTTGACTGGTTGTGTGGCTATTGTTACGCAGCTGTTGTTGAAACAATTTTGGAAGTTCGTTATTTCCAGATTTGTGATTGTTGGCTTGTTTGATCCGAAGGATGCTCGGAAATTCTGGAAACTTTATTTGGGCCTTGTTTGACCAGAATCACTTTTGCTTGAATATGTCCTTTTTCGAAAAGCACTTTTCTGGATAAGCATTTTTTGCCAAACAGCTTTTTTTTCAAACGCACTTTTTTATCTCTCTTTCTCAGTTGCCTCAAAATAAGAACATGTGTTGCCTGAATTTACCGAGGTTGAGAATAAGTCGGGAGCTGGTTTCGTAGCAATCTGTTATCCTCCCGATATACCCGATGATAACAATGCTCTGAGGGTGTCGGATAAAATTCTAACCGATAAAATTTCCGTTTGTTTTGGTTATTTTTGCAGGTTCGATGGAATAATCAGAAAAGTCGGAGAATCGAGAAGAGGACTTAGGACAAATAGAAATTTTTTAGGAAAAAAAGAAAATGTAATTTATTATCTTTTTATTTTTTTTTTATTTTTTTGTAAAGAATTAATATTATTAATAAAAACTCTTTAATTTATTTATTTATTATTTGTTTTTGATATGCAAATAAAATGAAAAATCAAAATTAAAAATGAACAAAATTATTTTTTAAAAAATGGAAATGAGAGCAATATTTATAATTTTAAAAAATGAAGTGGAAACAGCAAAATCATTTAAAAATGCAGTAATAATAAAAATTGAAATAAAATTGAATTTAAATGAAATGCAAATGACATTAAGAAATAAAATAAAATTGATTTGACATAAAATGATAATAAAATGAAATGCAATTAATTTAAAATAAAATTAAAAATGAAATGAAATTCTATATTTTTTATTAATTTCTAATTCCTCCAATTTATCCGATTAATCTCGTTTCCGATACAACTTCCGATTGAACCTTCCGGTAATTCAAATGAGCAACTTTATCAGGATATATCCAACTGTCTGATTAAACTCAAATGATCATATTTTTCGGCTAACTTTAATCCAGCAACTTGAATCGATGTAAATTGAACAGCTCAAATCCTCCACAATCAAACCATTCGAATTACACCTCGGCCCTAACTAACGTCAACAATGTCCAACGACACAAATTTCCTGACTACAGCTCAAAATTCATAAATTGACGGCCAGCTGCAGACAAATGACCATCTTACCCTTCACCGCTTGAATTGCGTACAAGTACAGTTTTCCTGCAAGATCAAACCAACTACACAAACCTGTTAGCGACTAGTGAAATGCAATGCAAAAATGCAATAGAATTTAAGATGAAACGAAAAATCTTAGGGCAAAATTTGGGGTATTACACCAGCAAAATATCCTCCTCTTAGGCTTCATACAAGGAGACTTGGGAAGTCTCATTGAATTCCCCACAGCCTCTTCTTGGGCTTCATACAAGGACCCCCAGGCTTCCTAAAAGCACATGATAAACCCTAGTTATCCCTACACCAATTCCCTAAAGAGTCAAAACCTCTAAGATATTCAAACTCATCTTTTGAGTCTCCTCTGATCCTTAACAAGGCTTGACTTCCACCTTAAAATCTCCATCCAGGGTCAAGTTACAATCAATAAATCCCCAAAAGAATCAAAGCCTTTATGGTAGTTCAATAAATCCAACTCTCCTCTAAATTTCCAGCAGGAGTCAGTTTTTCTTTTGATTTCTCAGAGCAGTTGGATCCTGCTCTTGGATTTAATTTTCCTCCGCAAAAGTCAGTCACCACTTAAATTTTCTCGGCCTCCTCTTAGGCTTCGTATAATAATTTTTCCCAACCAGCCTTACTCTTGGGCTTTGTACAAGACAACTATAATACTCCCCCTAGTTGAGTCAGTTTTCAATCCCTTTTTAGCTTCAACCTTGGGCTTTGATCAAGGCAAAATTTAACATCCTTACAGGTGAGACTCTGAGTCCTCTCTTTAGGAGGATATTTCCTTTATACATCACATTTCAAAACTTTTTTCCAGATAATTAATATAAGTGGCACACTTGTTGATTCAAAATCCAAGCAGGAGTCCCTCCTATATCATGGCTAAAGTTCTCTTTCATCTAAGTGATGTAAATGGAAAGCCTCGGGAACCCATCCAAGCCAATGTTCCTCTGTTAGCATGCAAAGATTCATAAAGGAACAAGTGTCATTACTCTACACTAAGTTAAAGCTTCTTCCTTCATGGCATTTCAATTCGCTTATAAAGGAAGATGTGGCATTGCTGGATTCCACATATCCTAGTTAAATCAACTTCCCTTTATAATCAAAACCTCAACGATTATGATGAATAGGTGAGATGTCTCCCTTTAGAAATGATAAATTCTCTCACAAAAACTCCTTTAGCTTCAATCTTGGGCTTTGAACAAGACACAAAATTCTTTTAGATGCAATCTTGGGCTTTGAACAAAACAAAAACAATCTTTTAGCTTCAATCTTGGGCATTGAAGAAGACACCATCATTTTCCTCCCATAGAATAGGAGGAACTACAAACGCTCTGATTTCTTAGTTTCCTTTATTGAGAATACGTAGGCATAAGATTGCGAAATCTTAGTGAGTGCACTAATCAAAAACCTTAGGTCCAAGTACCTTTCCAAAAACAATAGAAAATCCTAAATCAACCAAAACATTTCCTCGACCTCCGAAAGGAGAAAATTTCCCCACCTGATAGCAAATAGACTCAAGAAAGAAATTCAAACAGTAAAAATGGATGTAAATGAAGGTTCCTATAGATTACTATAGACACTCTGGGTGTTAATAACTTCCATATGTTCTTCTTCTGTTTTAGATTTGGCAATCATGTCGTCGATATACACTTCAATTTCTTTGTGCATCTTATCGTGAAACAGAGTTGTTATAGCCCTTTGATAAGTGACTCCTGCGTTCTTTAGACTGAACAACATTACTTTGTAACAAAATGTGCCCCATGGGGTGATGAATGATTTTTTCTCCATATATTTCGGTTCCATTTTGATTTGGTTATAGCCCGAGAACCCTTCCATGAAGGAGAATACTTTGAATTTTGCTGCGCTGTCAACTAGCATATCAATGTGTGATAGAAGGAAGTCATCCTTTGGACTTGCCTTATTTAAATTTCTGTAGTATACGCGCATTCTGACTTTTCGATCTTTCTTGGGAACTAACACTTTGTTGGCTAGCCATTGAGGATATGCTGAGGTGGCAAGGAAACCTGCGTCGATCTGTTTATGTACATCTTCCTTAATTTTGATGGCCATATCTGGAGGAGTCCTTATAAATTTTTGTTTGACCGGAGGAACTTTGGCTTCAGTGGTAAGTGATGTACCACGATGTTGGTATCCAACTCTGGCATGTCTTGGTAGGACCAAACAAACACATCTGGAAATTATTTGAGCAACTCTATCAGACTCTTTCTGACAGTTGTACTAAACAGCGCTCCAATTTTAATTTCTTTTCTCTCCTATTCTGAACCCAAATTGATCATTTCCAATGGTTCTTTGTTAGGTTGAATGGGTTCTTCCTCATGTCTGAGTAGTCGAGAGATCTCATTTGGAATTTCTTCGTCATCTTCTTCTTCGGCTTCGAATACCGGGAACTCAAAGTTAGGAGAAGGCATTGAATCATATGTTTCAATGGGGTTTAAAACAAATAATCTACATAACATGATGATTCCTTTTTAGAAGAGAGAGAGAGAGAGAGAGAGAGAGAGAGAGAGAGAGAGAGAGAGAGAGAGAGAGAGAGAGAGAGAGAGAGAGAGAGAGAGAGAGAGAGAGAGAGAGAGAGAGAGAGAGAGAGAGAGAGAATGAAAAAGTGTGTGTAGTGTATTTTTGAAAAATGTTTATTTTTATTTTGGATTATTTTAGAGGATTACCATTTTCTAAAAAAGCAAAAGGTGAAAATAGCAATAAATGCAGGAATTCAGAATGACATTCTTGTTTATGATTTGTCGATTCTTGAAACACAAACCCTATAAAACAAAATTATTTTGCTATGGGTGAAGCAAAGAGGAAAATTTACATAAAAGCAATCCCTATAAAACATTATTTTCACTTGGGCAAAGTGAAATGTCAAAACAAAGACGAGGAAATTACTTTGATTTATGAACGATATTCGGGACATCAATCGCGACCCAATTTCGACGAAATCGTCTATGGATCACAAATTCTAGTATTTTCCTTCTAGGATTTTGTTCACTAGAGTCTTCTTCCAATGTCGAGTTATCATAAGAGGACTCTTCTATCGTATTTTCAACAGTATTTTCATTTTCAAGAGGATTTCCCCATCCTGTTGGCTGGATGTCTTCAACTCTGACACGAGAGCTTTCAGAAGCAGTGTACTTCACTAGAAAGTTGTATTTGTCGCTTGGCTGTCCCAAAGTATCCTAAGTTTATGAAGGGATAGATGAATCATCTTCTTCGATGATATTGACTTTAGGATATGCAAAGCTGATGAATTCTTGTCCAACAATTCTTGCAACTTCTTCAACATGATGTTTGACATTTTCAGAATTTTCCTGATACGAATTCTATGATTCTGGGAGAGCAGGTGGATTTCCCTCAAGGTCATTCAGTAGATATGCATTCTCTGGCTGACTCTTATACCCTGGATTTTCCATGTAATGTTCCCAAATGGGAAAATCATCCATGGGACCATATGAGTTACAATCGAAGATATCATTCATCAGAGTATCTTCTTTATATTAGTTGGGAGGAGCACGACATCCTTCGAGATTGCAATCTCCATAGATCATCTTGACATCTAATCTTGGTATATATCTGGGTCTTTGCGTCAGAGAGAAAAATGGCATGTATGTTTCTTCCTGAGATATATATCCTTCATTTTTGAAATATGATTTCCATTCCTCCTTTGTATCAGATGGATCATTTTCCTCGATGGTGTGGACTTCTTGAGATATTGGGTAGAGGAAGCCTCCACTGTGGAAGAAATCTTGAATAAGATGAATGCCTTCATTCTTCTCTGTAACCTTGGCAAGTGCTGGAGAAAAACTGAAACCTTTTCTTGTGTTGTTATCAACAGGAATCACAACTTGCCTCCATCCTTTTATGTTATTGCTTCTTAATACTTGGAGAGCATCTTCGTACGAGGAAACTGATGTTCCTTCTTCTTGATGATTCTCATTTCTCACATAGAGTGCTTGAATTTGGGTTCCAATGACCTCCTCTGGTTCTAAATATGAGAATGATGATAGGTTGCTCATGATTAGAGTTTGTTCTCCGCATACTGTGATCAACTTGTCGTTCTTGACAAACTTTAGCTTTTGGTGAAGTGTCAAAGTGACTTCCCCTGCTTCATGTATCCAAGGTTGTCCCAATAAATAGTTGTACGCCACTCAGATGTCCATGACTTGGAAGGTTACTTGGAAAGTGTGGGGACCAATGGTTATGGGAAGGTCAACTTCGGCAATAACTGTCTTCCTGGATCCGTCACTACCTCTCATTGGGGCGCCTTGAAACGATAATCGTGCCAGAGTTAATTTTTGCATGACGTTCAAGGATGAACATGTGCCTAGAAGTACGCTGGCTAAAGCATTGTCTCCGCAATTGATTATGATATTGAGTGCCATGTTATGATTCTTGCCTTCCTCTGGAAGTTCTTCATCACTGGAACCCAAATTGTTGCAGGAGGTGATATTGAAAATAAAGTTGTAAAACTGACCTACTGTCATATCTTGTTCTAAATAGGTTTGTTCCAAGACTTTTTGTAAATCTTCTTTGTGAGCTTCTGAACTAAGCAAGGGAGATAACAGTGATATCCGAGAAGGAGTTTGTAATAGTTGATCCACAATGTTGTATTCACTTTTCTGGGTGAGTTTCAATATTTCATAGTTATTTTTCACAGGCTCCGTGCTGCTTGACTGACCAATGGGTTAATTAGGAATTTTAGCTTGAGGTTCCTTTTCTTTTGTAGGTTCTCCAACTCCTCTGTTGAAGATTCGACCACTTTGGGTGACTCAAATGATATCAGCAATGTTGACAACGGATGGAAGTGGAACTTCTTTTCCATCTTTTATTATGGTTGCACCATATTTGTACAGAATAGATTTCTCTGACTCGAATGGAATTGGGCCTGGCAAGTAGATGACCAAAGGAGTTATCTGGGTCTTTCGACTGTGATAAGTAACCACAATTTGTTCCAGCTTAGGGATGTTGGAAAATTTCCCACTGTCGAACAAGATCTCCAAGCGTTTTGGCTCATTGAGCAGAGGAATTATGGTGAAAATATCCTCGTCAATTCCATAATTAACAGACTCTCTTTCATTGAGAACTGTGATGGTTCTTTTATCCAATAGTTCTTGCATCTTATTCCGGATAAGGAGGAAACCTTGTCGGCTTCTGCAGCATTCTCTGCAAGCTAAGTGATCATGGTGGTTCGGACCAAAGTAGTCAAGTTCGCACAAGAATTTGTGAAATTTAAAAAATTATGTTTCAATGTTTTTAATGTCATAAACTACATATTGTCTGGGGCAATCTTGCACCATGTTGATTGAGCGAGAATCCAGGCATAACTAGGTTTCCCTTTGGTCCACTTGATCCTGGAGACCTGCTCGCACGAGGTAGCACCCTTGGCTATTTTCTGAACATACTCGGCAGCGTTCATAATTGTGAGGTGGTATACGACCGTTACACTCTGTATGTAGTGCATCTTGACCAGATCCACAAGATGCTGCCTACAAAGATACTAGTGAAAATTTCCACTCCCCAGAAGTAACATCTTTTTGCCGACAAAAGTAGGTAAGCCCAGTAACAGGACTTTGCTCCATTCATGATACTCATCACTAGTAATACTTGTTATTCCCCTCACAATGGCCAAGTATCCAGTTGTGTTCATCACCAGTGAGTATGTCATGTCAATTTTGTCAGCATAAGCATTGATTCATACATCATGCATATTTGATTCATATTCATAAATGCATAAGTTATGTCATTTATCCCCTAAGTTCTATTTGTCCTCTCTCCATTAAGGTCGTTAGCCTTAGGCTGAAATAATGTGCCTTTTTCTAAAATCCCCACTGAGTTTGATCCTCGTGGAAACTTTTTCTTCACGTTTCCTTTCCATACTTAGATAGGATAAAATCACAGTTTGAGTTCTTTCCTCATCGGGAAATGTCTTATTTAGATAATTTCTCTCTAGTTCATTCTTGGATTGAAGTCGGCCTTCGATCATTTTAATAACTCAAACCTATGAAAGGCAAGAAGACACTTGGTTATGCACCCGTGGAACTTCACTCTTCATCATTGAAGATGATATTTCGCTTTCCCAGATTAAGGAAAATCCCCAGTGAAACTTTTTCAACAAAATCTCTTGGAAATATGGGCATGTAACCCACCAAGAAATCTCTACCAATCCACAAGCAAAGATATAATCTCTTAAGAAACCTATTTTACCCCATAAATTCCCAGTGGGTCGACATACAATAGTCTCCCCTCGAGAAGATTGTCCTGCTTCCAAGAAAGACATCAGCACCTCAAAATTAAAATACATTACTTGGCATCACTCTAGAGAAGTCTCGAAGGGATGAACGATGTATTCTCCCTAAGAAAACGACATTCTAACAGAGAATTTTGCATTTCTCTGCAGTTCAGGAAAATGATAAACCCAACAAGTCTGACATCAAAACTTTACTCATCCTATGGAATCTCTCCGAAGAAGTCTCGAAGAGAAGTATGATGAAGCCTACTTCCATAAAATGGAATCTCCTTAAGTAAATTACAACGAGAAGTTTGATGAAGACCCCTACAGATAACTTTCCTTGTCAAGAGAAAGACTTGATAAGAAGAAATTGAGACTAGTTCCATGGTTGAAGACCAGGATTGAGGGAAGGTTTATTTGAAACTGAGACCAGTTCCAAGGCTGAAGACCAGGACTAAGGGGAATTTTATTTCAAGAAACTAAGACCAATTCCATGGCTGAAGACCACGATCAAGGGAAGGATTATTTGAAACTGAGACCAATTCCATGGTGGAAGACCAGGATCGAGGGGAATTTTATTTCAAACTGAGACTAGTTCTGTGGCTAAAAACCAAGATCGAGTGGAAGTTTATTTCAAGAAACTGAGACCAGTTTTGTGGCTGAAGATCAGGATCAAGGGGCAGTTTTACCCTTTTATAATAATATTACTTAGTAAAAGAAGATGGATGAGAAAAATTGGGAAATTGCTACCATTCATATCCACAATCAAAATTTTGGGTATTCTGATATTTAATCCTCTTTTACCTTGAATGTCTAAATGTCTTCGTCAGTCACACCTTCAGGTCTAAGAAGATTAAATAGAGGCATATGTCATACCCTAAATTTTCACCATAATACTTCACATAATTTTGTAAATCATCACCGTAATATGGATGTATTTTCATACCTCGCCAATCTTCTCAAAGATTGTTGAGTATTCACCTTAACCAAGGATTAGGGTTTTGAGCCCTCTTAGAGCATTAAGGAAAGGGGTCAATCAAGAATTTACATGATCTTAAACTTCTCAAGCCTCTGAAACAACCATGAAGGATCAAGAGATCCTCCCCACCAAGAATTAAACACAGGATTGCAACATTCTAAGTTAATCAAGCCTCAAGACCATCAGTATCACCAAATTAGGGTTTTCATCGACCAAGGCTTCCAAAGAGCAATTTTCATCTGCGCATGAGCCAATACTTTAATCCATGATTCAAGATGATCAAAATAACCTCATGAGCCCATTCATAAGTTCAAAATAGCCTCAAGGGTTTGCATCTATAAAAAATCAAGAATTAGGGTTTTGACCTAATTCAACCCCTAGGTTGACTTTTGAAGTAAGGCATGATCCAAGACCTTAAGATATGTTTCGAGAACCTCGAATAAATCATATTTATCCATTCACAAGATTGGATTTATTCAAATAAATTGATTCATAAGCAATACAGGGATTCAAATTCACCTGGACCACAAACTAGGGTTCTTGAGGAAAAGCCAACCATATCTTTGACTTTTGACCAAGACATGATCTCAAACCTTGGGATACGATTCAAGATATTCAAAAACACCCTTAGAGGCCATCCTTGGTGTGCAAATAGGCCAAAGTTTTTATTTCATAAGAGAATCATAAAGTTCAAAATTCATCTGATACAAAAAGTCAACTGTGCCCAAAATAAAGTTTGACTTTTGATGTTTTTGGTCAACCATGGTTTCTTCAAGTCAAGAATGATGTTAATATGTGATTTGGATCATGACCAATCAAGAGAAATCAAGAAAAGTGAGGTTACGTGCAAAAGGGGCAACCTTGAGAAACTTAAAATTTCACTAAGTTATGGAAGGAACTTGAGTTTTACCCAACTTTGCAAGGCCATAACTTGTGATCCAAGCAACCATTTCCTCCCATACAAAGCTCAAATGATAGATCTTCTTATTTAGAACAAAGTTAGGGTTTCATGAGATTTGGAACTTTGAGATATGAAGCTGTAAAATTAGGGTTTCATGAGATTTGGAACTTTGACACTTAGAAATTTTTAGGTAGAATCTTCCTCATGTTTTGCCCAACTTTCGAGGAATTTTTTATTATGATCCAAGATAAATCACGACCAAATGTGAAAATCAAAGTTGAAGTATGATATACAACATTTCCACTAAGTAAAACTTGAGCAAGATGTTATGAACCTTGCAAAATGGCATTTTTTATTCTGATTTTCCAAGACAGATTGTGCATACACTCAATTTTGTCATTTTGATGACTATGCAAGCCTTGTCACCATACAAGACAAGTATCAAAGATGAAATACACCTGTCATATACAGAGGAATCATACCCTAGTGCCATATAAGTCAATATCTTCATCCTTTAGGCATGTGGAAATCAATGTTGCAAATCCAAAATCCAATTTTTTCATATGGCATTGAAAGGATGCATTGAGGTGGCATGAATCAGAAGACTCAAGGCATGCAAGTTCAGTTCAAGTCAATGGCTAGAGGAGACTTTGAACACCTAGCCATATCCATTAGACAATAGGGTGATCTAGCCCCCATTCATTATTCCTTACACAACAAACTTCCTCTACTATAAATAAGGTCATTTCTAATTGATCAAAACACACCAAAATATAACAACACTTGTTTTCCACCATTTCACTCATTATTCCAAATTTTTAAGTTCATGAGGTGTGAGAATCAAATTTTGAAATAGGAAACAACTCAACTCAAACCAATGGTCCTAACACCTCACATACATCATGTATGAGTGATCCAAACCCTTGAACAACATCTGTAACACCAGACTCATCAAGTTCATATCTCATCCCAAGCAAGCTGCAGTTGGATTCGAGCCCACCAAACCAGAAGGTTTCAAACCATTCCAACAATAACAACACATTATTTGAGGTCTAGAGAAGTTGTCCGGGTCATCATTTTACAACTGTAACACCTACAACTGAGGATTTGAATACCTTTTGCACAAGAAAGCCTGAACTTCCCAAACTCCATGAAACATACACCATTTTTTATATTTCAAGTTACCAACATGTTTTTGCACTTATATATAATGTTTTCCCTCAATAAATTGCTATGTATCAATCGTGTATAGGATTTCATAGTGTTCTTGAAAAAATTAGGGTTCATCTGTTCATCACTTGATAACTCACTCTACACTTAAAAGAAATGAAATTAATTGGTACCATTGAATTCCTTGTTCAAAAAAAAACAAATTTCATGTTTACATCGTGCAAAATCGTTACGTATTGAGGGAGATATGAGAAGTTTTGCAAAACGGCCATGGAGGGAGACGCGAGGAAGAAGATGATGTTCTTCGCTCTAGAACTCAAATTTTTGAATTTTTAAATATTTTTAATATTTTCATTTTATTTTCAAAAATTAATTTCTCTCTCAATTTTATTCATTTTCAAGTAAATTTTTAAACATAAATCCTTCGCATATTTAAATATTTTATTCCACACAAAATATTTTTATTAGATATATTTTTAAATATTTTAAAATAATTTTATTTTAATTTGTTTCAAACATTTTAAATCATTTCTTTTTCTTGATTTTTCAAAATCAAATGCATTTTAAATCATCATGTGAATAAAAGCATTATTTTCCAAACCCTAACTATGGTTCATAGCTTGCTTTTTGAATTTATTTGATATTTTTCATCATTTTTAATTGTTTTTTCCTTTTAAAAAGGCAAAAAAATAAAATTAGGGTTTCTCTCTTGATTTAATCTTTCAAAACTCATTTCAAATACACTATGGGCCTCTACTACAGCATAAGTCCCACAACGTCTTTCGATATCGTGGTGCGATCACTGTTTTCAAATAAATCACATGGGCCTCTCCATGAGTATAAGCCCCATTTTTTTGTACATAAAGTTTGTTTTAAACAATAAACAACACTTTGGGCCTCTTCTAGGAGTGTAAGTCCTATGTCTCTGTACATACCTCTATTTTCAAAATCATCTAGGCCTCTGCTAGGAGTGTAAGTCCCATATCTCTGTACATAAACTTTGTTTTCCAAATCATTTAGGCCTCTATCTAGAGTGTAAGATCCAACACCATTGTTTACTTAGAGATCAAGTCACCTTCAAAGTCAAAACTTTCTTCAATTCCTTCAAAATACTATCTCAGTCTTGAAGAAGACATCTAATCAATCACAATGCACTTGGGCCTATATCTAAAGTATAAGACCCACCTTTTTTCTCAATTCAACCCATACTTGTTTAAATGCTTGTTCATATATTTTTATATATATACACACATACTTGTACATATCTTGTTAAATTTCTCTTAGCATTTGAATCATCCTTAGTTTATACTAGTTCAAACAATAGGATCCTAGTCATCTAATATAACTTAGTTCAAACAACTAGTCCCCCACTGTACATATGATTTCCTCTTCCTAATACAGTTAGCCTCCTTTTGGGCTTTGTTAAATTGATTTAACCTTAAAAAACTTCAATAAATAGAGGATTATTTCCTAGTGAAACCTTTTCTTTAACCCCTTTAATATTGGAACAATTCAGCAAAGAAATGGTTATTTCCCAGTGAAACCTTTGTTGAACTCTTCTTAAGACTTAGACAGTATAAAATCCCTAGCATCCTCTTGGGCTTCATACAAGGACCCACAGGCTTCCTAGAAGCACCCCTAGCATTTTCTTGGGCTTTATACAAGCATCATTGCCTCCTCTTGGGCATCATACAAAGAATCTCCCAGCAAGACAGCGTGCTTTTGGGCTTTATGAAGGTGACTTGGGAAGTGTCATTCAATTCCCCATAGCCTCGTCTTGGGCTTCATACAAGAAACCATAGGCTTTCTAATAGCACAGGATATACCCTAGTTATCCCTACACCAATTCCAAGGATAGTCAAAACCTCTAAGACATTCAAACTCATCTTTTGAGTCTCCTCTGATCCTTAACAAGGCTTGACTTCCACCTTAAAATCCCCAGCCAGGGTCAGGTTACAATCAATAAATCCCCAAAAGAATCAAAGCCTTTATGGCAGTTCAATAAATCCAACTCTCTAAATTTCCAGCAAGAGTCGGTTTCTCTTTTGATTCCTCAGAGCAGTTGGATCCTGCTCTTGGATTTAATTTTCCTCGAAAAATGTCAGTCTCCACTTAAATTTCCTCAGACTCCTCTTAGGCTTTATATAAGGATTTTCCCCTATCAGGCTCAATCTTGAGCTTTGTACAAGACATGTATAATACTCCCCCCAGTTGAGTCAATTTTCAATCCCTTTTTTAGCTCCAACCTTGGGATTTGATCAAGGCATAAAATTCAACATCCCCATAGATGAGAGTCTGAGTCCTCTCTATAGGAGGATGTTTCCTCTATACATTACATTTCAAAACAAACAAGTAAAACCTTTTCCAGATAATTGGTGTAAGTGGCACACTTGTTGATTCAAAATCTAAACTGAAGTCCCTCTTTTATCATGGCCAAAGTTCTCTTTCATCTAAGTGATGTAAGTGGGAAGCCTCTAGAACACATCTGTCATACCCCAAATTTTGACCCCTAGGTTCCATTATCATTCTAGGTGCATCAAGCATATGTTATCTAACCCTAACCTCTTTCAAGTTAGTCTTTGTCAAGATGCAGATGAATTAGGGTTTCACACTACTAAAATCAAGAATTTTATGAACCGATTAGTCAAGGTTTTGGATTGATCTTCTACATATAAATTATTCACATCATTAAGAGGTTTGTATCTTACCAAGAACAAGTGCTATTTGAGGTTTTTACTAAGAGAATTGAAGCAGTGTTGTGCAAAACCCTGATTAGGGTTTCTAGTTGAAAAAGTCAACTGTAGTTTGATTTTTGGTCTAAATGGGTTTCCAAAACATGAACGATGGTCCATGGAGTATCTATGACTTATTGAAGTCCCCTCAAGAATTAAGAAAGGTTCAAAATAATCCAGAACACTAAGGATCGATCCTGAAGATTTCAATTGTTCGGTTCGTCTGTCTAGAAAGTCAACTCTTTCACTTTTAGGGTTTTAACCCCAAATTGAAGCAATCAAGGTTTCCAACATCATGTTATGCCTAACTAGTGAGTTTGGTGAAGATTTAATCAAGAATTGATGGATAACATGTGAGTCAAGAAATTAAGGTTTATGAAAAACCCTAATTACAAGCTTATTTGGAATGGTCATAACTCTCAAAATCCAAATTAAGTGGTCAAAAGCTGGTTGGAAAGCTCTTAAGAAATACTACAAAAGTGTCCTAGGGGGTTGAGGTCCAAAAATTCATATATTTTGAGTTACGAGCTCATCAAGTTGTGAAGGATTTCCACACTTAGAAAAATTTCTTGTTTCTTGACTTGTAAGTTAGGTTTTCCAGCCAACTTCATGAAGATTTTTGACCTAGTTCCCTTTGGAATCTGAACTTTGGACCAACATGAATATTGTATACTATAATTGCGGCTTTTTAAAAAGTACAAGAGCATTTTCATAGCCTTTGTGGTTAGAGAGAATTAAAGAGAACAAGTTAGGGATTTTTCATGTCACAAAACCAAGTTCAGCACTTGCATTTTGATGCATAAACCACTCAAACATCTTCTAATCACTTTTTTAACTCATTCTCTGATGTTTACGGACTTAATTATTGAGATTACAATGGGTTACCACGAGCCAAAACCAGAGTTTGGATTATTGAATTGTTTGTTCAAGCAAGTGAATGCAAGTGGCAAAGAGAGATAAACTTTTTGCATTTTCTGCTCCACCTCAGACTGCATCAGCTACTTTATTTCCTTCACTTCATTCAACTATTTGCAGACTATTGGTGATTTTGAAACACATAGGAAGGTTGCTCATGCTCAGAAAAGAAATCCCAAGTTGGATTTGCTCATTTTGCCTCCGAAAAGGGCAAACTTGGCAAGTTGGCACAATCTGCCCATACCTCTCATTCTCTAATCTTGCCTATAAATACAACAAACTCCTAACATACTAAAAACACCATAATCAACTAGAATCCAAGTTCAATCTCTCTCATTTTTCTGATCACCATCTTCTTGCAAGTGGTAGAAGTTGCTTCCTTGAGAAGTAAAAATTGTCTTGCAAAAACTCTGCCACAACATAATACAGCCACCAAACACTTGAACTAACACCTCAAACACATCACATATGATGGATTGAAGCTGTCCAAACCCTCACATTCACCAGAAAACCTCACATTCTAAAAGTCAACTCTCATACCTTGGAAATTTGACTTTTCTGCATTTTCATAGACCAGAACCAAACCAGCCCTTTTCCAACCATTCTAACACTTCAAACACTCTCCATATAAGTTGTTTGAGATGTAAATGGCATCATAAAAGTTCTATAACACCATTCCCTAGAGTTTCACTTTGAAGCTTTTGGTGTTTTCTTGCATGAGAAGGCATTCTGTCAAGACAGTGATCTTGGAGGAGTTCTCATCATTTGAACACCTTATTTGAAGCATACTGGAGCTACTTGGATCATCATCCATCAACTGGTTTTCTTATTTTGTGCATTGACTTGAAAAAGCTACAAGAGGCAAGTTTTCTAACTTGTTACTTTTAAGATCATGATGAGTATTGATGTACACTAAGTATGAACATGCTAGATACACTTTATAAACCATGTGTAAACCACTTCTTGCTCATAAACTTGGATATTCATGACTGTCCCTTTGGTTTGGCTTGTTAGCTTGCTTTAAGTGTCATTTCAATATGCAACTTGTTGATTCTGGTTAGGCATAGATGGTTGGTGTTTGTAAACATCATTTATAAGTCATATGTGACGTGTTTGATCATTTAGTTGATGTTGAATTGGTGCATTTTTGTCTGTCACTTTGTTCTTGCACAAGCTTGCTATTTTTGCCACTACATATGCCATCTGTTGAATTAGCTTTTCTATTAAGGTATGATGCTTGTAAGAACGCTCTATATGTCTCATATGTTGTGTTTGAATCATTACTTGCTGCTTAGAACATGTACATTGGACTGTCACATTGCCCTTGCACATAACATGCATTTTTTAATGATGCTATCGAGTTTTTCACATGGTGTGTGATCTGAGAAAACCACTAGCATCATTGGATTCCTTGTGAAAAAATACACAATTTTCTTTTTTGTTTCATCCAATTTGGTTAAGCTTTGAGTGAGTTATGACCCTTCTTGCAAATTCTGCCCTGCCTAGCTTTTTGCCCTAGTTGCCTAGTTTTGTGCCTAGTTTTCAAATGTGTATAACTTATTTGATTTTTTATCATTTTGATGCCAGTCTTTTTTAACTATGCTCCTTAATATGTCTAGTTTCAATGTGTGAAGAAAGAATTCAAATATTATTATTTTTTAAACACTTTGATCCACTTGAATGACGTGGTCCTTTTTAGGGTATTCTTCGGTTTTCACAAACTTTCTTGAGATAGTACTTGGTTCTTCTTGTAAGATTGATCTTGTATGAATCATTTTTGAATGTCTAACATGTCTATATGCTTGAAAACACTTGTCTCTTTTGCTTTACCATGATTATACTTACCTTTGTGAATGCATGAATGTGAAAAGTATGCCTTGAAACTTCTTTATGAATCATGATATGTTTCTTGATGTTGTTGAAGGTGAGAAAATACTTAGAAGGGGGTTGAATAAGTATGTAGAAAAACTTAGGCATAAAAACTCAATGATTTTTATCCTGGTTCGTTGAACTCAACTACTTCAGTCCACCCTTATCAAGAGTGATTTGCCTTTCTCAAACAAGGACTTAATCCACTATTAAATCAACTGATTACAATAGTAAACACTAAGAACAACTGTTTAAAGTCTTCTCAAGAACTACTGATCCTAACTGGATTTTCTTAAGGTTCTTTTACAATCAAATATAACAATAATACAAGTGTTTGATTTGCTTCTAATAAAGCTTTATCACAACTGTGATTTTTCACTTAAGATGAAGAACAATGAAATAAATTCAACAAGTGAGTATAAGTTGTATGAGAGCTTGTAAATGAATTCTTTCAAGTATTTCGTCAATTGAAGAAGATGAATGGAGTCTTGCTTTTATAGGCACAGAGGTCCAAGATCTTTTCACGTTGAAGGTTGTGTACTAAAAAGGTCTGAGCCTTTTTGTCTTCACATCACATGACCTTTCCTAGAAGTAGAATGCACATAGAAATCCTTTTTGTCTGTGTTCTTGTGTATAGCATAAATAAGGAAAGAGTCGTTTGGTTATTCCAATGGACATAACTTTGAATTCTTCTTCAACAAGTTTCAGCAAGAATCATCAGAGTCTAGATTGATCAGAGCCTTCTGATGTTCATCAGAGTTTGCTGAATCAGAGTCTTTGCAGCAGGTGTGCTTTCAGCGTGTAATTGTTCAGAGCAGAGTTTGGAATCAGATCCTCAGTACTGGCAGCATTAGTACTATCAGAGTCTTCTGAAATAACTGTGCTTGAAACTCTTCATACAGAATTCTTCACTGCTTCAGATGCTTTTGGCTTTTGCTTCAGATTCTTCTGGCTTCTGCTTCAGATTCTTCTGTAGCTTCTGCTTCAGATCCTTCTGTAGACAGCACTCAGAGTCTTCTGTAGACAGCACTCAGAATCTTCTAAGAGATGCTTCTAATGCTTCAGAGCCTTGCATAATTTCATGTTCAGATCTAATTTGCTTCTAGAAGAATATTCACTTTTAATATCTACAACAAACAATCTTAAATAATTTTTAGAGTATATAATTCTTTAATACAAAATTTCATAATAGTTATCATCAAAACATAGAGATATTATTAGGAACCAATCTGTGTTCTAACAATCTCCCCCTTTTTGATGATGACAAAAACATAAGAAATTTTGTTCAATAAACAATATAATTATAACTCCCCCTGAGATGATGAATCTCCCCCTGAACTGAATACTTAGAAGAAATAGAAACTTCCCTTTTTGCATGAGTATTCTTTTCAGAATCAGAGCCTGATTCTTCCAAAAATTAGATCTTGACTTTGGATGCATGTTTCAGAATCAGAGCCTGATTGGTTAAAATTAAATCTGGGGATATCAGAGTTACTCTTAAAGAACTTGACAGAGTTTTCAAATGTTCTGAAATACTAAGAGTTCACGTTAGTTAAAAATTATATAAATTTATATGTCTGAATTTTCATTTAGGTAGAGTTTATTTGAACAGTCAGATCCATTTTCTCCCCCTTTTTTTTCATAATCAAAAAGTAAAACTTTTAAAAGACAAATAAAAGGAAATACAGAATGATAAATCATGTAGAGAAAACACTGAGTCATTCATTCATTCAGAGCAAAAGATACACATCATCAGATAAAAAATTCAAGTACATGTGCACAAACATCAGATACAGAGAAAAAAAAACATAAACTAGGTTTATTTGGACAAAATCATCTTCAACAGGTTGGTGATCTCATATGAAGACTCTTCTTGCTTTGTCATCCACTTAGCCATGTTGTCATTTTTTTGATCTTGCTTGGACATCCATTGTGCCATGTCTTCAGTCTTCTGGTCTTGCTTGGCCATCCATGACTTAATCTCAGATTGTCCAGCTTCCAGAACTGCAATCTTATCTTCAAGATCTGGATTCTCTTTCTTAATCTCAGATGAAGAAGGTGGGGCAGAGTCTGAAGCACGAACAAAGTCAATTTCCATAGGAGATGCAGAGTCAGGAGCAACAGATCCAGAGGGATGTTCCACAATAGTCATAGCCAGAGGATTTTCTTCAGAAGCAGATTCAACAGATACTTCTGTATCAAATACTTCAGAAGATGAAGGAATATCTTCAAGAAGCAATGGTTCAGATATTTTTATAGTCCAGAGCATGCTTCTAGCAGTCTCAGCAAATCTGAGCTTCGTATCATCAGAACATACATTCTTCAGATTTGAGGCTACAGTATTGAATTTGTTGATGAAGCTATTCCAGATAGCATCAGATTCATTTGCATCCATTGTTGACAGGCATCTCTTCTGAACAGAGCCTAAATGCATCTTTATTTCTTTCAGAAAACTTGTAAATAAATTATCAACATTCAGCCTAGATTTTGGTTTCAAAAGGGTTTCCAAAGTGAAAGGCTTAGGTTGAGGTGGTGGTGGAATGGTGAATTCTGGAATAATAATTAGAGGGCTATGATATGCTGGTTTCTTCTGAGTTGGCATGATATGAAAGAATGGTTTGATTATGCGAATGGAAGGTATCACAGCTTTTGGATTGTTAAAACAGGGAACAAACGCATATTGTTTTTCCTTAACTAGAAAAGGAACAAAAGCTGATTTTGGTGGTTGATCAAAAAAAATTTCAATTTCAAGTCCAGATGGAAGGGAATCAGAAGGAAAAGGTTTAGCAGAAACAACTGAAACAAATTCAGATGTTCTTGGTTCAGGAATGGGTTCAGGATTGGTAATTTCAGAAGAAGTGGGTAGATCTGGTTGGTTAGATTCAAAAATTATGAGAGAAGGGGGTGAGATGAAATCTGGATGGATATCAGATTCAGATGAATCAAATGAGGTTATTGGGGTACAAGATGTAGGTGATACTTCAAATACAGTCTTGAGAGGTTGGACATTCAGAATCTCAGAGTCATGAATATCTGATTCAGGAGGATTGGATGGTTCTGGTTGAATCTCAGAAGTTTTGGATGGAGGTGGTTCAGACACAACTGGGTCAGATGTAATGTGATCAGATGCAACAGTTTTAGGTGCAAATTTTTTAGATGCAACTTGCTCAGATGCAACTGGGTCAGATTGTATAGGTTCAGATGCAGTTGGTTGTTGAATTTCTGGTGGTTGTTGTGTTGTAGGTTATTCTGTTGGTTTTGTTTGAGGTGTTGGAATTTGGTCTGAAGGTGTTGTTGTTGTTGGTTCAGATTGAGGAATATCACAAGTTTTAAGTTGAGTAGTGGAGATGGGAGTAGATGATTTTGGTGGGGAAGGAATTTTTGATGGTTCAGATTTTTGAGATGGAGCATAAATAGATTGTTTTTGAGCGGAAGGAGGTTTAGGAATAGAACTAAATGTTGATTCATTTATAACAATTTTAGAGAAAGAAGATACATATGATTTAGTACCTTTAGTCTTTATACGCTTGGTGGGAACAGAGGGAACTTCTCCAGAAGCTTTTCTCTTGATCTGCTTTTGTGGCTTGTCAGCAACTTTTGGCTTCTTCTGAGCAGCAGCTTCTTCTGCCTCTGATTGATTTCTCTTCCTCATGTTCTCATTATACACATTTGGCATTGGTTCTCTGGCACGAATCAGAATATCTGCAGGAATAGGCATTCCATCTGCTTTGCATGCATCAATGTACCTAACAATGATATCCATTGGTTCTTCAGCACCAAACAGTGGAAAATCTTCAACCGGAATCCTCTTCTGACTAACTTCAGAAATATTTAGCTTCTTAGGTGTAGCTGTGAGTTCATCTACAATCTTTAGCCTCTAAAGACTCTTTGCATTCAGGGGTTTTCCAATAATAGATTCAAGCTCATCTTTAACTCCAGCTTCATACAGAGCAGTTACTAGACCATTCTCTGTCAGAATGTCTGAAATTAACCTTCCAAAGGGAATCCATGTCTTGATCTTCTGTCCCTTATCCTTTACAGATTCTCTTGATGCATTGATATGATTCCATAGATGCATGAAGAGAATGTGTGGAAGATCTACCTTTGTACTCTGACTCAAACAGTACATAAAGTAAAGTTGTTCATTGTTCATGTAATCTGGAGAATTTGTGGATTTTCTGTGATGGATGCATCCCCGAAAAATCTTTGCCCAGATCTTATAGTCAGGCTTCAGATCCTTAAATTTGTTAGAGGCCTGTCCAGATGTAATGACTTCCTCATAGACATCTCCCATATCCACACGCCCAGCTGGCAAATGACACACTCCATTAGTCTCCTCATACCCTATGAGTTTCCTGATGAGATCTTCAGTGATGATGATCTCCTTTCCCAAAACAGAAGAAAGTATAAATTTTGGATAAACAGAAGCATGGATCCAAAATTCCTTCACCAGATGTGGGTATACTGGTCCAAACAGCCTGTCAAAATACTTAACCCATCCTTGTGCATCAATTATAGAACGAAACTCAAACCCATTTTCAGCTAAAGAGTCAAATTCCACCATGGATTCACAAAGAACTTCAAGTTTGTCCACAGGGGTTAATAATGTCCTCTTAGGTACCTTGAATGGAGTCACTCCCATATTTGCTGATGTAACTGCAGCCATAGTTGATTGAAATTGAGGTGTTGTAGAGGATGAGGTTGCCATTGAAGAAGATGAATATGATTTGGACGCAGGTTTAGGGTTTTTGTGGAGAGCAAAGAGAAGGCAGAAATGCATAAAATGGTTTGTGAAGTGAAAAGTGTGAAGTTGGTGTGAAATGTGATATATATAGAGGAAATAATTAGGGCAATCAAACAGACACATAAAGCACGTTTTCACATAGCAATAAATGATAATTAATGAAAAGAATAAAAATCATTTCAAACATTAATTGATTCTGACAAAATGGGGGGAAAATCAAGATTTTCACTATTCAAACCATACCTCAAATGTCTCTTCAGTAGCGTACACGCTATCTTTTCAAATTCAGAGTGACACGTGTTTGCTTGCATGTGCTTCTGAATTCTCTTGAGAAATGAAACGTTAGCCAACGTTCAGATCCTCTAAGATTGGTTAGTTCAGATACACACAATTAATAATAACAAATTAAATCAAATAAGTAACAGATGAAATACTTCAGAGTTTTAAACATTTATGCATCTGAGAAATTTGCTTCTGATAAATATCATTTTGGACAAAAATCCATACCAATATTTTTCAGAATAAATTTGAACCTATATTCAGCAAGGGGTTTTTTGAAAATATCTGCACACTGATGATCTGTATCAACAAAGGCTAAGTTTATAATACCCTTCTGAACATAGTCTCTGATGAAATGATGTTTAATTTCTATATGTTTTGCCTTAGAGTGTAAAATAGGGTTTTTAGACAAACATATAGCAGAAGTATTATCATAGAATATAGAAATATTACTTTCAAAAATCTGATAGTCTTCTAGCTGACTTTTCATCCAGAGCATCTGCGTGCTACATCCAGCAGCAGCAATATATTCTGCCTACATACATTGAGCAAACTCATTTCCCAACATAACATTGGTAGATCCAAATATAATATCATCCACATATATTTGACAAATTAAAAGATCTTTCTTAAATGTTTTACAAAAGAGTGTTGTGTCCACTTTGCCTCTGATGAAATTTTTCTCCAGAAGAAAATTGCTTAATCTCTCATACCAAGCTCTGGGAGCTTGTTTTAAACCATAAAGAGAATTCTTTAGTTTGAAAACATGTTCTGGAAATTTTTCACTCTCAAAACCAGGAGGTTGGTGAACATAAACTTCTTCTTCTATAATACCATTTAGAAAGGCACTTTTAACATCCATCTGATATAGAGTGATGTTATACTGTGCAACAAAAGAAATGAGTAAACGAATAGACTCTAACCTTGCTACAGGAGCATAAGTCTCTGTATAATCAATTCCTTCTTGCTGGCTATAACCTAGAGCAACAAGCCTTGCCTTATTTCTTTCAACTTCTCCTTTCTCATTAAGCTTGTTTCTGAAGACCCATTTAGTTCAAATTATGTTGAATCCTTTTGGTCTTGGAACCAAATCCCACACATCATTTCTTGTGAATTGATTGAGCTCTTCTTGCATGGAAATAATCCAATCATTGTCTTGTAGAGCTTCATCCATAGAAGTTGGTTCAATAACTGACACCAACCCAAATAATGATGCTTCAGAAGATCTGAGGAAGGATCTTGGTCTAATGGGGTCATCCTTCTTTCCTATGATCACATCCTCTAGGTGAGAGGCCTTGATTCTGGAAGATGATCCTCTAACAGTTGATTCTTCAGAAATGTTCAAGTTGTTCATCTGAGAAGCTAAAGGAATTGCATCTGGCGTTGCTTCAGGTTCCTTCACTTGAGCTTTATCTGCCTCTGAGCCTTCAGAGTCTGTGAGAATTACTTCTCTATCTGCAGAACTTTCAAACTGCTCTGGCTTTTCAATGCCAAGCTTATCATTAAATCTAACATGTATAGATTCCTCCACAATCTGTGTTTCAGTATTGTATACTCTGTAGCCTTTAGAGCGTTCAGAATACCCAAGCATGAAACACTTCTGTGCTTTAGAGTCAAACTTGTTAAGATTCTCTTTAGTATTCAACATATAGCAAATACATCCAAAAGGATGGAAATATGAAATGTTGGGCTTTCTGTTCCTCCACAATTCATAGGGAGTCTTCTCTAGAAGAGGTCTTACAGACACTCTGTTCTGAATGTAACAGGCTGTGTTTATTGCTTCTGCCCAAAAATGCTTTGCCAGATTAGTCTCGTTGATCATGGTTCTGGCCATTTCTTGCAGAGTTCTATTTTTCCTCTCTACAACTCCATTTTGTTGTGGAGTTCTAAGACAGGAAAAATCATGAGCAATGTCATTTTCATTCAAATTACTTTTGAAAATCTAGCCAGAAAAAGATTTCAAAATTATAAAAGTCAGAAGTGATCATGGTGGTGAATTTGAAAATAAATATTTTGAAAAGTATTTTAATGAAAATGGCATTGCTCATGATTTTTCCTGTCCTAGAACTCCACAACAAAATGGGGTTGTAGAGAGGAAAAACAGAACTCTGCAAGAAATGGCCAGAACCATGGTCAACAAGAAGGTATTGATTACACTGAAACTTATGCTCCAGTGACAAGGTTAGAATCTATACGCCTTCTTATTTCATTTGCTGCACAAAATAACATCACTCTAATCAGATGGATGTTAAAAGTGCCTTTCTAAATGGTATTATAGAAGAAGAAGTTTATGTCGACCAACCTCCTGGTTTTGAGAGTGAAAAATTTCCAGATCATGTTTTCAAACTAAAGAAATCTCTATATGGTTTAAAACAAGCTCCAAGAGCTTGGTATGAGAGATTGAGCAATTTTCTTCTGTAGAAAAATTTCATCAGAGGCAAAGTGGACACAACACTCTTTTGTAAATCAATTAAGAAAGATCTTCTAATTTGTCAAATTTATGTGGATGATATAATATTTGGATCTACCAATACTATGCTGGGAAAGGAGTTTGCTAAATGTACGCAGGCAGAATTTGAAATGAGCATGATGGGAGAACTGAGATTCTTTCTAGGAATCCAAGTCAATCAAACTCCAGAGTGCACTTACATACATCAGACCAAATATGTTAAAGAACTTCTGAAGAAATTTAACATGACTGATAGTAAGCTGGCAAAGACTCCCATGCATCCAACTAGCTCACTTGGCAAGGAAGAGGTAAGTAAGAAAGTAGATCAGAAGCTCTACAGAGGTATGATAGGATCTCTTCTTTACTTAACTGCTTCTAGACCTGACATATTGTTCAGTGTATGCTTGTGTGCTAGATTCCAATCAGATCCTAGAGAATCACACTTGACAGCTGTCAAGAGGATTCTAAGGTATCTGAAAGGTACTTCTAATGTGGGTTTGTGTTACAGAAAATCTGATGATTTCAAATTAGTTGGATTCTGTGATGCTGACTACGCTGGAGACAGAGTGGAAAGGAAAAATACTTCTGGAAGTTGTCAATTTCTAGGAAGAAATCTAATCTCTTGGTACAGTAAGAAGCAACCCACAATTGCACTTTCAACCACAGAGGCAGAATATATAGCTGCTGCTGGATGTAGCACGCAAATGCTCTGGATGAAACGTCAGCTAGAAGATTATCAAATATTTGAAAGTAACATTTCTATCTTCTGTGATAATACTTCTGCTATATGTTTGTCTAAGAACCCCATTTTACACTCTAAGGCAAAACATATAGAAATTAAGCATCATTTCATCAGAGACTATGTTCAAAAGGGAATCATAAGTTTAGCCTTTGTTGATACAGATCATCAATGGGCAGATATTTTCACAAAACCCCTTGTTGAAGATAGATTCAAATTTATTCTGAAAAATATCGGTATGGATTTTTGTCCAGAATGATATTTATCAGAAGCAAATTTTACAGATGCAAAAATGCCTAATGCTCTGAAGTATTTCTTCTGATTTCTTATTTATTTATTTTAAGTATTTTTGTGAAACTTTAAACTAACAATCCTTAGAGGATCTGAACGTTGGTTAACGTTTCATTTCTCAAGAGAATTCAGAACACATGCAAGCAAACACGTGTCACTCCAAATTTGCAAAGGTGGCGTGTACACTACTGAAGAGACGTTTGAGGTGAAGTTTGAATAGTGAAAATCTTGATTTTCCCCCCAAATTGTCAGAAATAATAAATGCTTGAAATGATTTTATTCCTTTTCATTAAATGCTTTGTGTGAACGTGCTTTATCTGACTGTTTGTATGCCTATGTGTTTTAGTATAAATACATTTCTTCTCATCACATTCACACTTTTCACATTTCAAACCTTTTATGCATTTCTGTCTTCTCTTCTCTCTTCACAAAAACCCTAAGCATTTGACAAATCCATCTTCAATGGCAACTTCATCATCAACTGCTGCACAATTTCAATCTACAATGGCTGCAGTTACCTCTGCTAATATGGGCGTAACTCCTTATACACCACCAAAAAGAACATTGCTCACACCTGTTGAAAAACTGGAGGTTCTATGTGAATCAATGGTGGAATTTGATTCACTGGCTGAGAATGGGTTTGAATTTCGCTCCATTATAGGTGCTCAAGGATGGGTGAAGTATTTTGACAGACTTTTTGGACCATTTTACCCCCTTCTTGTGAAAGAGTTCTGGATCCATGCTTCTGTATACCCTAAGTTTATTTTATCTTCTGTTATGGGCAAAGAGATAATCATAACAAAAGATCTGATTAGAAAACTCATTGGATATGAGGAAACAGATGGAGTATCACACTTGCCAGCTGGGCGTGTAGATATGGATGAAGTATATGAAGAAGTGATGATTGTTGGACAAGCTTCTAATAAGTTCAAAGATCTGAAGCCTGACTACAAGATCTCGGCTAAGATTTTCATGGGATGCATTCATCACAGAAAGTCAACAAACTCTCCAGACTATGTCAATAATGAACAGCTCTACTTTATGTAGTGCTTAAGTCAGAGCACCAAGGTAGATCTTCCATATATTCTTTTTATGCACTTATGGAATCATATAAATGCCTCTAGAGAATATGTGAAAGAAAAAGGTCAGAAGATCAGAACCTGGATTCCTTTTGGAAGGTTAATCTCAGATCTTCTAACAGAAAATGGACTTGTAACTGCTCTGTACGCTGCTGGAGTCACAAAAGAACTGGCATTTATTTTGGGAAAGCCTCTGAATGCCAAAAGTCTTCAGAGACTAAAAATAGTGGAAGAACTCACAACAGCTCCCAAGAAGCTGAACATTTCTGAACTGAGTAAAAAGAGAACTCATGTAGATGATTACCCTCTATTCTATGCTGAAGAACTAAGGGAAATTGTTGTAAGATATATTGATGAGTGGAAGGCAGAAGGAAAGCCTATTCCTGCAGATATTATAAAGAGAGCAAGGCAACCATTACCTGTTGTAGTAGAAGAACCACCAAGAAAGAGGACTCAACCAGAAGCAGAAGATGCACCTGTTCAGAAGAAACCCAAGATTGCTGAGAAGCCACAGAAGCTGCTAAAGAGGAAAGAATCTGGAGACACTCCTTCTGTTCCTGCTAAACGCATTAAAATCAAAGGTACTAAAACTTCTGTATCTTCTGCAAATCCTATTGTTATAAATGATTCAACTGTTAAGTTTATTCCAAAACCACCTTCTTCACAAAATCAATCTATTACTGCTCCACCTCATGTTTCTATTTCATCTTCACAAAAATCTTCTAATCCAATTTCAATCTCCACAACCAAAAATTCCAACCAAACAATCTGTACCACAACAACAACCATCAGAAAAACAACCCACAGAACAACAACCAACAAAACCATCTGCACCACAAAAACCACAATCAGAACAACAACCAACAAAACCATCTGAACCTCTACTAGAAAAAGACTCTGAACATCAACCACAAAAATCATCTAAACCTCAAACACAACAACAAGAGAAACAACCACAATCAGATAATCCTCCATCCAAAACATCTGAACCCACTGAATATGTACCAGTTACTTCTGAACCAATCCTATCAGAACCACCTACATTTGAACCCTCATCAAATCCCTCTGAAAATCCTTCAGAATCCACCAACCCCTCTGGAACCAACATCCCTGAGACAGAAGTTCTAGATGTTACACCTCTGAAAACTATCTTTCAAGTGTCCTCTACTTCTTGCACACCAACCACTTCATCCAATTCCTCAGAATCTGACATTCACCCAGATTTTCTGATATCCCCTTCTCACAGAGATTCTGAGGTAAACCAACCAGAACCCCCTGTATCTTCTAAAGTTCCTATTCCAGATCCTACTCCCACACCTAAACAATCATCTGAAATCCTCATTCCAAATCCTAACCCAACATCTACCCCAAGAACATCTATCTCATGTGCACAATTCTTATCTCTTTTTCACAATCTTTCCTATGGTTTCAAACTCAAAGATTTCTATGACAGAGTTGAACCATCTGACCCTATCACTCCCTTGAAACCCAAACTTACAATCACCCTACCATTTGTGCTTCTCACCTATATTCAATCAATGTCAGAAGTAGGTTCATTAGCAACAATATCATATTCTGCTAAATCTGCAAAAGCTGTTACTTCAGCTATACCTGTTTCATCTGATAAACATGCTGCTTCTGATGAACCTGCAAAATCTGCCTTCCAACCTTACTCCAATAAACCCTTTGATATGGTTTCCTATCACACCAAAGCAAAACCAAATCTGTTAAATGCTTTAAACAGATCCAAACCTGACAAATCCCCTGAAATTCCTTTCATACCATACTACCTTCCTCCTCAGATTTCCATTCAGAAATCCTTATTTCCACCTACTCCTCAACCAAAACCAATAACATTGGAGACTCTGTTACACCCCAAACCTAGACTAAACATTGATCATTTATTTACATGCTTTTTGCAAGAAATACAGATGTATTTAGGTACTGTACAAAAGAAGTGTTTAGCAACAATGGATGCAACATAATCTGATGTCATCTGGAATGGATTCATAAACAGATTCAACATTGTAGCATCAAATCTAAAGAACATATGTTCTGATGACGCGAAGCTCAGATTTGCTGAAGCTGCACGAAGTTTGTTCTGGACTATCAAGAGATCTGGACCATTACTTCTTACAGAGGCTCCTCCATCATCAGAAGAAACTACTGAATTTGCATCTGAAGACAACCCTTTGGCCATGACTCTGGTAGAACTTCCTTCTGGCTCTAATTCTCCAAGCTCTAAAGACCCTATGGAAATTGAATCTGTTCAAGCTCCAGAAAATGTTCAATCTTCTTCATCTGAGATTAAGAAAGAACATCCAGATTTTGAGGATAAAATTGCTGCTTTGGAAGTTGGTCAATCAGAAATCAAGTCTTGGATGGCCAAACAGGATAAAAAGTATGAAGACATGACTGAGTGGATGTCAAAACAGGATCAGAAGAATGAAACAATGGCTAAGTGGATGTCAAAGCAAGAACAATCCTCCTCTGAGATCACGGATCTGTTGAAGATGCTTTTGTCAAAACAATCTTAGTTTTTCTTTTTTTTTTCATTCTGATGTTTTTGCATCTGATGTTTGCTTATGTATTTTTGAATATCTTCTGATGCATGTACTCTTTGCTCTGAACTGAATTGAATGAATGTTTCAAATTTTTCTCCACATTGTTGCACCCCAAAATTTGACCAACATTTATGTACCTAGCTTATGTTCACTAGCATGATCATCTGCTTCCCATTGACATGGGTGCAGTAGATCAAGAGGTATGATTACCAATAAAGAGCTATACAAGACCTTGAAGCTAGCCAAGAAGGTTATTCAAATGTTCAAAGGTTGATATCTTTGTCAGAGAAGTTAAGAGATCCTCAGAAAGATTGGTTGAAACCAAGGGTGTATGCCTCATAACTTGAGAGTTGTGGGAGCTCCTCAGATGATTCTAAGGCTATGAGGATGGGCTTGAAGCTTTGAGAGAGCTTATGAGATGACTATAAAGCCATCATGAGGCCTAGAGAGGTCATTGTACAAGTTTAAGAAGACTCAGCCATGAGTGGTGCAATTAGGGTTTGACTGGGTCAACCCTAGGTCAACTGATGATTTGAAGAGGGTTGAGACCTAATCCAAGAGCCATGTAATCCTGGATTGATGCATTGAGATGCTATAAGGATGATTCCGAGACCAACTCATCATGATTGAGGAGTTTGAGAAGTTTCAAGCTAGGGTTTCTAAGGCTTGACAGTGTAAAATCCCCTAGTTTGATTCCTATCTTCAAGGAAGTTTAGCTCAAGATGTGATTGTCATCTCATCTTACCCCCAACATGAATGTTGTAGAGCTTGTTCTTAGCTTTAATTTGAGAACTAGAAGTCCTTGATAGGATTTGTAGAGCTCAAGTTATGACTTTGACAAGTTACAGGTCATCTGAGGTATGTGAATCTGGGTCCTTGAAAGTCACCCAACTTGCATCCAACGTTTGCCCAAGTAGGATGATTCCTATGAGCTCTTGGTCAACATAAATGTTGTTCCTCATCTTCTTAGATTTCTAGAGAGTACTAGAAGTCCTTGATAGGATTTGTAGAACTCAACTTATGGCTTTGACAAGTCAAGGGCATTTTGGTCATTTGGATGTTATAGGTCATTTCAAGCATAAGGCCATATCTCCTATTTCCAAGCTTCAAATGGAAAAATCTTCAACATCAAACTTTCTTAAAATGATGTTTTAAGGCTAGTTGAGAGGTCATGAGATGTTGAAAAGGCTTGTAGCAAAAAGTGATAAAAATGACCTAAAATGGAGGTATAAGTTAAATAAGTTGAAATTGGAAATGGGAAATTCCAAGTTACACACCCAAACCATGGCATATAATAGGTCATTTTGACTCTAAAATACATTCTAAAAACAATGGTTCAGCCACAATTTTTATTTGAGGCCTAGATCATGGGGCTGCTTTGGAAATTGGTTGCTTGCATCTTAAGGTTCAAATGCAAAACATAAGGAAAGGCAATGTATGAGCTTGCTAAGTATCCTAACACATCCTATATCTCATTTAGGTAGAATTTCAAGCCAAGGCAAGATGCTGCAAGAGCTATGTCATGAGATGATATGTGAGAAGAAGTGAATTCATAAACTCATGACATGAGAATCCCAATTTCTCATGGGATGGTTCCAGATGGTTCTAGATGATTCTAAACCACTCTATATAATGTATAGAACTTGCTCAGATGCAAGGTTGGTGTAAGATTGAGAGAAGAGAGAGTTGGCCATTTCACTTGCTTCCATTGCAAGTTGAAAGCAAAATCCACATTCTGATTGAATTCCATCCATTCTTTCAATCTAAACACATTCCTCTGATCATAGTGAAGCTGTGCAGATCAATTTGAGAGCAAAACCATGGAGATTTGAAGAGTTGGCATTTGGATTTTCAAGGTTGCAAGTCATAATCGGTTTTGGAGATTGAAGCTTTCTTGGTCCAATCTTTTGCAAACAGAAGCTTCATCATCATTCAAGGATCGATTTTGAAGAGTTTGAAGGCTTGCAGTGAAGGTTTACACCATCTGTTAATCAAGAAATACCAGGTTAGTAACTTTTCTTCTACACCATGATTTAGGCATAATTAGCAAGAATTGTTAGGTTAGAACGGTTAGAGACCAATATGAGATGGATTCTGAAGAGTTTGGGATCAATTGGGGAGGTTTCAGTGGGTGTCACCATTTTTGTTTGGACCAAGAACTCGAGTTATGGTGAGCTATAGCTTGAATTAGATGTCAAGAATCAATCAGTGTGAGTTGATGATTAATCTGAGGTAGTTAATTGCAAGAATTGTTGAAGTTGATGTTTGAGCATATCTTTGAGCTTGGATCGGATTTGGAGATTTAGGACGTTTCAATTGATTTTAAGACCATGGTTAGATTCAGCATGAAATTCTGGACAGGATAGGGTTTTGAATTTCAATTTTTCATGGAGAATTGATGAGGTACGAATTGGTGAAGGATGAGCTTGAAGCTCTGAGTTTCCATGGCTTCAGTTTGAACCCTAGCTGAAGGTAGAAGACGAATGCGTGGCCATTGGATGAAGCAAGACCCATTGACTGAGAATTGGATCCCACGGCTGAGATTCAATTTCATTTAGAGAGGGAAGTCTGAAGACACCATGAAACGCATCGTTTCATTAAAAGGGATTTGGGCTGGATTGCTAATTACACCCCACTTTCATGGCCCATTGGTTTTTGTACTATATTTGGTTACTTTTTGCACCGTTGATTTTTCATTTTCTTCATATTTTTGATTTAATTTCTGATTGAGTTTTGGGCCTAGCACGTATTATTGTTTGCACCCGCATTTTAAGCCCACATGGAAAATGAACTGTCCATAGTTGCTATCTGCACCAAGGTTTTATCTTTTTAATTTCTTTTTCTCCATTTTTCTTTAATCTTTGAAAAATCATAATAAATAGGAAATTAAAGATTTTTGCATGGGGATTTTTTCTCTCATTTCATGTTCATGTCTAGAAAATTATAAAATCAAAATATTTGCATTTCATGCATTTTTAATATTTTTGTGTATTTTCTCTTTTAATAGCTTTTTAATTCTTTTATGTTGATACATGGTTTTGTAGAATTTTGTTTAGCTAGTTCCCTTTGAATTTTTAGGCCATTCTTTTTAGGATAGTTAGATTAGGACTTTAACTCCCCTCTGGATTTATTCCATAATTTTGTGATGAATTTTAGGTTAGTTTTGCTTAGATGATTTTAGGTTTAGTAGAATTAGGTTAATCCTTAACATAGGTCCATAATAACACTAGAATTTTGGGTTTCTAGGTCAAGATAGACATTGGGGCATATAAGGGTATTAAGGGTAGATATGTAGGATCCCCTAGGAATTATATTAGGTTTTAATATAGTAGTATACTATTTTTAGATGATTTTTGTAGTTGATGATTGTTTGTGTTGCCCTTGGGGGCTTGTATTTTTGTTTGCTTTGCTTTGTGGGCTTGGTGAGCTTGGTATTTCTTTGAGGAGCATTGAGGAGCATAGTATAAGACTTGGAGATTGATTGAGGAGCTTGAGAGCTTGAGAGTCTTGTTTGTTTTGTTGTTGTTTTAACATTAGGGATTAGGAAGAGTTTAGACCTAGTTAACTTCTTTCTTAAACATGGATGGTATCTTTCACCTCCATTCCTCCCTATGATTCAAAGTCCTTCCATGGTATACACCTCTCTCCTTGGGAGGGATAAGTGATGGTACCTAGGAAGTAGAACTTTTGAGGGAACCATTCCTTTGATGTTGAACCCTTATAGGTCACCTTTGGTGGTCAATAAGCGGTTTAACACCCCAGCTTATCCAGTAAGTGATTTCCTCTGGTTTGAATATCTTGAGAGATGTTGAGCTTGAGTTTGAAGATGAAGACTTCATTGAAGAGTATGGAAAAGGATGATTCCTTGAAGCATTGCCATTCCATCTGAAGCTTGAAGAGAAACAAGAACAAGTTGATACTTGAAGACCCAATGAAGAGCTGATGCTTAAAGATTGAAGGATGAAGTTGATACTTCTAAGTGATTGAAGGTTACTCTGAGAAGCTGAGGCTTGCAGGAAGGGAAGACCAAGTTGAGACTGGTAAAGCAAGGAGAGCTTGAAAGCTTGAGGACTGAGTTGATACTTAGAAAGAGGATTCAATTGAGACTGAAGGAAGAGCTGAAGCTTGAGGAACAAAAGAAGTTGATACTTACTTTGAAGCTTGGAGATGCTGAAGGAGATCAAGTTGATACTTGTGGTTAATGGTGAAGCCTGAAGGTGGAACTGATTAAGGAGCTGAAGCTCAGAGAAGAAGATAAGTTGAAACTTATGTTGAAGGGTGAAACCTGGAAAAGCAAATTGATATTTGTCAAGAGTGATGGAAGTCTGAAGACTGAGTTGTTGTTGGAAGAGCTGAAGCTTGGAGTTGAGAAAGGAGTTGATCTGCTTTCTTTTCTTTTTCTTTGCTGTATTGATGTGTTTTGTTTTACTTGCTTGATGCATTAGAATAAGTTCATATCTAGACTAAGTAGAATCTAGGAGCATGATTGCACTAGAGGTTGAGTTGCTCCCTCTGCTTATACTGTTACTGTGTGACTTTGCTTGCGGGTATTCGGTAGAGCCCAGCTCCCTTGCCCATGTGGTTTGTTTGCCTGATGGCATTTTACTTCATATCTTCTGTATGATTGCAGTTTACTGTTTTGCTTGATAGCATGTTATTTTATTTCAGTATGATTACTGTTATTCATTCTGGCTTGAGGTTGAGATGAGCTTGTGGAGGCTGATGCCCCACACACATTTCCTCCCTCACTTGCATTGCATGCATTTTACTGTTAAGCCGATGCTTTGTCTGTTTCGGTGTATCATTGACATGATCCCTTAGGACTCTCATTTCCTTTGATAAGGAATTGATGATAGAAATTTAGGTTGAAACCTATGCATGATAACTTCTAGGAGTTCCCTATTTCAAACCTCAACCATAGGATGAATCCTTGGCATGACAACAGTAGGACTTGATAGTCTCCCTCCTAGTTGGGCCTGTTCTCTCCTCATCTCAAAACAGTTTAAGATACAGTAATCATGAATGATTTCTTTCGTACGTTACGAGCCTTAAGCTATCTGAGAAAGGATTGTGGGAGAGTTTCTTTTCCACAGTCTGGATGTTTAGTATGGTACCCTTTGGGTGACGTGCAACGCATTCACTCTCAGGTCATAGTCTCTAGTGCGATTGAAATTGCAAACACAATAAAAAACACTTCTTTCGTAAAAGACAGGAAATAAAGCGTAGTGTCCCGAACTACGTAAGCTCTGATCTCTCATACCTGTTGAGAGTTAGGCACAATACTGATGTATTGGCGAGCTACCTTCCCCCATAACCCGTCGTAGGTCGAACTACATTGACTCTGATTTCTCGTTCTCTGATGAGAATACGTAGGAATAAAGCGCGACGCTTTGCCGAGTCATTTTTCTTTTCTTTTTAAGCCAGCCTTGATAGTTAGATAGATAAGACCAACCCGTCCATGTAAACACAACAAGCGTGGATCCCGTCGAGTACGACAGACGTGAGGGGTGCTAATACCTTCCCCTTGCGTAACCGACTCCCGAACCCAGACAATGGTTGCGACGACCTTGTCTTACCCTTTTTCGTCAGGTTTTTCCGATTGTTTCCTTTCCCGCTCTGAGGGATAAATAACGAAAGGTGGCGACTCTTCTATTGTGCCGGCACCTTATTTTCGCGAAAGCGACACACATGATTTATCTCCTTTACTGTTTCCTTTTATTTGTCTTTTTAAAGTTTTTACTTTTTTCTTATGACAAAAAAGGGGGAGAAAATATAGATCTGAACTGTTTAATTAAACTTCACTAGAATGAAACTTCAGACATATCTATTTTATCTAACATTAAATCTGAGTATTTCAGAACACTTGATAAGTACACTCTGTAAAAGAAACTCTGAGACTCTCAGATCATTTGACAATTATCAAACTCTGACTCTGAAATTTGCAAGACACTCTGACTCTCAAATGTTAAAAGAACAATCAAGATCTAACTCTGAAAATTACTCAAGACAAAAGGGAAGTTTCTATTCCTTATTTGTATTTAATTCAGGGGGAGATTCATCATCTCAGGGGGAGTTATAATTATTATATTTTTAAACAAAATTTCTGATGTTTTTGTCATCATCAAAAAGGGGGAGATTGTTAGGACACAGATTGGTTCTTAATAATATCTCTATGTTTTGATGATAACTATTATGAAATTTTGTAATTAAGAATTATATACTCTAAAATTTGCTCAAGAGTTTTTACTGCAGATAGTAAAGGAATTAACACTCCAAAAGCAAATCAGAATTGAACATAAGAAATTTGCTAGACTCTGAATCGCCAGATGCATCCATTAGAAGATTCTGATTGCTGCCAACAGAAGATCCTGAGCGTAGCCTCCAGAAGATTCTGAAGCAGAAGCTCCAGAAGAATATGAAGCAAGTCAGAAGCATCTGAACCAAAGAAGAATTCTGTATGAATAGTTTTTCAAAGCATAGTTACTACAGAAGATTCTGAAAGTACTAAAGCTGCCAGTAACGAAGATCTGTCTCAAATATGCTCTGATCTTAAACACGCTAAAAGCACACCTACTGCAGAAGACTCTGATTCAGCAAAACTCTGATCATCATCAGAAGGCTCTGATCTAATTAGACTCTGATGAATTTGCTGAAAACTGAAGAAGAATTATTCAAAGTTTATATCTGTTGGAATGATCCAAATAACTCTTTCCTTATTTATGCTAGACACAAGAACACAGACAAAAAAGGATTTATCTGTGCTTTCTTCTTCTAGGAAAGGTCACTTGATGTGAAGACAAAAAAGACTCAAACCTTTTGGACACTCTTCTCAACGTGAAGCTCACCTTGGATCAGCTGCCTATAAAGGCAAGACTTCACTCAACTTCTTCAGTTGACGTTTTTATCCAAAAGAAATCAACATTCAAGCTCTCATACTATTCATATTCTTTCTAAGAATTAATTTCTTTGTTCTTAATAATTAAGTGAAAAATCACAGGTTTGATAAAGCTTTATAGAAGCAATCTTAAACACTTATATTTGTATTACATTTGATTGTAAACCTTAAGAAGATCCAGTTAGGATCAGTAGTTCTTGAGAAGACTTTGAACAGTTGTTCTAAGTGCTTACTATTGTAATAAGTTGATTAAATAGTGGATTAAGTCCTTGTTTGAGAAAGGCAAATCACTCTAGGAATGGTGGACTGGAGTAGTTGAGTTCAACGAACCAGGATAAAAATACTTGCGTTTTTATTTCTAAGTTTTAATCTTCATACTTATTCAACCCCCCTTCTAAGTATTTTCTCACCTTCAGTACCAGCATTAGCATAACGAAGAAGCCGCCGAGCAATTTTCATAGGAAAAAATAAGGGGAAACTAATGTTGTAATGTGTGACAGGAGGGTTCAAAGCAGAAGGAATCGCCCACAAAATCAATAACTATCTCGTCTTCAACCACAACAAAACTATCAAAGTACCAACAACAGCAGTATGTGGCCGCGGTCACGCCAATTTTTCAACCTTGGCCAAATCAACAGAACTTTCAACTACAGGCGCCCAATGGCTACCAGCAAAATCATAATCAACAAGCACAACATCAACAAAGAGCTTCGGTTGCGAGGCATGCTTTCCAGAATAGAAGGCCAAAGATTCAGCCCATTCTTATGAGTTACACTGATTTGTACCCCTTAATGGTGCGACAAGGCCTGATTCAGACAAGGAAATTGGGTCTTCCTCCAAATTCGCTGCCACATTTCTACAATCAAAATTGACGATGTTCATTTCATGAAAATGTTGTGGGACACGACCTTGAAGGTTGTATAGCACTTCAGCACATTGTTCGCGAGTTGATTGAAAAGAAGATTCTCTCCTTCGAGGATAATCAACCCAATATGGAAAATTGTCCTTTACCAAACTATGGCGGTGCCCATGCCGTCGAGGAAGATTCTGATATGAGAGTGATTTCCAGGGTTTTTGAAGTTAAAACTCCATTGACTGAGTTACACAAGAAATTGATAAAGGCAGGTCTGATCAAAGACTCTCATGAAGACTGCAATAATTTGTTATCATAATTCGCAAGGTTGTGACTTAGTGCGGAGGAATATTCAGTCAATGATTAATGAGAGTCTGCTACAGATATGTAGGAAAAAGAGAAAAGAAGATATCTCGGTGATTGAACCTATATTCAATTTACCAAAGAAATCTGAAAAAGTGTCGGTATTCAACACTGCAAATAGCAAGTCCGCTTCTCCTGCTGCTGTTAGGCATGTATTCCACAACAACCCAGTAACGACAATTGACCAGCCTAAGCCAAGTTCTGATCCAAGAAGAGGACCAGATCCCAATCCAAAGGCTGTATCTTGGAAATATGACTATTCCTGGTACAATATGAAAGCTGGGAGAAAGCATGAGGATGTAACATATTCCCGGGGGAAGCAAAATGACCTGCAACGGTCATATACATCAATCCAAAGAAACTGTTACCATTTCCAAGGAAACTATTACTAAGGAAACCATCTCAAAAGAGCCTATTCTTATTGAGAAGTCAAAAGGAAAAGAAGTCACGAAGGAAGATGAAGAAGAGTTCTTGAGAATAATCCGTCAGAGCAAATACAGGGTAGTAGACTAGCTCAATCAGACACCGTCAAAAATCTCAGTCATGTTTTTGCTGCAAAGTTCTCCTGCTCACAAACAAGCATTGCTAAAAATACTGACACAAGCCCGCGTAACAAAAGATATCACTTTGAGGCAGTTCGATTTCGTTGTTGCTAACATCATAGCTTGCAATACGATGAGCTTCAACAATGATGACTTAATCGCTGAAGGTCGCAAGCACAATCGTGCCTTGCACGTATCTGTCAAATGTGAAGATGATACTTTCACTAGAGTACTTGTTGATACTGGGTCATCTCTCAATGTGATGCCCAAGAGAACATTGGCCAAGTTGGCATATAAAAGAGTTGTGATGAGAGCCACATCTTTGTTCGTGAAAGCCTTCGACGGATCAAGAATAACAGTGATTGGAGAAGTTTATTTGCCAATTATGGTGGGACCACATGTCTTTAAGGTCACTTTTCAAGTAATGGATATAAATCTAGCATACAGTTGTTTACTAGGAAGGCCTTGGATACATGCAGCAGGCGCTGTCACATCCACATTACATCAAAAAGTGAAGTTTATTACTGAAGATCAGTTGGTCATAGTACACAGAGAAGAAGATTTAATGGTGAGCAATTTATCATCCTTCCGGTACATTGAAGCCGATGATGATGCATTGGAAACAGCTTTCCAGGCATTGCAATTTGCACACGCTGTATTGATTGGGGACGCTGTTGTCACACGCGGGCCGTCTTTCGTCTCTGCCCAGAGTATCAAAAGTTCCATGAAGGAAGGTCTTCCTCAAGGTTGGGAAGAATTAATTGAGGTTAACGCTCGGGCAAAGAACAATCAACCAGGGTTGGGTTACAAACCAACTCTAGATGCAGGATCTGAGATTGAAGACAAGCGCCTAAAGCCCTGGAAGAAACCTTTGTGAGCGGAGGCATTCAAATAAATGCCATTGGAGAGGACTCCAAAGTAAGATGTATTGATACCGAGATGAAGTCGTCTTGTACAATTAGGAGGCCGTTGAAGTTCCCATCATGTTACCACTCTTAGAGTAATATGTTTGTCTTGCTTGTTAGCATTTTATCTGTTTAAAATCCATGGTCACGCCCAAGGTCAGTGGATCATTTTGTATGGGCCACACTTTTGCAATTAAAGATCAATAAATGAATGAGTGTTTTGTTAAACTTCAATTTGTTGTTCATTGTTTTTTTGTTTTCACTTTTTTAAAAAGGAAAATGGCAATATTTTTAAAACCTAAAAAGAATTCATCATTTATATCTCTTTCTGTGTGTTTGATCATTTAAACCTGTTAACACATGTAGAGCACCTCTATCAGCCGCTAAATCCAATGATCATCCAGTTCTTTCTGACATTGCTTCACCTGTATTCCAAGCTGAAGATGAGAGTGATGAGGATTTTGAAATTCCTAAAGAACTGATAACGATGACTGAGTATGAGGATGCCTATCTTCAACCTTACGAAGAACAAATCTAAATTATCAACTTGGGCTCTGAAGAAGTAAAAAAGGAGGTCAAGGTTGAGGCATCGCTTGGGGCAGAGGTTAAGGACAGATTGCTAATGCTTCTTAAAGATTATGCGGATGTGTTTGCTTGGTCCTACCAAGATATGTCTGGGTTGGATAGTGACATTGTAGTTCATAAGCTCCCTCTTAAACCTAAGTGTCCTCCAGTTAAGCAAAAACTTTGAAGATCCAGACCCGACATGGCTCTCAAAATCAGAGATGAGGTTAAAAAGCAGATCGACGCAGGCTTTTTGGCAGTTTCTAAATACCCTGAGTGGGTGGCTAATATTGTACTAGTACCTAAGAAGGATGTCAAAGTTAGAATGTGTGTAGATTACAGGGATCTTAACAAAGCTAGTCTGAAGGATAGTACAACCAACTTTGTATTATTTTCATTCATGGACGACTTTTCCGGCTATAATTAGATAAGAATGGACCCAACTGATATGGAAAAGACAACCTTCATCATACCCTGGGGCACTTATTGTTATAAAGTTATGTCTTTTCGTTTGAAAAATGCTGGAGCCACATACCAACGAGCCATGGTAGCATTATTTCATGACATGATGCACTAAGATATTGAGGTTTACATCGACGATATGATTTCCAAGTCTCATAGCAAACAAGATCACCTTGATCATTTGTTGAAGCTATTTGAAAGACTCAAGAAGTATCAATTGAGACTAAATCCTGCCAAATGTACCTTTGGAGTCAGATCTGGCAAACTACTAGGCTTCATTGTTAGTCAACATTGATTCAAAGTAGATCCTGACAAGGTACAAGCCATCCAGGAAATGCTTGTCCCACAAACTAAAAAGTAGATCATAAGTTTCCTTGGTAGATTGAATTATATCTCCAGTTTTATCTCCAACTTGACTCCTACTTGCACGCCGATCTTTAAGTTGCTACGGAAAGATCGAGCAGTTGTCTGGAACGAGGATTTCCATTCGGCATTTGAAAAGATCAAAAGATACCTCCAAGAGCCTCCAATATTGATCCCTCTTGTGCCTGGAAGGCCTCTTTTCATGTACATGACTGTGCTCGAGGAATCGATGGGTTGTCTCTTGGGCCAAATAGATGAGTCGGGGAAGAAGGAGCATGTGATTTACTACTTGAGCAAGAAATTCACCGATTGTGAAAGCCATTACACTCCATTAGAAAAAGCTTGTTGCACTCTGGCTTGGGCAGCCAAATGTCTGAGGCAGTACATGATTTGTCACACTACTCTGTTGATATCCAAAATGGATTTGATAAAGTACATATTTTAAAAACCTGCTCAGACTGGAAGACTTGCAAGATGGTACATGCTCTTATCAGAGTATTATTGTACCCCAAAATTTGACCAACCTTTTCCCGTACTTGGCTTATGTTTCATTTCAATTTAGCATTTGCATTTGCATAGTGTTGCACCCTAAAATTTGACCAACCGGGTCCCGTATCTGGCTCGATGTTTCGACGCATTTCGCATTCGCATTTACATACTGCATATAGTGCATTTCCTCAATCATGGTGATTTTATCGGGATTACAGCCCTGCTGTCGCATTTCAGTTGTTTCAGACCGGTTCAGACAGTCGGAGGTTATTTTGGGAAGTCGCGCGCTTCCTGGGTGTTTTCAGCTTACGCAGTGATTTTTGAGATTCTTGGTGTCCGGGTTTACTGTTTGCTTCGATTTAGTCTCGCGCTCTCTTTTATGTTGGTTATTTGCCTTTGTTTGCTTTTTTTTAAGGATTTAATAGCCTTTTGTAGATTTTAAATAGGTTTTATAGATTTTCTAGAATTTAAATAGATTTCTTTTAATATTTTTAATAGTTTTAAATCTTTTTTAGAATTTATAAATTGTTTTTAAATAGATTTTAGAATAAATTTTCTTTTTAGATATTAAGTCATTTTTTAGATAATAGTTTTAATAGAATATTCTTTTAATAGTTTTTTTAAGTAGAAATTAATATAGTCTTCTTTTAATAGGATATTAGAGTTTTTAGATTAATTAGATTTCTTTTTAATAGCAAATAGTTTTCATAGATATAGATTCTTTTTAGGATTTTAATAAGTAAAATAATTTTTAATCATAATTTTGTAGATATAGAATTTTAATAGAATATTAATAGAATTTCTTTTTTCTAGATTTTTCTTATATAGATTTTCTTTTAAATAGCATTTAATAGAACATTAGATTTTCTTTTTTTTAATAGAAATTAAATAGATAGTTTTAACAGTTTTTAGATATAGTGATTAATAGAGTAGATTTTATAGTTAATTAGGTGTTAGTTAATTAGGTGTTAATTGATTTTCGTTTTGTTTTAGTCTTAATCATTTTTCAGTTTTTCATTAATCATCATTCATTAGCCATTAATCCAGTCCCATTGTTCAATTTCGTTGGGCCCAGAGTTTATTTGGAGGCCCAATTTCACAGTCCGTTTTTGTCCAGCCACATGTCAGCTATTTAAGGAGGCCACGCGTGCAACTTCAGCAGAGGCCACGTTTCCCAGTTCACATTCTTCCACGTGTTTCCTCCCATCTCTCTCCTCATCCTGCCACGCCACCCCACCCTCAGGCCACGCGTAATTCATGCAGCCTCTCTCACTGCCACCCAGCCGCCACCTGTCGTCGCCTGAACTTCATCGGTTGCATGGCCGGCGACCATGCAACCACCGCAACCAACCCTCGCCGACACCTCCTAACTACCTCCGACCACCGCAACTGTCGCCTGAAACCCTAACCATTGCCGGAAACTGCCAAAATCACCAGAAACTTCAAGATCTTCAATGATCTTCATCGTTTTTGCATGATTCCTCAACTGTTCATCATCACAATCTTCATCACTCTCGGTCGAAACTCCACCAATCCCCAGTAATCGTCCAGAAAATCCCTCAAACTCCATCTTCTCCGATCTAATTCACCAGCAACATCAATGTTCTTGCAACTCCACCCAGAAAACTCCGAGGATCATCATTGATCTTCACCGATAATCATCAATAATTGTTCGATCTTCATCATTCCATCCCAGAACGTTCATCAGTTTCCCGTCTTCAATGAATCTTCATCAAGATTCGTCAGCATTCATCGCCAGGATCGTCACCTTCACCGTGATCTTCATAGAATTTTCCAGAAGCTGCGAGAACTTCATGTGTTCTTCACCTGTTTCCAGAAGACCTTCAAAGATTCGTCTGAATCTTCATCGTTCCCTGAGCTCCGTTCCCAGAAATCCCAGATTCTTCACAATTCAGCTTCAACGAATCTTCAGAAGGCTTCATATAATCACCTTGTTCTTCATCATACGGTCCAGATCGTCCAGATTCATCATCTTCGGATCAAGCTTCATACAAAAATCCAGAAATCTTCCAACGCGTCAAGAAAGCCGCAAACTATCATCAGAACTGAATTTGGCTGGCATGAAGATGGAAAGATTGAGGTTGTTGGTGAGAGTTTGACTGAAGAAGATTTGCCAGGGTTTGGATCGGAAGGAGAGAGCGAAGGAGATAGGTTGAGGGAGAGAAGAGTGAAACGGCGCGTGTGGTCAGTGGTGAACAGTAAACCGAGGAATCTAGGGTTGGTGATGTTTTGTTCTGAGCTATGGACCGGGTGGTGTGAGCCTCTCAAAGCCCAACAACGTTTTTTTTCATGCACACCCCGTTTCACTGATCACACCCCCCCTTCCCCATTTTTTTTGTTTGGCTGAAGTGATGGGCTGGGCCCTTAATTATGCTTTAGTTTTTTTTGCTTGTGCACCCCTTCTGCTGCAGTGTACCCCCCTTGTGTTTTTCTTTATTTTTCTCTTATTTTCTTTTGTTTAGAGATTTTAAAAAAGAGAGAAAAGATATGAAAAAAGAATATTTGGAAAAAAGAATATGGAAAAGGAATAAGAGAAAATATTGGAAAAAAAGAATAAAAGAATATTAAGAGAAAATATTGAAAAAAGAGGAAAAATAGTTGAAAAGGAATATGTGAAAAAATAAAGAAATAAAAAAATAGAGAATATATAGATTTTAATATTTTTCTTTTAGGATATAAATTTCCATAGAGTTTATTTTGCACCCTTTTAGAGGTAGAATTAAAAGTCCATTTGTTAGGGGACTATTTTCCATTAGATTTTCCATTATAGATGGATAGGATAGTATTTTTAGGAGTTTATTTCCCGTATTCAATCATTGTAACCCATTTTCAGAATATTAATAAAACGAGATTTGTGCTGTGGTCCCGAAAGTAGCTGAACTACAGCAGCTCTGATTTCTCGTACTGAGCGAGAATATGTAGGCATAGGATGCGATATCCTAGCGAGCACACTAACAACTAACTTTTGTTCTCTCGCTGCTGTGCGATCGAGACTTTCCCGCTGACGACTGATCGTTTTCCCTTTCTCTTGCCCGAGTGCATTTGAGACCAGACTGTAGCCTTAGTTCCCGTAGGTTCCCGTACCTCTCAAAACAACTTAATCTCTCACTTCCTATGTGAGAACACCCTGCTTAGCCGTAGTTAGCCTGAACTACGAAAGCTCTGATCTTCCATGCTGTGTGGAAGTACGTAGGCACAAGACGCGAGGTCTTGGCGAGCCAATTCCCTGTAGTTTCCCGAACTACGTTGACTCTGACTTTCTCTCTTGAGAATACGTAGGCATAGAGTGCGACGCTCTATCGAGTCAATTCCCTTCCGTTTAGATTTAGCAGCCGTAGATAGATTGTTTTGCATCCTTTAGACAAACCAAGCAAGCGTGGATCCCGTCGAGTACGACGGACGTGAGGGGTGCTAATACCTTCCCCTTGCGTAACCGACTCCCGAATCCAGGATTTGGTTGCGATGACCATTCCTTTCCCGTCTTTGCGGTAGGTTTACTTCGAGCGTTTCCTTTCCCTCCTTTGGGATAAATAACGTATGGTGGCGACTCCTCTGTTCAGCCGGCGCCGATTTTCGCAGTAGCGACAGCTGGCGACTTTGCCGGGAATCCAACGTCCCCTGGCTGCTAAGGACTGCAATAGTTCCTTATGCATTTGGGATCCAACGTCCCTTAAGAGAGTCAATCCTAGCGCTTGTTTGCTTGTCTATTGAGTGCTTATTATTTCTGTATTGCTATTATCTGTTGCTGTTGTGCTGTTGGGTGGGGATGTTCCTTTGAGTGAGAAGCCAGAACCAGGCTTGAGTGCACCTTAGACTTAGAGTGGAAATTAGTGGGGGCGTACATGCTTTGCATGTATTAGTGTCTCGCGAAATCCACGCTCGGACGAGGTTCTTCTGGTTGACTTCTTTTTCTACCCTTTGGGTCGAAGGGGTTGTTGGTTAGTTGGATTGTCGACTCCGGGAACCGATCATTTGGAAGTTGGCTAAGTGAGGCCTCTTCAAGACTTGATGATGCCACTCCTTCTGGGAATCGTATCGTCAGTTTTGAAAGTCTGTGACGCTGACGACCGCATAGGATGTCGTACCTTGACAGATCTAGGTCCATTACCCGTGAGTGGGAGGGTTTTTTGCAGGAACCTAGGGGTTGAGTAGATTTGAGCAGAATCGAGCAGCGAAGTCAGTTGATGATTATTGGTAGCTATGTCTGAAGGCAATTTCCAGTCTCCTAACACCTTGGCAGGGTTCACTATGACGTCCAACCCTCTGTATGATTCTATGGAAGACTTCCCGCAAGCGAACAACGTTACTGCGGACCAAGTTGTACAACCTTCTGTTGAGAACTGAGATCGACATGAACAGTTTGTTGCCCGAAATGAACGTCCTCCTCCTGTTAACAATCAAGGTGTTGTTTTCCCTGTGATGAATTACCGAAGAGATATTCCAATAGCCAGGACCGTAGATCCAAGAGCTCTTGAGACGGATAGAAAACTCCGAGCATTGGAAGAAGGAGTTAAAGCTTTGAAAATGAAAGATGCTGTTAACTTGAATGCTGCAGACATGTGTTTGGTTCCTGGCCTGGTGTTGCCTTATAAGTTCAAAGTGCCGAAATTTGAGAAGTACCAAGGAGATAGCTGTCCGAAGCAACATTTGAGGATGTTCTGTCGAAGATTGACTTCGTTTGTGCGAGATGACAAATTGATGATCCATTGCTTTCAAGATAGTCCGACTGGGGCATCTTTGAGGTGGTATATGTAGTTAGAAAGAAGTCAGATTCAATCATGGATGGATTTAGCCAGAGCTTTTTTGAAGCAGTACGATTATAACCTAGACATAGCTCCCCATCGCATGCAGTTGCAAGAATTGTCTCAAGAGAACAATGAACCTATCAGGAAGTATGCTCAGAGATGGAGATAATTTGCTGCTAGAGTGCACCCACCACTTTTGGACCGAGAGTTAACGAGCATGTTTATAGATTCCCTACAAGATCCGTACTTCGAAAGATTGCTTGGACTTCCGTTAAGTTTCTCTGACGTGGTAACATTAGGAGAACGCCTTGAGTATGCCATAAGAATCGGGAAAATTCAGATTATTTCGAACGATCAAGCTGATGAAACTGAATCTTTTTATGACTATCAGAATGAAGAAGGAGTTGTGATCAATGCATCCATGCCGAATGTTGAATATCCTCGAGACGAATCGGTGAATTTTGTTGGTTCTTCATCTTATCAGCGATCAGTACCTCTTGTGGCTTGTTATACTGGACAAACAGTTGTGCCTAGGGCACCATATCATATGTCGCTTCCCTTGCAAATCAGCGAACTCGTGGCCGAGGTTATCAGAATCAGCGCCAGAATCAGAACAGGCCTCACAACAATTTGGAACGAAGGAAAGCTCCTTTTCACCCAGTGCCTATGCCGTATAGCCAGCTGCTACCATCTTTGATCCAGAGTTCTTTGGTGGAACCTAAAGCTCTTAAGCCAGTTCCAGAACCTTACCCTCCTGGGTACAATCCCCACGTTCAGTGTGGTTACCATGGTGGCTCTCCGGGGCATTCGACGGAAGATTGTAAAGCGTTTCAGGCAAAAGTACAACAGTTGATCGACCAAGATCACATTTCCTTTCGAGAAGGATTTCTGTTTGTTCATACCAACCGCTCAGCTGTCTAAGCTCGTAGATTCAGAAGGTTGTTTTCAAAGGAGCCAGTGATTCAGACAGGCGGGCGCCTCGACATTGGCAGTCCTCAGACTTTTATATCATTTGCATTTGCAGTTTTCTTTTCTGTTAGTTACTACTTGCTGTAAACATTGTATGTTTCGAATGGTGATATTAATAAGGTGACTATGCATTTTCTGAATTAATCATGTCGTTGTCACTCATTTACTGCATTGCACTGACACTCGCATTTTATTCACTCCACTTTGTCACATGATTAGCAAAGATTGGAGGGAGGATGACGAAATAAACTCATAACCGATGATCGTATGCTTTCAGATAAGACCTTACCGATGACGTACAAGGCATTGTTTCAAATCCCCTAAACACTGGAGATATAAGGAGTTAGTCCCTTGTTAACCACTTCGAGCCAGGAAGTAGAAGTTTTTCGTACTTTTTAAACCCTCACATCTTAACCCGGGGCAGGGTAGTTGTCAGTTAGCTTGACCGAGCGTTCAAGTCTTACAGAGGAGTGTTTCCATTCGAGGACCAATAACAGTCTATACCTCTCAAGAGGTCGTATCTCGTCAACCACAATGGTCAAATCTCACCAACCAGGAGTGAGACAGTTACCATCTTTTCGGAACAATCAAGACAATCAGTGTCACACGACTTTGTTCCAAAAGAAAGAAATAAGAAAGCCCGCTAAGTAAAAAGAAAAGAAAAGCTGGAAAGCTAATACTTAGGCAAAAATCAGGGCATCCCGCTGGACTTCAAAAAAAAAATTCGAAAAAATCGAAAAGAACTCAAAAGGAGTCAGTCCAGGCAAAAATTAGGGAATCAAAAAGAATGAAAAAGAAGGGATAGAAAAAAATAGATCCCCAGTGAAAGACAAAGTCGTGTATACAGACACCGAAAATGAAGAAGGAGTAACTGTCACTCCGAAAAAACCTTGTGAATTCCTTAGTTATGGTTCTTACCATTCAACATACCTCTCGAAGAGGCGAGCGCTCGTGCTAAGTTAACTGAACTTTAGGATCGGAGATCATCACGTAGAAGGGGTGGGTACAAATTAAAATTTGAGCCAAATATCCCTTGTTTCACGAACCGTGAACCCGACCACGATACAACCCTTAAAAGACCTAATTGAGGCAGGGTTTATTCTGAAAGCGCATTACGATAAGGTTGAGTAACCTGACTCCTTCTTGATTTGCTAGTCATTTCCTTGTTGTATTTTTCACTGATCAAATCAGCACTGCGTTTAAACTTAGTTTCATTCGTCACTCACAATCATGACATATAAATGAGTGACAGCACAAATTTTTTCAAAATCTGCATAAACATTGCATTAAAATTACCATTCGTGAGCGGACAATTTTACTTGCAGGCCAGTAGTTGACATGAAGGAGATTCCATCAAGGAATAATCGAACAAGACTGAAAAATACTGTATTCTGAACCAGAATGGTGTATGTTGTGAAAACCTGTGAATCAGGGGCATTAATTTCCAGTAAGTTCAGAATCAGTTAGTCTGAGGACAAGTCCCGAAGCATCAGTTGATTATGGGGCAGTTTGTTTGGGAAGCAGTTGATCAGAAGTGAGTCTTCTCGAGAGCCAATCAGGGGCAGTTATACAGAAGGTTGAGTTTTGAAATAGATACTTCAGTGGGTAATCAGATCAGGTTAAGTCGCTCATACGCTCATTCAGGGGCAAAGTCACTTAAGAGATAGTGAAGACCAACTGGGTTGGCAATTGTTTGATTAAGGTTGAATCCTTTTGTCGTACCGATACCGGGGCAAGTAATCTCGAGGTCGTCTCGTAGCAAGTTGTTCAGAGTATTCCCAAAAGTTGGATTGGGGCAAGTTGAATTGTACTGGGGCAAGTTGTTCAAGCAAGCCTGTTTATCCCCAGCCAAGAGTTGAGTATCGGGGAATCGTATCAATACCCTTATCAAAAACCTGAGAAAGAGCCGTGTTGTCAGTAGATTGTTATCCTACAGTTTAAATTTGTTACGTGTCAGAACTTCGTAACCAAGTCGCTTCCAAAGCCCAGGTCTCTCCTGGAAAACTGGTAACCAGTTCTCGTCTGGCCCATGCTTCCGTAAATACCAGTTCTCGCCTGGTACTGCCTTTCGTTTAACCAGTTATCGTATCGTCGATCTTTTTCCGTAAACATCAGTTCTCGCCTGATGCATGTCAACTTCTAACCAGTGCTCGTCTGGTTGTTTTCTTTTCTTTAACCTATTGTTGTATCAGTTCTCGTCTGGTACATGTCAGCTTTCAACCAGTTCTCGCCTGGTTGTCTTTTCTTTACCTATTATCCAGTCAGCCCGTCTGACGTTCAAAACATAAAAAAAAAAAAACCAATTTTCGTTCAATTTTCCTAATCTATTTTGCTATCAGTTCTCGCCTGGTAGTCTACCTTTGAATGCTAGTTCCCGTCTAGTATTTTCCATCTTGTTAATAACCTATTTTTATCTTTAAACTAGAAAAACCATAAAATGTGTAAATACCCGATACAATAATATTGTCACGTTTCCCGATACGAAGCTTAATGGATGCCAGTTCCCCGATTAATGTTGAATGCCGTATGGACGTTGTTAAATCAGAATTACTCCTCTTCAGCAGTTGAAAGTTGTGTATTGTTCCCGGAAGAAGTGAGATTGTATTTTACCCTGCATCAGAGTAGGATCAGGAGTATCCCCAGCCGATTAAGATTGATATCCTTGACAGAAGGGGCATTCTCAACAGTGAGCCGGTTACAATCAACCCCTATTTGGTTAATCCCCACAGAATACAGTTTGACAGTGGTTAGAAAGAATATCGTCGAGATGATTATATAATAACCGATTACCTTCAGTGGAATTGACTTTTCCTCCGGCATTTATTTTGCCAAACGGTTTGTAGACCTGGTGTTCTCTGGCAGCTAGGGCTTACATTAGCATTTGCATATATCGTCGGATTTGCATTCACAGACGCATAGCATATTCATGCCGTATAGGGTATTGCCGTTACAAACGCATAATATTTACATGTCATATAGGGCATTGCATCATTTCAAGCATACGCATGTCGAAACATAGACCAGGGTGGTTACCTATTGGCTCTCGAATTTGTTCACCTGCAGAGTTGTGTGGTTAAGCTTCTCTTCTCCCCCAGCGGAGTACTTCTTCATATCTGGTTGTTACGTCAGCACTGAAAAAAAAGAAAGAAAGATTGACATATATCGAACTTCTGAAGCTGCCGCCTTCGTCGAAATAGGTGCCAGGCAGTTCCATTCAGAATTCCCCAGGAGAGTTTCCTCAGGTTCGCTGGAACCATGAGTCGACAGAAATGATCCCATAGTAGATGGGAAGGTGTTTGCTTTTTTGAAGCATTATTCTGAAGAATCAGTGCCTGTGGCGTCACACAGGTGATTGATGTTGAAAAAAAAACAGCAGAAAAATTTATCAGATAATTGACCAGTTGTTGCCGTGACAACCAGACTTCAGTTTATTGGGCGCTATTTCTCAAGCAGTTTTGCAGTTTATTTTGTGGTTGGCAAATTCCAGGGTTTCATTTATATTCAACCATCTTCTACCTTTTAATGATTAAAGGTTGCGCGCTCTTCAACCATTCAGGTTCAAGCCGCTTGAATAGGGGCAGCTGTTGCACCCTAAAATTTGACCAACCGGGTCCCGTATCTGGCTCGATGTTTCGACGCATTTCGCATTCGCATTTACATACTGCATATAGTGCATTTCCTCAATCATGGTGATTTTATCGGGATTACAGCCCTGCTGTCGCATTTCAGGTGTTTCAGACCGGTTCGGACAGTCGGAGGTTATTTTGGGAAGTCGCGCGCTTCCTGGGTGTTTTCAGCTTACGCAGTAATTTTTGAGATTCTTGGTGTCCGGGTTTACTGCTTGCTTCGATCTGGTCTCGCGCTCTCTTTTATGTTGGTTATTTGCCTTTGTTTGCTTTTTTTTAGGATTTAATAGCCTTTTGTAGATTTTAAATAGGTTTTATAGATTTTCTAGAATTTAAATAGATTTCTTTTAATATTTTTAATAGTTTTAAATCTTTTTTAGAATTTATAAATTGTTTTTAAATAGATTTTAGAATAAATTTTCTTTTTAGATATTAAGTCATTTTTTAGATAATAGTTTTAATAGAATATTCTTTTAATAGTTTTTTTAAGTAGAAATTAATATAGTCTTCTTTTAATAGGATATTAGAGTTTTTAGATTAATTAGATTTCTTTTTAATAGCAAATAGTTTTCATAGATATAGATTCTTTTTAGGATTTTAATAAGTAAAATAATTTTTAATCATAATTTTGTAGATATAGAATTTTAATAGAATATTAATAGAATTTCTTTTTTCTAGATTTTTTTTATATAGATTTTCTTTTAAATAGCATTTAATAGAACATTAGATTTTATTTTTTTTAATAGAAATTAAATAGATAGTTTTAACAGTTTTTAGATATAGTGATTAATAGAGTAGATTTCATAGTTAATTAGGTGTTAGTTAATTAGGTGTTAATTGATTTTCGTTTTGTTTTAGTCTTAATGATTTTTCAGTTTTTCATTAATCATCATTCATTAGCCATTAATCCAGTCCCATTGTTCAATTTCGTTGGGCCCAGAGTTTTTTTGGAGGCCCAATTTCACAGTCCGTTTTTGTCCAGCCACATGTCAGCTATTTAAGGAGGCCACGCGTGCAACTTCAGCAGAGGCCACGTTTCCCACTTCACATTCTTCCACACGTTTCCCACTTCACATTCTTCCACGTGTTTCCTCCCATCTCTCTCCTCATCCTGCCACGCCACCCCACCCTCAGGCCACGCGTAATTCATGCAGCCTCTCTCACTGCCACCCAGCCGCCACCTGTCGTCGCCTGAACTTCACCGGTTGCATGGCCGGCGGTCATGCAACCACCACAACCAACCCTCGCCGGCACCTCCTAACTACCTCCGACCACCGCAACTGTCGCCTGAAACCCTAACCATTGCCGGAAACTGCCAAAATCACCAGAAACTTCAAGATCTTCAATGATCTTCATCGTTTTTGCATGATTCCTCAACTGTTCATCATCACAATCTTCATCACTCTCGGCCGAAACTCCACCAATCCCCAGTAATCGTCCAGAAAATCCCTCAAACTCCATCTTCTCCGATCTAATTCACCAGCAACATCAATGTTCTTGCAACTCCACCCAGAAAACTCCGAGGATCATCATTGATCTTCACCGATCATCATCAATAACTGTTCGATCTTCATCATTCCACCCCAGAACGTTCATCAGTTTCCCGTCTTCAATGAATCTTCATCAAGATTCGTCAGCATTCATCGCCATGATCGTCACCTTCACCGTGATCTTCATAGAATTTTCCAGAAGCTGCGAGAACTTCATGTGTTCTTCACCTGTTTCCAGAAGACCTTCAAAGATTCGTCTGAATCTTCATCGTTCCCTGAGCTCCGTTCCCAGAAATCCCAGATTCTTCACAATTCAGCTTCAATGAATCTTCAGAAGGCTTCATATAATCACCTTGTTCTTCATCATACGGTCCAGATCGTCCAGATTCATCATCTTCGGATCAAGCTTCATACAAAAATCCAGAAATCTTCCAACGCGTCAAGAAAGCCGCAAACTATCATCAAAACTGAATTTGGTTGGCATGAAGATGGAAAGATTGAGGTTGTTGGTGAGAGTTTGACTGAAGAAGATTTGCCAGGGTTTGGATCGGAAGGAGAGAACGAAGGAGATAGGTTGAGGGAGAGAAGAGTGAAACGGCGCGTGTGGTCAGTGGTGAACAGTAAACCGAGGAAGCTAGGGTTGGTGATGTTTTGTTCTGAGCTATGGACCGGGTGGTGTGGGCCTCTCAAAGCCTAGCAGCTTTTTTTTTCACGCACACCCCGTTTCACTGATCACACCCCCCTTCCCCATTTTTTTTGTTTGGCTGAAGTGATGGGCTGGGCCCTTAATTATGCTTTAGTTTTTTTTGCTTGTGCACCCCTTCTGCTGCAGTGTACCCCCCTTGTGTTTTTCTTTATTTTTCTCTTATTTTCTTTTGTTTAGAGATTTTAAAAAAGAGAAAAAAGATATGAAAAAAGAATATTTGGAAAAAAGAATATGGAAAAGGAATAAGAGAAAATATTGGAAAAAAAGAATAAAAGAATATTAAGAGAAAATATTGAAAAAAGAGGAAAAATAGTTGAAAAGGAATATGTGAAAAAATAAAGAAATAAAAAAATAGAGAATATATAGATTTTAATATTTTTCTTTTAGGATATAAATTTCCATAGAGTTTATTTTGCACCCTTTTAGAGGTAGAATTAAAAGTCCATTTGTTAGGGGACTATTTTCCATTAGATTTTCCATTATAGATGGATAGGATAGTATTTTTAGGAGTTTATTTCCCGTATTCAATCATTGTAACCCATTTTCAGAATATTAATAAAACGAGATTTGTGCTGTGGTCCCGAAAGTAACTGAACTACAGCAGCTCTGATTTCTCGTACTGAGCGAGAATATGTAGGCATAGGATGCGATATCCTAGCGAGCACACTAACAACTAACTTTTGTTCTCTCGCTGCTGTGCGATCGAGACTTTCCCGCTGACGACTGATCGTTTTCCCTTTCTCTTGCCCGAGTGCATTTGAGAGCAGACTGTAGCTTTAGTTCCCGTAGGTTCCCGTACCTCTCAAAACAACTTAATCTCTCACTTCCTGTGTGAGAACACCCTGCTTAGCCGTAGTTAGCCTGAACTACGAAAGCTCTGATCTTCCATGTTGTGTGGAAGTACGTAGGCACAAGACGCGAGGTCTTGGCGAGCCAATTCCCTGTAGTTTCCCGAACTACGTTGACTCTGACTTTCTCTCTTGAGAATACGTAGGCATAGAGTGCGACGCTCTATCGAGTCAATTCCCTTCCATTTAGATTTAGCAGCCGTAGATAGATTGTTTTGCATCCTTTAGACAAACCAAGCAAGCGTGGATCCCGTCGAGTACGACGGACGTGAGGGGTGTTAATACCTTCCCCTTGCGTAACCGACTCCCGAATCCAGGATTTGGTTGCGATGACCATTCCTTTCCCGTCTTTGCGGTAGGTTTACTTCGAGCGTTTCCTTTCCCTCCTTTGGGATAAATAACGCACGGTGGCGACTCTTCTGTTCAGCCGGCGCCAATTTTCACAGTAGCGACACATAGCATTGTTCTTAACAGGGGATCAAGAGGTGTGTTGTGCCATTCAAGAGGATAGTATCATTGGTTTCAAGCTAAAGCAAGGGCATTTGTGCAAGCGATCAGGGTTTCATCACCATGAAAGTGTCAAAGTTCCTTGAAAGGAAGGGTTGGTGTGTGGATTTTATCTCCTATCTTGAGGATCATAAAAGGTCATCAGAGAGAAATGAGGTCATTAACTTGGATAAGACATGGTGCAAAAAATCATTGAGTACCTTAAGGGTCATTGTGGAGCTTGTATAGTCATTCAATTCATCTGCAAGAGGCACAGTCAAAAGACATGGAACTAGGGTTTCATCTGGTCAACCTAAAATCAACTGTGGACTTGGGAGGGTTCAAAACTTAATTCTAAGTCATTGAGGCCATGCGATGTCATCTTAAAGAATCTAGGATGTCATGATAAGATCAAATCAAGAATATTCAAGAGGTTCAAGGAGTTACTAAATTAGGGTTTCAGATGATTTCAGTGTAAAATTCCCTTCTTTATTGCCCAACTTCAAGGACATTTTTCCCCATGATGTAAGCTCAATATAATTTTCATGAAAACAAGAGACTTGTAGAGCATCCTTCAAGCTTTCTTTTGAGTACAAGAACTCGTCCATTGAGTTTGTACATCTCAGGTTATGATGTCAATAATTTAGAGTCCTCAGATAAAGAGAATTTTGCTCAGCTTAAAGTCAACCCACTTCTAAGACATTTTTGGCCTAGAATCAAGTTTCTTCTCAACTTTAAGTGAACATGAAAGTTTTTCCTCATGGTCTTAGCTTTCCAAAAAGTCCTAGAAGTCCTTTTTATCCTTTTTACATCTCAAGTTATGGATCTCACAAAACAAGGGTATTTTTGGAAAGTCCATTATATGTCATCTTTGTCAATGATCATTTTCATGCAATTATGGACCTCAAATGCAATTCCAACCAACATGAAACTTACGCCTAATGGTCTTAACTCCACATTGAACTCAAAATTCATGAATATTGGTGGATTATATGGCTATGTGAATCATTTTTAGGTGGAAAATTGGATATTTGGTCATGACTTGAATGCCTTACATTAAAAGTCATATTTTGCTTCCTTTTTGAATTGTTTCATACCATTATATGATAAAATAGGAGTTTACCACATTTGGACCAACACGGGAAGTCACCATGTGCCACTTTTTCACAAATTTACTTAAGGAAGTAATGAATTCAAACCTCGTGAAAACCTTGTCCACATGAGCCAAAACCATCCAATTCATTTCTACACACCACACATGTTCATTTTCTACTGGCCAAGAGAATGTACAAAGGCCATAACCCGTGTATGCTTCAAAAAGACATTTTTTTGGCAATTTTGGAAATCACTTGATTCACCCATTATGGGCCTGCATGGGTGCCCTAAACCCATCTACATAAGCTTGGAAACAACCCTAATTGGTCAGAATAGAGGGAGCTGAGCAGAGAGAGGAGTTTCACTCAAAATTTCACAAAAGTTTCTCTTCTTCGAATCTGGTTTTGCCTTGGGATTATCTTCAAGATGTGGCTCAATTATTCATAACTAAGGATCAAGGAATAGTTTGAAAGCATTAAAGTGAAGCTTGCAAGCTTTAGAAGAGCCAACGGAGCTACTCCATTCAGCAAGTTTCCACCACTGATTTCTCTCATTCTAGGCATGTCTTAGGATCATTATGGGTTGCATCTGAAGCCCTACCTATGGTAGGCAATGTTTGAGCTATTTATGTGTTTGTATATTGAGGTTTCAGAACATGCTATCCATTTTTCATGCCTTCCATTCTCTTGATTCAAGAATCTTTTTCAAAATCCATGGTTACATTTGGAATCCTTGTGAGTAGAGCTTTCGAACGGTACCACATTTGTGCATTTTTATTAGGGTTTGGTGACTGGTCTCCGGCAAGCAGGCTGGAGAAGATGACCAGAGCCTTAGCTCCGGTGTCCCAGTCTCCAGTCTAATCTGTACTGATATGGATGTGTGGAATTGTTGACTTGTTTGTGTGTTTCATTCCAATTGGCTTGACCAGATGCCACGCGTGCGTTGAATCCACAACATTAAATGAAACAATGTGTTTCATGTAGTGAGCTGAGTTTGGGTTAATTGGGCTGAAGCTGATATTCACACCCCCCATGTTATGAGGCCCATGCGTGCAATTGCCTTTATACAGTTCATTCTGAACATTGCTATTGCACCTCCCAGCTTGTTGCATTTTTTTTTTAATTTTGCTTTTCTGTTTACATTTTTTTATTTTTAAAAATACTTTCAACTATCAAAAAATTCCCAAAAATTGTTTTCTTACATTTCAAAGTCTTATTTAATTATCTATAACTTTTTTTTCTAATTTTATTTTTATTTTCTATTTTATTTCTATTTTGCAATTAAATGCCTTTTTTGGTTCACGCCTTGTTTGATCCAATTCATTTGAACCCCTAATGCAATTCACCTATGCTCAATACTTCTTCACCATTTAAGGGATGAATTAAAGTACACTTGAGGGTGGAAATGGTTTATGATTGATCATCTTTTGGTTGACTTTGAGTTGACTTTTATTGTCCCTGGATTTATGCTCGATAAGGTGGAGCACCATCAATTCGTGAATTGTTTGGTGATGCCTTGAGATGAATTAAACCTTGAGACTTTGGTTTCTGCTTGTCACTTGATTTATCTATGTTTTCTGTTTTATTTGAGATTTATTGAACATTTTTCCTATTTTTGGTGAAGCTTGCAAGACAAGTCATCTTAGAAAGTGTTCATACAAACTAGTTTGACCTAGTTCCTGTGGGAGATGACTTCTATA